>VDFB02271358.1:819954669-820162583 GCA_007258455.2 Sequoia sempervirens | reverse complement strand
CATAATAATTGATATTAAACCCAAAAACAATATAGTAACAAATAATTGCCATGCAACCTTTTCTCATGCTAACTTTTTGTCAAACACGTGCACACACCCATTGGTTTGAAAAACCTTAGTTTAAATAAACGGACTACATCCTAGTGGGCTTTTGATCCATATAGAGATCAGTTCTCAAAGGCTAGATTTAGTAGTTGTTGAGTGGCTAAAATGTTATATCATAACTATTTCATTAGTGCAAAGAATGACCCAATGACCTGGCAATTGTAGTATAATGGACAAAATTTTAGTGAAATACCTGGATCTACCAACTAAGGAGTAGAATCCTCAAAGAGGAAAATTGTTATCTCCTTTTTGTTAAAAGAGGCAAGGAAAGACCAAAATCTGTTTTGGCATTTTTCTACCAAAAATGGATTGAATAGAAGGGGACACTTGGTTCCAAGGTTATTAAAATGGAACTTTAATTTGTTGTGTGTCCATCAATGATAGTAGAAGAGAATGGAATGACAAATATTAAAAAGATACAAGTGTAAATGTAATGATACTTTTGCACTTCCATTTTAAATCTAAGGTCATAAATTTTGTGGGTCTTTGTTTCTCGACGTTTGATTGTGGGGAAATTTTATCTAGGAACCTTCAAGATGAAGATATTGTTATGCAAACTTTTAAAAAGGATTTAAGGTATAATATAAGTCATTTGAATATGAATATTTTTGTTTATAGTATATATCTTTTTGTGAATTAGAAATAGATATTTTATTTTATATTTTTTTATTGTAGAAGAAACTTTATTTGAATCTATTAAAGGGAAAAATCAATTTATGATAGTGGATCATAAACTTTTTATTTTGTGTTTTTTTAAGTTAAGAATTTAAATACAAATTGTGAGGGGGGAATTTGTTTAAACATGAATTTTAATTTATAGGAGGTTTTTAATTTTTTTGAATTTTTTTACATCATTTTATTTTGATTGAAAAATAGTTGACATAATTTGAATTAATATATTAAGATAGCATGAAGCTATCTCAAAAAGTAATTCATTTGGATAAGTATTTCTTTGTAAGCCTAGATAATAGATAGTTGACTAAAGATAGAATTTTCACGGATGTCAAAGAGCTAGAGGTGATGTCCTTTTATATTTGACTTAGACACACGTTTTGAAAGGTTTGGTGCAAGATTTGGTACATAATGGTTATAGTAGGCATGAGTTTTCTATGGTCCATGAAATTGATTATAAGTTTTTTGGATTTAACTGTGTATATTTTTTACATCAATGCTTTGAAACACACTCGATGTACATCATCAAAATGAGGAGAGAATTGTAATTTGGATTGCAGACCCAATACTTAAAAAGGAGGAAGGGACAACAATGTAATTAAAGTAGTGAAAAACAAAATAAAGCAATAAAATATTACAAGTAAACTTCTCAAAATGCTATTATTATTAAGTTGGACCTTATGTATATTACACTAGAAAATAAAGTAATATATTAATTAAAAGTAAACTACTCAAAATGCTATTATTATTAAGTTGGATCTAATATATAAACAAGAGAAAATAATAACTTAGACAAGAAAAAATTAAAGAAGTCTATAAGGGATTGTACAAAAAGAAGGGAAAGGCTTTAAATCGAAGTCGAGAAGGAGCATAGGTGTAAATCTTTCCATGGAAAGGGTTCAGCTTGGTGCCAATACGAGATTTAATTTTTAGAACATAAGGGTCAAATCCTACCATGAAAATAACTTGGGTCATTTCCATACCTATATATTAAACCCACAAATGAAAACTAATAGTTTGAGAGTTATAAATAATTGATGGTTTTTTTTTTTTTTTTCTAATTGTCAATTAAAAATTTGGTTCAAAAGAAATATCAAATCATTCAAAATAATGTACTAGATAAGTACTTAAAACACCCACATAAAATAATGTAAAATATAATATAAAAATATAAAATATAGACTTATGACCTTTATAAATAAAAACTTTCTTTAAACTAATACCCATCTTACCATACCTAACTAAAAACAAACCCCAAAAAATTAAAAATGACTTTTTTTTATTGAAAAAATACGTTCATTGACTAATTTTTTAATTTTTAAAAGGTTTAACCCATATGTTTCAAGCCCTTTCATAATAGCAAAAGTCATTCCACAAATAAACTTCCTACAAAATATAATATTAAAATAATAATAATGATATGAGTCAATGCCCTAATAGAAAGTCTTGGGAAACTGTATCTATTACCTAACATCAAAAAGATATGGGTACTCACATAAGAACAGGTGGGCGTGCCCTTGTCACAAGTCATGTGAAACTGAACTACTTCCCCAAACAAGACATTTGAACATAGTTGCATTTCATTCTAATACCTGGCCCTCCCCACATCTTTTTCTTTTAAAAAAACACTTCAAACGGTGGTGATTTCAGTCCACATCAATCTTCCTCAAGAGCTCAACATTCTTTAACCCCAAAGTCAATGGGATAAGTACAGAAAATATACCAGCATAAAAAGTCCACAATAAGTATACTACCATCAAAGTCCAAATACATTTTGGATTGTAGCTGATGATATGCTCTTTTTCATTTGGAAATGCATAGAAAGGCATCTGGTGTTGGGGATATTATATTCTTACCCCAATAATGATCTTTAAAGATGGGGATGTCAAAATCTCCAAAGGCACTTGAGTCTTCCAATTATGGATTCCAACCATATGATGTAAAAGACTATCCTCACCAAATCCACTATAAGGTTAAATAAAGTTCATGCAGTAATACCCCATGAATTGATGATGTGTTTATTGTCAAAATCATTACAACAATGTCAACATTGTGATATACCCACATGAATTTTTGGCATGCAAAATCTTTGTCCAGATTCAAAAAGGTGAAGGAACTCTCGTGGAATGAGACAAGGACGAGGAAACTTTCCAGGAAAGAAATGAAGTTAAAGGAATTCTCAAGCTTTTGGAATCCCTTTTCATATAAGAAATTATTTTATAAACATTTAAAATTCAATGTGGTATTGCCAGGAATGTGCTGGTCAAAGTCCAGATGTGTAGAACATTTGAAAGAGTGATTAACAGCAGACTACAGTATTTTTAAAGGAAATTATATGCAGCTTACATGACATGGAGTTTATATGCTGTGGGGTTCCATGCTTGTAAATGGTAGATAAGTATTTGGGCAGTTGTCCTCTGAAAACATTTTGCTTGGCAGATCAAATTAATTGGTATAATTTTTCTACAATTCATGAAATTAGTTATGAAAGCTTTTGGATTCAACTGTGTATGTTTATTAAGATTGACGTTTTGAATCACACAGTGATTTTCTTTTCCTGATGATGAATCATTGTGTGATTTGAAACGTCGATCTTAATAAGCATACACAGTTGAATCCAGAAGCTTTCATAACTGGTATCAAATGTAATAAAAATCAAACATTTTGCATAAGTTGGCTTGATAAATTATATAATCTTGTTTTTGCAACCAATTTATGATTTGGTTTTTATAAGCAGTAGTTTTCAATATTTATGATCATCCATCTTTCATGAGTAGTGGTTATTAATATATATTTTATGAGCAAGTGGTTATTAATATTTTTCACCTATCTTTTATGAGTAGTGCTTCTAGTATTCATCACTCTTTTATGGATAGTGGTTGTCACTATTCATTACAAATCTTCTATATAATAATGATTCTCAATATCCATTACCCATCTTTCATGAGTAGTATTTATGAAAGGTTACAAAGATTGGCTTAATGTGAAAGATAAGAGTATCGATGAAAGATGGGTCGTAAAGATTAATTCAATATTAGAACCACAGTATTCATGAAAGAATGGTCATTAATTAAACATAAATTGATTCCTAAGAAATAATACTGCAATTTGACACAATAAATGCGTAGAATTATATATAATGACAAGCACAATTGACAAGCATAGAAATAAGTATAATAACGTTTTCTCATCTCTATTTTTTTTAATAATACCTACACAAAAGTAAAGTTAGCAGCCCTGTTATTTCTTGTCCTTGATGGGTCTCTAATATCTATACATCACATTTTCTCATCTCTAGAATTTTTGAATAATACCTACACAAAAGCGAAGTTAGCAGTCCTATTATTTCTTATCCTTGATGCATCTCTAATATCTATAATCACCAAAATTTTGCACTTATTTATTATGTTTTTAATCAAAAAATAACCCGCCCTTACACCCAATCATTTGAAACTTGCCCAAAAATACATCATATAATATAGTTCCCATAAAATCTATGTAACTTGGTTAACTAAGGGGTTGTGTAAAAGCAATGCGGGGTATAGTACCGATCCCCCCACTGGCCACATGTTCCCCTTTACTGAGTTTTAAACTTTTTGTCACACCAAATGACCTTGGCCCTAAGAAAACCAAATGGGGAAAAAAGACTTTTTACCTTTTGCTAAATAATAAAGTGGTCAGACAGATGAAAAAGGTCATTTCATGTGAATTAAAGAGGCTATTCATGGTAACATTTATACATCGACAAGGCTTGTTTGTCAAAAATCAATTGCAGGTGGCATTTATTGCTGTCTATCTTATGAATAGAGCCGCAAAGACAAATACCAGCCATTATTTCATTCATACACACATTGATGACCTTCACTTATTTTACTTTTACTGCTGTGGCAGCGCCACTGCCAACTTGCTGCCCTGTATTAAAAGTATGTCTTTAATACCGACACCTTCCTGGACCTCAATCAAATTGAACATCATTCGCTCCTCACCTCTTCATAACCAACTAACATCTGTTTCCCACACCCAAAGATAGTGCACTGTGATTTGCTAACCCAAATTACAGTGGTGTCAACCTATCTTGCCTGGCCACCTACTACTGGTACATATTTCACCTGCCGAGGAATTTCCCTGCAGTCAAACTTTTAACTTAACTACGCTAACGTCCGAGACTTGAGTCACCACCTCTAAAACAAAAACATAAGTACATGGTCAAATAATCGCAGGAAACTCAAGTACAGGGGTGGGAAACCCTTACACCACCTAACCACATCTCCTGGTCATTATAAGTAATATAACATACCCTAAGGGCCTGATCCATATGCTCTCTTTAACTTATTTCAGGGTGACAACCCCATCCCTATATTTCACATCTTCTGCGAACTTCAAAAAAACATTTTTTGGGTTGAGCCCTAAAGTTTTAGAACATTAGCATCTACTGACTGCATTTCAAATTTTGCCTGTAACTTAAGTTTCCACTGCACTTATCAAGAAACTTGCTGCATCATATCTATGAAATGCCCTACACTTACAAGACCAGTTTTAGAACAATAACCATTATATCCTTCAAGTTATTGGGCTTCTGCATAGGGAAATGAATGTTTTGATGGCGACGGGTAACTAGAAAATCTAAACTGAGAATGTTGTCTCCACTGTCAAAATACAAACTTGGAGTCACTGTAAGGCAGAGTCCAAAAACATATTTAAGGAAAATCAAGCAGCAGGAATGACCCCATTCAGATAAAGATAATCATTTTTAAAACCATCAATTGATCACAAGACTAAAATTCAAAATGTCACATTTTGCATCAGAATCCCCCTTGGCTCAGAAAGAGCATAAAAAATTTGGAAAAAGAAACTTGGCTATTTTAGCTTCTCTAAAGAAATCTCGAGTTAGACTAATTAAATAGAAAATGACCGTCTGCAGTGAGCTCACTAGAAAACACTAATTGTTGCAAACATCCAAAGGATTCCTACCCTATGGCCATGTTCAAGAAACTTCTATGAACACATAGTTAAATCTTCACCTACTTTAACCCAGTTCAGGACTCAGTTTTGGCAATAGAAGTGGGAGTTGATCACTCATCATACATTTAGAATGCAGAACTCAAAAAGTCACATAGTGTTCAAGCCGCATTCGTATGGACTTGTGTTAGAAGTGGTCCAGCATAACTGGGACCATGATAGAATTTTCACAAACCACAGAACGATCATATGTGCTGAAATGTACATCATCACCTGTACGAACCTCCCAAATAACTCTCAGCCATGGGTTCCTGATATGCAGAGTTACATATGAGCCTAAAAGTCTCACCAGCTCATGATAAAAAATTAAAAATAATTAAAACTTTACTTCAATGTCATTCAATCATATCAGCAAGACTATCATGACCATAGAGCACCAATCCAACTCCCTTCCACAGTGCAACATTTTTGCAGAATCATTTATGTTTGATACACATAAGTCGTACAAGGTTATCTCCTGAGAGCCCTCCAAAATACCAGAATCCAATCTATTACTCCCACAAACATCTCACCAATCAAAATCATACACCCACGACACTTAAATTTAACAATTATAAAAGAACAATTTGCATAGATTGATCAAATCTAAACAACAATTCACTATTAACATTTCCATAGTAAAGAAAACACTAACATAAGACTGCATATTCAAACAAAAACCCACAAATCCGTCTTTACAGGTGATTCCTCTTCAACTTTGTTCCAATTGCATCCAGTACCCATTGAAAAAATATTGATTTCTCATCCCAATACACTATAAGATGGCAATTCTCTAATAACCGTAGATTTCAATCAATAGCCGCAACATCCTCCAAAACACACAACTAGTTTCTGAAATCTGCCAGAATATTGTGTCATTTAAAAAATATGTAACAGAGGCCTGCTCCAATGATTTATATATTATGGACAATATCATATACTCAGGTCAAGAGCTTGGACACCCTTCCAAAATACATTAATAGTCTAAGCTCTACAACCTTGCACAAAAACAGGAGGAAAAAAGCAGAATCGGGATTGCCAGACACAGCCTGGACTAGGGGAAGTGGCTTCAAATGAATGAATTCCTCAAAAATAACAGTGGGCCATGGAGATATCAAAATCGGAGACGATTGAGCAATTGTAGTGTGGAGTCTTCTTCTTCCACAGAAACTCTATTTGGTGTTTGTGGTAAAGGCCTCCTAGGAGGAGGAGCAGAGAAAACAGGGATTGCAGATCGAATTTGAACTGCTGGGGCAGCAAGCATTGTTGGAGGCACCAAATTGGCATCATTGGTTATGAACTCTGAACAAGACCTTCGCTGGGGAGGTTCTGAGCAAACTGGTATTGATGTCCTTATTCTCACAGGTGGTGCAGCCATGGATGAAGGAGTTGCTCGACAACCCAATCCTCCAAATGAGGAAACAGGTTGGGAAATACTTTGTTGCATTAGTTGCTGGTGTTGTTGTTGTTGTTGCTGCCTATTAAAATTCCACGATTGTGCAGAATTAGCCCATGGCAGTGAATTGGTAGAAGCGAATGCAGAAGCCCATTCTGCTAAATTGGAAATGCCCAATATAGGAGCTTTGCTCTCTCTTGGAAAATCTCCTCTAAGCCAGTCCTCTTCATCTCTTTCATGTTCTTCAAGTGCAAGTGAAGCCTGTTGTGATGTGGGTCTGTGAACAGTTCTGATGTTAGAATTGGTCCTGTTAGCTGCAACGGATTCTCTTGTTAAAGCCAGTGCCAATGGCTCATTTCGAGAGTTACTGACACATGCAGCAGCAGCAGCAGCTCTATTTGCTGCAATGGCTTCCCTTGACATAGAGGATGCTGATGGTGAATCATGAAGAGACCCAGATCTATTCCTCTGCGGGAAGATTGATCTGATAAATGGCAAAATCTTAGATCCAGATGATGGAGATGCGGTCAGATGCAGGTTCTGCTGATGGTGCTGGTTATGATTTGAACTGAACCTGGAAGAGCCATCTACGGACATATCTGGAGAAACCCATTGAGATCCCCCTCCTCCAAAAGATTGTTGTTCGAAAGAATGACTTCCACTCTCTCTTTGAGCCAACATCCTTCTCCTGGCTCCTGAGTGCTGCTGTTTCAACTGCTTAGAAAATGTCAACTCCCTGTGTCTGTGGCTTGAAAGGGCTCTGGCAATAGTGATTTGCTCCTGCTCCTCATTACCGTCTCCTTCTGCTGAGGAAAATCCACTTTGATGTGGCACTGAAATGCGAAACATAATGATCAGAAAAACTTCAAAGACTCTTAAACCAGCCACGTCTAGTAACTTCTTGTGCACAAGGATTCAATGATTGGTTCTTACATATGTATATATATATTAAAAGAAAAATGCAGGAGTCTTTACATTGTCTTAGGCTTGACCAGGCAGCCATTGCAGCATTTTTCTCAGCTTGTTTTTTGTTTTTAGCAGGTTCACCTGTGAAATTTATTCCTGCTAACTCGACTGTACACGTAAAAACAGGTAGATGGCCTAATCCAGAACGCACTGTGGTGTACACTGGCAGAGGTGCTCCCGCTCTCTGGGCTATCTCTTGTAGCAAATTCTTGTAAACTCCAGTCTCGTCCTATTCAACTCAAGTCTTAGTTACCTCCATAATAAATCCATGCAGAACAAATCCAGGAAAAATAAAAATAAAAACATTTTGGATTTCTCATTTCTTTGTTCATAAGGCTGGATTGGACTGAAATTGTGTTATTTCCTAAACATCTCAGAGGAAAAAATAACAAATACACTTCACACTAATTTATTTCCATACCAGGATTCTTGCAGCCAAAGATTGAGAAGGACCTCTTTTGGAGAGAGTACTGAGGGCCACCTCTGCAGCAGCATGCTCAGCCTGCCTTAAAGTGCTGCAATAATTTGGGCTCTCAAAGACTTCTCCATTGAAGTTAACAGCGGCTTTGAATCTGGGTGCATGGTCAGGCCCCTCTCTGATACAAGAATAGGAAGGCAGATTGAAGCAGCTCCTTTGAGCAAGCTCTTGAAGCTGATTCTTATACATTGCTGCCAATGACCAAAAGTATTAACACAACTAAATATTAATTCATGGTTTCCCTCCCACAAGCTAATAGCAAATAAATTCTTGCAATAAAATGGCACTTTTGGCAACCAGACCTCAGATGAAGAACTTGCATATTTGTATACCCAACAACACCCACAAAATATAGGGTAGCAAAAATAACCGGTTATGCTTGGACGCCCTATGAATATATGAGGACTTACGATGCCATTACACATATATTCCAAACCAAGAACAACAGCCCAATAGAATCCTTAAATTAAAACGAAAATAAAAATTCATGCGCCCAAGAATCCAACTTTATCATAAACCAACGTGGGTCACGACCAATCAGAACTCGGTTTATTCTCTGTCAGACCTGAGAAGAAGAAAATGGGATATATGCAGACCTAGAACACGTACCGACGCACACCCAAAATGCAACGCAGGATAGTTTATGCGTGGACAATTTATGGATTCGTTGGTTATTGTGGATTCTTAGGATTCTACTAAAAATTTCCGAACCAAAACCTAGGAGATTTAATGAGTTTAACAAAACAAAAAATGCATACCTACAAGAATCCCACTGCATTCACAATCCAATGTAGCTCATACCGAAACTAATAAAAATCAAAAAAACCTAAGTTTACAAGAACAATGTATTTCTTAGCCTCCAAGGATCTGGCACACATTGGGGCGACAAAAGGCCTAGCAGCATCCAAAATGCTTTCAGGAAACACATTCACACAAACACCCAAACAAACTAACTTTGTTATTCACAAGGGTAACCAGAAAGAGACCGTAAATGCCACTAAAAACAAAAAGAAAAACCCAAGACTTCTACCAGCAGACGCGCATTAAACCCAGTGCTAACCCTATCTTATTTTTATAAGACCCCAAAAGAAACAGACATTGGATCCTCTCCATACACTGAAAAAATGCAATCCAGAAAACCAGCAATTGAGAACTCCAATGCTCCTTTTCATTCAAACTTTCCAAACTAAAAGTGGGTCCTATATTTTTTATTGTTTTAATCCTCTTTCCTTGACATTGGATTCCCATGTCGAAGACCAACATAAAGAAAAAGCTTAAAACTTTACCCCCAAAACCAAAAAACAAAGATTGGCAACAGACCTGATGACTGACTGATGCCTTCTTACACACTGAAACCTCCTCTGATGCTGATTCCTCTAACCATGAGCTGAACTGCTGCTACTTTTCATGAAAGACCTTTTTCTCCTCGCCAAGAAGACAGTTTTTTTTTATTCCTACTACAATGTCTGAGATAAGGAGGACAGTGCAATCAGCCTAAACGATACGAACTTTTGATGACCCAACTGGGCCATATGGATTGATTGTGTATAAAAGTATACCTGGACCACATAGAAATAACACCAGAATAGCAGTCAGGCCTTAAAATTTTTACAAAGCCTAATATACTTTAGAGTACCTTCTTCCATGGATGGTATCTCCTATGCTTTAAACATGACTACTGCTAAAGTAGATTGTGAGATTTTTTTATTCACCAAGCTGGCAGTCAACTGCACTGTACCATGAACGTATAAAAAAAACTGCAATCCAAAGATTAAATTGTATTTAAGTTTTGTCCTCTGTCTCTCTTTTGTCTCTTTCATGGTTTGTTCATTACAATATTTTCCTACTTAATTCTTTAGGTTAGTAGTTGGTAATATTAATTCAAAGACATTTATGAGGTTATAGTTGTAGCTTTTAAACTGGGATTCGTTTATTTCTGTGTTTTTTTTCTTTAAATAAGGGGGTCAAATGTCTATCCATGGCAGTAAATTTTTCCACCTTCTCTGGTGTTGAGACACATGGATCCCATTCATGGCCCTTAATTAGGGCATTTAATTATATTTATGGATTCAATTCAATGACCCTTCTGATTACATCTAAGAGCTGGCTACTACATTCATCACATTTTGAAGAGAGGGCCATAATTTAATTTGGAGTTATTTTACTTCGTCTCCTAGTGTTGAGGTGTACAGTTCAGATTGGTGTAATTTACAAGTCACTAGATTATTTTGATATAAAATTTTAAAAAATTGCATAAAATTACAATTGTGTGGTAAATAAATAAAATAGAGTAAATAAATATTGATGATAGATTAAAGAGAGTCACAAGTGAGACACTTTAATATAAAATTATACAAGATTTTGAACTTATATTTCATGTTTGTAAAAGTAAATATTATTTTTTGATTTAGGATCTTAGATATTTGTTTTTAATATTTTATTATTTTTCAAATTGTATTATAATGTTTTGTTTATTATTATTTTTTTTCTTTTAGAGTTTGTACTTCATTGTGTGACTCGAAGTCATGTTCATCACATCCTACCTATTTTTGTATATCTTGATAGAGTTTTGTTTTTAGATTTGATATAACAATATTTTTTTATTTTTAAATCTAAGAGTAATTTGTATCACCTTATCTTCTTGTTTTGTTTATGCTACCAGCTACTCACAATCATAATCTTCCTTTAAGGAGTACGCAACTAAACCCTACTATGTTTTCCCACTTTAATGATACTAAAATTGTCTTAGATGCTCATATTGAGAATTTTTTGGATGATTATAATCATGATGCCCATGTTGAGTAACAAGATTTTGCTAATGAACTTGATAATTTAGCTAATGTGAAAAATCCTACACAACTAACAAATATGATTCATAATATGTTTATCAACAAGTTACAAGGTTGGAGGTATTGTGAGCTATGTATGCTTAGATTGCTTCAACTAAATTCTTATTTAGCATATATAGTTGTCCTCCCTCTTCAACTATTCATATTTCCACCATTTTTTCATCTCATTCTTTTACACCTTTTACCACCATTGTTTCACCTCGTAGCATTACCCCCACTTCCACTAGTGTACCACCACATAGTGTTAATCATTTCTCTACCTTTACTCGTTTATGTAGATTACCTCCTAATCACACACTAGTCGTCATAGATATATTATACATGATATTTTATACCTCCATGCCTCTTGCATCCACCACTATCCAACCTATTATCTCCACCACCCCTCCCACTTGCACCATCCCTATTTTTTACACCATACCATCTCTCATTTTATTCATATATCCATATCCATGAACACATCTCATCATGTTAACTCTTTCACTTCTCTTCCCCAATCCATTACCTCCTTCATTCCTCTTATGCATAGATATTCCCGCCCTAGTGGACACCAATCTCCCCTTGTCATGTTTCCTTCCTCTACCTTAGGTTCACTCTTGTAAAAGATGGATCAAATAGAGAAAAAAAAAAAATGATCCAATGAACAAAATAATGATGAATTTAAGGATGATAGATACACACCAATGTCATACAAGATCATTACACATCTATACCTAAGGTTTTGTGACACCTCACTTTGAAATGTATAATTAAAAAGGTGACCCAAATATATAACTTGAGATAATTTATTGTAGCATGTGTTGACTTATTTATGAGTATACATTATTGGTTGAATTATTTTCGATGACCAAAGGATTGTTATCATGTTCGTAAGAGTTGGTATAGAATACTCTATACCATGCAAGATTTGGCTAAAGATTATAGCCACCCAATATCTAGGAACTTCATGAAAGCACAAGAGAGATCAATATGCAGTGATCAAGATTTCAATGGAATTGAATGTCCAAGAATTGATTTACAAATAAGAACCCCTTGGTTATATAGCCAAGGTGAGACATAGGATTAAATAGGATTATGACAACTGTCTTAATCCTATTTCATGTGATAACATATCATTACTACCTAGGACACATGAGTTAAAAGTTAAAAGATAAGATAAGATATAATGACAACTAGCACCTTCTAGATAGATTCCCTCCTTGGACCTAAGTAAACTTAACATGTAAATAGGACCTACTAATGACTAGATAGGTAAAACACCTATTTACACCAACACCCCCTTTAAGTGAAACTTAGGGAGTAGTTGATTATTATGCAAATGACACAAAGATGGGTCCCGACTACAAGGCCATGTTAGGTACCCATGTAGCAATGCAAATGCAATCTCTCATAAACAAAGAAAATGAGAAAACCCAGTCAGACAAAAATCCTCTCCAAAAGAGATGAAAAATAAATACTCTCAATGATGAATGAGAAGGACAAAACCCCATGTGAGGAAAAAGACTCCCCCGTAAGAAAGAATAAGAAGAGAGACCATGTAACCCCCCCCCTCAATGTTGAGTCTCCTGCAACAATGGTAGAAGCTCGACATTAAATGCAAAAGATGATCTAAAAGTGTTGAACAACATTCCCCCCCTTAGGAAGAAACAAAACCAAGATGGTATGCAGGATGTCTTCCCATTCCTTACAGGAAGATGCGGGAAGGAGAATGATGTGTGATGCCTCTAAAGAATTCTCAAATGTCTTCATGTCGATGCCAAAAAATTTCATGCTCCAAATAGGTGTTATAAGCCATACTACCAGAGAAGACAATCTAGAATCCCCTAGAAACAATTGTAGAACATAATCCAAAGACAAGGATACCTTCTCTAAAGACAAAGAATCCTCCAAATGTTTTCCAAAAGAATCCACACATCAAACTGCAAAGAATGATCATGTAGAGAATGAACAAGAGATTCAGAGTGTTCCCTCACAAAAACTAAAGAAGGATCATCTTCCTCAAATAGAAGGTGAATGCAATCAATGATGTCTCCCAAATCTGAAATGTGGGACTCACAAAACAAACCAACAATGTCTATCAAGTACTCATTCCAAGTAGCCATCTTTGGAAGATGATGTATGTCATGTTGCACTGAATCACAAGGAGCTAAAACTATGGCAACACAAGCATCCTCAGGTACAACAATAGATGAAGGAGATAGAATATCAAGACATGTCACTAGATCCTCAGTAGATGAAGCAATACCAAGATTCAAATGACCATATTGAATCTCCTCAAATGTGTCCACACTAGATGCCTCAATGTGAACACCTGTCGAATCAATAGTAGGAGCAAAATGTGAGGTGTAGAATCAAGATTGGTGATCAACCTCCCCAGCTACAACTATATCTCTATTATGCAAATCCTGGATTATTACAAAATATGGTGTGAACTCAACACTCTTGCCTACTTGTGATTTGATAAATAGAAAGGATACTGGTTGACAATGAAGGCACACAAAGAACATCATTGAATGCGAGTTGTCATCCATGTCAATGAATCCCTTCCCACAAACATTCATATATGTGTTGTTAGCCATCAAGATGTGTGGTGATGAACAAGTCTCAAATAAAGAGAAAATACTCTCTGATGAAGCCATATGATGTGAGGATCCTGAATCAAGTATCCACCTCTCTAACTCAGAATATGCAATTGCAACAAGTGATTTTCCCTTATGTCTATCAAAATTTGATGAAGAATAAAAAGATGAACCCTTTGATGACAAAGAAGAATTGGTTTGGGCCTTCTTAAGAAGATGCTTCAACTCATCAATTTGTTTTGAATAAATTTGGTGTTCGTCATGCCTTGATTTCTTACAATATACAAAAGTAGGCATCTTCTTCTTAGATGATTCCCCTTTAGAGGGATAGGATTCTAATTCTTTACATGGCTTGCTCTTTTTCTTCTCTTGCTTGTTATCAAGATTCCCTAATTTTTTATGTACCTTAGACTCACTAGCCAATAATGCTTGTGACTTGGAAGACTTGATTAGACCCATGTTCATTAACTTAGCTTTCTCTTGGATTAGGAGATTTGCAAAGTCATCAAACTTAGGATCAACATATGATGCTCTCATAGAGAGTTGATGGGTATGAAAGCCAAAAACAAACACTAAATAGTCGGGACCAAGTTTGGTTAGCACATTCAAAATCAATTGTAAATCCTCTTTATCAATGTTGTAATCTTTCAGTTGTGTTCTTAGTTATTTAACTTTGGAGATGTGGTCAAAACATTTAGGATCAAGATTCATCAAATCATTATCAATCTGATATCCCTTGATCTTATATGTTTTACCATACAATTTATCTAAAGTCTCCCAGGCCTCTTTAGCTGTTTTGCATGATTCAACATGAAATTATAAATCAAATGAGACTAATGAACATATGCATCCAAGTGTTTTCTCACGATCAATCTCCCATCTTGCCAATTCCTTAGCATCAGTAGGTGGAGAAATAGTTTCCTTTAGATAGCCTAAAAGACCCTTCCCCATGAGATAAATCCATACTAATTTTCTCCATGTAGCATGTAACATACCCATTGTTCTACCCATTGAATTTTACGATGTTTTACCCACAAGTGAAATGTTTAAGATAACAACATTTAGCAATATTTTTTTTCTTTTCAAATTCAATATTAAGATGCACATTTGGAATAAACCCATTTCAAACTCCCACTACATTTCAAATTAAAAGATACCTATTCGAAATTAAACCCATTTCAAATTTCCATTTCATTACAAAGGTTCAATACAAATTTTCTATTAACAAATCTACATTACATAATTTCAAGATAGCATTCCTTAATTACAATCTCAATAAGATTAGAGATACTTGCTCACATACATAGCTTCTATGAGCTTAATGAAATAGATATACAATCAGAATACAATGATCTAAATGTCCCCAATGTTGGGGCATACCTTTGAGATGTCCCCATTAAGTGGCACTACATTCTAGGTGTCCCAAATTGGTGCTACATCCTCAAATCTCGACCGTCAACTATATGAGGGAGAGCATCACTCAAGCACCTTTCTACCAACCATGGACTTACCATGGTCCCCCACACATCTACCTAATTGGTAAGATGGCCCTAACCTTCAACAAAGAGTTTGGTTTGGTAACCCCATAATCCTAACCTTCCTAAGCATAGTGTTGTGTCCTACATATCTAGAGCTACCATATATTGGCTACAACCTACACATATGACTTCCTTGCCTAGAATGCAATCATGAATCATAGTGAACTGATAGTGTAAATAGTGGCTACTTACACTACTTTGGCCAAAGAATTCAACACCCAATACTTCAAGTACAATTCATCTGTTCACCCACCCTTTAGCTCAATTTGGCAATGACCATGAACATAACTAGGATATTCCATTAACCCAAGAATAACCAATTCATAACACACATTCCATCTAAGGTGATGACATAATAATTGTACAACTAAGTTACTCCATCAACCCAAGAATAACCAAGATAACAATATGTGTACACAAACTAGTGACCATCTAGGTTACTTTCTTTCCCATGGATTAATCTAACTCCAGGAATAACCAAGCTAATCACCCATGTTCAAAAATGACATTTTCATAAAAGTACTACAAAATAGCAACATATTCCACATTCACTTTTCATGCAATATCCATATAGTCTTATCGAACTAAGTATATTTCTAATAGCATTAAAGACACACATACTCCAATATAGTATAAATATATTCCCAAACAAAATGGTTTCACCAATTCAAGACTCAATCAAGAATCACACAAGTTTATCCCCAAACTAGGAATTGACTAAGTTCATAAAAAAATCTTATCAAGCATTCAAAATCAATCTTTTCCAAACAAAGACATTTATAAATAAATAACCTTTCAAACATAAATAATAGAGGAATATAAATCAACATGCCTAGATTAGAGTTCCAACTGATAATACTACTTCCCAAATTTAGAATTCACAAACACGATAGCTACTCCTTCTAAACCCAACTTATTTCCAAACTCTAGCCTCTTCTCAAATAACTCTCAACAAATGTAAACTCACAAAGACAACTCTCTCTTTCTCACCAAAACTCTCAAATTTTGCTTGCACAAAAAACTAAAACAGAATGACAAATAAGAAAATCCTGGAATGAATGATTGTAAATGGGGCTTGTTAATAAATATTTAATGAGCTCCCTTCAGGTGTATTTTCCTCTATGTATCGGCTCGTGCATCACAAGAAATCCACTGTCTTTTATCAAAGTCTGTTTTTCCCCTCCACGTGTCTGCTTTGCGCACCCCGAGGGTTTCCCTTCTTCTCGCATCTCAGGAATCCTGTTATACCTCCATGTATCGTAGTTGCGGGTCATTTTTTATCATTCCTTTTTGCTTCCTCATCGAGCTTCATTTGATAGGCCCCACAATTGTTTTCTACAATGCACCCTTGTTATGTGTCTACTCTTCGCAAATCTTTTACTATGAGGATGAAATAACGACCGCGGGCAGTGAAATGTTGCCACGCGTCTCTTTTGCACCCGGCTAATGATCGTTTCCTCCACTTTTGAATAGAGCTCTTCCCACTCAACATGCGAAGCCTTGCCGCAAGTCTTCGGCGGTGAGAGATAAAGGTCTACACGGGTAGTGAAATGTTGCCACGTGCCTATTCAGCAGATCTCATTTTCGAGCAATAAACCAGGTGAGCCAAATGTTGCGATTGGCCACTACATGTCATAATCATTTGCAGAGGATGGTGACACTTGTTTGTTTAAACTTGTCGGGACCACGACCATCATTTGCAGGAGATGCACTTGTGCCTGGAATGACCAGATGCTTGGTTTCGAATCTTTTTTGTTGCAATGGCTTGGGGAATATTCTTATTTCTGCATCATTGCCAGGGATCGCGAAATCTTTTTTCTGTTGCTACTCTCTGAAGCGGTGGGAATTTTCTGTTATATATACTTTTCTCTATTGAGGGAAAAGGGTCTGGAATTTTGAAAGAATACTAGTTTTAGGAAAAGACGTCAGGCCTTTATTACTGTTTTATTTTATTGCAAAATACTTTTAGACTATGCCAATTGTTTGGCCTTTCTGTTCTTTCATGCTATTTGATTAAATTGTAAATTGTGCTTTTATTGTCTAGACATTTCATTTGAGAATTTCTATATATATTGAATGCAAGTTTGTTGATCTAGATCATGTCTAATGACTCTTCTTAGCAGTAAGAATGTATACAATATTATTTTATGTCAATGAATGATTATTTTATGTCAATGAATGCATTGTATGTGTTATGATTTTTAGTTTTTGCTCTTCTGGAACACTACAAATACCAATCGAGCCTTTAGATCTATGATTTATCGTGCCTATCATTAAGTCTTGGTGCATCGCCTTAGGTTAGACTTTATTTTATTATATTTGTTTCCTTTTCCCTTTCCAAACCCCCATTATAGAAGAAGTCAGCTTCTTTAAAAACCCAGAGGTTACTCAGTTTAGTGCAAAGGGTCCCCCATAAACTGAGTTTCCCATAAGACATTGTTACCTTGCCAAATTTTGGCATCAACAGTTTGTTATTTTTTTTGGCACGCTCAGTGGGACATAGCTTAAATGAATTTGCATTTTAGAAGGGTGTATGAGTCATCGGCCTGTAACTAGATCCCAAACCGCAAGCAACCCCAGTTTGCTAGTACCTCCACTAGGAACAATGCAGGCCACAAATCAATTGGTAATCGTTCCACTCCTACCACCCGTTCCTCTAACCTTGTTGCCAGTTGCCAACAAAAATTATGTGGCATGGGATGCTAGAAGTCCCCTAGTAGCCCACAGAACATCTGCAAGATGTGGCAGATGTGTGTCTGGTGCACGAGATCACAACACAAAATGTAGCTCTAAGGCTTCTCACCACGTATTTTAAGGGCAAGGCATTGGATTGGTACCAAACACTATCACCTAGCACTATTCCCACTTGAGACAAGCTCAGAGATCCATTCTATGAGAGGTTCTCAAATGACGAAGATTGCTCTTCGTTGTATTATCAACTATATGTCATAAAACAAGCTTCCCAGGAGGCCATGATGGACTTCAATGCCCGATTCCACACGAATTGGTAGAGGATCCTTGTTACTATACACCCAACTCCTGAGTTGGCATTCATATTTTATCTAAAGTCCATCAATCCCGATATTTCTATTATGATCAAGTCTTTGGGAGGAGCTACTCTACCAGATGCTTATGGTGTCGTCGTCAAAGCCGAGAATCATTTGATAGATTGTGGAAAATTCCCTCCTTGGCCTATCATGTTGATATTTCCTGAAATATCGATTCCCACACAAGAAGTCGCATCAACTAGCACACCTGCAACTCCCCAATCAATGTACACATATGCGGCAGCGCCACAAAAATGTTGCCTCTACATCTAGTTCTTCCAAAGATGAAATGAGTGATCTTAAAGAAATGTTGTGGACTATGGCAAATGACATAACCACTCTCAAGCGGAACCAATCAATGCCTCTGAAGCCTGCATATCAAAAGTATCAAGGCAGATAGCCCTCATATCAGCAAAATCAATACCAAGGTGATTCCCACACTAATTCACCAGCTCTAATGGTCAACCAAATGGTGTCAGTGCCTACTTCGCTGATGAGCACTTCACCAAGCTCTAGTAGGGAATTAACCGCAGGACAAAATAACCTCATTGATGACATCAATTCATGGTGATTTCCTTGCAGCAATATGCATATGCCCTGAAATTGTCTGTGTGGCAACTTACAACAAAAGGTGACGGAGCAATGTAGCCAAGGCACAATGCCAGACCACGGAGGTTACGTATATGCCTCACCACAAATGGAGAGTGCGGTTCTTACCACGCAAATTCAAGGGATGTCTCTAGAACAAGAATCCAACATCACTCTTGATCACGCCCTCTTCTCATGGATGGAGGAAGAAGAAACGATATTTGCTAATGATATATTCATATCCAAAACACCACAAGTGCAATCTAAATATAACATGCACTCAAAGAGGAGATTTACCGACGAGTTAGTTATTCCACATCTAGCTAGCCCGCAACTTAAAGGTGCTTCCGATCATATTCCTGACATTTCCATTGCCCCACTACCATCTCAACTACAGAAGGAAATTATCATAACAAGAGCCAAGGAGTAGAAACCTTTGAGTTTGCCACCTTTTAATGTGGTAGAACAATTGAAGAAATCATCTACTACTGTGTCTCTATGGGACATTCTAGCTATCCTAGAGCAAAAAATGCTATTACAGAAGGCGCTTCAGGAAGAGGTCAGCGTAGCGCCAATAAAGCAGTTAGCCAATGCAAAGGTTGTTAATCAACTACCATCAGCTAAAGTCCTTACGAACAATACAAAAGAATCCCTTGTCAAAGTTAGAGATAACTTGAAGCCCCAACCCTTCTTCTCAACTCTCATTATAGGAAAGAAGTTATTGCACAATGTTATGATTGATTCTAGCGCTAGCACGACAGTTATGCCTAAACAAATAGTTGAAGCTTTAGGACTCAACTATGAACCTATGAAAAGGGAGTAATGCAACTTGATGGGAACAAACTTGAAACCATAGGTGTCATTAAGGCACTTCCTTTAACTCTATTTGCTTGCCCTAGTATCACAGTGCCGCAAGATACTGTGATCATAGATGTTCCTCCCATGTTCAGTCTTTGTCTATCCTAAGAATTTACTTCAATGGTAGGAAGATACCTGTCCTTGGATTGGTCACATCTAATTCTCAAAACCAAGCATGACACTAAAATGAAGATAGAATCAGAGACCTTGCATTCTAAACATATAGCAAATGAAGCCCTGATCAATTTTGAAGTCGCGCATACCTCTATCACCAAGCAAGAAATGTATTGCATTGAATTACTAGAGGAGGAGAAGGTGAGCAAAGACTGGGATGACCAAGAGGATGCTCTGTTGAGTGAACACATGGACAGTGACCCTTCCGGCAATTATCATGCTACAGGATTGGGCACCTATGTAATTTATGATGAAGACCAGGTGTTCCCGAAGGTTGCCAAAGAGTTTGAAGGTGGCCAAGCAAATGAGCTATGGACGTTGTACTTTGACAGAGCAAGAGGTAAAGTAGGCACTAGAGTGGGGATATGTTTAATATCCCCACAAAATAACAAAATACTAAGGTCTTTCTGCTTCTAGTTCACTTGTTTGAACAATGAAGCCGAATATGAAGGATTAGTTCAAGGTTTAAGCCTTGCAGAGCGAATGGGCATTAAGCAATTAATGGTGTTCAGAGATTCTGAACTAGTAGTCAACCAAGTCTGAGGAATTTTTGTGGCAAGGAATGTCTGCGTGAGGTCCTATCAACACCGAGTCTGGGACCTAGTTGGTAGTTTTGAAGCCTTCAACATCCAAACTGTTCCCCGAGGAAAAAATGGCGACGCAGACTGCATGACCTTGATTGGTGCTCAGTTTGATCCTACCTTTGACCTTATATATAACGAAAAATTTGTATGAGTAATAGTTCGACTGATGATTCTTGACAACGATCAAAGTTGGCAGGTTTTTGAAAGTGATGAACACATCGCATCGTTCATCCAGCAGTCGGGAGAATTCACCAATCAACTTCAACCAAAGATTATCGAAGGTTATGAAGGAAATCATGCAACTCAAATCCAATAAGCTTTTGAAAGGATTGGTTACTCTAAAAAAAAATTGATTGTGATGATGCAAGAAATGATAGACGGAAGTTCATGGAAGACAAAAGTGATTACGTAGACCTTCGGGTCTCAGATGGCAGAAACCTTCGAGTCGAGAAAGATGTCCTGCACCATGATAAAGAAAGGCTCATCAATTTCTACAAAAATAATGGAGTAGTGGCCTAGTCCTATGATGATCTGGAGGGATATGATCTTGATATCATTCAACACACGATCGAGCTGACAAAAGGTGTGAAACCAGTTTGAGAAAAGCAAAGGCTAGTAAACCCCAAAATTGAAGTGCTAATGGCGCAAGAGCTAACAAAGCTAATTGAGTCATGCATTGTCTTCTCAATCAAGCATAGTACTTGGGTATCCAATCTAGTCCCAATTTGAAAGAAGAATGGATATATCCACTTGTGTGTGGACTTCCAAGACCTAAACAAAGCATCCCTGAAGGATCATTATCCATTGCCTTCTATGGAGTCAATCCTACAAATGGTAGCAGGATTAGAAATGTTTTCTCTGCTGGACGGCTTCTCTAGTTACAATCAGATCTGAGTTAAGAGGGAGGATCAACACAAGACTACGTTCACTACAAAGTGGGGAACATTTGCATATGCTAAAATTCCTTTTGGTTTATCCAACGCAGGGGCAATATTCCAGTAGGCGATGCACATCGCTTTTAGTGAGCTAATCAATAAGTTTATTCTAATCTATTTAGATGATCTTACTATGTTTTCTAAATCTAAGGATGATCATTTTGACCACTTAGAAATAGTTTTTCAAAAGTGCCAGGAGTTCAAAGTTTCCTTGAATCTAAAAAAATGTGTATTCGGATTATCGCAAGGCAGGCTGTTAGGACACGTGGTATCCAAGGAAGGAGTTTCAATCAACCCCAAGTGGGTGAAAGCTATCAAGGAACTTCCCCTTCTAGTGAATAAGAAAGTCGTTTAGTCCTTCCTGGGCAAGGTAAATTTTGTTACCAAGTTTACTTCCGACTTTGCGGGAATAATTAAGCCTATCACCTTGATGCTTAAAAAGGATCAAACATTCAAGTGGACGACCGAAGCTTGGGAAGCCTTTGAAAAAGTCAAGGATGCTATTTCCGCAGCTCCGGTACTGGTTAATCTATATTTATTTGAGGATTTTATAATGTATGCATTTAGTAGCAAGTCTGGTATTGCTACTGTCTTAACCCAAAAGGATAATGAAGGAAAAGGAAAACATATAGTGGCATTATACTCTCGGACCCTGAAGGAACATGAGATGAATTATAATTTTGTCGAAAGACAAGCCTTTGCAATAGTGAAGGGAGTTAAAAAGTTCTACCATCTAATTTCCTGCAACAAAGTGTTTGTTTATGTCGCACATTCTAGTGTGCACGAATATATCATGGAGAGAGAAATCAAAGAAAAAAGAGCTAATTGGATCACCAAGATCCTTGAATATGATATTGAGGTCAATCCCACTAAAACTGTCTGGGGAAGAGGACTATGTGAATACATGGTGCAAGACGAAGAGATACCCGCTAAAGGAGAGCAACCGAAACTTGTTCTGATAAATGAGCCAAAATTTGAGGGTTGCTGGCTAATAGATAGAATGAGGTTTATGCAAATAGGAAAGTATCCAGAAGGTCTTTCCTCCCAAAAGAGGAGATACTATCGGCTGCAAAATTATGGATATGCGCTAGTGGAAGGGGTCCTTTTCAAAAGGAATTTCAATAGTCTCCTCCTGTGATGGGTTACTACAGAGCAACCGAAGAGAATCCTTGACACATTCCACAAAAACGCTACGGGTAGACACTTCTCCGTTAAGACCATCACCATCAAAATCATGTGCATAGGTTCCTATTGGCCCACACTTTTCAATGACTCCCACTCTTTGGTAAACTCTTGCAAAAAATGCCAGTTCTTTATTAACGAAGGAAAATTTTTGCAATGCCTCTCAAACCTATAGTGGTGGATGAACCGTTTGCACAATGGGGCCTAGACTTCATCAGGATGATTAATCCCACTTCTAGTGCCGAGAACAAGTGGATTCTGACCACCACAAATTACTTCACAAGATGGATAGAGGTCGTTCTGCTTAAAAACACAACAAAGACAGAGATAGTGGATTTCCTCGAAGAGCTAGTGACAAGGTTCGGTCCTCCAAAGACTATCATTTCCGATAATGCCAGAACTTTCCTAGGTGCAAAAGTATGTCACTTTGCATTAACAAATGGCATATTCCTTAAGACATTGTCAAATTATTATCCCCAGGGAAACAGCCTAGCAAAGTCAACGAACAAGAACCTAGTTTGACTCCTTAAAAGAATTGGTTCAGAACACTAGAGAGAATGGCATAAAGACCTCCAAGCAGCACTTTGGGAAAACTGCATAACTCCTAAGTAAGTCCTCAAGACTTTGCCTTATGAGTTGGTATACGGGAAAGAGGCACTGTTGCCTATATCTATGGAGATTCCAACGCTTCAACTGTTGAAATCTCTTGAGATAGAACAAAATGGCGCCATGGAGGTTCAACTTGCTGAACTATTAGAAGTACAAGAAAAAAGGAGAATTCTCTAATAGCCATGACAAACCGCCAACAAGTGGTCAAGTGATGGTTTGACAAGAAGGCTTCTGACCAAGGCCTAAAGTGCGGAGACTTAGTACTAAAATATGATAAAAGGGCTACTAAGCTAGGTCAGCATGGTAAATTTGATAGCCTATGGGAGGGCCCCTTTAAAATCATTCGGTGTAAGGAGCATAATGCTTTCGAGTTAGAAAGTATGGAATAGGAACCCTTAGGAATTCCGGTCAATGGGATTCATCTTAAGTTGTTCCATTAAGTGCCGAATTTTATTTTGTACATATGTGTATAATGCTTTTATTTTTATTTCCCTTTGTGTTGGCCGATCTTTTTTGAAATTGGTTTGTGTCTCTGTGGAAACAACCCGTAATTGCAGAGAGTAGAGCAACGAAATTGCTTTACAGTAAAAATTAGAACACACCCATGTGCAGAGAAAATGAACACATATGCTAATTGTTATGCCTTGCATATACACCCAACTTTTTGCTTGGCAAAGTTGGGGACCCCCTCTTCTTTTCTTCTTTTTGTTTTCTTTGTCTATGTTAGATCTAAAACTGGAACAAAAACTTTTCCAAGGTTCCTATTCCTGGTTCCGTCTCGATCCCAGATCCCCGCTTCGTTCGGGTGTCATCCTGTCTTGTTCTCCATCCTGTTGTTTTGTTTTGTTTTGTCTCTCGTCGTTGCGTTGTTCCTTCATTTTGGTTGTTTCATTCATCTTGGTCTTCGTCTTTTCGTTGTCGTTTGTCCATCTTCGATCTTCATGTCGTTGTTTTTGTGTTTTAAAATTAGAAAATACAAAAAAAATATAAAAATTACAAAATACAAAAGAATAGAAAATGTTAGAAAATACAAAAAAAATTAAAAACTTTGAGAAAATACAAAAAATAGAATAATACAAAACACAAAAAATTGTAAAATATAAAAATAATAATGATAATAATAAGGATTTAAATATTTAAGGAGTTTAAGCAAACGAATTAGAAATAAATAAATTTATTTTAAAAATTTAAATAATATAATTCTTTTGTAAAAGAAAAAGAGATTTATATTATTTAAATTTGAAAAATAAATAAATCTGTTAGAAAGATTCTAATTTCAAAAGGGGAAAGCAAGTAAAAAAAATTGATTTAAGGTTAAAGCTTGAAAAATAAAGTTCCTTCGGAAACCAATGTATGTTCATGATTGGGGAACATTCTGAACCGGACTCCGCAGGACTATTCAAAGGTTTAGAATAAAAATGAAGTCTTGAAAAAGGATAAATCTTGATTATCATCCTGCCCTATTAAAAGCAAGATAAAATAAAAATCAAAGGAACTCCTCTCTGAGCGCGGGCTCGGAAAGGACATTGAAGTTGGATACTAAAAACTTTTTGATATCAGAATTAGTCTCGGTTCCGCTCCTTGTCTATTCCACTCCCACACGAAATTGGTTCTGATCTTGCAACATACGTGGACTTGGAACTGAAGGTGAACTTGAAATCAGGAAAATAAAGTTTTCATCCCGAAATAGCTCTGTTCCCGCTCAAAACTGACTCTGAGCCCTCCAATAAAGCAAACTGTGGAGAACACAGACAAGGCTGTGAGCTATTTGACACAGTGCTTCAAGAAATGAAGTCTCATGGCTGAAGAGAACATTGAAGTATAGACAACGCTTACTGTTGCATAGAATGCCTCGAAGGGAAGAGCATTGTTTGGAATGCCATTGCAGGAAGTGGAACAAAACATGGAAGCACTGGCAGCGATCTATGAAAAATGCATTGTTGGAAAGATTTTAAAATTTTCCATGCCAAGGGTAAAATGGCAAGTGAACTATTGGACAAAAGGCTTCAACGAAGTGAATCTGCACAGGAAAATGAGAAAGCGGAGACAAGGCGCATGAACTATTTGATAGAATGCTCCAAAGAGATGCCTCTCATCGAATGCAATGATAATTATAGTTGCAATTGCCCTGGCGAATGTGCATGCAAAAATGGCAGAAGCATGCGAGCCATTTGACAGAATACACCAAGAATGTTGGTGCCTCAAGGAGGCAACATATAATGAAATGCAAGGTTCACATGAAACATGGTGTTGGATGGCTATCGGAGCATAAGTGAGGAATTTTGTTAGAAGTGGTAGTTGTTGCTACCCTAGTAAACATTCCTGATGCCGCAAAAGGAGATGATCATCTGAGAGAACGTAATGCTTGCATGATTTGCGTGTATAATGGAATTACTGAGAGAGGGCTTTCAATGGCGAAAGATGGCTCAATGAAACCTTGTCTCATGGTGAGATGATTCCAAAAAGGCATAGACAGATCTACTCAAGGGTTTTAGAAACTCTAATATAAATGCAATTAGCAGTTGAAAAGCTGAATTCCACAAACTTTGTTGGCATCCTCTTTGTTGCAAAGAGTGAGGACATAGATAGAGAGAGGTCACGCAACTATTTGAATGGAGGCATGAAGACATTTTATCTCATGAATGCATGATTGCATGTTATATGTGAAAGCAAAGACAAGGCACGTGATTTGCTTGACAAAATGCCTCAAGGAGATGTCATCTTATGAAGTGAAATTGTTGTAGGCTCTGCACAAAACAAATTTTGGTGAAAATGTTTTTGAAGCTTTTAAGCAAAATACGTTGATTGTAAGCTGAAGTAAAAAGTGGGATCTTTGAAAACAACATTTTTATGTCAGGCAATGCACATAATGGATTTGTTGAACAGGTTTTTGAAGACTTTTAGTTGCAACTGCCCTGACAAACATGCCGCACCTTGTCATATACTCCCAGTTGGTGCCTTGGTGTAGAAATCCCTCACAAAAGGTTCTTTCATGGAACACCATCATATGGTGGGAAACACATAAAATGGAGATTCTATTGAAACGACTTTAGAAACTTTCAAGCAAATGCAAGTGGCTAGTGTAAGCTGCGGCCCCCAAAATGCCTTAATGGAATGCTTCAGAACAGAGCATGGACGGTGCAACAAAAATGGTGAATACTACACAGAGGGCAAGTGAACTAGTTAACAAAATGACTCACAAAGATGTTATCTCATAGAGTGAAATGCTAGTGGGATATCCATCAAAATAGGTTTGATGATGGATTTCTCAAACAAATGGCAGATTTTAAGTTAAATTTTGCATTGCCTGTAATGAAATAGAGGGAATTATGTCAAAGGTTGAAGTTGCAAATGTTTTAGTTTTGTGGTTATAGAAAAATGAGAAATAGGCGGATAATCTAAAATTAATTAATTAATTAGTTTGTTGATCTTATTAAAATTGTTGATTTTGAGAAACAAAATGAATTAATTAAATTTATGAATTAATTTTGTATTTGTTATTTGAAGAATTAATTCAGTGTATTTGTTGTGTTTTGCAGGATACTGTTGAAGTTCAAAAAGCATGCGAGGATGATAAATCTATATATTGAAATGATTTTGGTGTTATTTTATTTTGTTTTTGATGAGCTAAAATAACATTCATTTCAAGAATGAAATTTAAATTTGACAATCATCTAATTGAAATAATCTAAGATTGATTAATTTTTAAAATTAATCATTAATCAATTAATTTTATGAATTAATTAATATACTTTATGTTCACAGGTACTTTTGAGGGATGGAAGGATAAAGTCTTTAAAGCTGGTTTACAAAACTAATGTGCAAGAAAGACTATCAAACTGGAAGAAAGTTGAAAGTATGGTGGGCCCATTTGGAGTAGTTTTCTAGAGAAGGATGTTGATTTTATGTAGATTTATATAATGCAAAAGGAAAACTTAGAGTTGTAACTAAAGGTTGCAATTGTTAACTGAAGCTAGACTGGAGGATGGAATTGAGAACTGAAATCAACTAAAGTCAAACTGGAGCTAAAACATGAAGTCATCTTTATGGATTAACTGTTTGCACACAAAGGCTATAGTTTTTGATGTTTCAGTTTTCAGCAAAAATGATGTAATTAGTGAGCTATTAAATGTCATATCAAGCTCATTGTAAATGGTTAGAAATTTTAGGAAAGAGTGAGGAAGTTTTACAACTTAGTAGATTGGAAGTTTTACAATAGGATAGGTGATGCAATTTTTTGATTTTCTTAGTTTAGATGGAGGTAATTTGAAGACATGGGTTTCTGTACACTGGTGATCTTGCCAGGTTTGTAAATGCTGCTTATTTGTTTCATTGACAGTAGAAGTAGCCAAACTTAAACTTGCTTTAGGTTATGCTCTGGAATGATGTTTATTTTATTAATCATTTGATTTGGAAAGCTTTCAAGGAATGGAGTTTTGTCTTGTCTTTTGTTCAAATTGTGGTTTGAAATATGATATTAATATTTGCATTGTAAATGAATGGTTGTGTATGGATTACAGGCTGATTTATCTTGCAGTTCTAGTTTAGGAATTCCTTGGAAAGCAACAGGTTTGGTTAATTAGATGAATCAACATTCTTCTTTCTTTTGTGTCTCTGATCTATCTTTTGCCTTTTCTTTATACCCCCCATTAGAGTAGGTTTAGATAGAAATTCAATCTTACAGCAATTAAAAGCTCAATAACCAGTAGGCCCCTTGAACATTACAATTACATTGACCATTGAGCAATATTAGCACAGTTGAGAACCAACTACTAGGACCTTGGGAGTTATATTACTATATGTTGTCTTTCTTTTTCAGGAGAAACATAATAGAGATATTCTGTTTAAATGTTGTTGTGCTATTTTGACCATCAACACTAATAAAAGAGCCCATACAATAGATATGCAAAATGGAAGAAAGAGCCATGAAATTTTTATAGAGATATATGTTGATTTATATATATTATTTTGTTTTTACATTGCAAAATGGCTGAGAGAGCCATAATCCAAAAAGTATATGACTATACAAGCTATTCTTTCATATTCGCTATATCTATAGCCTTTTTTAGGCTTATATACAAAATTGTAAAGCAGGTGGCATATTCAACAACAGAAAATAAAGAAATGGGAGGCATTTTGTCTAGGAGCAGGGAGGCATTTTATCCAAGAGCACGAGAAGCAGCAATTGATGCATCTATGGCAGTGTTTATCGCTTCTTCTACGACAGTGCCTACCATGTCTTCGTCAGCAGTAGAAGTAGAATCATTTGGCACAACTGCCATTGGCGGAGGGAACACCACGTTTCTAAAGTCAGTATACCAATCAACGTCATAGAATGGTATTACGTTGTAGCTGTGGAACAAAAAGTGCAAGGCCTGGGTAACCATTTGTTGATGCTTGTCATGTGTCTAAAAGCATAATCCACTAAGAAACGACATCCATACAACTACTGCTTCTTCCTCAATGTAGTGTCGAAGGTCACTGGCTGTTGGCAGGCCTACCCCATATGTAGCATGAGCGACAATCCCACCTAGGCCATTCAGGTACTTTTTTGGAAAAAAATTCTTGACCAACTTCAAAGTTAAAGGCCTGGGGATACCAATGTCTAACATTGACGCTACAAAGTGTGAGCAGATATTAGTGTTCACACGGTATTTTTCCTCGTACTCTATACAATCCCTACCCAGAATCCATTTTATGGCTACCAAAACCAAAGAGTGTTTATTCTTGGTCATTCTCTTCAATCGCCTAGTGGAAATCTCCCCCAGAAAAGCTATTTGTGACTTATAAGAGGTTAACCTAATAGGAGTATCCATGATTCTGACATAATGTTTCTACCTTCTAACTAGCACTGAAACTTTCCCACCACCTAGCCTATGAGAAAACTAGCTTACTAAAGCTTAAGACTGCGCCAATGACCTATTGTTAAAACTATCAAATGCTAAGTGTGATTTCCTCACTACTTAGCGGCCTATTTATAGAAAAAATGAGAAGATGCATGCTAATCTATTTGGAGAAAACATGATGATAACCAAGTGCCAACTTGAAAGGCATGCCTACGTTTGCTCGCATTTCCTGACTAGTTGCATCTATAGAGGTATGGTGCAATGTGTGCTAGGTTAATAAGAGCTAGTTAATTAGCTTTAAAATGGTGGCGCTCATCAACAGTAAGCTACACAGTCGTAGGCTATTGTGTCATCTCACAGGCATTTCCTAGAGCCCAAGGCAGGATCCATATCTTTTTAGGCCATGATCGTTTGCTTTGGCTTAATCATTTTGTTCAGGATATTAATCGCTAGCACATACTAATGCAAGGTTAGAAACTAAATTGTTAGCTCAAGTTCCAAGGGAATCACAACATATCACACAGTTGCCAAACACAATAATGATTTCTTGCCACCTCGAAATGACAAGTAATTCATTTTACACGAGTCGAGGAATTAACGGTACATGCCGAATTAAATGCAAAAAGTACACTTTCCTCTACCACCTTGAGAAAAGATAGCTAAATATTGCATGAAAAAGTTTAATGTTCAAAGTCTTTTCAAATATGCTAAGGCTTAAGGTGCAGAGAAGTTTTTAGCATATCTAGAGCCAGATAAAATTTACAAAGAGTTCAAAACCTGCATAAGTTTTCATCTAAAGAAAATGTCAGAGAGTTCATCACAACAAATGCAAGAGGAGATTGGCAAGGAATTGTTTATAGCCATACGGTCGTCAAAAGATGTGTATATCTATGAAGATTTAGCATATACTATGCTTGGTATACCAAGTAAGCCGAAAAGGGTGAATACGATAGAGCTGGATAGGTCCAGAGATTGTAGAAACAGGAAAAGGTTTGAAGAGAAATGGGATAATATTTATGACCCACGACTCGCAAAAAACCCTAAATCCTTAAGAGAAGTAGCCTGTGCAAGGTTGACAACACTTAAGGTGGACACATCGATAGCAAGAAAGGTTTGGTACAGTGGTTTTCCACAATACATGGTCCCATTGGTACATTACTACCCAAAGATAGTTGGTGCTACCATTCAACGTTATAACCCTAGCACCCGCTGCATCAAGGGCCAAAACTTAAGAGTTCACATCAGCCCACAAGCCATTTGGCATATGCTATGCATCTCAGACCCCAGTAAAAGAAGAGAGAAAATTGAGTCCTTTTTCCCTAGTAAAGGAGAAAAAGTGTGGAAGGCAATGAAAAAGAACTCAGATTTCCTAATAGAGGAGATTAGTAAGAAGGGTATCCCAGGTGCTAAGTTGTCGAGTATCTTGTTGCCACATGGTTCATTTCATGAAAATATGTAGGATGCCATGTCAATGCTAGCTTTTATGTGCGGCTGAGACTCCAACAAGATGGTGGAAACCTTTCAACTGGGACCGACCTTCCAATTCCGCAAACAACATGGTACCTTCTGGTATGATTTCGCCGAGTTCCTGGTGGAAGAGATGATATGACAAATAAAAAATTACCCGATGGAGGGAAAGTTTAGATTTCTCTCCTTCCTGGTTCACATGTTCCTACATCAAAACCCTGATTTCTTCAGCAGGTATTTTGAGTTATCAATTTTTGATGCAAAGAAGAGGAGGAAGCCAGTATCCACGTGGACACCCTTCATTTCCATGTCATATGATCATTATGTATTTTCAGATTATTTTATAACTCCAGTCTTGCAAGAATTAAAAGGAGGAGGTGACATAGTCCAACTCAATGAGGATCAGACTGGGTATATGCAGAGTTTCACTCCTGCTTGTGACTAGTTCTTAGGAACAGATTTCACACTTCTTCGGATGCAAGGCTTCATTGGTCAACCCTTCCTTCTCCTATCCTGCGTCACAGATAGGGTTTTCACGCTTGAATTGTATAGGCAGGTGTGTATCATTGATTTTACTTTCTACAACAACTCAAGTGTCAAGAGAAAAGGATTCTTTGCTTGTCCGAAGAATTTCAAAACAATGACTTTGTTAAAGAAGTAATCAGATCAGTTATTGGAGGATAAACTAGCTCATTTAGGGTTGGTTTTGGTAAATCAAAAATGGGATTACAACCCTTTCAATGACCTACCGGACCCACACATGAAAGTTACTCATGTTTCTCGACCTTACTGGGAAAAACAACGTAACCCGCGGGCAGACAAAGATGAAAATTTTGTTGAACTAGCACATATTCCCACACAAGATAATAGAGGGCCATGGCACAAGTTCTGCTTTGCTGTGGCGGTGGCCAAAGATAATGTCTAGATGGAATGCACCATGTACAAGTTGTGGAAGGATGAGGAATGGACTGATGAAAAGATAGAAGCTTTCTAGAAGTATCACCAAGAAATAGGGCAATTGGATGCCCCTTATGAGAGCTTGAAGGAGGACAAGGAATTTGAAAAATGGTGGGATGATGATCAGCCCAGCCTAGAATCTAGCGTCAATAAGAGCGATGGCCCGGAGGATGCATCCAAAGAGCAGGAAGAGGAAGCGACAACTTATGTGTCCTCCACACCAAAGGAGAAAGGCTCTAGACAGCCCACCTATGTAGCCACGAATGTCCATTTTAATGTATCAAGGGCTTCACATACACTCACTTGGGCTGCTAAGGCAGCCAGGGTACCACAATAGCAAGCAACAATAACTATCAAAGCTTGAGAGGCCCCGCCCGCAAAACGGCAGCGTATAGAGACCATTATCAGAGAGGGTTCACAAGAACTCGTCGGAAGATAGGTGCTTGCAGCTAGCCAGGAGCTTGAGGCCGAGGAAGAGTCACTAACAATTTTGGAGCTACCATTGACCAGTCAATAAGTAAAATTCACCACTTCTTCCCTTGCTTCTCAATCCTTGGTATTTTCCCCTACCTTAGTAACAATCCCTGCCATGAGTACTAGCCCTCTGTTTTCGACTTTTAATCCAACACATGTGGGGAGTTTTTCCCAATTCTCATAGACCACTCCACTCGACTTTACTTTTCCATGAACCCTTACACCAGTTGCTGTCACTTAGGCTCTACTTGCTTCGCTATCCAAAGGCATGCCCTCTGCGGGCACACTTACTTCCGCTATTGCCGTGGATCTTATTCCATCACAACAAGCTGACTCCACAATGACAACTTCACTATTCCAGCCCATGAGTTCTGTCGATTCACCAATTAAGCCATGGCAAGTGGCAAGCCCTTTTGTTGGTTCTCAAACCAAGCTTTGGAATGTGCCCCACTTTTCCTCACAAACTGTCACTCTCCAGAAAAAGCAAATGCTTGGGCCTATCAAAATTACCTATCCATATGCCCTACCTTTTGGTGCCCCTTTCACAAGCAGACTAGTTTCGTCGCTAGCTGAATTTATAGTGCAGATTGACTATAGAAAATAAGCACATGTGAGTAGAATGCAAAAGCACAAGGCAAAGGATGACAGTGCTTCTACTGAGCCAAAAATACAGACTCTTTATGATGAAACCCGACAAGAGCTAAAGTTTGCAACCATGTACCTGAGAGTAACCAAGCCTTGGGGGGAGATGCACCTAGAAGACTATGAAATATATGTAGTAGGGCTTGACATGAAGGTGGCCCGACCACAAGATAAGGTTGAGATTATGGAGGAAACACAATGGGTAGTCACCTCCGACTTCCTTAAAACTAGTTGCCAGCTAAAGAAAAAGAATGAGCAACTTAAAGTTGTAAGGGAAAGAGTTAGTTTTTTGGAGAAAAAAGAGAAATCCTTGGAGGCAGATGTTGCACGTATGAAAGAAAGGGTGCTGGTAGTAGAGAATGAGAAGAACATACATTAGGGTTAGCTTCTAAAGATTCAAACTATTGACCTTGCTAGGGTAAAAGAGCTACGTACTAAGAATCAGGAGGTGAAGCAGAATTTGCAGCTAAAGAATGAAGAGCTAGAGTGACTTCGCCTCGAGTATAGTCAAGGAATAGCACAAAGGAATGAGGCTTTGGAACACTAGCAAGCTCAATATAAGCAAAAGTTACAAGAAAGAGAGGCTAAATTTGAGGGCCTAAAAGCTCAATTAGAACAAGAGCTCCAGGAGACAAAGTCCTCTCTAGACATGCATTTAGCAAATCACTCCCGAGTCGAGGAGAATTGGAATAAAGAAATGAGCAGTTCTGCAAAGCAATTGGTGTCTGAGAAAAGGAAAAGGGCAGAGTTGGCTAAGGCCATTAACTCAAAAGAGGTAGAGATTGCTTCTCTTAAAAGCTCTCTCCTATCTTCTCCTACACAGTCAAACATTATTCCGTTGGTTAGGCAATTGTACATTTCTCACTGAGAAAAGATTAAAAAAATTTGCCTAACACCGCAGCCCGCCCTCTGACTCATTGCCAAGGCATCAAGAATGAGCCAGGAGGCTCATGATACGATTGAGCAGTTCCCACGGTTTATCTTGGAAAAGGTTCCAGAAGCAAAAGATCTACTCACCGAGCTATACTCGGTCTTTGATGAAAATCTTGCCATGGCAGAAATTAAAGATCAAGATGTTGTTGCTCAGACAACAAACAAGTTTATTCATTGCCACTTTTCCTTCCAGCACACTAAAGCAGTCACGGCTACTCTGAGCAAGACAATGGACAACATGCGAGAGAGTTTCTCCACATTGAACATGATGGGTTTGTTGTCCCCGTTCCTTGAAAATGGCTTTATTGCTATGACTGAGAAAATTGCAGAAAGAATAGAAGAGAAGGAAAATGATATGGATGCTTTTAAGGATTTCAGTCATCCTCCCACCACAACCAAAATTGAGGGAATTATTTATCTACTTGCACAGCCACTGTTTCATTGTGAAGCAGGGGTCGATTTACCTAGTGCACTGCCTCATAAAGAAACTATTGATCTAAGCAGAGCACGGGAGAATTTGTGCAACATGGTAAGGCCATTTGAGGATGAATGGTCACCTCTACAGGCAGCTCTTTCCAATCTTTGACTCTGTTATATGATGAAATGGCACTCTGGTCTGTAAACTAGAGAAATTTTTGGTTCTTCGTTCCTCAAGTGAAATGCCCCTGGTAGTCACCAAAAGCTGTTAATAAATATTCAACGAGCTCTCTTCAGGTGTATTTTCCTCTATGTATCGGCCTGCGCATCGCAGGAAATCCACTCAGTCTTTTATCAAAGTCTGCTTTTCCCCTCCACGTGTCTGCTTTGTGCACCGTGAGGGTTTCCCTTCCTCTCGCATCTCAAGAATCCCCGCTATACCTCCATGTGTCGTAGCTATGGACCATTTTTTTATCATTCCTTTTTGCTTCCTCATCGAGCTCCGCTCGGGTGCCATGAGCTCTCATTCCCAAAGAATTTGGCAGGCCACACAATTTTTGTCTATAGTGCACCCTTGCTACATGTCTACTCTTCACAAATCTTTCAGCGTGAGGATGAAATAACGACCGCAAGTAGCGAAATGTTGCCACGTGTCTCTTTTGTGCCCAACCGATGATCATTTCCTCCACTTTTGAATAGAGTTTTTCCCACTCAACACGTGTAGCTTTGGTTCAAGTCTTTGGCAGTGAGAGATAAAGGTTCGCACGAGTAGCGAAATGCTGCCACATGCCTATTCGACGGATCTCATTTTCGGGCAATAAACTAGGGAAACCAAATGTTGTGATTGGCCACTGCATGTCATAATCATTTTCACAGGATGGTGACACTTGTCTATTTAAATTTGTCAGGACCACTGCCATCATTTGCAGGAGATGCACCTATGCCTAGAATGACCGAGTGCTTGGTTTCAAATATTTTTTGTTGCAACGGCTTGCAGAATATTCTTATTTTTGCATCATTTCTAAGGATCGCGAAATCTTTTTTCTATTGCTGCTCTCTGAAGTGGTGGGAATTTTCTGCTGTATATATTTTTCTCTATTGAGGGAAAAGGGTCCAAAATTTTGAAAGAATACTGGTTTTAGGAAAAGACGCCAGACCTTTATTACTATTTTATTTTATTGCAAAAGACTTTCAGATTGTGCCAATTGTTCAGCCTTTCTGTTCTTTCATGCTATTTCATTAAACTATAAACTATGCTTTTATTGTCTAGAAATTTCATTTGAGAACTTCTATATATATTGAATGCAAGTTTGTTGATTTAGATCATGTCTAATGACTCTTCTTGGCAGTAAGAATGTATGCAATATTATTGTATGTCAATCAATGGATTGTTTGTGCTATGATTTTTAGTTTTTGCTCTTCTAGAACACTACAAATACCAATTAGGCCCTTAGATCTATGATTTATCATGCCTATCATTAAGTCTTGGTGCATTGCCTTAGGTTAGACTTTATTTTATTATATCTGTGTCTTTTTCCCTTTCCAAACCCCCATTATAGAAGAAGTCGTCTTCTTAAAAAACCCGGAGGTTACTCAGTTTAGCGTAAAAGGTCCCCCATAAATTGAGTTTCCCATAAGACATTGTTACCTTGTCAAATTTTGGCATCAACAAGGCCTTCAAAGGTATTTTTCCCTCCTTGCACCAACTTTGTTGCCCCCATCAACAATTTGATGATACTATTATTCTTGCGGAGGCTTTTGTATCAATGGCTAAATCTATGTCTTATCCTTCAACAATATGAGGCGACTTCGGGTTAGAAGGTGAGTTTTCCTAAGAGTACTACTTTTTTTTCTTAATAATCTGGAGCATCGTCAATTGAGTATTGCTAGTATTCTTGAATGTGGTATTGGGGAGCTCCCATCAACATATTTGGGGCTCCCTCTTTGTTCTAATGGTGTCCTTGATTCCTTTTGGAATAGTATCATTGATAAGTTTAATTCAAAGTTTATTGGTTGGAAGGGTGCCCTGCTTAGCCAAGCAGGAAAAATCTAGTTAATTAAGTCAACACTCCAGAATTTGTTGGTTTACACCTTCAATTTGTTCCAAATTCCTAGAAGATTTTGGGAAAAGATTGAGGGCATTCAGAAAAAGGTTCATGTGGTCTGGTGTGGAGGAGAAGAAAAGATTACATTTGTTGTCTTGGGAGGAGGTGTGCAAATCTAAATTTCAAGGTGGTTTAGGCTTGCATAAGTTGAAAGATTCCAATACTTCCCTTATGGCTAAACAATTATGGAAATTGCTTGTGATTGACAAAGAGTGGATGATGATCTACTCTTCTAAGTACTTGAGGGGAGTGGATAAATTCAAATATTTTTTTAGGGAGAACTTTGTTCCTTCATAAAGGACTATCTTCTGGAACTTTATGCTCTATGCTCATTTGACTATGGCTGCTGGGTTGCAGTGGGTTTTGGGAAATGGCAGAAGGATCTTCTTCTAGGACGATTGGTGGATAGGGCATAGTCCCTTGAAGGATGAACATTGGGCAGCCCCTTTCAAAGATTTTTGTATCAAGGAATAGGGTGTTTTTGTTGTTGATTATAGAATGCAGGGTAGCTGGATTAGACTTGATTTGGTAAATAGGGATCTAAAGCCCATGTTTGTGTTTCTTTCCATGATTCATATCCTAGTGGATTCTCCTAAGGATTTGGTGATTTGGTGGTTGACTCCCAATGACAATTTTTCAGTTTCCTTGGCCTTTTCTTTTCAGACTTGGCTGGTTGGCCCCCCTCCTTTCTAGGGTTGTTTGTGGAATGGGAAGCTCCTGCCTAAAATTAATATTTTATTTTGGCTTCTTTGTCAAGATAAGATCTTAACTCTAAATAATCTTGTGAAAAGGGGAATGTCTTTGTCGAACAGGTGTTTTTTATGTAAAGAAGTTGCTGAGGATTATTTTCATCTGATGACTAGTTGCAGTTATACTTGGGATGTTTGGGCTCATATTTTTCAATTGTGGGATATTGCTTGGGTTTTCCCTACCTCCTTTGTTGATTTTTGGTCTCAGTGGGTGGCTCCTTCCCTTAATCCAGCTCTCTCAATGTTGTGGTCTCTTATCTTGTCGCATGTAGCGTGGGGAGTTTGGAAGGAACGTAACAACCAAGTTTTTCGTCAACTAAAACTGTCTCCTTCTAGGTTGGCCTTTAAAATCTATGATGCTATCAGAGAAAATTTCCTTTCTGAATTCTCAATGATCCCCTCATTTTCCTTGAAGGTGAACATTTCTTCTTATGATTTTCTTGTGGGAAAGATATGGAATCTCTCTTGTGACCTCTCTAATCCGATGAAGAAGATAAAAGATCCCAATGAGGGGGTTCGATGGAAGGCTCCTCCTTCTAGTTGGTTTAAAGTTAATTTTGATGGTGCTTCTAAGGGAAATCTAGGTCTTGCTGGTTGTGGGGGAGTGTTACAAGATGAGAATGGTAGGTTTTGTCTTTGCGATGGCGCTCCCTTTGGGAATCTAGAAAAACCACTTAGCAGAGGCAATTGTAGCCTATCATGGCCTCGTGTTGGCGAAGAATTTAGGGGTCTCTAAACTTTGGTTAGAAGGGGACTCACTCAACATTATAAACTGTCTTTTGCTGAAGTATCCACCAACATGGTCAATTGCTCATCTTATTAATGATTCTATCTCCATCATTAATTCTCTTGATGAGATAAGAATCTCGCATGTGTTTAGGGAAGCTAACTTGCTGGCTGACGGGTTAGCTAATTTGGGAGTGGTGGCTAAAAATGATTGGGATGTATTTGAATCCTTACCACTCAATCTTAAATTCATTTCCAATAATGATCAGGTGGCATGTCTTTAAGGTATTCGATACATGGGAAAGGCTCTTCATTATTATTTTGAGTTGGCTTATGCACGTTGAGTCTTGGCCCTATCCTTCTTATAATTACCATTTAGATTTCTGAGAAATCATGGCCTAGCTACATAGGTTGGGAAGTACTTGGAATGTCAGGCTCACACATTTTGTGGGTATTATTCACATTGTTCTATGGTTAGCCAGCCTTTGTTTTTTGAAAAAAAATGTGGTATTTTTGAGTTTCGGCTCTCTACAAGACTCCATGGATGGAGCTCGATGTAGAGTTGAACCGAGCTTTTGTGAGGAGTTCCAGAGTAATGAAATTGTGTGGGAGAATTTGGAAAAGGGTGGGGTTACCCAATACATGTTGAGACTCCAAGGCTCTAATCCTAAAGCTACAGAGTTTTTTGTGAAAGGATGGAATAGCAGGGTTCTATGTTATAAAGGTGTGGAGTTCAATATTGATGAGGATTTTGTGGCAGAAGTCATTGGGCTTTCATCTTCTGGGAGGAAATTTTATAGAGACAAAAATGTTGCTAAGAAAGCCAGTGATAATATCTTCAAATTTGATGAGAAGAAGAATCTCAGGGAAGTTGGGAGTGGTGGGTATGCCCGTAAGTCTCTTAAACCGCTCTAGAGGGATCTTGTGCTGGATATCATGCATTTCTTCACATTGGAAGGTAGATTCTGTATTGTTTATAGCTACCACTTTATGCTTTTGAATCACTTCCGCCACAAGGTGTTGGTTTCTTTTCCATTTTATCTCTTGTTATCCATGGAAAATAGTATTGAGGATCACCACAAAAAACCTAAGGTCATTCTTCATGAAGGCCTTATGAATCTCTTGTTTGCTCATATTAAGCTTAAGCTAATCCCTATTTCTCTTAAAACCTCGACTCACAAAAAGGGGGTTAAGAATTATGGCTATGAGATGGGAGATTCTACAATGGAATGGGAAGGGGATTCTGAGGATGAAGACTTTGATTTTGATGAAATGTATGTGGAGGATGATGTGTCTAAGGAGGGGTCTGATTCTAAAGCATGGTCAAAGGGTAATGAAATGGACATTGAGTTGAGGGATGCTATGGTGTAGTCTAGGAAGAAGAGTGCTAAGGGGAAATCTAAATGTCCCAAGAAGGATAAGTCTTCTGTTAAGAGAAAGGTGGATGTGTTGAAGGATGTTGAGACTCCTGGTTTTGGGGTGAAGCCTCCTCTGAGTCCTAAGAAGGTTGGGGTGGTGGATAGCTCCCCTGTTGTTGGTGCTCAAGGTCCTAAAAATGTGGGGTTTGTGGAAAGCGCCCCGCTTGTGGATAATAGTCCCGATGTGGGTATTAACCTTCCTGGGTTTGTGCCTATGGATGTTCAGGGGTTTGAGGGTTTCTAATGCTCTAAGGAGATTGGCCCCATCCAGGACCCCCTTAACTCTCATTTAAGCTCCTTACAGGTTAAAGGGAATGTGGTGAAGGTGGAGCGGCTGGAAGTCTTGGCAGATTTGGCTAACTTGCTAGACAAGCAGGAGGTTAAGGTGGAGGTGGTCGAAGTGGAGGATTCCCCTGTTGAGGAGGAAGAGGAGCATAAAGATGAGCGTAGGGAAGCCCCTAGTCGAAACTTTAAGCCAAATGTAAAGCTTCCTGTCAATTGGGATGAGGTAAATATGGGTATGTTTTGTAAGATGGTTGAGGATGGGATGTGTGACTTGCTTTCTTTGGTGAAATGGTTGTTCTCAGAAGTTAAGGAGCTCAATGTCTAGGTAAAGAATAGGTAGGATTTATGTGTGGCATTGGTCCATAGCAATCAAAAGGAATGGGCAATTAAAGGTAAGGTTAAATCCATGAATGTAATGCTTGATAAATTGGTTGTGGATGTTGATCGCCTGGGTATAACTCATGAGGAGAGGATTTCCTCTTTGGAAATGAATATTAATAAGACTTTGGAGGAAAGATTTGTTAATATTGAGGACAAAATTGGTAAGCTGTTGGATGATTTGAAGACTATTGTGAACATTAGCAATAATTCCTTGAAGTCGACTGCTAAGGGACTTTCCGTTTTAAATGAGAAATCCTTGAAATGGACTGGTAAACCCCTGGAGCTGGGTGAAATCGAGAAAGTTGTCAAGGATGTGAATTTCTTGAACTTGGTGGACAAGAATGCGGATTCTTCTTTAGGTATGCAAAAGGATGTGGAGGTTGGCCCATGTTTGAGAACAAGGAGTAAGACGAAGAAGTGGGCTGCCATATTGTTTGATGAGCTCAAGGATGTTATGAAGATGCACAAGGGGGTCATTGAGGAAAATTTGGCCTCGGTTAATGTTCTGGAAAAAATGTTGTAGTTGTGCTAAATCCTATGTTTGATCAGCCTAGGTGCTGATGTTTTTGTTGTTGGTTTGCTGACGGGTTTCTTTGCTTATTTTTGTTGTCAGCATTTTGGTTTTTTGGGTTGTGGGTTGTCTTTGCTTAGTCTTTTTTGTAGCTTTTCATCTTTGTAAAGGGTTTTGGGGCCCCTTCAAAACCTACTTTTCCTTATCAAAAACAAAAGGTAGAGAGAACACCCATATTTATACTAAAATATGATTATTTTAATGCTATGAATAAGCTATTAAATCCGCCACCACCCTAACAACAAACCAAAAATACATCGACTTAGCTCATGTATGGAACAATATGTGTCTGATTTAAACTTTCATATTGCAACACATAACAGTCCTCTTATTTTCAATTGTATAGAATGGATGAGTTGAATCATTTCTTTTGACAACATGTCTCTCTTACTGAGTCAAGGCACATAGACACATTACTATATGTTTCCTATTTGATTTGTAAAACAACTACCCCTACAAACTTCTGCCATCTTTGCAAATTTTGGCACTACCTTTCCTACTCTTCACACCTTATTTCATGCATGGCTTTGAGACAAAGTCAACACATTGAAACAACAATTGCTTTCACTTTATGCGTTGCTCGTAAGTCTTTTGACTTATTCTCTTCATATGCTCTATGTGCAACATTAAGCTTTGGCCATTGTAACATATATGGAAGCCCTATAATAATGTGTTGTGTTTATTACAAAGCACTTTTAATATATATCCAAGAATATACATTATATATATATAAATAATATATTCCCATGATTATTAAATGCATTACTTTCCAATTAAATATATATAAACATATATCAAAATAATTATAAATATATACACACATATATATGTATATTAATATATATATGTATATATGTTTACATTAATGTAATTATATACATATATATTAATTTGTATATTATGTATATATAACATTATTTTAATATCCATACTTAAACACATATGTTCTTATATTCATCAATTTTTGCATATATACATAATGTGTGTATATATATATATATACACACACATGTGTGTGTGTGTGTTGCTTGTCCAATTGATACTCCCATGCACATGATATATTCATACATGAATATATGTAAGTACGGACCTACCTTCATATATGCATGTACGTATATATTTATATGCACGAGTTATCAAATACATGTACATACATACATATAGACATTCCATATATGTATATATCCATCGATCATTATATAAACCAAAATATGAAAAAGAACTTAAACTTATCACAAAGACTCAATCACATATCCAAAACAGGGACATTCAAAGACTAAAACCACATACCAATACAAAATATACTCAAACCTTGAGAAAAGGTTAATTACCATTTCCTAAACTATCTTAATTCAACTAGACCATCTAGGAAGTGAGTGTGTGTATGCTCAATTAGGCTCATCAGGGTTACTAAACCAAGTTCTTCTCCTGAGTGATACTCCCCCTCTCTTCCAAAGGTTCAAATATGTTCCTACATTTAGTTTAGTGCATCACACCAGTAGTTAGTTGATAACATTATATTCTCATGCATCATATATTTTCATCTTTAGAACAATATAAAATATCAAATTGAACTAAACATTCATTCATCATATTTCCATCAAAACTCATATACAAATTAAAATCATATGTCGAAGTATTTTAACCCATCAAGGTAATAGTAAAAAGGTAACAACACAATGGGGTTCTAAATATCCCCCCCTTGTGAATCATCATCCCCGATAATTTTTAAGTATCAACATGAACACAAAACATAAAACATTGGTTTTTAGGAGTTCTCATAATCTAGTAAATCTTGAGGGAACTTTTGCTTCATCTCAACACAGTCTCCCCAAGTGGAATAATCTTTTGCATATTGATCCGGCTGGACCTTGCATTGCAAAACCTCTCTATTACGTAATTGAAACTTACATGTCTTGAGCACCTTGAGAGGCTCGATTGTTACCACTCTTGTGTCTTGTACCTGTAAAGCATTTCAAACAATAACATGGTTATCCCCTGGCTTGTACTTCTTAAGGTACGACACATGAAAGACACTGTGCATCCTAGCAAGATCTAGCGGCAAAGCGATTCTATACCCAATAGGGTTGAATTCCTCAAGAACCTCAAAAGGACCTACATAACATGGAGCTAGTTTGGATTACTTTCAAAACTTTATAGAACTCTTGTGAGGTTTTACTCTTAGCAAATATTTCTCCCCAACTGAGAAATGTTTGGGTACCCACTTAGAATTTGCATAAACCTTCTTCTTATCATTAGATTTTGCTAGCCTCTACTTAATAATACCAACTTGCTCCTCCATTTTTGATAAAATTTATGGCCCAAGGATTATCCTATCCTCTAGCTTATCCCATCTTATAGGAGTTTGACACTTCCTACCATACAATGCTTCAAATGGAGCCATCTTGATTTTGGAATGATAGGAGTTGTTATGCACAAATTCAACCAAAGGTAAATAATCCTCCCACTTGTATTGTTGATCCATGCAATACATTCTCAGTAGATATTCTAGCACTTGGTTCACTCTTTCAGTTTGACCATCAGTTTCTGGATGATATGTTGAACTTATGTTCAACTAAGTCCCAAGCAAAGAAAACATGGTTTTCCAAAACCTAGATATCACATGAGCATCCCTATCAGAAATAATGTTCTCAGGAATTCCATGCAACCTAAATAACTCTTGAAAAAACTTTCAAGCTATAATAGGAGCTCCATCAGTTAGATTCCGTGGTATAAAATGAGCCACCTTTGTAAGCTTATCCACCACTACTAGAATGGAATTGTGCTTATTCCTCAATAATGAAAGACCTTGCACGAAATCCATGCTAATGATTTTCCATTTACTTTTTGGAACTTCATGAGGATACAAAAGTCTTGTGGGATGATGATGTTCTGCCTTCACCCTCTGACATTCTAAGTAACTTGCCACAAATCTTGCAACATCCCTTTTAATTTCTTTCCAGAAATACAATGGCTTCACATCAGCCAACATCTTAGTCACTCTGAGATGTCTAAAATATGGTGTGGTATGAACTTCTTTCCACCCTAAATTCCTTAATTCCACAAAGTTAGGTACGCAGATTCTTCCCTTAGACCTTAAAAAACCATCAGGTTCAAAGTGAAATCCTTCATACCTTGGGTCTTGTAGATTTTCCAAGAGTTCTTGCTTGACTTGTTCATAGTATCCATCACCCTTGGAATTTTGCAACACTTGAACCTTGAAATTGGTTTGAATTGATATCATTGAGGAGATATGCCTCCTACAACTTAAGGCATCTGCAACACGATTATCTTTCCCCTTGATATAGTTGATATTGAAATCATAGTTAGATATCAATTCTAACCACCTTTTTTGTGCATTTAGATTAGGTTGAGTAAACAAATACTTTAGACTATGTTGATCGGTCTTTAGTTCAAAATGTTTTCCCAACAGATAGTGTCTCCACATCTGTAATGCATGAACAATAACTATTAATTCCAAATCATACGAAGCATAATTTTTCTCATAAGGATTTAACTTCCTTGACTCATAGGTTATGAATCTCTCATCTTACATCAACACTCCACCAAAACCTTCTCCTAAAGCACCTATGATGACTACAAAATCACCATATGGATCTGGCACTTTCAATATCAAAGTTGTGATCAACTTCTCCTTCAGTTGATCAAATTTTGCTTGACAATTCTTCATCCATTCAAAATTATTCCCTTTTCTCTGTAAGGAGGTAATGGGAAAATACATTTTGGAAAAGTTAGCAATAAAATTTTGATAGTAACTAGCCAAACCCATAAAACTCCTAACTTCAGGCATATTCTTAGGCATTGGCCATTCAAGCACTACTTTTATTTTTGTTGGATCAACTGCAATCCCATCAGCTAAAATCACATGACCCAAATACTACACCTCCTTCTGAAAAAAAAAGTATATTTAGAGAGTTTCCCATACAGCTTATGCTCTCTCAATCATTGGAGAACAATCTCTAGATGTTGGAGACATTCATCTTCATTCTTGGAATAGATAAGAATATTATCCAAAAATACAAACACAAACTTGTCCAAGCAGTCTCTAAATACATTATTCATTAAGTTCATGAATGTTGTAGGTGCATTCATTAGCCCAAAAGGTAGGACTATGAACTCATAATGACCATACTTAGTCCTTTTTTTTTTTGAAAATATCCTCATCCTTGATCCTTAGTTGATGATAACCTGATCGTAGATCAATTTTTGAAAATATTGTTGCTCCTTGCATCTAATCAAAGAGAATGTCGATACATGGAAACATATACTTATTCTTTATCATTTCCTTATTAAGCAAAGGATATTCAATGCACAAGCGCAATGTGCCATCTTTCTTCTTCACAAAGATCATAGATGCTCCCTAGGGTGAAACACTGGGTCTAATTAGTCCCTTAGATAACAATTCCTCCAACTAAGCTTTTAACTCCATTAATTGCATCATGGTCATCCTATATGGAACTTTGGATATAGGCTTCGACCCTAGAACTATGTCAATGGAGAAATCAAACACTATCTAGGGAGGCAATCCAGGTAATTCATTTGGAAATACATCCACAAAATTTTGTAGGATAGGATATTTTTCCATATTTGTTTTTCTTGATTCCACCACCTCACCTTCTTCAACTTCTTGGGGGTCTTGAGGTCCGTAGTATACTACATCATCTTGAGAAATGAACTTGTTTCATTCCTCAAGTTTCTCCATTTTTACAACAAAGAGTTGACAACCTTTCTTCTTCGCCCTATATTTGTACAACAAAGATTTGTTGTAACTTAACTTCTCTAGGCATTCCTTTCAAGAACACCCAGTTTCCAAGATCATCTAAATATTCCACTATTTTTGCATGGTAATATACTTTGTCTCTATGCTTCCACACCCAATTCATCCCTAAAATGACATCATAGGAACCTAGGGGTGTTATATACAAATTCACTTTTGAAGAAAAACTTAGAAGTTCAACCCTTGCTTCAAATAGGCATTGCTCCACCTTAGCTCTTGTATAGTTTGCATATTCAACAATCCAAGACATTTCCATATAGCTAGCTTTCCTAGAAATTTTACTAGCTATACTAGGAGAAACAAAAAATTTAGTAGCACCAGTATAAATAAGAATGGAAATAGGTGTACCAAAAAAAGTACTTGATATTTCCACCAGAGTAATTTGGTACTCTCTTATCAGTTGACTAATGTCACATGAATATTTTGTTGGAACACTGCTTGTTGAGAAGGTAGTTGATTCCCTTGTGGCTATATACCTAATGGTTTTTTGGGACACTGATATGCAAAGTGATCTCCACCACAAGTATAACACCCTCTCAATGGTCAATTCCTTGATGCAAGCCTTCTAGAACTTCCTTCATTCCTACCAGCATTATTATTTTTTTCCCCTACAATCCCTTCTTGAATCATTCTAACTATTATGGAATCCTTTGTCCCCTTTCTTTTGAAGATCCTACCCTTCACTGGGCTTCTTCGAAGCTTGATTGACTTGCGACCAATTAAAATTCTTATGATTCTTTTCATACTAGTTCAAGATAGATTTAAGCCTTTGCTCTTGTTTAATGGCTTTCTCATACACCAAGTCCATGGTGGTAGGACTGTGCACGCCTACCTCACCATCGAATTGGGAATTAAGGCCCATGATAAACTTCCTTATGCGAAACCGCTCGTCCTTTTGGTACATGGGTACGTACTTTAGGAGACAAGTGAATTTCTCCCAATATTCATTAACTGAGGAATTTCCTTGCCTCAGGTTTTGAAAGTCGGTAAGCTTTTGATCATAGAAGAGTTGAGGTAGCCATCACTTTTGGAAAATTTCCATGAATTCACTCAAAGTAAGATTTAAGGAAAGCCCAAGCTCTATATTTTTATTCATCCACTAGTTGGATGCTTCTCTAGCCAATTGGAAAGCTCCCTAAACGAATTTAGTTATCTTAGAGTAATTCCTGATTTCAAAATACTTTTCCATTCCATGAGTCATGCCTCAACCACATCCCCACTAGTACTTCCTTCAAACTTCAAAGGTGTGATCTTTCTCATATCTCGAGATAGCTTACTTGCAAGTCATTTCCATTTGCTTCTCTTTGATCCAAACTGAGATTCATCATCCTCGTGTTCACTTAACTGAGTATGATTATGGGAGTTTTCCCCTTCTTAATCATTATTAGGAACTTCTTGTTCCTCCCTTTCTTTTCACCTTACCTCTTGCTAAAGGTTTCCTATTCTTTCTCTTGTCTCATCCATCATAGCTATAATGAAATCCAATTTAGCCCCTAAATTTTCTACTCCTTGGCCTACTTCTTGGCTTCCCCCAAGGTTGGTTCTAGTTCTAACCATTTTCATCAAGAAAGTTTACACTTGGAGGTTTTATATACAATTAGATTCTAGGAAGGTTTATATAACATTTAAGGATTTCCAAATAATAACATTCATATTCTTGAAGTTTAAAAGAACTCAAACATAATTTTTGTCAAAAAATTATTTTTCATTTAGATCAATAAGATTTCAATATCCTTGCATTTACATGGATTGACTATTCAAATAGTCCGGGGGAAAGTATCCCTTAGATTCACTCTCCAATACATAGTTAAGTGGGGTATACCTCCTAGAATTTTGTTCCCAAACATTTTCAAAAGGGAAATAAGCCTCAAACCTATCCTCAGATACATATTTTTGGGGAACATATCCATCTAATTCACCACTTGAGGCTATTACAATAACTTCTGTCATAGGAAGAACACAAGGGTCCCTAAAGATCATAGTGGGACTAACACTACATTCTAAGGGCATATCCTTGGAAAGTAATAAGGAATCTGACCTAGCAAGAGAGACAGGAGGTACAAAGTTAACAGCCTCATGCACCCTCCTTTATTGACAGATGTGAGATATGGCATGACAAAAATTATTAGTGTCACTTAGCTAAATAGCATTGTTGTAATCAGTCCTCTCTATGGTTCAAACAATGGCTTCCCTTTCTTTATTGGCCTTTAGGTAGCACTCATTTCCAATTACTAACTTCCTTGCAGTCATTTTGAGATGCACCATCCTGACACAAGAATCCCAAACATTAGACTTATATAATATTGGATGAAAGCATAGTGAGCACATAAGTTCTAGTGCTAAACTTGATAGCTTTGATACCACGTGTAACATGCCCATTGTTCTACCCATTGAATTTTACTATGTTTTACCCACAAGTGAAATGTTTAAGTGACAACATTTAGCAATAATTTTTTTTTCTTTTTGAATTCAATAATAATATGCACATTTAGAATAACCCATTCCAAACTCCCACTGCATTTCAAATTAAAAGATTCTTATTTAAAATTAAACCCATTTCAAATTTCCATTGCATTACAAAGGTTTAATACAAATTTTTGATTAATGAATCCACATTACATAATTTCAAGATAACATTCCTCAATTACAATTTCTTAATAAGATTAGAGATACTTGTTCACATACATATCTTCCATGAGCTTAATGAAATAGATATACAATTATAATATAATGATCTAGATGTCCTCAATGTTGGTGCATACCTCCTAGATGTCCCCATTAAGTGGTACTACATTCTAGGTGTCCCCAAATTGGTGCTACATCCTCAAATCCCAGTCACCAACTATATGAGGGAGAGCATCACTCAAGTACTTTTCCACCAACCATGGACTTATTGCATTCCCCCGCACATCTACCTAACTAGTAAGATGGCCCTACCCTTTGATGAAGAGTTTAGTTTGGTAACCCCATAATCCTGACCTTACCAAGCATAGTGTTGTGTCCTAAATGTCTAGAGCTACCATGCATTGGATACAACCTACATGTATGACTTCCCTACCTAGAATGTAATCACGGATCACAGTGAATTGACAATGTAAACAGTGGCTACTTACACTACTTTGTCCAAAGAATTCAACACCTAGTACTTCGAGTGCAAGTCATATGTCCACCCACCCTTTAACTCGATTTGGTAATGACCATAAACATAACTAGGATATTCCATTAACCCGAGAATAACCAAGTCATAACGCACATTCCATCTAAGGTGAAGACATAATAACTATACAACTAAGTTACTACATTAACCCAAGAATAACCAAGATAATAATACATGTACACAAATTAGTGACCATCTAGGTTACTCCCTTACCCATGGATTATTCTAACCCCAGGTTTAACCAAGCTAATCACCCATGTTCAAAAAGGACATTTTCATAAAAGTACTACAACATAGCACCATATTCCACATTTCACTTTTCATGCAATATCCATATAGTCTTATCAAACTAAGTATAGTTTTAATAGTATTAAAGCCACACATACTCCAACATAGTATAAATATATTCTGAAATAAAAGGGTTTCACCAATTCATGACTCAAGAAAGAATCACACGAGTTTATTCTCAAACTAGGAATTAACGAAGCTCATTAAAACAAGCTTATCAAGAATTCAAAATCAATCTTTTCCAGACAAAGGCACTTATGAACAAATAATATTTCAAACATAAATAATAGACAAATAGAAATCAACATGCCTGGATTAGAGTTCCAATTGATAATACTGCTTCCCAAATTCAGCCTTCACAAACATGATAGCTACTCCTTTTAATCCCAACTTATTTCCAAACTCTGGCCTCTTCTCAAAGAACTCTCAATAAATGTAAACTCACAAAGACAACTCTCTCTTTCTCACCAAAACTCTCAATTTTTTCTTGAATAGAAAACTACAATAGAATGACAAATAAGAAAATTAGAATGAATAATTGTAACGGAAGGTAGAGAGACCACCCCTATTTATACTAAAATCTAAGCATCTTAATGCTACAAATAAGTTATTAAATCCACCACCACTCTAATATCAAACCAAAAATGCATCGAATCAACTCATTTGGAAGGATATGTGGCTAATTTAAGCTTTCATATTGCAACACATAATAGTCCTCTTAATTTTAATTTCATAGAATGGATCAGTCGACTCATTTCTTGTGACAACATGACTCTTTTACTGAGTCAAGACACAATGACGCATTACTATAGGTTTCCTATTTGATTTGCAAAACGACTACCCCTACAAACTTTTGCCATCTTTAGAGATTTTGGTGCCCCCTTTCCTACTCTTCTCGCCTTATTTCATGTGTGGTTTTGAGACAAAGTCAACTCATTTGAAACAACAATTGCTTTCACTTTGTGTGTTGCTCATAAGTCTTTTAACTTATTCTCTTCATGTGATTTATGTGTATCATTAAGCTTTGGCCATTGTAACATCTATGGCAATGCTATAATAATGCGCTATGTTTATTACAAAGCACTTTTAATATATATCCAACAATATATATTATATATATATATGAGGGAAAACTTTAAGAAACCCCCCCTCGGCGAAGGTGTAAAATCCTAGCGAATTATACTTCTCAATAAAAATATTAATTATAGTGGCAATTTTTTTTGTTTTTCGTGAAAAAAGAAATAATTTCCATGGGTGAATCTTTTCTAATCGCTAGAAGTCTGTGGAAAATCCTTGCGAAATGCAATATTTTTAAAACCACTAAATTTTTTCCATTGGCGATTAAAATCTATTTTCAAACCAATAAAATATTTTGATTGGCAAATTAAACCTGTTTTGAAACTAGAAAAAATAATTTTGTTGGGAATTAAAACTTTTTTTCAAACTAAAAAATAAAATTCATTAGCGAATTAAACCTATTTTCAAATGATTAAGAAAAAAAAATTGGCGAATTAAACATAATATCAAACTAATAAAAAAAATGCAGTGGCAAAGTGTTAGTACAAATTCACCAGTGTCATCTTTGTAGTCGGTGGATCGGAGGTTTTGAAAACTTCAAAACTTCAGAGTTTGGTTCTAAGGTTCCAAGTTTCAGTGACCATGTGACATTATGGACCATGACCGTTCAATGAATTTTCAATGGATGGTTGTAGTTGCATTCCGGAAGTGTATCTCTCAAGCACTAGATTTGCGAATTGAAACCTCCAGAATTACACTAGAATCATTAGATTTTCATAAATCAATGGATGATTGTAGTTGCATTCTTGTTTATCGTTTAACATTTCCTAAGTCAAACCAAAATATTTTATGACAAAGCCTTAGATCTTAACTCTTTAATCCTGAGGGTTGAGTCTTGTCAACCTAGCGATGTCCCCATTTTAAATTATGCACGTGTATAAAGTTTGTTTTGAAAGAGGGACTGTTCAATGAATTTTTGATGGATGGCTATAGATGCATTCCAAAATTAAATCCTTGAAGTAATAGACTCACGAATTGAAACCTCCAGAATAACAGTAGAACAGTTGGATTTTTAGAAATCAATGGTTCAGATTTTATTAATGATTGGTTTCAGAAATCAACATATAGTTTTGATCATAAGTGAGTGAAATTTATTGTGAATTATTAGCTAGGACATTGATAATCATTAAGGTAAAATGAGACATTTAATTCTCTCTTTTCAATGCATTGAAGTACTCTAACTTTGATTTATTTTATTGAAATTCTCAATTTAGATGTGGTACTGGGCGGCGACGCGGATTAATACCATATGAATAGCCAGAGTGATTGATTGGATAGATTTATATTGAAAACTGCATGAAGTACTATAGAATCGTAGATGATGATGTCAATAATCTAGTGATTTTGATAATCGATAGCTTGCGTAGCATTGTCGATTTTGACAATTGACTGTTAGAGTAATAAGTTATTATGCTTAATTAATTACATCATATTGATTAATTAATTAAGTCACTTATTCCTCTTTATTACTTAAGCTAAACTTAGGAACATTAATAATTAATTAATTATTAATTATTAAGTGTGCACACTAGGGTTTCATTTAGGGTTTCTTGATCTCCTTCATAAGGATTGATCTCTTTTGTAATCATTGATTCTCTTAATGCATTTTTACTAAGAGGTTTACAGAACATTATTTTTGGTTCTTCATTTCTTTTGCATGTGATAGGTGATTGCATGCAGGTGATCTTGGATTTTAACATGGTATCAGAGCTCCAGACCTACAGCTGCTTGTTTGTGATCTGAAGATATGGCCTCTCTGTGAGTTTCAAGTGCAAGGGTTTCCACAGGCATCTTTTTTGCAAGATCTAGGGGTAGCTATTTTTTCGGGACACTATGGGCTCAAACGAACGTCGCCATCGCATTCGCAGCATCCCAAAACCCTAGAAATGCCTGTCAAATTGTCCATTTTGGTGAAGTTGGTCTGGGAGGCAAAATTTTTTTTGTCTGGGGGCCGAACGGCCTTCCCCTGCACACATTCTGAGGCATGATTTTCAAAAAAAATAAAAAAAACATTTTTTTGGAATCTGTGCGGCGCTCACAGTGCAAAAAGCCACACTTGGCCACCGGCCCACCACCGCCGGGCTCCTCCACCCGCCAGCCGCTTTTTCAGCCCCTGTCGGGCCCTTCTACCAGGAGGTCCTATGGAGGACCACAGCCCCCGCTCAGCCCTGCCAAGATCCATCCCTCCACTCAGCCGCCAGCCCCATAGGGCTCTCATCTCCTCCAGCGTGGTCATATGAGGACCAGGGGCTCTGCCCCCAGCCACCGACCAAACCCTTCCAGCACTAGCCCACGGTCATATGCAGGACCAAGGGCCAAATTTTTTTTTGCAGGGGGTGTTTTTTTGCACCGACGGCCAGATGGCCATCAAATTTTTTGTAGTGAACTGCTGACATCAACATGACATCATCCGTACGACTGGCCCCTCTTTGCCCCTCCTAACCCTAGTTTTTTTCTAAAAGAGCAGTTTTTTTCTTTTAGCCATAACTTGGGCATACGGTATCAAAATCGGGCAAACGAGATATCGCCAGAAAGCTAGTTCCGAGGAATTTCATTTGGTGCAGTTTATTTTATAGTATTTTTTTGTTTTTCTACATTTATTTCCGTTTGAAGTCAGATGTTGTTTTTGGCCTTCCAAGCTCATAACTTTTTGCCACAATGTCCAATTTTTGCCTCGTTTGCGGCATTGGAAAGGTATTAAGGAGCTCTATGTTGCTGTCCATGCACTTTTTCTGTATCTATCCCAGGTTGATCACTTAGTCCTTATTTGTCCTGATGGGTTGTTTAGAGATTACTTGAATATTTTGGCAGTTGGGAGGGTGCATCTTGTATCTTTGCACTTCATTTTTAGTAATACATCATTCAATAATTGCTTACTGCTTCATAGAGTCTAGGGTTGTTCCTGTTTGGAGTTTTCGAGTGTTCCGTGGCATCGGGTCTACTGTCACATTATTTTGATTCCGGTTTTGGTTTCAGTTGTAGACAAAGATATCTTTCCTTGCTTGTTAGATTGTGGTTCCAGTGTTACTCTACAAAGTTCTTCCAGTACTTCTTTGCAGCATGTCATCACATTGTAGGGGGGTTTTGTCCCACTGGGTTTTTCCTTCTCTACCTCATTCTTGCATTTGTAAATGGGTACCTGATCAGGCCTAGTTGTTGAGACCCATGTTTGCTTTCATGCATCTTATTCTAGTGTTTTAGCTTCTTCCTAAGTTCATCTTAAGGGGGGGTGTTAGAGTAATAAGTTATTATGCTTAATTAATTACATCATATTGATTAATTAATTAAGTCACTTATTCCTCTTTATTACTTAAGCTAAACTTAGGCACATTAATAATTAATTAATTATTAATTATTAAGTGTGCAAACTAGGGTTTCATTTAGGGTTTCCCTTTTAGGGTTTCTTGATCTCCTTCATAAGGATTGATCTCTTTTGTAATCATTGATTCTCTTAATGCATTTTTACTGAGAGGTTTACAGAACATCGTTTTTGGTTCTTCATGTCTTTTGCATGTGATAGGTGATTGCATGCAGGTGATCTTGGATTTTAACATTGACGGCTTGCCAACTTGAGCTATAGTTTGCAACTTTGCATGTAGCCAGCTTGAGGTACCGATTAGGTTGGATTTTTGGTTTGCATGAGTTACAATTATTACTAAGTAGTCAGTAGTAATTATACACAACCCCAAAGCTCACACATGACATGTGTGAGGTGTACAAGGTACTAGGCTGGTAGTGGCACTTTTGGAAACACTTTTGGCCCATAAATAAGGATAGTGAGCATAGCTAAAATCATTCATTGAATTGGCCTAAGGGTTTTCATTTGTTAGGGTTAATAACTTAATAAGGATTCAGGAAGAAGATGATGCGGTATTATTGGGGATGCTCTAAATTCTTCTGCCTCCAGTTATGTAGTTATAGAGTAAAAGACTAATTTCCTTCAAGTTCAGAATGGGTGGAATTATACAGAAGTTGATTTGATTCACCTGACCTCTCAGACAGGTTTTGAACCAGGATGAGGAGCTCTGATGGACATAAATGCTATGCCAATGCATGGAGGCTGCAAGAAGAAGATGGGAGTAGTTTTACTACCCCTCATTGTCTACATGGTTTCCCAGGCAATTCCCATGCATTTAATTTTAGTGCTCATCTTTTGCATGGGAGTAGTTTTACTAGCCCTCATTTTCTGCATCAGTCTAGTTCTGAAAGGGGATAAGTTCATTTTGTATCTTCACAGGTCCCATTCCCTAGTTTGATCGGGCTCCCTTTCCCCATTGCATTTATTTTCAAAGCGTATGGATGAATTGACAAGTCCCATGTGTTTATTTTTAGAGCTCATGGTTGAACCGACAAGTTCCATTTATTTTCAAAGATACATGTATCACATTTACGTTTTCAACTTTTCACCAGTGGTCTAGCAGAAGCTTGGCGCTTATGCTTACATTTGTACTTGTACGATGTAATAATGTGACATTGTAATTCAATTGTAATAAAATAAATGGTTGTGCTATTAATGTGATATTGTAATTCATTTTATTAAGTCCTTTGCAAGTTAAGTGCTATTAATGGTTGTGCAATGTGCTATTAATGTGACATTGTAATTCATTTTATTAAGGCGTTTGAAATGTTAAGTTTTCGGCCCCTTGGCCTTGATGTCAATCCTAGTGCATTAAACTTTAAAGCAAATTTAAAACACATGTTTTATGTTTATTATTTATATCATAAATTACTCAACCGTTCAATGAACATTTGATGTATGGTTGTAGTTGCATTCTAGAATGAAATGCACAGAGTGCTATGCTTGTGAACTTAAACCTCTAGAATCACCCTATAACTGTTAGATTAACAAAGATCAACGGTTTAGAATTTGTTGTCAGTGCAGGAGCAAATAATTATTTTTAACAGCTTATTTTAAATGTTGTGAGTCATGTACATTGTACTACCTAATTGTGTATTGTGTAGTCTGTAAGTAATGAGTAGACATTTCAGTGTCATTCAGTTTGCTCATTGCAGTGCACCACCCTGTTCTGGGTTCCACAATTCCACTTCCAACAAAGCCATTCCAGTAACCTAGTTTCAAGCTTCAACGTAGTTTCAACTTCAAGAATCAAAATTCAAAATCCAGGTAAGTTAAAAATTCATGTGGCTACATTTCATCGCTTCAAGTTGACGTTTCTTAAAATCTTATTTTGTCAAACTTTGAAGCTTAGGTTTAGGGTTAAGAGGCTTAAGAATTAAGAAAAATTAAGGACTAATAGGGAATTAACAAATTTTATATTGTTGATTGTATCAACATGTCTACCACCAATACCACTAGAGCAATGTCGGATAAAAAAATACATTATGCAAAATTGCTTGAAACCCTAGGTTTCATTGATGAATACCATGATATTTATGATCCTGAAACCTATGGTAGGCATACGCTAGAACTTAGAATTTCATATGAGAATAAGGCTGCAAAGCAAATGCAAGTTAATAGTATCAGTGCATCGTGGGTAACTGGATTAGGGCACATGATGTTACATGAGGTTTTCCCTTGCCCAAAATTTATCATGGTTTGTGCCCTAAATTATGATGATAACAAAAGAGCAATTGTTAATAAAGCTAGCAAAGAAGAATTGTTAGCCATTAATGCAGAAGAACTTGGAAAAGTGTTGGCCTTGGGGTTTACAACTGAAGAATTTGGAAATGTCCACATTGACCTAGAAAAGCTTGCTAGTGATTAAGAAGCAGTGGATGAAATGGAGAAAAATTCTTTCTTAAATAGAATAGTCCAGGATAGAAACAAATTGAAAGGTGATCATAAGCCTTCTTATGATTTGGATATTTTTAAACCATGGGTTCACGATACTATTTCCATGCTATCATTTTGCCTCGGACTGGATAGAAATTTGGAAGTGGGTGCATGCCTCCTTGAAATGGTGTATGATATCCATTATGGTGTTCCACATGCCAAATATAATTTTATTGAAAACATTATAGAATCCATGCATAAACAATTTTTAATGATTAAAGGAGGTTCCACCAAGACATTTAGGTTCACAACCTACTTGTGCTATCTTTTTCTATTCAAATTCAAAGGGATGTTTCAAACCAACAAGCTTCATATTTAGCCCTATGGTAATAGTAATCCTGAGCAAAAGAAAATGGCTCCAGAATATAAATGGACCACTGTTATAAGGTTGCATGATTCTCAAAGGAACTACAGTCATTTTGTAGACTACTTTTTGGCTCCATTGCATCAAGCAATTACAAATACTCCAATGCCTAGATTGCCTATGCCATGTAGAAACTGCATTCAACTAAGAAAAGAAATACAATTGGCTAATTGGTACTTGTTGGAAGAATATACCGCACTAAGATTTTATGGATCAGAAGTACAACCATACAAACTTCCAATACATGTGACAAAAAGGGTTTTTGCTTTGGAATATTTAAGGCAGATGTAGAGTATTGATGAAAGACACTTTACTAGTCAGGGGAAGAAGACCTTATTTCCTTCTTTACCTTTTTCATGTGGAGGGATGACATTCAAGAGAAAAGCATTTAGTGTGGCACATGATCTTTTGAATTTTTTTGATTTTGATGCTATTTGTCACTGGCAATATGATCCATGTGACACCATTAAATCAATGATTATGCTCAATAAGAATGCTAGAAGTAGAATTCAACATCAAAGTAAACCCTTGCTTGAAAAATTGAGAAACAAGGATTCTTGGGATGAGGTCAAAGTAGCAATGGAGAAAAGTGCTGCTGAGAATGGTATTTCTTTTGAACAATTGTTAGCAGAAATTATAGCATTGCATTGAAAGACAATTAGGAGGTACAACAATTTTTATGAAAAAAGTCATAAACCATCTAGCAGAGTAAAAATGCCAAATTCTCTAGAGAAGGAAGTCATAGAAAAAAATTGGTCACAATAAAAAATTACTGCCTTTTGGTCTATGAGGAAGGACCTAGGTGATCCAAGAACTCTTGCAGAGTATGGAGATGACGAAGAAAATCTTGAGTTTAGCAAATTATGGAATATAGAGCATCTGGATGAACAAGAAGATGAAGAAAGTGATGATGATAGGCAAGAAGAAAGCCATGTCAATTTCAAACTTGGTTAAGTGAGGCCACAAAAGAAGCATTTACTATAGGAGCAGCCATAGCTGAAAAAATGGGTTATAAAGGTGGTGGTTTAGGGTCCCAAGGGCAAGGAATTCCTACAGTAATAGATGTACAACATGGAAAACTAGTTGATAAATCTTGCCTTGGAGTTGATAAAGTAGACCAATGGAAAACAAGTAGAGCTAAAACAATTCAATTTGTTAGAGCTTCAAATCGTCGTCCTCATGGTCAGACACAATCAAAACTAGGACATGCCCATGGTGGAGGGCTTAGTGCAACTGGCACTGCCTCTGGTGGTGATGGTATGGATAGTAGTACTAGTAGTGGTCAACATGTGCTACAACAAATTACACACAAGAGGACAACAACACAATATACCATAGAAACACCAAGTGATCAAGGCATACAGAAGAGGCAAAGGATTTTGACAGGTCCAACTCCAAGTCACACTGCTAGTGGATCCACCACAAAGGAGTTATTTCCAAGCACTCCCCCAATGCTAGTTAGTTTGGTTATGACATCATTAGCAACTGCAAGTACTCCTATTCCTTCGCCATTCAAGCATTCCATTGTTCCCGCATCCCCGAGTTTTGATTACATTGAAGAGTTTAAAAAGAAATCATAATTGAATAAAAAAGAAAAGAAGCAATTGATGGAGAGTGCGTCTACTCCAACTTCAAAGCCTACAACAACCATGGTATTACCCACATTTGACACAAGTAAAGAAATCATGGAGTACACATTTCTTGTTCCCACAGTTCAAAACAAAACAGTAAATCAGATGGTTCCATCTGAATTCCAAGTGAACAATTTTCAATTGGATTTTTCTGGACTAAAAAATACTAAAAAAATTAATGTATCAAAGAAAAACAATGAATTGGTGTACACATCATTGCTGAAGCAAGATAGAGAGAAAAAAAGGTTGCAAACTCAAATTAAAAAGTTATAGGCAGACCTGGCAAATGAAAAAGCAAAGAGGAAAGCAAAAAATAACAAGAGCAATGAATTAGAAAAAATAATTAATTTTTTTTCCTCTAAATTAACAAGCAAAGAGGATAAGCAGAATGAGATTGAGATTGTAGTGAATGAACTGAAGCAAAGGCTAGATGAGAGTAACAAGAAATATGATGAGGAAAAATTCACTTTAGAAAAATTAAGACTAAGAATTGCAAATGGAAATGCACAGTGGGAACAAAAATTGGAGGAGAGAAAAAGAAATGAAAGATTGGAGGTAGAGCTGATGGAAGGAAAAAATGAAATTAAGTCTTATCAAAATAAGTTATCTTCATTTTGTAGAGAAACAATGAGGCATATGAAACAAAAGATCTAGGATGAAATAATGCAGGGGATTGATCATTTGTGTGACATGTTTCAATTGATTGATGCTATCAGACAACATCATAAGAAACTCAAAAAATATTTAATGGAGAACAAAAATGTGCTGGCATTAGAGAAATCAACAAATCAAATTCAACAAACGGTCTACAAAGTGAGTGAAAATGTTTTGAAATCAAAAGGGATTACTAATTAGCTTGCTACATCAATGACGTTGTCATATGTCATTGAAAAGTGTTTGAGAATGCATGAAACAAAGAAATATTTTCATTTGGCTGCAAACAAGATGAAGGTGGATGAAAAGTTAAAGAACTTCACAGAGCTTGGTTTACCAGAGGCTTTTGACACAAATGAGTGATTCATTGGATGGAATGATTTTAGAAAGAAGATGGAGGATGCAAGGAAGATTAATTTAGACTAGTTTCCTTAGAACCCAGATGTGGTGACCTATTTGGATTCCATTAAACCATTGCTAACCCTGAATGCAAAATTGACTGAAGAATCCAAGATAGGTTCCAATTTGAATCATGAATTGTTAACAAATCTTCAAGTCAAATAGCATTAGTTAGAACAAATGACAATTCCAACACCTGAAGAGTGGAAGTTGCTAGAAAAGGTGATGCAGTGATTTAACTTTTGATAATATGAGTTTCCAAGTTCCAACTCAACTCTATGCAGAGTTGTCTTTGAGCAAGATTTTGCATTGCCAATGTCTCAATGCATTCCTTCATGTGATACAATGATAATCAATTTAAAAGCTCAAATTCAAACTTCAATAATGTGTTGATGTTTAATTATCTATATTATTTACTATATCATTTGAAGAAAAAGTCTAGTAGTGGTTTCAACTTCTAGATACACTTGTTATAATGTTCATTATTGTATATGCTACTAATACTATTGTTAATATGTTATTAATCTAATAAGCATTGAGTTGAGTGATGAATCGCTGAGCACATGCTCAAATTTTACTTTTAACACAATTAAAATATGAACTATAAAGTGATTTTAATTCCAGGCATCCATAATCTTAGTGAAATTGCATTATACTTCACACATCAATACTCAATCTCCATGACTAATTAGCATATCCACTAAAAATTTATATGAATTCATGTCGTGGATTATCTATTATTGGAATTGGAATGATGGATTTTTGGTTAGTTTCATTGCTACTAAGTTTTGGTGAAGAGAGCGGTTTTGGTGCTTTTCCTAACCTTAGTCACTAGCCCTCAGAGTTTTATAACCTTGTCACGAAGCTCTAAATTTTCATAACTCCCCTATTCCCCGACATAGTTGATGGTTCACTTTTTTGAGTTGCAAGTCTTTCTTGGTCATATTTCTAGTCAGTGGGTCGGAGGTTTTGAAAACTTAAAAAATTTAGACTTTGGTTCTAAGGTTCCATGTTTCAGAAACCACGCGACATTATGGACTTATCTTGCCTTTCAAAGGTGCCATCATCTGACATCTCATTGAATGCTATGTACAGACTAAACTTGAGTTGTCTTTTCAGGAATTTCAAAAAAGCATGCTATGTATGGACTAATGTAAAATATAAAATACAATATAAAATATAAAATAGCACAATTTCATGGAATACAACATAAAATATCATCAACTACAGTTTGACTTTGGAATATGATTCATGAAGTGCAATATAAAATAAAATATCATGAAGTGCAATGATTCATAATTTCATTGAATGCAATATAAAATATCATCAACTACAGTATGGAATAATGGAATTTGATCCTGGGATCCATGAAGTGCAATATAAATACCTAAAAGTTGCTAATTCTCTTGAATCTCTTCCATTTCCCAAACAGACTGGGGGTCCTCAATCTGACGTTCATCATCAGATAAAGTAAAAGAGTCATCTTGAATTTGATTCCAAGTCTGCTCTTCATTTTCTTTGGCTTGTGTCTCAAATTCAACATTCATTGTGTCATTTTTGTCAATGTCAGCTGTCTAAGTCCCATTGCCACTACCAGTGCCACCAGTACCAGCCTTTGGAATTGGAGTGTTGCACAACCTGACCCCTCTTCTTTCACATGTGGACCTCTAGATTGCGAGTTCCCTTTCAAAAGGATTTTTTTTTACATTATACGCAGTTCCTTTCATCCTCAAGAATTTTTCCAAATTCTTGTCTAGTTTGTTTCTTAACTTTGATTTCAAAAACCCCAATGTACTGAAAACTCTCTCATCCTCCACTGACCCCAATATCATTGATTGACATAAATCAACAAGTTTAAAATATCTGATATCGAACCACACAATATTTCACTTTGACCTAAGCTTGTCCAAACCTTTTTTTATTGATCTTGGTTCAAAGGCCTTGTCCTTTCCCATGGATTTATACTGGTCCCTCATAGCTGTTGCAAAAATTCCACATTTTTTTCTAAGCTTAGCTTCATCTAAAATTCCTTTTATTTTCTGCTCATTGTATGTTACAGTTTTCAAAAATTGTTTGACCAAGATTTTTACCTGAGCATGAAAAAATGTGGGGTTATCTCAGTTTCCCAAAATTGAGGATACACAATACTCATGGCTTCAAGTATTTCATGTTGAGAAAATATTTCACGAATCTATGAGGAAAGAGATTTTGCAATTTCCTTCAAATTATCACCAACAGATTTAACAATTCCTTTAAAATCTTCTTGGTTAACAACTACTTCTTTACTAGAGTGCCTGGCTGTCTTACATTGGTACATTTGTATCTCATATCCATGTACACAGATACATAATTTCCCACTTGCATTAAACTGTAAATAATTATCAGGATCATTCAAATTAGTAATTTTCCACCACATGAAATAATTTGGACCATCTTGTGTTAGATCTAGATATAGATGATTGAGGGCCAAGCATGTAAGTTTACGTAGATTGGCATATTCATTAATATACATAGTTCTGTCTTGGGCTTTCTTCACAAGCTCGTTCATCACATCCAGCATGGGGAGAAGACTAGTTAAAGTCAAGAGTGTCTCTATATCGCTTAACCTATGTAAGAGGTTAGGAGCTTTGTTTATTGTGTTGTGATGCTCGTACATCACTCCAATCAAAGATTGATATTCTGAAAGAACTTTTGCACTGGTCCATGCAGGGAGATCCATCTGGTATCAACATCCTTGAGAAGCTTGTTTCTTGGTGTTATTCCCTCAGCAAAATTTTGAAATTATGTGAAACATTTAGGACTTCGGCAGAAGTATGCGTGGATCTCGCAGACTAGATTTTTGACTTTTGATACTGCAGGAAACTTGCTAACAATTTTGAATGCTAAATTCATTATGTGGGCCATGTAGTGAATGCCAAGCATGTATGGTGCACAATTAGTTTGTAACTTTGTGCAAACATCGGTCCTTTGACCTTGCGTTGCTGCAGCTCCATCAACTCTTACACACACCAAATTTTTTGCAATTGTCAACTCGTCCATACCTACAATTTCTTTCAAAGATTTTTTGACTAGTTCAAATATATTTTGCACTGTTGAACTATTCTTCATTTTATGAACATAGAGAAGATGAGCTTGGTGAAAATGTTGTACAATATATAAATGCATACAGACCCAAGAAGTATTGTCTACCACAATAACTTCATCTAAATATAATGCAATGAAATTTGACTCTTACTTTATCCTTTAAATCTTCCTTTTCCACTGTAGCAAGATAGTTTGCCCAATCCCATCTAGCGTTTATTGACCAATGTGACAAGGGATAGTGAGGAACATTCAAATAAGATAATAAACCAAAATATTCTAGGTAGTTTGTCATAGGATGCCCTCTGGACAAAATATGAAAAACAACACTCATTTGAACAATTTTTGACAGATTTTCTCCTTCCATTGCTTTTCCAAATTGAGCCTCAAGTGTACCTTTACATGCAGAAATGTTTGACATTCTTTTTTCATGCTCTTCATAATCCACAGCATACTTAACATGAAGACATTCTTCCTTTGATTTCCATTGTACGACTGATTCTTCCTTTCCGTCTATGATTTGTTTTTCATAAACTTTACTGATATGCTTTCCTATAGTGTCAATCTTTAGCTGCAACATCTTGGATCTTCCACATTTCCAAATACAAATCTTACATTTGGCCAATGTTTCCTTTTCAATATCATTTGCATTGCCAATCCCCATTGGTACCATGAATGGGTATTTTGACAACCAACCAAGTTGAAAAATCCTTGTCATTTTCCACTCGTGCCCCCTTTTTGGTTTATTTTTCCTTTTCTTGCTACTAACATCATCATCCTCATCCAAGTCAATTATCTCATTCTGGCTAACCGGACCTAGGGTATCACTTGGAACATCTTCTGTGGTATTGCTATCCTGATTTGATACATTTTGATTTAAATTAATGACAATCTCAACTTGACCTTTCAGTGGCGGTGAGGCATTCATAATGCTACCAATATTTGGTGAAACAGTTGATGATGTAGCTCCATCTTGACTTGATGGATCAAAAGCTTTGGAAATTCCAAAGTAAGACTATATGGTACGTCTAAGTTTTGGGTGTTTTGATGGCCTCCTAGTATTTTCACCACCCTGAGGAGCAACAAGAGTCTCTTCACCACCCTAAGGAGCTTAAGGAGTGGCAGGAGTCTCTTCACCACCTTGAGGAGCAACATGAGTCTAAGGAATGATAGGAGCCTTACCACCTTGAGGAGCAGAAGGAGTCTAAGAAGCAGCAGGAGTCTCTTCACCACTTTGAGGAGCAACATGAGCCTTACCCTTGCTACTCGAGTCGCTCAACATATTGATCTCTGATTCACTCAACATATTCATCTCTCACTTCAAATAAAAACTAGAAAAATATATCTTCTTGTTTAAGGACAAAGAATAATAATATAGATCCCATTACCTACTCAATATCATCTTTAAGACTAAAGCAATAATGGAAAAGAGAAAGAAAACTTATTATTATAACTAATAACACTATGAATAAATGATCACTCACCTTTAAGTCTATGTTTTCGGCTTTGGCTGACTTCCAATTTCTGAATAAATGACACTTCTGATTGTATTTATTTTTGTTCATGGAATGGATTAATAATAAATCACATATCAAATTCAATACCATGGAATACAATATAATTTTTTTGGCTTTTCCTAAATGTAGTCACTAGTCCTCAGAGTTATATAACCTTGTTGTGGAGTTCTAAATTTTCATAACTTCGCAATTCCCTTACTTGGTTGATGGTTCACTTTGTTGAGTTGCAAGTCTTTCTTGGTCATCTTTCTACTCAGTGGGTCGGAGGTTTCAAAAACTTTGAAACTTCAAAGTTTGGTTCTAACTTCTAAGGTTCACTTTGTTGAAGCAAGAATGGAAAAGAGATAAAGAAAACTTATTATTATAACTAATAACACTATGAAGAAATGATCACTCACCTTTTAAGTCTACGTTTTCAGCTTTCGCTGACTTCTAAATGGAGAAGTAGAACCTCATAACTGAACAAAATGCATAGGAATAAATGACACTTTCGATTGTATTTATATCAATCCATGATTCCATATTTGGTGAATTCCATGGGATTTTTAAATGGTATATTAAAAATTTAGCGAATCTCGCATGCTTATACAATGGTACGTTGTAATTTTGAAGGCAAAATGTGTCATCCAATGTAATTATTTTTTAATGTTATTGGTGAAATAGGTCCTCATGAGCAACTTTTTATAAATTTTAATTGGCGAAATAGGTCTTCACAAGCAACTATTTATAAATTTTAATTGGCGAAATGGGTCCTAATACAATGTTGTTTTACTAGTACTGGCAAATATGTAGGTGTTTTATTAAATGCTTTCGAGATTCTAGGTGAAAATATTAGTCGGTCCAATTGAAATGCATAGTTTGACAATGGCGAATTTGTTGCTTGAATATGCCTCATAAAAAAACTCATTGGTGAATGGACATGCATTGGACCTATATTTCGTAAAATCTGAGCAATTTGGACACCTTGTTGGGAGCGAGAATTCACCAATTGCGACTTGGTTGATTCCTAGAATTTGCCAATTGGCGAAGATTCGCCACTAAAGTTTTCCCTGATATATATATATATATATATATATATATATATATATATATGTATTATTAATATATATATTATATCTATCATTATACATACTTATATATAATTATATTCACATGATTATTAAATGCATTACTTGTCAATTAAATATATATATATATATTTATATTTATATCAAAATAATTATATATATATATATACATACATATATAAATATATCAATATATATGTATATAAATCATATTAAGATAATTATATACATACATATATATATTATGTATATATATAATATTATTTTAATATTCATAGTTAAACACATATTTTTATATTCATTGATTGGTGCATATGTACATAACGTTTATATTTATTGCTTGTCCAATTGATACTCCCATGCACATGATATATTTGTACATGAATATATGTTAAGTACGTCTACCTACATATATGCATGTACATATATATTCATATGCATGAGTTATCAGAGACATGCACATACATACATATATACATTCCATGTATATATCCATTGATCACTTATATAAAATAAATATGAAAATGAACTTAAACTTATCACAAAGACTCAATCACATATCCACAATAGGAACATTCAAAGACTAAAACTACATACCAATACAAAACATACTCAAACCCTGAGAAAAGGATACTTACCATTAGAGAACTATTTTAATTCAACTAGACCAACTAGGAAGTGAGTGTGTGTATGCTCAATTAGGCCCATCGGGGTTACCAGACCAAGTTCTTCTCCTAAGTGATACTCCCCCTCTCTTCCAAAGGTTTGAAGTTGTTCCTACATCCAACTTAGTGCATCATAGCAATAGTTAGTTGATAACATTATATTCTCATGCATCATATATTTTCATCTTCAAAACAATATAAAATATCAAATTGAACTAAACACCATCAAGATTCATATACAAATCACAATAATATGCTAAAGCATTTTAACCCATCAAGGTAATAGTAAATAGGTAACAACACAATGGGGTGTAACATAGCATAATTATATGGGGTTAGGAGTTAAATTTGAGATCTCCCCATTGCAAGAACACAAACCAAACAAAAGAAAGCAGTCAACCACTATAAGATTACCCCCCCAAATTACTCAACCATGAAATCACCCCAAGTAATATATGATTTATGTCACTTTATTCTTAGTGCGATTACAGGTGCCACTTTCCAACAACAATGAAGTGGACTTGATCTTAGTGCATACAAATGTCAAATTTGGCCACAAGCTCAAAGAAAAAAATTTACACAAGTTGAGATCAATTTGAGTACACCAATGGAAAGTACACAAAAAATTATGCACTTTCAAAAAAATTCAGCTAAAATTGTTACTATAGGAGTGAGAATAGAGCCCCAAAAGTTTGGAAAATGAGAATAGCTTAGCAACAACTATGAGAATTTGAATTTTTTGGAAATCCCAGGAACCAAAATCAAAATCCAATTACATCACTATGAAGAGCACAAAATTCTACACTAAATAAAAAAAAATTGCACAAAAAAAGAGGTCGGATGACTAAGTTATGAACCTTCAAAGTTGGAATGCAAAATCAAAAGTTGCAATGGAGAGGGGGCAAAAAATTCAATTAGATGTTGCTGTGATGTTGACATCAAAAATCCAAACAATTAAATTTGACAGCCAAATGGTCGTCACCAATTGGCGAGGGTCGGCCAATTGTAGAGAATCTTTCCTAGAATACTCTATGGTACTAAAATATTCTCAGTGAATATTCTTTGAACTGTCAGTAGGAGACATGGGTGAAATCTACTTTGATGTTGCCAGAATATTCACTTACACTACCAGTTTTTTAAAAATTCATTATTCTTTAATTGACTATTGTTGGATGAGTGTGGAGTCATTTGCACCATGTGGCACTCAACCATAGGTCAGTAGTACCCATGGGTACAATCTATAGACTGTGCAGTCTACAAAATGTACTCTAATTTTTTAAAAATAAATAAATTATAAACAATTTTGTATAAATAAAAAAAAATTATAAAATTTATTTTTCACCTAAAAAAAATTCACCAACGGCAACTAATTTTTTTCTCGATGATGACCTGTGCATTAATGGCGACCATACGATCATACAGATGACCAAGTAGGGGAGTTTTTTTTCTCAAGCCTGGGGGAAAGTTATCTGAATTTCACAATCTGATAGTCGATCTTGGGGTTTTTGGGCCTCTTGGATGTGATGGCATGGTCAAATTTGACCCAAAATGCTCCAAAATTACAACTACCTTTTGGATTTGGTAACCACTTTTCAGCTTCAAACCCTCATAGATTTGGCCTCATTTGTCTGATTTGGACAAAACAAAAGGCAAAAATAAATTTCTTGAACCTTGTGAACTCAATTGAGCTCATATTTTCACCACCAAGCTCTAATTTGAACTTGCAATACAAAGCCACAAAGATAAAACCCCCAAATATAGTATTTCTTTCAATCCTTTCTAATTATCCAAATCATCATTTGATGCAAGAGAAGAGCATACTCAAATTTTCAAGATCTACCAAGATTTGCAACCTAGATCTCTCAATAAATACTAACAAAAAGCAATCCCACAAGCTCTAATACCATGCAAGAGTTGGTATAGAATAACTCTACACCATGCAAAATTTGGTTGAATATTATAGCCACCCAAGATCTAAGAACTTCATGAAAGCACAAGAGAGATCAATATGCAATGCTCAATATTGCAATGGAATTGAATGTCCAAGAATTGATTTACAAATGAGAACTCCTTGGTTATACAACCAAGGTGAGACATAGGATTAAATATGATTATGACAAGTGTCTCAATCCTATGTCATGTGAAAACATATCATAACTACCTAAGACACATGTGTTAAAATTAAAAATATAAGATAAGATCTAATGACAACTAACACCTTCTAGAAAGATTCCCTCCTAGGACCTAAGTAAACTTAATATGTAAATAGGACCTACTAATGAATAGATAGGTAAAATACCTATTTACACCAACAATGTCCCATTTTATAATAATTTAGGTTACGGACCAAAATGTTATTTTCCCATTTTCTACATCTCCCTTACCATATTTTATGTCCAATTTCTTCCTCTTCTTTCCACTAGTATTTGTATAAGGTCCCCAAAGTCTCTAAGTTGGAAGTTATGCTCAATCTTCTAAGTGCTTGTCAATTAATGATATGCTCAATCTTCTAAGTGCTTGTCAATTGTCAAAGTTTAGGAGTTCTCCATCTAGGCATGCTTTCCCATCTAATTCCAATCTCTTCTTAGTCCCCATCGAACTTTCAAACTTCTTCAACTTATCATGCCTTCCATCCTTCCCCCACTCTTTATTTATATTTGTTGAACTTTCGAACTTATCTATACTTACATACTCATTGCTCGACCCCCAACACTCTAACCTATGGTATGAGTCTTCTAGTATCTTCGACACTCAATCCTTGATATTCCCATCTTTATTTTTCTTCTCTCAACAATTCCCAAACACATATAATTTCATTAATGGTCAATTTTGGTATCATAATTTTTAAAAGTGACTTTTTCTTGCTCATAAGCATTGTTCAAATTTGGAGTTATAAATTTATATTTTATCCAACCCATTATTATTGTGACATATATAAAGGGGTGAATGTGTTTATTTAGGGGGATCATCTACACTTAGTGAAATTCCTTTTAGAATCCATTTTGAACACTTGTGTTCAAGTGTGAGAATCCTTACAATTTTAGAGGGTGATCTCATACAAAATTCATATTTGAGTTTCATTGGACACAAACTCCAACCACATTATATTGATCTAATTTACCATTGCAATTGGTATGAATTGTTGTTGTAGTTAATGATATTGTATAGCTATTTAAATGTAATACAATAATTATTGTAATAAGAAAGAGAACAAGATTTATACCTATTATTTGTTGTTTGTTATAATAAGGATATTGGGAATTATTTATGTCATTTATTGTTTAAAATGTAATGATATTACTAATGCATAAGCAATTATTATAATGCCTTGCCTTTGTTGTGCCTTATGTCACCTCCTCCTGCTACTCTTTGTTTTCTCCCCTCCACCTCCTCCTTTGCATTGGTGGCACATCACCCTGAAGGTTGGGATCCCCCCTATGGGCATCTATCAAAAAAATTGGTGCGGGCCGATGTGTGAACCACTAGGTGTTGAAGCCTCTAGCCATGTCAACATCATTGATCGTGAGCATCAATGGTTGGTCTCGATCGGGCTCATCATCCAAAGGGATGATGTCTATAATCAACGATCGCCAATGGTTGTTTGGTTTTGTTGCGCTCCTCACAACTTGTGCATAGGAAGGGATCATGGGAGGGATGGTCTGGATAATGCCGAATTAGCACATAACCCTCCTCTAGTAAGAGGGCATGATGAAAAAATTGGTGTGATCTAATAAAAAGAAATCGTGTTGTAGGTTCCTAAGATACCTGCTATAATCGACCCATTGAAACCATTAGTAAGGCCACCATATAACCTAACCAAATCTCAAAACCTCAAACTATAAATTCTAAAACTGCAAATCACCATGCCTCCATTATCTGATAATCTCATACCAATGAGCCATAGGTATTGAATAATTGTGGGCCTAGTTGTACTCCACTGGCCACGTGCACGTGATGTGAGCAAAGGCCCACACTGTTGAAAATAAAAGTGAAATTGTAGTTTTTAACTTCTAAAACTATGTGACTGTAGATTTAATTAAGTGTTCTTTGTTAATAATTCTTTGTCTATGATTAATTTGTTTAGATCAATTTTACTAATTTTAGAAAGAGACAAAAGATTGTAGAAGAATGAGACAAGAGGATAAAAGTGACACAACATATACGTGGAGAAACCCTTTAGAGAAAAAACTTCACACCAAAATCAATAGTGCTTGCATTATTTAACCTTAGAACAAGATTACAATAATACTGTATCAATCCTTGATTGATATGCTTCCTTTCCTTCAACAATCCTTCTTCACAACCTACACAAAACTCTCATACACTTTATGTAGCACAAGCTATCCATGCATTCCATGTGACCAAGCATGAATCCACACATCCCATGCCATGCTTCAAATCCTCACACATGCACAAGCTATACCTACTAACCTTCTATCCTACAATAAAATTTGATGCAGTTACTACAATAATAAAAAATTAATGAGCATGTAAACTCATAAGAGTTATCAAATACAAGAGCATAAAGCTCCTCACAAAAATCCATGCCTAGATTGTGCAAGTAGAGTTCCACACTATAACATGAAGTCAAAACCAAAGTCTTCTCAATTTAGGTGCCCCAAATTGAACACTTAACTGAACGTTGGACAAGAAAATATCTTGCAAGCTTCACCTCAAAGTTGGCACCCAAGAATGGGCCCACTTAACTGAGCCTTGTAAATATCTTCTCATGAAAAAGGTGTTAACTCAAAGATGCCAACTTGGGCGCCCAAGGTGGGTCCAATTCAATCTTAGTTAACTAAAACATATCTCTCCACCAATTCATGCAATCATCATGCATGATTGATCATCCCCACTTAACTGAATGTATCCATCTATTATCTTGTCATGCAACTAAAGTCATTAGTCATGCAACTCAAGTCAACTAAAGTCAACTAGCATTTAACTCAAACTAACTACATACAACTGAAGATAACTAAACCATAACTAAATTGAACTAAACTAAACTAAACTGAACTCCACTCATGTAAATATCAATCCCTAACTTGTAGGATCTTTACATGCATTACTAAAGTGTTAGCAATCCTCCAAATAGTTAACTTAAGCAAGGTGGGTTCCACCTTCCATGTGGGCGCCCCATGTGCTCCTATCTTGTAGGAGCTCTTATTGGGCATCCCCACATGTTCCTATCATTTAGGAATAATTACAAATGTCAATTTACATGTTCATTTCATTCAAATTTAATCTCTTTCTAATCCTAGTGTTGGGGATCACTTTCCAAGGACTTACGAGATACATGAAATATGTTTAGGATTGCAATTAAATGGCATCCTATTCCCAATATTCTCCCACTTGACATTATACATTGCAATTATTCTAAACAAGGAATCATTATTATAAATCAAGTACAGGACTCAAGGCCAATGGCCTTCTTGCACCAAGAGAACTTATCTGCAACATTTGATCAAAGTGCGTACTTTCTCAATCAATACATTTCCCAAGTCTCTGTAACCAAACTATCATAAGTAGAATTTCATGCTATCAACATAACAACCCAAATTTGCAAACAAGTCCCTATATATCCACCATCTTGCAAGATAAGACTTCGAGGTAATAACACATATAGACATGTGATAAAAAAACCTTTGCAGTAACTCACTGTAGTAAAGTGTAACCAGTCCAAGAGAGGTTCCCCTCTCATACATAACACATATACCTTTTGGAACTCCCACTACACAGGTAATGTCAAATCTGAAAACAATATCACAACATTAACAAGTCCTCCTATAGCACTTCACATAGAGGATGTGGCTAACTCCTCTATCATAGTGTCAAAGAAGCATACAATGATATGCAAAATACATCTCTCATAACATAAGAACCTTCAAGAAGAAGACTATTCCCATAAAGAGAGAATCTACAAATCAAACCATGTTCTTATACCACACTAACATGTGCCAAACTGTGTAAAGTAAGATCTCCTTCAACACTCCCAAACTGAAAGGATATCAACATCTAACCATTAAAATTATAATGAAACATGGAAAAACTTAGATGTAAACCTCTCACAGAAAGTAGATCAAACTTAGCCAAACATTCTCACAACAAAATGGAATATTCCTAAAGCCACTAACTATCTCCTATACCTCTCCTACCCAAATCCTTAGAACTAACTCAAGTTCAAGATTGCAAGGAGAACAATGGAAATACATAAAATCATGTGTCTACTTCTCAACAATCCCTCAGAGCTCAATTTTCAAGACTAATGCTGAGAGAAGACAAGATACATATAAATAATGCATCTAATAATCAGGCGGGCAACACCTCTTAGATCATTTACCTATTGAGTAGACCAAGAGTGGGATACAAAATTTTCCTGTGCATACAACACCAAGCAATATAGGCTTTCAATAAAGACAACCTTCTCATCAGGTCTATGATGGACTCACATCCATTTCCAGGTATAGGCTCCTCAGTCTTTACTATTGAAATTTTTTTATAACAAGTAACCATTCCAACACATATCTCTTAACATAAGAAATATCTAGCCTAACCCAAGTCTCTCTAGTATCCATGAGCACCCACCGATCAATCCATGCCAACTTCAAATGCAACTTGCATAATCATGAAGCTCCAAGCAAATGATTAATACTCAAAACCAAAAAGAACTACATCCTCTCCAAAGGAAGAAAAATAACACCTTTACCAAAGACTCTAAGGGTCCTCCATGAAACAAGATGTTAAAACCTCTTCAAATCACATGAAGATAACCATATCCTACCAAAGCTCCCACTGAACTGTGATACCAAGCTATACATGGCAACAAGATAAACAACAAACCATCACTGTCAAAAGCTCCCAATGAAACATGTAACCAAGATATCCATGACATTGTGATAACCATCTCCTAACTAGATCCATTGAATCTTTCAATATCTAGACAAGAAGTAGAACTCATTGTAACATAATTCTTTTACAAATCTGTAATAACACAATAGTAAAAGCTCCCACTACAACCAAAAACCTTCAAAATTTTAAGAGAAAGGTGTCCCAAACTCTACCCAACCATTAGCTCTGATACCAAATGTTGAAAATGAAGGTGAAATTGTAGCTTAAAACTTGTAAACCTATGTGACTGTAGATTTAATTAAGTGTTCTTTTTTAACAATTCTTTGTGTATGATTAATCTGTTTAGATCAATTTTACCAATTTTAGAAAGAGACAAAAGATTGTAGAAGAATGAGACAAGAATATAGAAGTGACAACATATACATGGAGAAACCCTTTCGAGAAAAAAATCCACCACCATAATCAATAGTGCTTGTATTATTTAACCTTGGAACAAGATTACAATAATACTGTATCAATCCTTGATTGAAATGCTTCCTTTCCTTCAACAATCCTTCTTCACAACCTGCACAAAAATCTCATACACTTTTTGTAGCACAAGCTATCCATGCATTCCATGTGGCCAAGCATGAATCCACACATCCCATGCCATGCTTTAAAACCTCACACATGCACAAGCTATACCTGCTAACCTACTATCCCACAATAAACTTTGATACAATTGCTGCAATAAATAGAGAATTAATGAGCATGTAAAATCATAAGAGTTATCAAATACAAGAGCATAAAGCTCCTCACAAAAATCCATGCCTAGATTGTGCAAGTAGAGTTCCACATTGTAACATGAAGTCAAAACCAAAGTCTCCTCAATTTAGGCACCCCAAACTGAACACTTAACTGAACATTGGTCAAGAAAATATCTTGTAAGCTTCATCTCAAAGTTGGTGCCCAAGAATGGGCCCACTTAACCAAGCCTTGTAAATATCTTCTCATGAAAAAGGTTTTAACTCAAAGATACCAACTTGGGCACCCAAGGTGGGAAAAAGTCAATCTTAGTTAACTGAAACATATCTCTCCACCAATTCATGCAAACATCATGAATGATTGATCATCCCCACTTAACTGAATGTATCCACCTATTATCTGTCCTGCAATTGAAGTCATTAGTCATGCAACTAAAGTCAACTGAAGTCAACTAGCATTCAACTCAAACTAACTACATGCAACTGAAGATAACTGAACCATAACTAAACTTAATTGAATTGAATTGAACTGAATTGAATTGAACTAAACTAATATTGAAATGAACTGAACTGAACTCCACTCATGTAAATATCAATCCCTAACTTTTAGGATCTTTACATGCATTACTGAAGTGTTATCAATCCTCCAAATAGTTAACTTAAGCAAGCTGGGTTCCACCTTCCATGTGGGCGCCCCATGTGCTCCTATCCTGTAGGAGCTCTTCTTGGACGTCCCCACATGTTCCTATCAATTTCCAAGGACTTAGATACATGAAATATGTTTAGGATTGCAATTAAATGGCATCCTATTCCCAACACACACTTTTAGTAAGGTGCATGTGGTTAGACTCTAAAAATATTAATGCACATACCTGCCCAACTCGTGGTATAGGTGTGTGAGCATGTTGTGCCCCCACATGAAGATAGTCCTGTGCTCCTCCATCTCTTTGATAGTTTGCATAATTCCCCCATGATGGTGAGAGCCCCGTGAATCTATCTTGACTTGCACAACCATGGTGATGACCATAATATGTCATAACAAGGGCACTATAGCACTGACCTTCTCTAACTAGTAAGTATAGATATTGTCGGTCTGGTCACCACCATTAGTGCGACCCAAGTACTACTGGAACCCATTTTCCTACTCCCAAGTAGAATGTATATCTTTAATGATGACTCTCTGCCCATGGATAGGAAGACCAGAATGCGATAAACGTCCTCTAGCATGACAGTCATCTCACTCGTCGGGAGGTGGAAAGTTGAGGTGGTGAAATCCCACCACTCCATAAGTGCCATCAACATGTGGTCATGGTAGAGCATCTCTGGCATCCGATAGACACACCATAGATTGACCTGCCATAGAAGCATCTTCTCTCCATCAAATAGCCATTGATACTAATCTCAGACAAGGCATAACACCCGCCTACCAGGGTGCTCCCTCATCTCTAGATAGTCCTATAAAAGTAAAAAAAAGGTTCAAGTTAGACTACCCGAAGTGGAGAATTTTGAAAACTACTAAGTAGTGCCTCTGGGACATAGGCACATCATGTAGATGTATGTGTGGCGCGATGTCATCCTAGGGTCTACCATTAAATTTGGTTGGATTCCAGTGCAACTAGAGGACCCCAATGCATTGGTGGGACATTGGTGTGCTAAGAGGACACACATGTATAACTGGGATGCTTACGCTCTTATTTTTCTAAAAATCTAGCTAAATATCTCAATAAATGCACTAAAAATGAAGTTTGAGGACTCACTTAGTCCAGCTTGACACCCTCGCAGACATCCCGCCACAACTGGTCCAACTTGGGCTCCTCGTACTCACATCTGTGTGGAATTTTGCTAACTTTTCTCTCACAAAATTCAACAAAAATCACATGATGAATAGTGAAAATGGCTCTTCTAGGGTCCCACCTGGGTATATATAGGCCCCTCAAGGCCCATTTTTCTTGATGATCGTGGTCCCTTCGTTTCTCCTAATTTTACCCCACTAGGCTGGGGGAAAACTCAGGAGGGGGGAAAACAGTCACTTCTTTACCATATTTTTCTTCTGAACCATTGAAATTTTTCTTGACCATTCTTCTTGCCTTGGTAGCTTCCTCAAAATTTTTTGGACTAACTTAAAATTTGAGTTTTACATAATCAAACTTTGTAAACTTTTTCAAGATAGATGTTGTATATTTTGTTGAGTTTGATTACTAGGGGCATCTCTTGTACCTTCCTGCTCGACCTCTATGTCCTCTACAGTATCCTTTTGGCATGCAAATCTGTAAAATTTTCAAGTTTTTAATGTTTGGTCTCTTTTCTACTTTAGTGTGGCTAATTTTTCTCAAAATCGAGCCCACTAAAGTGGGGGAAAAATGTAATGTCGTAAAATTGCACCTTAGGGGAAATTTCACATTTTAGCACTTTGCCTTGCATTTATTACACCTAAGTGCATTTATGATAAGAACCTCATGGGTCAAAATTTTGTGATTCCAATTCCATGAGGTCAAATGATGAAGCACTAACAATCTACCACCTAATTTCTTGAAAACTGATGTGTTGGACACCTATGTAGTGTGCAGATGTCTACGTGGCATGCTAGTGTCCTAGCAGTTTTACAAGTTTGAAATGAGGAATCTTAATTTCCCCTAGAATATTGACTCATGACATGTGTCCCTATAGTTATGTTTTTGAGTGTAATGGATCCTCCCACCCTTGCAGCAACAAAACTCCCTTTCTTGCCCTCATTTTGGGGGGTTTTATCTCATTCTAACACTTCACTCCTTCAATCTCATTCTACTCTTAGCTACTCCTTCTAAGGCCCCTCTAACATCCAAATCTCTCTTCCAAGCATTCAATGGTGTGTTTGTGTGTTCAAGTAGGGGTTGAGGACTGTTGGTAACATTCTCTTGTTCCTATCTATTTGCAAATAGATTACTTTGCTTACTTGCTATTTTGTGGTGCAGGTTCTCCTCCTCGAGTGGGGATTGTTTTCACCACTCTCTATTTGTTTACTTTGTTTACTCTCTCTATCTATCCAGCTATCCATGGAGGTGGGAACACCAAAATCGGGGTTTGATTGTGGCAAGCCCCGAAACAACCCCAATATTTTACCTCATTTGTCTTGTGTGTAGGTTGCTAGAGTGAAGCTTGGAGAAAGGTTTCAAGCACGTAGTCATTTGTAGGTTCACTATTGGCTCTTCTTTGTACTTTATTTCATTTCCTACTTTTTATTTATCTATTTTATCAAATAGACCTTGGATTTGTGTACGATAGTAAGATTTTAGCTTTTCTTTCCAAGGTTCTGGTTCTCTATTTGCCTTGGATGCTAGTGCATTCTTTGGACCCCAACACACCACGCTGGCATCTTGATACCATGTTGTTGTCCTCTGGTCAAGAGCTATGGCTTCCGAGGAAAAGATCTTGAAATATTTCTCTTAGACCCTAAAGCAATCTTCTTAAATAGTTATTCCTGATATGACCTTCTTTGCAATTTCTTCATTCAATAACTCTTGAGGTGGTTAAGGGAAGTTCACTCCCTGGGTTTCTCTTGAGAATGAAGAGACTCATAAGCAGTGAATCCCCCTTATGTCACAATCACCTTTTAGTCCTTCCCAAAAAAATCTTGCTTGACTTGATGATATGTCTTCAAAAATCCTGAATGACCACCAATTGGAGACTCGTGTAGTTCTATGAGAATCTTGTGTTTAAGAGTGGAATTCTTGTAGAGATACAAACACTCTTTATACCAAGAGTATCTCCCTTCCAACAAAACTTATCTGAAATAATAAGATCACTCTTTAATTGTTAGACGAGATTAATTGTTGCAACATCATTCTGCCACTTTTCTTTGGCTTCTTCCACCGAGTTTGCTTGTAATATTGAAAGGGCACACAATAAGGCTTCATCTTTCTCATCCTTCCTAGAAAGTGCATCTACCATAATATTTTCCTTCCCTTTCTTATATGCAATCTCAAAGTCTAATGCAAGAGCATCTGAAAAGATTGGCAATCCAAATCAACCAAAAATAAGATTCAAGTTTGAATTTTAGTTTTGGTATGTTTTGGGGTTCATGTAGCATCTCTTAGCTTTGAAAAACTCTCAATGTGTTCAAATTTGTATAAAATCAATTTTTATAAAACTGTTATTTTAAGGCTTCACAAGCAATTTTTGAAAATTATTTCTAGAAAAATTATAGGGATTGGAGTAAAATACTTTGGTACGGGCATTCATGGAGGTGGTACGTGAAAAAAGAATCAAATTCATACCTTTTCCAGTTTGGGAGATTTTAATGCCAGAAGTTTGTTAAAATAATGCTGGCAATTTTCAAAAAGTTTAAAATTTTAAAATTCGTGAAGGTTTGGACAAAATCCTTTTGTAGGGGTCCATGGGGTACCATTCCAAGCTTGCACACCAATTTTTGTACAAATTGGAGAAATTTCATTTTTTTGGCTCCCGACACTCGATTTTGCACTTCCAAGGTATCAATTTGATCAATTTTATTTTGAAAAGGTCTTATGTGGGTCATGGAAATTAAATAATGGTTTTTATTCTTTCAATAACCATTTATCAATCACATAAATAATATGAGGGGCATTTGGAACATAAAAGCTCTAGTAAGAAAATCAAGATTTAAGAGCTTTTAAAATGACCGGAATAGAGAAAAACGCCCTTGGGAGTAAAGACAACACTTGGAGGAGTTAATGGAGGCTTCAAACATCTCATTTAATGCTGCATAAACTTAGAATATGGATAGATAGGCTTGGGGAGAGTTGGGCACCCATTGTGGGGCAATAATTGATAATTTTCAATGCATTTTTTGGGGTTTTTGAAGAAAAACGTGGTAAATAATTTGTGAAGAATGGGAAGGAGAAAGATACCTCTATAGAGGTATTCATTGGGGGCTATTGTTGTAGGTTGGAGCAGCACCGGTGAAGGAAAGACAAGAGGCTAGTGTGTGAGAGGTGCAGAGATTTTGGAAGAACTATGTGAAGGTTTGAATAGTGGCAAAGAGAGCTTTAGAGCAGCAAGAAGCTATAGGGAGAACATTTGTGTAGATTTGATTTCAAAAATGTATTGAGAAAATTTGTACTTGTGTAAATGTAAATGAAATAAGTTTTAGATTTTATTTGAAATAGTGTTTCTCTTTGATTAATGTCTATTATTTTGTGAGTTTGTGGTATGAGGTTATTACTCTTGCATTAAATGGTATTAGAGCCAATGATCCTGAGTGTGTGGATAGATTGCCAAATGTGAGGCAGTCTACACTAGGACCTATGGGTAGAAAAGAGGAGGTAGTTGTGGAAAGCTCAAAAGGATTGTTGCAAGTAGGAGAGAAGCCCTGAGAAATTGAGAGCTAAGAAGCTGCAAAGGAAATGTCTTTGCAAATTACAAAGTGTGTGATGTGAGTTGAGGAAATTGCAACAATTGAGAGGATGTGATAGGTCTTGAGGAAGCCCATAAGAATTTTATTTTGGGAACAATATTGGGAAAAATTGGACAATAATTACTGTGAATAATTTGAAAAGCTCCAAAGCTAAGGTAGATGAATTGAAAAAGGTGATTGAGGAGGAAGTGAGGATACAAGAAGAGAGATATGGGAAGAAGAATGTTCTCATGAAAGAGGACATCAAAGAGAAGATCAAAAAGAGAAAGCATTGAAGCCCTTTAGCAGGGGTTGATTGTAAGGAAGAATATGTGGGGGCAGCCCACACAAATGGAGAAGATGGTGAGGTGCAAGTTGCATAGATAGTGTGTGAAAGGAGTGCATTATGTGAGGTGGATGAAGAAGGTTTACAATCAGAAATTGTAAGCATGGATGGTCCTAGATTTGATAAGAAAGTTGGTGAGGAAGAGGATCATCTTTTATTGAAAGAAGAGATGAGGATGCTAAATAGGTTATTTGAGAGGAAAATGTTGGATGAAGTTATCTTAAATGAAAATAATAAAGAAGATGCAACAAATAATGGTCCTTTGGAGGACATGACTACTTGGGAGAAATTCAAACAACCTTGTGAAGATGAATATTTGGAGGGTTTTGAGGATGAAGAAGGTGATGTTGGAGCAGCCAAAAAATATTTAAGGTAAATTTTTATTTTGAGTTTAGAGGTGATGATTATTTACCATTTAAAGAAGAGATTGTGGCAGTGGAAAATGAAGTTTCAGTTGTGAATGCGTATGCAAATGTTGCATATTTATGTATAGAGATTGTGGATGATGGCGCAGGAGGAACTTGGTGGAGGTGGTGGGTTTGTGGTGGGTTGGATCCCATGAAGAAGGAAAGGAGGGAAGGAGAGATGTGGCGAAAGGGGATGATCTATGGTGGATGTGATTCCACGACAAGGATGAATAAAGTGCACACTTAGTGGAGGAGGATAACAAGTATCCCAACTAAGTGTTGGAAGAGGCAAAGGAAGAATTCCTTTTTTCTAAATCAGTGATGGAGTTCATTGTAGGTTGTCCACAACCTGAAAGAGTAGTTCTACTACTCTACTCCATTTTGTGAGTTCTACTCACAAAATTTTTCCTACCCAACATGTCTGATGCAGGAGCATCTGGGAAGATTGACAATCAACATTAACCAAAAAAAAGCTTCAAGTTTGAATTTTAGTTTTGGTGTGTTTTTGGGTTCATGTAGCATCTCTCAACTTTGAAAAACTCTTAGTGCGTTCATATTTACATAAAATCATTTTTTGTGAAACTATTATTTTAAGGCCTCATAGGAAAATTTCAAAAATTATTTCTGGTAAACTCATAGGGACTAGATTATAATCCTTTGGTATGGGCATTCATGGAGGTGGCATGTTAAATGTGAAAAAGGATCAAAGTCATACCTTTTCTAGTTTGGGAGATTTTAATTTCAGAAGTTTGTTAAATAAGTCGATAATTTTCAAAAAGTTTAAAATATTAAAATCTGTGAAGGTTTGGACAAAATCCTTTTGTAGGGGTCCATGGGGTACCATTCCAAGCTTGCACACTACAAATAAGAGAACTATCATTTTTTTGTCTCCTGGAACTTGATTTAACACTTCCAAAGTATCAATTTGATCAATTTTATTTTGGAAAGGTATTATGGGGGTCACAGAAATTAAACATTGGTTTTTGTTCCTTCAATAACTGTTTTCCTTCAATAACTGTTTATCAATTACATAAATAATATGAGGGGCGTTTGAAATATAAAAGAGGTAAAAAATCAAGATTTAAGAGCTTTTAAAATGCCAAGAATAGAGAAATCCACCCATGGGATTAAAGACAACACTTGGAGGAGTTAATGGAGGCTTCAAATATCTCATTTAATGTTGCATAAACTTATAATATGGATAGATAGGCTTGGGGAGAGTTGGGCACCCATTATGGGGCAATAATTGATTATTTTCAATGCATTTTTTGGGGGGCTTTTGAAGAAAAACGTGGGAATGAATTTGTGAGGAATGGGAAGGAGAAAGATACCTCTATAGAGGTAGTCATTGGGGGCTATTGTTCTAGGTTGGAGCAACACCAGTGAAGGAAAGACAAGGCGACAATGTGTGAGAGGTGCACCGATTTTGGAGGAGTCATGTGAAGGTTTAAAAAACAACAAAGAGAGCTTTGGAGTAGCAAGAAGAAGCTATAAGGAGAACATTTGTGCAGATTTGATTTCAAAAATGTATTGAGAAAATTTGTACTTGTGTAAATGTGAATGAAATAAGTTTAGATTTGATTTGAAATGGTTTTTCTCTTTGATTAATCTCTATTATTTTGTGATTTTGTGATATGAGGTTGTTACACTTGCATTAAAGTCATATCCCAACATCTTAGTGACTCATTTTTGTTTCTCTTCAGAAGATAATCTTTGTTCCAAAAAATATTTTAGGCTATCATGATTTGTCTTAACCTTTGAAGTGTCTACCCATTAGATAAGGCCTCCATTGTTTACTTGCATGAAAAATCTCTAGTACTCCCTTCTCATAAATAGGTTTGAGTTGATTTTTACCCTTTAATTGATGAATCTCAAGAAATGGGTCGGCCCTCCTGCATGAGTACTGCTTCTATGCCATTTACTAAATCATCACATTCCACAATAAAGTCCTTGGTGAAGTCTGGAGTGGCAAGCATTGGAGTTGTACACATAGCCTCCTTCAATCTCTTAAATGTTGCATTAGCATACTCATTCCAATGAAAAGAATCCTTCTTCAACAACGCTATGATAGGTAATGCTATACGACCATAATTCTTCACAAATATTCTATAGTATCCTGTCAATCCCAAAAAACCCCTCAATTTTTTAATGGTTTTTGGAATAGGCCATTCTATGATAGCCTTAATTTTGTTAGGATCCACCTTTACTCCTTCATGTGAAACAATGTGTCCCAAATACTCCACCTCGTTAAGATCAAAAGCACACTTGGATGGCATAGCATAGAGTTGATGATCTTTGAGTATTTGTAATGCTTGATCTACATGTTGTAAATGTTCTTCCCATGTATTGCTATAAATCAATATATCATCGAAGAGCACTAATACAAACTTCCTCAAGAATTTATTAAAAATGGAATTCATCAAACTTTGGAATGTAGATGGTGCATTGGAAAGATTGAGTGACATCACCAAAAATCATAATGACCCTCATGAGTCCAAAATGTTGTCTTACAAATATCTTCTTCCTTAATTTGAATTTGATGATAACTAGATCTAAGATCTGACTTGGTAAAATATATAGCTCCATTCAATTCATCTAGAAAATCATCAATGACTAGAATAGAAAACTTATCTTTAATGGTGTACATGTTGAGAACACTATAGTTTGAACACATGTGCCAAGTTTCATTCTTCTTATGTACCATCACCACATTCAAGGAGTAATCACTTTGGCTATGCCTGATAATTCTTGCCTCTAGCATCTCAACAATTTTTTCTCTCACTTTTTTATATATGTGGGTACCTATAAGGCTTGATGTTGGGTGGATAGCTCCTTGAAACTAGTTGTATGGCATGATCATGATCCCTCTTAGGAGGAAGTCCTTTAGGCATACCTCCAAAAACCACTGAGTGACAATCAACTTGTTGATGGTTGTTTTTGCACTTCTCAACACAGGTATTGCATAAGTGCATCACCTCTCTTGAAAGACAATTTCCTACAAGTGAATTGCAGAAAACTATCCCAAGGTCTCTCGGATGTCAGGTCATGAATTGCTTGGAATATCTCAATTGGTTCATGTGATTTGCTGGTAATCATAGGGCAGCCTTGATTATGTCAAGTTGGAGGGAGATTGGTTCCTTAAATGAAATTCCTAAGATTTTGAAGATGATGTATAATTGCTGCAAGTTCAAAACAACAATCTAAAACTCCACTTTTGTCATCAGATTTGGCTTTACAATGATGCTAGAACATTTCCTAAATTACCATTTCAAAGAAAATTCAAAAGGGAAGGGAGAGGAGGAAGTTCCTAGATCTGCAACTACCAATGAATAGTGACAATGGAGGATACTACAGTGGGTAACCTTCCTGAAACTAAGTTCCACTTAACTAAATCAACTAACAGTATCATGAAACTAGTGCTATCTTCTAAGGTCTGCATATTTTCAACTGTTCATTCACCATAAAGCATAAATGAAAGATAAATTTTAAGTGTAGCAATGAATCTATGTTCAGACTAGCTTTACACTACTATTTATCATCAACAAACAACAAAAAGCATGAACAAGGAAGGGCATCAACACAACAATATTCTTCAACATCAATGAACAACATTCACTAAACTACTAAAAGCATGTAAAATACATGGAACAACAAATTAATCTACTCAAATCTATCAACTATGAGGAGATGAATCATGAAACATGAAGGAAACTCAAGAATCCACCAAAAGCAATGAATTTTCTATTAGAATTTCAGTAGCATGTCTTTACAACAACTCAACTCTCTTTTTGAAAATGAGAGGAGACCCCCTATTTATAGTTTTCAAAAAGCAAAATAAATGGCCAAGATTTAATTTCATTGTGTGGCCAAGATTCACTACAAATTAGGGTTTTACCTACACCCAATATTTTACAATTTAAAATTACATTTCTTTTCTTTTCCCTATTTTTTCCTCTAGTGCCCTATTATTGTAGCACTTTTTTCTTGTAATGATTTACCCTTTTGGTTGCAACTACATTGTGAGGAACTCATCATCTATGGCCGATTTTTTTGGACAGTTGCGTACTCCATGAATTTTCCCATCAGCACTTGAAGTTCATCCCACTCAATTATATCTGATTGGAGCACTTGGAAGGACAATTTCTTCGATCTACCAGTGACCAACTCCCAATTCTTTGTACATTTGGGCATGTTCTTTATTACCTACTCTCATTGGGTGAAGGATCGGGTAGCAAAGTCCATGAAGTCCAGTGTTAGTGAGTCTATGGCCCCATTCTCCATTTTCTTATGAAAATACAACCTAATCTTCTTGTGGTCTAGCTTGATGGATGACATGCCATAATCTGTCATGAGCTTTAGATATTCTTCACAATCTGCCCTATGTTCTTTGACCCACTCTAGGTTGAGCTCTACTTTATGTAGCACCCACTCCAAGACTTCTCTTCTATGGTCTAGGCCCATTTTCCACGTCTTGACCAACCAATAATCATCCTTTCCTATGGTCAACTGGCTCCTTTTCCCAAGTCCTCTCGGGCATCTTGAGGATAGCCTGAAGTTTAAGATATGTAATCCTATATAGTTCTGGGAATCTATTACAAATTCTCTTTGTGCCTTCAAGCTTCTTTTGTACTTCCCGAAACTTGTTGGTTGTATGGACGACATGGCCAATGCCCATGTCACCATTGTAGATCACCCGCTGGAACCATTCTTCTGTAGCCTTAGTCTAGTTCTTGGTAGTTCCTCGGTAGAAGACCACTGTTGTATGTAGGAAGTGAGGTCTGCCAGTTGTGCTTTCAATTCCTCCTTGGAGGATTGATCGTTGTTCATCTAATGAACGATGGTGGTAACCAATCCCTGGAGATGATCGATCTTTTTCTCCCATGTAGCAGTACCCAGGTCGATGGTAGAGATATTATAACTTAATCCTTCTCCTTTGTCCATCATTGGGGTGGCAATTTTCACCATCCTCGATCCTAATGCATCCTTCATGATGTGGGATCTAACTCTCAACTTCTTTTCTTTCTTTTCTCCTATTGAGATCATGCTAGGATAGCCTCTAGCCTTTCCTTAGGATCCATGAGAGTAAGGGTCTCCTTCTATAGTTGTTTCTCTAACTAGTCAAGCATCTGAGATCCCTCCTTTGGTGATTCATGATCACCTTCTTCTCTTTGAGCGTGTTGGATCTCCCTCTCCTTGTGATCCGAAGCTTCTTGTTCTATTTTCTCTTCTTCTTCTTCTTCTTCTTCTTCATCTGAGTCCCAGATGAATATGGTATTTTCTTTGAACAACCTGGTAGTAGCTATGTTTTCCTTAGGGCTATCCTCTACCTTAGGTGCCTTTTCTTCTTCTTTCCTGAGCTCTATATGATGTTTAGCCTCAAGGATTTTTTTCATTCAACCTCTTCTTTAGGCTTATCTTCTTCTTTAGCTTCAGTTTATTTCTCTACTTCCTCCTCCTTCTTAGGGGGTATTTCTTCTTCTTGATTCAAGCCTTCATCTTGTCCCTTTACTGGAGGCTCTATAGATATTTCCATGTCATCACTAGTTTCCTCCTTTTCTTCAGAAGACTACCTATCAACCTCTTCCCCAATGTACTTGAGTTGTTTAGACAACACCTATTCGAGTTCTTGATCAGAGGACTCTACTACATATTTGGTACTAGGGTCCTCAACATCTTCTTCTAAGGATTGTGACCCTTCTTCTTCATATACCACCTCATCTATGGTCACCTTTGATGTTCTTGATGCTCATGGTAGTCGTACCTAAAGGGATCTTCAAGTTCCTCCTCTATCTCTTTAGCAGCTTCCCTCTATTGTCTCTCCATTTTCTCTAAGATTTGCATGGTGGCCTCCATCTTTTGCGGTTCTATCAGAGGGGGGATAGGGAGACCAACCACAACTTGAGCCATAGCAGCTTGGATAGCAGGGTTCATCGGTAATCCAAAGAGCTCAATGGGTATATTTTGCATGTGTCGAGAGAAGGCCTCTAGTAGAGTAAGAGTGGGCATGGTAACCATGGTTGCTAAAGGGGTGGTAGTTGAGGGAGACATTAAGAAGGATGAGAATGGCGAGGTAATAGCGGATGAGGAGCCTCACACCAGAATTGGGATAGTTAGCGAGGTGGAGGCAAGGTGGACTAAGATGTCCAAGGCAGACAGAGAGGAAGCATGCAATGCTTGAGATGTAGGAGGAGGAGTAGCAATAGTGGTAGTGATGGCAAGAGTGGAGGCAGCAGGCGGTGACTTTGGTTGCTCAGCCTCGCCTTCTTCTCCTTCATGCAATGGGTCTTCTTGAATTGTGGGCATTTCAGAGAATCTGCCTACCTTCTTCAAGGTTTCACCTTTTGAAGCCTTCCTCAAATACACTTTATGTTTTGCTTGGTGCTCTAATACTTCTTTTCTCTTCCTTGAACTAGTGGCTGGAGGATATTGTGGGGCATCTTCAATTGGGGCAACAATAGTCCCACTGTCTATTTCCCTCTCGAGCTCATCCTCAAACTCACGATATGTCAATGTAGCTCCTTGGAGCTTCAATTGAGCAATCTGTGCATCGATCCATTGCCTCGTTCTATGCTCTATTGGCTTTGTCAGAATATCGAGGTTGTTGATCTCTTCCTCATTCCAATCAATTAGTGGCAATGACCGGTTAGCAACAACATCGAACCTTAGATCTATGACAATGTTTTCATCTTCTATGATATGTTCCAATACTAGGAATAGTTTGGTTGTCTTAACGAAGTAGGTGGTCATACACATACAATGTATCATGCGTACCTCTTTGTCGTTCTGACAGTTAGCCCAAAAATATTCACTACTATGCAAGTGGGCATATTCCCTTCCAACAAACTTCTTCAATTTGTTGTCTAGATCCATCCTCGATAGAGTAGTGTGGAGCCCAAGATTATATTCAATGATATCCTCTAAATATTAGCACATTGGGTAGCCACGAGGGCATACATTCCCTGTCCGAACGTGAGGGGATATGATATTATTGCCCAGTGTTTTCCATTGAGGAGAGTATGGGAATTTTGCAACTGCCTTGAGACCTCTAGCAGGATTAGTCGGTCATTTGGATACCAGGGCAGCTTGTATGGCCTCTTAGAGAAGCCTTTTGTTCGAATGTAGGTGAACTTGGGGAATTGTATGAATAGGAATCCAACTGGTGAATGAATGCCCAGGAACTGTGTGTCACTCCTCTCAAAATCCTCTATGAGAAGTCTGATAATATGCCCAGTAAAGGAATCATTCACCCTGTAGTAGTCTTTCTTGAAATTTTGGTATTGGAGTTGTGGATGCCTGTCGTATTCTTTCAGCTCTCTTCTTGAAGTTGGGCTCTATGTGACAAATAAACCTTTGTATGGAAATGGGTCGGCCAAAAGATATACCAAATAAGAAGTCATATAGAATTAGGAGGTCTTCTTGACCCTCACAAACTACTCATGCAAGTTGTTACTGATCATTCCAGCCCACTTAAACTTGGTCTTTCCTCTGATGATCTCCTCTATGAAGTAAAACATCTAGTCCTGGAAGTAGGCTATGGCGGGGATGCCCATGACTCTACTCAAAAAGGTCACCAAATTGTGGTAGTACTCATAAAAGTCTCTTCTGAGTAACTCTTGGGGCACCTTGTTAACGCTCCCCCTTTTCTCCTTTAACCAATATTGGTTGATTAGCTTTTTTCATTTTAGGGGATCAACCTTCCACATACTTTTTGCATATTCCTTTGTTGTTTCCTCCATAGGGACAAATATAGGGATGTGGAATTTTTTTCCTATGGACTTGGCAGACAGGTCAGCCAACACTTTACCATCATGATCAACGATCCTTCTACTTTTCTCCTGATAAGTTTCTCTGTAGGCCATTACCAATTCTAGAACCACAAGAGCTGGTGGGAAACCGACTGCCTTTTCCAAACCACTCTTTTTGATTTTCCTCGCATTATCTATAATGGGGTTGGCGATGACCCTCTGTTTGAATTCCTCCATGTCAACATGGCTGAGGTTCATATTTGATATTGAGTCCCACATAGATGTGACCTTGGAGGTGATTTCCACCTCGTGGAACTGGTACATCATCTGGTCTTTATCTTCTTTCCCTCTTGGGACCTTGGTGGTCTTCTTCCTATTATCTTTTTCTATGGATGCCCCCGATGGTCCTACAACTAATTCCATAAATCCTGCAAGCAAAGGTGCATTAAGCATATTCACGTGTAAAATGAAGGGAACATTAGTGAAATCCTACAAAAAAAATATTAGATCAAATAATTCATCTTCCAAAGACCATAACATTCATCAAAATCATCATTTGACTCTTGTTTGGAGAAGATCGGGCAATGTGAGCCCAGGGATGTGGGTTTCCCTGGGTTGGCAGCTGTTTTAGAGATGGCAATAGGGAGACATGAAGAGGGCATGGCGGCCTGCATTCAACCAACCACATCAAGATTTTCATTCTATAATCGAGGCCCACCAAAGTGCTAAGGTATTTTGGGACACAATCATTCTTGAAGTCTTGGAGGTGCTTGTTCAACTACTTCTCATGTAGGTCAAAGGGTGTGGGTCAAAAGGGTGCAAAGGAAGGTGGTGTCTTGGTCATTTGGAGCTCCACCATTTGGAACAATGTTGGCATGATGGAATCCTACATTGCGGGAGCAGGTAGGAGTGATGACATCATTTTAGCTTCAAAGTTTAAGTCCTTCAGAATGGTGTGGGTAGGAACTTGCAGGATGCCGTTAGGTGGTGGCTGTTTGGATCGACCAAGATAGAACAGTGGTCCACACTTCTAAATCTACATTAAATTTTACTTAGTCAATTTCACTTTCTAGGGCTAAAAGGGAGATGTAGGGTGTAGGGTCCGCAATGCAGAAAGGCAGGCCTCACAGATGTTTTGTGACAATAGAGGGAAAGCAGCTTCCCACAACGAGTGACCAGCATAGGTAGGTCCGCAAAAGATCCTGGCATTAATTGTTGGAGAGCAGGATGATGGAGACGGGTTCAGGCCCCCTAGGGCAGGTGGTAGGTCAAGCATGGCAATTTAGCAATGGTGGTCACAAGACGGTAGACTGCAGGCAACAGTCTGCACTAGAGTACCTGCATCAAACACTTAGCTGATTGTTGTGCAATGAAGTCAAATGGAAATGAGCAAAGTGGAGCCCGCAAAGTGGATTGGCAAGGGTGATCGACTGTTTGGAATGACAAGGAGAATGGGGCAGCCCGTAGATGGACCCTTGCAATGTTCCACCGGCAAGGAAGTTCGGTCTTAGACAAATTTCAAGCAATTGGGACAATGACAAGAGAAGCAAGGTCTGCGAGGCCGAAGGACTAGCTTAGCCACTAACGATGGCATTAGAAGTGACAACAATGAGGGTGAGGAGGTCCGCATCAGAATACTTGCAAACGAGTTCATCATTTCATGACTCCAATGGACTTGAAGCTGGCGGGACCCACAGGGCGAAGGGCATGTGTTGGGTGGTTGTTCCAATACGACAAACAATGAGAAGTCACTCACATACGAAAGTCCGCAAGAGCAAACCTGCACAGTCCCAAGGATAGGTTTCCACTTAGTTTCCTTTTTGTTCCAACAAGGCACGATGAAAAGGGGCGTCCATTCACATGTACAGACCCGCCAAGGGTGAAGACCTCAATTTTTTGGTTGAAGTCTAGATAGCAGGAGGAGTACTATGGGCTGCAAGGGCATGAACGCCCTGGTAAAGAATGACGAACAAGGAGGCAAGTTTTGTGTGGCCCTAAATGGACGGTTTTGAAGGGTTTTCAAATTTTCAAGAAGTTGGTTTTGTGCGGATTTTAGTGCTCTAACCAGTTCTAAGGTTTTCCTTTTCAATATTTTATAACTTTTGTAAAACCCATAAAAAAATACATGACTAGAGCGATGATGGAAAACCTACCTAAAGATCCCACAAGAACTTGTGAAGAGTCTAATGGCTACAAGGTTTGATCTGCAACGAGGACACACGAGCGTGAAGGCGGCGACTAAATGCAGAGCTTTGAAAAAAAATTGACCAATGGAGTGAAAATGGCAGGCGAGCTCTTACTATTTATAGCAATTTTGACATTTATTACTTGCATTTAATGTTGTATGATGATATACGAGGTTGGTGGATGCAGTTTTCAAAACGATTGGCAGCAGGAAGGTCAGAGCTCATGAGGCAGGCGACAGACAAAGGTTCATCATTTAGCAAATCAGAAAAAGGGATGATAACATAGGATGCAAAACCCGCTATGCAAGTGGATGCCCCGACTTGGCTGCCGTAAAAATGATGAAGGCAGAACAAAATCCCGTCAAGGGCGGCCTGCATGGGCAAACCTGCAACTAGAGAAAGATGCTAGTCTTAAAGACTTAAGGAAAACTTCTAGGTGAGCTCCACGAAGGCAAAAGACAAGAAAATTTCAAGGGTGGTGAAACTTGTTCAACTCAAGATGGTAGCTTTATGACTCCTTGACCAATTGGGACTCAAAATAGGGGGCATGCAAAATGAGACAAAGGAAAAAGCTACTTGAAAAAGGTGAAAAGAGAGAGTCTCCATTTTGAACGGCGCATGTGTGCTATAGGAACAACAAATGGTGATTCTACTGAGAGAATTCTCTTGAGCGTTCTAAGGATAAAGACTCATTTAGAACCCAGAATCCTTGGTTTCGCAGACTAGGAGCTGGTTTCCATAAGTGAATAGAGGAACTCAAAAGAGAACAGGGATCCTTAGCTGAATTAGATCATGGGAGCATCTCAGAAGTGTGTTTATATGGCGAGTTTGTTCCCTTTTCTTAGAAACTATGAAAAATGACCATTAATTAGGCAAAGCAAGCTACATAAATTGTTTAATCCCAAAAGTAACCTAGACATTGCTCTGCTGCTAGTTAAGCATCCATAGCCTCGACGGTGTTGTTGATGTGACCCCACGAACATTTCTCTACTGCCAGCTGGGCATCCATATCCCTTATAGAGTTGTTCGCACACCCACACAGTTGCTTTATTTTCATTACTTTCTTTCATTTTTTCTTTTTACAATATTTCCTTTTAGTGCTCTTTCTCTTGCTCAACCGTGTAAGCATCAAAGCTTATTGTGGGCTTGAAATCACAGTGGCCACTAGAGTAGACTTAAGATTTTTCACTTGCTTGGCCCTCATAACAACCACTGTATAGTCCTTCAAAAATAATTTAGTGAGCGTTTTGTGCATGATCTGAGATGAGTGTGAAAGGATTCAACCAAGGGTCATGTTCTAGATCAAATCTGAGTTCAAATAAGGAAACCACTCCACATAAGCAATCAAAGATTAATAGTTGGGAGTGAATATTTATCCAAAGAACATAAAGAGTGGGAAATAAAGCGAATCGTTCGTCAAACCGAGCGTGACCACTGCATCAAAAACAAAGGAACACCCTCAGCAAAACAAGAAAGTCGAGAGAACGAGAAAAACAGAAGCAAAGTGGGACAATGAAACAAAGGAAACCTAGACTAACCTATATATAGGTACTTACAAGGAATAAATCAGAAGAGCCCAGGCAAGGAAATAATGCTTGAGGTGTTGCCTATTGACAAGCAACGAGACATCTTCACTAGTTAGTGTCTTGAGGTGGAAAGCATTATCTCCCAAGATTTCAAATATTTGAAAGGGGCCAAGCCAGAGCTTGTTGAATTTGCTATGTACCCATTTCTTTTCATGGGCCTTGTCCCAAAAAAGGACTAAATCAACAATTCTAAAGGTCTTAACTTTGGCTTTTCGGTCGAACCATCTTTTAACTATGCCTTGATATTTGGAAAAAATTTCAATAGCTCGGTCACAAACTTCTTCTAAGTGGAGTAATTCAGCTAAAAGAGCTTCTTGACAGTCTCCCTCTTCATAAAAGGTGTTGACAAATTGGAGGGTAGGGATCCTTAAGTGCATGGGAAAGAAAAACTCCAAGCCATAGACAAGATGGAATGGGGAATCACCCAGGGAGGCCTTGTGACGGGTGCAATCTGCCCAAAGAGCAAAACACAACTAGGTGTGCTAATCCTTAGGGTTCTTATCGAGCAACTTCTTAATCATAGTGATCAAGTTTTTGTTTGTGGACTCAACTAGGCCATTGCCTTAAGGGTAGTAATTTGACAAGAACTTAAAGGAAATACCATAATCGAAGGCCCAAATAGAAAATTTGAGTGAGGAAAAGGGGGCCATTATCACAAACAAGAGCATACGGGCAACCAAAACGATTCAAAATAAAACTTTCAAGGAAATTTATGACCACCTCAGTAGTGCATTTCCTACATGCAATTGCTTCTGTCTATCTAGTACAATAATAAGAGGCTATTAGAATGTACTTATGACCCGCAAAGGAAGGTGGGCTTACCAGACCAATGAAGTTGAGGCCCCACTACACAAATGGTCTTACCTCCAGAACTTGTTGCAATGAGACAACAACATTTCACTCTTTGGTTGCAGCGGTCTGACATACGTGGTAGGTTTGAACATGATTGTGTGCATCCTTGAATATGGTCAACCAATAGTACCCAGCCTGCAGGATTTGATGAGTGGTGGAAGGGCCAGATCCACAACCAATGCCAAATTTATCATGAAATTCTTTTAACACTTGTGTTGCCTCTTCTTTTCCAAGGCATCTAAGGTAGACCCCTTCATGATTCCTCTTGTACAGTATAGACCCCTGCAACATAACTGCTGCTTTTCAGCTAGAGAGCATGTTTTTGAACCCCCTGCAAGTGAGGTGGGTACTTTTTATTTAGCAGGTAGTAGACGATATCATCATACCACTCTCCAGGGGAGACAACTTCAAGCTGGTACTATTGTATGGTAAGCTCTGGTCCAGCCTCAACCAATGTTTCAACTATGGTTTGGGTAAGGACCTGCCCTCTTACTAGCTTCATGGGTTGAACTCCATGTCATATTCCTATAGCAAGGTAACCCATTTTTCTCTTCTTTCTCCCAACTCATTTTGCATCAACAATGTTTTGATTGCTAGATCAGGCACTACGACAAATACCTTGTTCTGTAAGATGTAATGTCTAAATTTCTTGACTCCCCTGACTAAGGCATAAGCCTACTTCTCCACATTGTGGTATCTCAATTCTGCATCTTTTAATGGAGCACTTATGAAGGCAATTGGGTGCTCACTTCCTTCATCATCTTTTTGAGTCAATATAATGGCACATGAATGGTCTGAAGCAAATGAGTAGATGTAGAAAACTTTCAAGTAATCCAGATTGACCAATACGGGTGCATCAACAATTACTTTCTTGATTTCTTCGAAGGATTTCTTGGCCTCCTGCATCCACTTGACTTTAGCATCCTGCTTTAGCATAGCATTGAGTGGCTTGACTATCTCAACAAAGCCAATGATGAATTTTCTGACAAAGTTTATCTTTCCAAATAAAGATTTCAACTCTTTCTTGTTGCCTGACAACTAAATTTTTAGTATATCCTGAATACGCTCGGGGTCAATTGAGATTCCCCTCTATGAGATAACGTGCCCGAACAACTTACCTTTGGTGACCCCAAAGATGCACTTCTTTGGATTTAGGGAAATCCCAAATTCTCTACATTTGTGAAAAACTTTTCATAAATAAAAAACGTGATCGCCTTGTTTCTTTGAAAATATTGTGAGATGATCCATGTAAATGATGATGCACTTACCAATCAGATCTTTAAAGGTGATATCCATTGCACGTTGGAATGTTGCACCAATGTTGATGAGTCCAAATGAAATCCTTCTGTATGAAAAGGTTCCCCACTTGGTGGTGTACATTGTCTTTTGCCTATCCTCAACTGCACCATTACCTGATTATACCTAGAGTATCCATCTAGGAAAGACATCATTTGAGATCCATTGATGATTTGCAACACCTCATCCAATGAGGGTACTAGATAATTGTCCTTCTCTGAAGCTCTATTCAAGTTGTGGAAGTCTACGCACAATCTAATTTCTCTATTATTTTTCTTGACTAAGACCAAATTGGCCACCCACGTAGAGTGCATGACTAGAAATATAATTCTGGTGAACAACAAATTTTGAACTTCCTTGTAAATGATGGGTTCCAATAATGCATTGATGGGGCATTGTCGTTGTCGAAATGTTGACGTCCAACTTGAGTGGAATGGTGTGCGTGATGATTGAGGCATCATATGTTTTCAAATCCTCGTAGCTCCAAGTGACCACATCATTGTACTTTTGTAAGGCATCAAGGATCCCCTTATTCTCCTTTGGTGTGCACACTTTACCAATGAATACATTTTTAACCTCCTCAGTTGTTCCAAGATTATGAGTGTCACACTAATTATTGATGGATTCCTTCTTTGATTACTGATCCCAATCTTTGATATGATCTAAGTCAAAAATTTGTTCAAGTTGAACCATACCCCTAGGAATCATGTTGGTCTTAAGATTAATAACTCCTTCTATATCCAATTCAGCTTCTTTAGGCTTGCCCTTGTCAATTATTTGAGTTGTAAACATGTCAGAGCTAGTAATGAAATCCAATATGTGCTTATCATCATTGAATACCTAAAAATGGGTAATGTTGTCTGGCACTGATGGAGTGGAAGTAAGCTCAACAGTGAATTTCTTCAAGCCAAACAAAGAAAGGGGTTGCAACGTGTTGGTTGCCTGAGCTAAAGCATTAGCCTATGGTTTTGGGAGCGAGGGATCAACTAAATATTAAATGCATCTAAAATCTCTAAAAGATCCCAAACCCTATGCTTGTAGTTTGCTAGTCTTCTATCATGGTAGGAATATACTTTCCTGACTTTCTTTACTACTAACTTTGAGTCACCAAAGACTTGCAAAATTTTGACCTTTTTCCTTAGAGCCATTAGGAGACCATGGACTAGTCTTCGTATTCCTCCACATTATTCGTACAATAAAATTGAAGCCTATGGGAAGTGAAGTAGGCCTTACCTATGGGCATAATGAGCTCAAACCTAGCTCCCGCTCCTTGTTTGGACTTAGATCAATCAAAATGCAACATCCAAAAATTGGAGGATTCTTTAATTTTGGGGTTGATCACACATTCATCTTTCTTTGGCTGCACACTTGCATCTACAAATTTTAGGGAGGGCACAAACTCAACATTGATATAGTTAGGTAGTTCAGTGTGGGGCTCCTTCATCGGTGAAACTTGTCCACTAATATGCTCAACTACTATTTGACAAAGACAACATTCCAATTCTAAATGGGAAACATTGTGGACCCTGCACCAACTGGGCAATAGGAGCTCTTGGAAATTCATCCTCACTCCTAAACTGAGTTGATCTTGCACACATTTCTCAATAAACTCTTGGAATCCATCCAATAATCCCAAATTTCCATCGTCATTGGATTCCTCATCATCCGAATCAACTAGCGTTTCTGTGCTCTGAGGCATGTAAGTCAAATCAGCAAAGGAGTTGCACAACACTAATAAAACTTCTTCAATCATCTCCTCTTCTTGGGGATTTGATTCTTCTTGGTATGCCACAGGAGAATAATTACCTAATTCCATTTCAACAAACAACACCTCATTGGCGTTGTTGTACTCTATGATCCTAAATTTCATGCATGGTTGCCAATCAATACGAATCTGATTTGGAAGTCCTTTCCATGGCAGCCATAGGTGAGAGAAGTCCGTAGCAACATATCCGTTCAATGCCCTGGTGAAGTCTCATCCTAGTATTATGCCATATGTGTCAGGGATATCTACCACTTGAATATCAATGACTTGCTACACTCTTGGGTCTGCAACAATCTACATAGGAATTTGGTTGATTTCACCAACTATATTTACCTTGATTTTGTCTAGTTGAGTCACCTTTCTTTTGGAAGGAGTGGGGACTATTCCCAATGCCTTGCATACGGCCAACAACATAACATTGGCTAATGCTCCTGAATCTAATAGACAATTATGTAGGTTCTTCCCAAATATTCTCATAGTAGTGAGGAAGGGAGGCCTTTCTGACTTCCCTTGGAACAAACCCATGGATGTGTCTACCTGAGATACTTGATTCTTATCTTTCTCATTAGTATTTTCCTTGGATGGCACATGGTTTTTCTCCTTGGAAAATTTCTTTCTCATTTGTTGATTTGAAGGCACGTCTATTTTCTTGCCTAAGATTTCTTAGATTACATGCTCATTTGGTGGTTCATCAAAGGAGACTCTCTTAGAAGGTATCTCTTGTGTTGAATTAGAAGAGGAATTCCCATTGATCACCCTAAAGAAAGCATTCTTAACTATAGGGACTTTGAGCAACTCAAAGGCAGACAAGCTTATTTTAACCTTCTTCAATTCATCGGCTACATATTTGCCCATTTGCTCAATTTTAGCCTCAAAGGATTTACCTTGGGAGGAGCTAACAGACTAGTTTTGCATTTGGTTTACCTACTTGTTCTTGTTAAAGTATTGAGTGGGCACATGAGGGTAACCTGGATTGTTGCTAGTGTTTGGATCAGGTGGAGTGTTGAAGTTATTAGGCAGAATAGAGGTCATGAACGGGCCACCTGCTTGCCTAATTCTTAAGTTATACAGGGTTGCTCTTTGGTGAAACATTTGAACCTCATCCTCATGTTGTTCCTCTTTATCTACTGGACCATTATCTATTGAAGCAAAGAGCTAAGATAGAGTGTCTTTGTTACTTACCTCTTTTGCTTCTTCATCCTTTGCAACAGTGATCTCCTTTTCAGGTGCATTGCTTTCACTTTGCGAGAATGGAGCTTGATTGACTACGAGCACAAAAGAGTCATATGGTTCTAATAGAACTATGTCTCTACAGCCAACACTGTCGATGATGTTTTGAACTTCCACTTGAAAAATCTCGACGGCGGTCTAGAACTTAGGGCAATCCAATTCAAAGTGTCTATTTGTTTTATGGATTTGACACCATCCAGACAACGTTGCCTCAACTAAGTATACCTTGCTTGTCATTTTATCTATGTTAGCTGGCTAGTCAAGAGGGGTGAGAATGCCCTTGTTGTTTGGTCTTGTGTTCCATGTCCAATTTTTCCGCTATGAAGGCCTCCTTTTGAAGTTTGGTTAGAATTTTGTCCTCTTTCATAATTTTGCTTGGATGAGGTACCCACATCATGGTTGTCTCTGTTATCCCTATTGAGGTTGGCCTAAATGCTTCATTGGAAAGCCTATAGCTGGTTGTTTTGATTCCTCAAGTGCATCATCTCGGTAGACATTTTCTTAATCATCTCTGCCAATTCATCTATTTGATACTTTTCTATATTGTTCGGATGCGATGCTTGGTTTTGGAGAAAAATCGGTTGTACCACTGGCTAGTTTTGCTAGACGAACAAGAACTCGGCCCTTGCAAATATGTAGGAACTTGGGATGACTGAGAATAGATCTACTGCTGCTGTGGTTACAAGTCGTGAGGTGCTAGGGATGCCTGATTCATTGGTGGTCCTGGATGAGGAACCATAGGTAGTTGTGGAACTTGATTCATAATGGGCGTCTGATGCATTAAGGCTTGAGTAAGTCCCTAAACTTGCATTGGATGAGTGATTGGTCCCAAAGTAGGTAGCGGGCCAAAAATATTTTGCCCCAAGTCAGTGCTTTCTATGACTGCCTCAGCGTAGCTATCCACCAACTTGGCAGGTGGTGGGCACATTCTTTTCACCAATGCAACAATGAGGTTGTCTAGGGCAGAATAATAAACTGTTAGGGTTGAAGCATCGTTAAGCACATATGGAGCTTGTAATCTCGTATATGCACAATGAAACTAATCATTGAAGGAGCTAATCGGTTCATTGAATTCCTTACGAATGGATATTAATTGCTTCAATATAGCTCTAAAGGGTTGATTGGGATCTTGTATTTCTACAAGAAGGAGTTCTTCAATAGGTTCCAGGTGGTGATGGATCTTGTTGGTAGGTTAATGTACCACTAAAAGGCCTCCTCCCCCAAAGAATAAGGGAAGAGTCGAAAAGCCACGTCCTCATGATCGATTTGCATGTCTTTCAATGTTGTTTGAAATATTTTGATATGCTCTTCTTTTGTCCTCTGTGGATCATGAGGATGAAACTTCATAGAAAATCCCTCTGGGTTCTTTGGCATGTCATGATAATTGTTGAAGGACAAAGGAGAAGGATTGTTTCCCAAGGAAGCCATGAAGGGAGGCATAGGTTGTACTTGATGTGCAATAAAAACTTGGGGTTGTGTAGGGGCAACAGTAGTTGGGACTGTGCCTTGGACTTGAAAGGATGGAGCAGGGATAGTGCTCTAGCCATGGGAAGTGAGCAGCTGGATGGTAGCTTGGGGTAGCTGAGTGGAGGAAGTGGTTATTGAAAAGGAAGGACGAGTGTGGAGTGGCGGGATGGAAGGGAGGTTAAGGATGGAGGTGAAGTGCATGGAGCATATGAGGAAGATGAAGTTGCTTCCCCTCTTTTAGCTCTCATAGCCTTGGTAGGGGGCTATAGCTCTTGAAATCCCCCTTTGTTTGGTGTGGATCTTAAAACTCTGTGGAATCTTTCAAGGGAGAATGAACCAATTTGATCCAGCTTAACACTAGGAGTTCCCTCCTAGTGCCAATTCTATTGATAGGTGTTTTTGCACTTCTAAACATAGGTAATGCATAAGTGCATCACCTCTCTTGAAAGACAATTTCCTACAAGCAAATTTTAGAAAACTATCCCAAGGTCTCTTAGATGTCAGATCATGACTTTCCTGAAATATCTCAATTGGTTCATGTGATTTGATGGTAATCATAGGGTAGCCGTATGTATGTCAAGTTGTAGGGAGATTGGTTCCTTAAATGGAGTTCCTAATATTTTGAAGATTATGTATAATTGTTGCAAGTTCAAAACAACAGTCTTAAACTCCACTTTTGTCATCAGATTTGGCTTTACAATGATGCTAGAACTTTGCCTAAATTACTATTTCAAAGAAAATTTAAAAGGGAAGGGAAAGGAGTAAGTTCCTAGATCTGTAATTACCAATGAATAGTAATAATGGAAGATACTACAATGGACAACCTTCCTGAAACTAAGTTCGACTTAACCAAATCAACTAATAGTATCATGAAACTAGTGCTATCTTCTAAGGTCTGCATATTTTCAATTGTTCATTCACCATAAAGCATAAAGGAAAGATGGATTTTAAGTGCAGCAATGAATCTATGTTTAGACAAGCTTTACACTGCTATTTATCATCAACAAATAGCAAAAAGCATGAACAAGGAAGGGCATAAACACAACAGTATTCTTTAGCATCAATGAACAACATTCACTAAACTACTAAAAGCATGTAAAATACATGGAACAACAAATTAAATCTACTCAAATCTATCAACTATGAGGAGATGAATCATGAAACATGAAGGAAACTCAAGAATCCACCAAAAGAAATGAATTTCTATTAGAATTAAAGCAGCATGTCTTTACAACAACTCAACTCTCTTTTTGAAAATGAGAGGAGACCCCCTATTTATAGTTTTCAAAAAGAAAAATGAGTGGCCAAGATTCACTACAAATTAGGGTTTCACCTACCCCCAATATTTTACCATTTAAAATTACATTTCTTATCTTTTCCCTGTTTTGTCCTCTAGTGCCCTATTACTGTAGCACTTTTTTCCTATAATGATTTTCCCTTTTGGCTGCAGCTACACTATGAGGAACTCATCATCTATGATTGGTTTTCCTTTATTTTTTTGGATAGTTGTGTACTCCACGAATTTTACCATCAACGCCTGAAGTTTATCCCACTCGATTATATCTAATTGGAGCACTTGGAAGGACAATTTCTTCGATCTACTAGTGATCAACTCCCAATTCTTTGTACATTTGGGCATGTTCTTTATTACCTACTCTGATTGGGTGAAGGATTGGGCAACAAAGTCCATGAAGTCTGGTGTTAGTGAGTTTGTGGCCCCATTCTCCATTTTATTATGAAAATACGGCCTAATCTTCTCGGGTCTAGCTCGACAACTGACATGTCATAATCTATCATGAGCTTTAGATATTCTTCACAATCTGCCCTATGTTCTTTGACCCACTCTAGGTCGAGCTCTACTTCATGTAGCACCCACTCCAAGAATTCTCTTCTATGGTCTACGCCCATTTTCCGCATCTCAACCATCCAATGATCATCCTTCACCATGGCTAGCTCCTTCTCCCAAATTCTCTCAGGCAGCTTGAGGATAGCATTGAGTTTAGGATATGTAATCCTATATAGTTCTGGGAAGTTATTACAAATTCTCTTTGTGCCTTTGAGCTGCTTTTGTACTTCCCAAAACTTGTTGGTTTTCCGGACGACATGCCACTTCCCATGTCACCATTGTAGATCACCCACCAGAACCATTCTTTGGTAGCGTTAGTCCAATTATTTCTCCTCTCTAACTTGTTTAAGTGTTCTTTGGAAAGAAGGAGAGGTGAGGCCAGCGACGTTGTTGGTAGTTCCTTGGTAGAAGAACACTATTGTATGTAGGCAGTGAGGTCTGCCACTTGTGCTTTCAACTCCTCCTTAGAGGTTTGATCCTTGTTCATCTGATGAATGATGGTGGCAACTGATCCCTGGAGATGATCAATACTTTACTCCCTCATAGCAATATATGATGAGCCAAGTCTTTGGCATATTTTGATTATACTTTTATAAATACTTTGTTGTTTTTATTATGCTAAAACAAACATTCAGTCTATTTATGGGATAGATATAGACCTTTTTATGACTTAAATATGATGAGTATATTGTGATAAGAAGTCCCATGATTATTATCTTTAATGTTTTATTAGTCTGATAAATACCTTATGGTTTTGTGTGATCATAAACCTTCCTGCAGCCTCCACTACCAAAACATCCTGCAGCCATATCTGAAACAATGTTTGCCTTAGTTTAATACTTAATTAATGAATGAATAAAGTAATGGATTGTCTTAAAGGATGAACGTGTTGAGCTAACCTTCTTCCTTAGGAAAAGATGGCGAGATATTTTGCAGGTACCATGATTGAAAGAAGGAATTCAATTTCCACTTGAAGAATTGAAGACCAAATCCATAAAGACTGGTTCAACAAGCAAAAGATGAGGAGACAGTTTCAACTCATCCGCCATGCAGGGAGAGTGTTCCAGAAATCTAGGCCAGTCGTCTTGGTGGTGCATGAATCCAGGATGATGGCGCTTTAAGACTGCTCAACTAATTTGACTTAGTTCTTCATTGTCATTCACCTCTTTACTTAAGTTAGTTAAATGTAATAAATGCCTCCCATTTTATAAGGGAAGGTTGGTTAGTAGTTAGGATCAGTTTTCAATAAATAGCCCATTCTCCTTCAGAGAAGGGGCTGGAAAAATCACTTTTGTAATACACTTTCAGTTTTAGAAATTCAGCCAAGAGATTCTGCTATGTACTTGTTTGCACTAAATCAATAAAGCTTATGAAGTTTTTCGCCTAATTTGTTGTCTGCTTTTGGCATTACCTAAGGGGGCCCACTTAGGGAACTATCCGTACTTTTATTCTGCAAGATAGAATAGCTGCATTTTCCTTCATAGAAGTTAATGTGACTGTTCCTGCAGCTGGTGGAAACACAGAGCTGTCAACTCTTCCTGTAGCCACTAGAGGCAGAATAGGTTATCTTATGAAAATTTTTTATTTCCAAGTAAAGTTAAATAGTAAATTTGTTTCCAGTACTTAAATTCTAGTATAAGGCATTTTAGGAATCATGTATGTCTGGAAAGGTGATTAGTGCATATCTTATGCTGTCCCATTTCAAGTTTATGTCCCTAGGTTGATAATTAAATGAGGTTCTTTAGTAGGTCATGACTGCCAATTGTGATGTTCAATCCCTGAGTAGAGGAATTCGTGATTCCTAGTTATTGAGCTAATTAAAGAACACTACATTTTTGGTGTCGTTGTCGAGGATGGTGTCAAACTAAGAACCTATTACATGCATGCTAGTAAAGAGTTTAAGATTTCATTCTTAGTACTTTCAGTTTAGAATTCTACATTCTGGCATCTCCTTAGTTAGTTTACTTTTGCTGTATGCATAGAAGAAGAGACCAATTTGGAAGATTCCTTCCTGGGAGCATAGATATTGAAGAGATTGAACCGAACTCATTTCAAGACGACTCATATCTGGATGCTGGCCAAGACTTAGTTACTTCATCTTCATCCTCTGATTCCTCTGAACTAAGCTTTAGCCTATCTGAAGAAACAAAATCAAATAATCCACTTACTCTTGTAGTTCATCAACCAGGAGCTAATCCAAGAATACAACCAAGAATGGCAAATCTTGTGGCAAATCCTATTTTTACATTTCCAATCCCTGACCTACATGGCAATAATAATCTCAAGAACATCCCTGCCTCTTTACTGCCAAAGTTCTATGGACTTATTACTGAGGACCCTCATACATTCTTGTTTGATTTTGAAATCCTTTGTAGAAGCTATGACTATACAACCTCAGAACACAAGCTGAAATTGTTTTCCTCTACTCTAAAGGAGGCAGCCTTGAGATGGTTCATGGGATTGGGAAGCAATGTAGCTAACACTTGCGATCAAATGAAGACTCTGTTCTTGAGTAAATATAAAGAGTATTGTAGAGGAAATGATCTGAGAGGAGATGACATCTTCAAAATGTCACAAAAGGATGATGAAACCTTGGAGGATTATGTGTCAAGATTCTTGTTTAGCGTGCAGAAAAATACCCATCATGAGTTGAATGAGGAATCTCAAAAACTTCTCTTCTTAATGGGAATCAATGATACTTGTATGGAGGCTCTTGACCTCATGGCAGGAGGTGATGTCACCCAAAGTGATTGGGATGATATCAAGAAAATCTGTCTCAATTACTCCAGAGTAGTTGTAAAGAAGGGAAGGGGGTTTAGACCTTCTTCTATAAAAGGAAGTGGCTCTGGAGTATCTAAAGTGGAGATTACCAATCTCTTGTCTGACTTCAAGCAGGATATCATCAATGATGTAGCTACTCAACTGGATACTATGCAAGCTAGAAGGAAGAAAGAGGAAGCTGAGGCAATGTTAGCTAAATATTGCCCCCACTGCCGACAAAGAAAGAAAGACTGCCAATGAAAAACAGTGGCCAATTTGGAGGTACAACATCTCCCTACTGAGTTCAAAACCATTGAAGGGGAGGAGGAAGTGTTCTTTGTTGCTCAGTGTAGGCCATGGGCCCCAAAACAAGGTATGCCTCAGGATCCTTTGCAAAATTTTGGTTAATATAATAGTCAATGGCAAAACCAGTACCCTCCAAACTATGGGCCATACTACCAACCTCAGTGGAATAACCCTTGGCTAAATGCCCAGCAAAACCGTTGGCAATCCTCACAAGGGAATTGACAATCACCATAGCAAAATTAGTGGTAGCCTCCGCAAGGGAATTGGTAGCAGCCTAACCAATGGAGAGGAGGCCAGCAATGGTCAAATCCACCCACTAATCTCCTGCAACAACCGCAAAAGCAATCCATTATGCCACCTCATGCAGCTAATCAAGGTCAGAATCCAAAATCAACCCAACTACCTGCTCAGGCAGCACCTAATCCAAATAACCAGCAACCACAACAGCAAGTCTATTTTGTTGATCCTAATCATCAGCCTGCCTATGCTCTTAACCTGAATAATATTAATTTACGTTCAGGAACTGTGCTGCCCACACCATCTCCTCCCATAATCTCAGAATTACCATCTGAGGAGACTAACCAGGAAGAAGATATCAATGACCAAGCCCAACCAAATGAGCCAGTTCAGATTCCATCATTACCTAAACCATCTGATAAAGTTTACCCTCCTTTCCCACAAAGGTTGGAAGGTGAAAATGTGAAAAAACAAGAGGAACCTACCTTTGACATCCTTGACCAGCTAAAGCATATATGTGTGAAAATTCCCTTGTTCCAAGCAATCAAAGAAGTACCTATCTATGGCAAGGCCATCAAGGAGGCATGTTTGAAGAAACCAGGGAGGAAAAAGAAAGACCCTCAAACTATCCATGTAATAGGCCAACTCTCTGACTTAATGCTAGGGAAGCTTAGCATCCCAAAATATTTAGATCTAGGAAGTCCTATTGTGGAGATCAATGTTAATGGGTTGCAAATTAAGAATGTTTTAGTAGATCTTGGTGCAGCTATCAATGTCATGACAAAGGACCTGGTTGTAAAACTTAATATTTCAGACTTAACGACTACACCTACAATATTACAACTTGTTGATAGCTCAGCTATCAAACCTGATGGGGTAGTTGAAGACCTGGTATTCACCTTGGATTCCTGGGAGTACCCTGCTGATTTTATGGTCCTATCTCCAAAGGCATCATTGGGGGGATACCCTGTCATTCTAGGAAGGCCTTGGTTGGCTACTGTTGATGCTTTCATTGGTTGTAGGTCGAGTAACATGACAATATTTGATAGATATAGCACAAAGAAGATTACCCTCTATTCTCCAGCCCTGCCCCAGCTTGAGTCTGGAGAGGTTGTTTGGCCAGATTTGGGAGAAGAGGAGGAAGTGAACTTCGTGGCCAATTTAATGATGATTACCAGAGAGCCTTTCATTTCACAACAAGAGGAGGAAGATATACTATCCAATATCCTGCTGAATAACTATGGTACTGAATACTTTCATTGTGAAAAAAATCCATGTTATTTGTAAACTATTCTTCTTCCGTCTACATCAGCTCATTATCTTGTAGCAACTGATTGCTTACACACCTTACTACCCCATGAGGTAGACATGCCATTTCTGTCTGAAGTATCTATGGTAGACTTAACCTCCCAAGTTGAGGTAGCTGCAGGAAAAACCTTGAGCATTAATAAAAATCTCACCAGTGAGCAACAAGAATCTATGATCAAAATGTTTACTAGTCATAAGTCAACTTTTGCTTGGGAATATGGTGATATGAAGGGTTTAGACCCAAAACTCTATACCCATCGCATATACATTAACAGTGAGTTCAGACCTGTCAGGCAACCTCAAAGAAGAATCAATCCAGCTTTGAGAGAAATTGTTAAAGAAGAATTGCAGAAAATGTTAACAGTTGGCTTTATCTACCCAATCTCGGATAGTCAGTGGGTTTCCCCATTGGTTATTGTTCCTAAGAAAGGAGGAAAATGGAGGGTATGTGTAGATTACAGAGAGCTCAACTTGGCAAAAAAGAAATATTACTTTCCTCTTCCGTTCATTGATCAAGTTCTAAATAATTTAGACGGGAAAAAGTACTTCTCATTCTTAGATGGCTTCAGTGGGCACAATCAAATTAAGATTGCTCCTGAGGATCAACAAAAGACTAATTTTACATGCCCTTGGGGAATGTTTTCCTATTCAGTTTTGCCTTTTGGTCTCTACAATGCACCTACAACTTTCCAGAGGGCAGTCATAAGTATCTTCTCAAACATCTCATATGATTGAATGGAAATATATATGGATGACTTTACTACTTATGGTACAACATTTGAGGAAGCTCAATCCAATTTGGAGAAAGTACTATAAAGATGTGAAGATCACAACCTATCACTGAATAGTCAAAAGTGCTTCATGATGATGCAGGAGGGAATAGTACTTGGTCACCATATTTCTGCTGTAGGAATACAGGTTGATCCTGCTAAGATTGAGGTCATCTCTAATCTACCCTCTCCTGCTAAGAAAAAGGAAGTAAGGAGCTTCTTGGCCATGCTGGATATTACAGAAGATTCATCAAGGACTTCAGCCAAATAGCAGGCCCCTTATATAGTCTGCTGAAGAAAGATGTAGATTTTTCTTGGACTGAGGAATGTGAACAAACATTCCTTGATTTAAAAGTCACCCTTACACAGGAAACTTTTCTGAAAGGACCTGATTGGTCACTTCCATTTCATATTCATACTGATGCATCAGATTATGCCATTGGAGTAGTGTTAGGGCAGAAGGATGGATCAACAGAACATACACTCTATTATATAAGCAAAAATCTGCAAGGGGCTGAATTCAACTACACTGTTACAGAAAAAAAATGTTGGAAATCATCTATGCCCTCAATAAATTTAGGCATTACATCACTGGTTATTAGATATTTGTCTACACTAATCATGCAATAATCCGATATCTCATGAACAAAAGCTTAATATCCGGGAAACTGGCAAGATGGTTATTACTGATGCAGGAATTTGACATTACAATTGTGGACAAGCCAAGTAAAGCCAATGTGGTTGCTGATTTCCTTTCTATAATTCAAAAGAAAGATGACTCTGCACTTATTGAAGACTCCTTTCCTGATGAGCACCTATTTGCAATCAAAGTTATTCACCCATGGTAAGTAGATATAGCAAATTATCTAGCCACAGGAAGAACTCCTCCTCAATTCTCCCCTAAGGAAAAAAGATTATTAACAGAGAAAAGTTTTAACTTTTCTTGGATTGCAGATTGCATGTTTTATATAGGGCCAGATCAAGTTATGAGATGTGTACAAGAGGAGGACACTTATGATATACTGCATGCAAGCCATGATGAGCCGTGTGGTGGACATTTTGCTGCCAAAAGAACAGTAATGAAAATTTTAAATACTGGCTACTATTGGCCAACTTTGCATAGAGATGCAACCAAGTATACCAAGAGATGTGACAGATGCCAAAGGATGGGAAGACCAACTCGATCTGATGAGATGCCTCTATTTCCACAAGTTGTTATACCCTTTGATAAATGGGGATTGGATTTTGTGGGACCAATTGATCCACCTTCCAATGGTAAGTCCTATATCCTTGTATGCACAGATTATGTGACAAAATGGGTTGAGGCTAACCTATGAAACATGCTAGGGATAATAAAGTAGCTGGATTCCTCTATGAGGAAATATTCACCAGGTTTGGTGTCCCTAGGGAGATAGTGATAGATCAAGGAGCACAATTCAATTCTACACTTATCACAACCTTAGTAAATGAATACAATATAAGGCATAGGAAATCAATTCCTTATCATCCCCAGGCCAATGGCTAGGTTGAGGTCACCAATAGGGACATAGAGGCCATTTTGACTAAAACTATAGATTTGCATAGGAAGGACTGGGCCGCAAGGTTACCAGAAGCTATATGGGCCTACCGTACTACATGGAAGACTGCTACAGGATGTACACCTTTTGAAATGGTGTATGGTAAAACAACTGTGATGCCAATAGAATTCAAACATAAGACTCTAAGAACAACATTAGAAATGGACATAGATTTAACAAATGCACAAAAGGACAGAGTCATGCAGCTTAATGCCCTAGATGAGCTCCGCAAGAATTCCCTGCAGTACACTGAGATAATACAAAATCAAAGAGTAAGGTGGCATGATAAATACATTAGGGAAAAGAAATTCAAAGCAGGAGATTGGGCTCTGCTTTATGATTCCCGATATAAGGACAGTCTAGGAAAACTACAAACCAGATGGTTGGGTCCCTATGAGATAGAGGAGGTATTCACTAATGGTGTTGTTCAATTAAGGACCATTGATGAGGTCCGATTCAAGCTGCTAGTCAATGGGCATTGCCTCAAGCTCTATTCTAAACCCATTGACAAGGAAACATTTCTTAGACAGTTCGAAATTGAGCAGGATAGCAGCGATCCTGCAGCCAAAGGAATTGAGCCTCGGCTCAAATTCCTGGGCCATGCATAAACGCGCATACCAAATCATAATAAAGGGGTTATCTAATAAGATCCCCATTCCATTCATTCACTTCATCCACAATCCGTACTCACTCTCTCTCTTCCACATCATCCACCTGTCATTTTCCATATCATCCACATTTCTCCATGTCATGTATTGCAATGAAGAAGGAGGCCACATCAGATAATTATGGTGATTCTCTCCAGGTACGCTCCACTTCACTTTAAGATTGGTTCAGTTAATTTATTTTATTGCATTTAATTTAGTATTAATTAACGTGAATAATTTTCTATATGGTTTCCATTTCCTTTGGCTCATTCACACGATTGAGCACATTTTTCTATGATATTATTTAGCCATGTCCTTATTCTCGCCACCATAAGCTTGTCCCATCATTGTCAAGAACCCTCATACAACCTTTCCTTCCTACAATAATGAACCTACATGTATTTCGTTTATCCATTATTACTCTCTCCCTAAAGGATTGTATGATCACGTTGTTTTCCCTATTTTTCTGTCACTTTTGAAAAGAGGTTCAAAATTTTTGGTTGAGGGGAGGGACAAAGTGTTGTAAAATTGCAGAAGGGTTCATTATTTGGTTACAAGAAGTTTAGTTGGAAAAGCCAGGTGAGCATTGCTTAACGCATTTGATTACAGTAAGAAATGGGAGGTCAACCGATTCGGCATGAGCCTACAAACCATAGCATCCTACTGCAGGATGTGCTGCATGTACCATTATTCAGGCAATATGGGTGGCTCGATTACTTCCTGAAGCTCGAGACTTTTAATACAAACATTGCAGAGGAATTCACAAGGACATTTCAGGATGAGGAAGCAAAGGTTAGAGGCATAACAGTCAATGCATCAATTGATAGAATTACTGAGGTAACGTGATTACCTCAAGTCAGGGAACCATTTCCCAGGGGAAGAGATGTAAGAAGCGCTAGGGCTGAGTTCACTCGGCCGAATGACCCTCCTCTACAGGTAGATAAGAAAGGTGCACAAAGAATGAGTCTGCCACAGGGCTAGGTGTCACGGGCAAGGTATATTATCAAATACATAACCTGTGAAGGTAGGTTTTCAGTCCTGCATTCTCATCACTTGAAACTTTTCTCTCATTTGCGCCATGGATTGTTGATGAATATTCCCGACTTTCTTTATAATTTGCTATCCAATAGTGCTGCTGAATTTAAAAAGGGTAGGGTTAACTCTGTATCTCACCACTTCCTTATTAAATTACTTGTTGAAAAATCCGTTCAAGACGCATCAGGGATGACCTAGGAGGAATTCACGGTCCAATTCAACCCTGAAATTCAAAATATAGGACCTAGGGGTAAACCTCTTACCTTTAAGCATAGAACCTCCCAGTCTGCATGCCAAACCTCTTCTACTATGTCCTCTCCTCAAGAATCATCTGATTCACAAGATGATGTTCCTCTTTCTGAAAGAACTTCCAAGCAGCCGACACAAGGTCCTATCAAAATTCATGAGCCGTCTCCCAAGGATAGGAAGGGGAAGTCACCTGTTGTAGAAACCCCTGTACCTGCAAAAAGAAAGAAGAAGGAGAACTTATCTGTTCCTGCAAAAAAACCTTCCAAAAAGCATAAAACAATTCCTACTTCCATAAGAAGGAGCTCTAGGCTCTAGAGCCAGGCAGCCCACCAATCACTTAATACTACTCTTGTTGCACCGCCTTCAAACCCTTCTAGTCCTGAACTAAGAGAAGAAGAACCTATTACTAAGGAGGTTGTGAGAACACCTGAAGGGGTTGGCCTGAATAATTTGGCTGCCATTGCAGAGCGGCTACAGGAAGATATGGAATGTGATGAAAAGGAGGAGGGGCCGGTTGTGTTTCCGTCAAAAGAAGAGCAAGATAAGGCATATGTGTTTGAAGAAGTACAGGAGACACCTACAGTATGCTATAATCATAGACCACCACTCCATGTCACAAACTTTGCTGCAGGAATGGCATGTTTTCAAGAACTTCAGCAACAACAGACTGCTTCTGCACTTGAAATTGAGAGACTACAAAGGGTAATCCAAAACAAGAATCTGGAGATTGCTAACTTCAAAAATACTCTCAACCAATTGGTAGAGTTGGTTCCACAACTGATGCAATGCCGTACACCTTCACCTGTCTACGCAATGTATCTCAAGGAGCTATATTTGAACTTCCAACTAATCAGAGTCTGGCAAGGTAAGAATCCTTCTTTGGATACCTCTGAGGAATTTTATGAAGCATACAGGGATTCACCTCTGCACATCAGGAACCTCCTGTGTGAATTTTATCTGCACAATTTGGCTGTATCCCAGGATAAGGAATGTAATCCCTTATGTTATGTCAGTGATATTCATATCAGCGCTCTAATCTCTTGGATCACCAATGAAATAAGCAAAGGAGAACAATTTGATAGCCATATGCATGATGAAGTAAATATGCCATTGTCTGTAAGAAATGAATCTAATAATGGAATGGGCATTTACTTTGATTGGAAGAAATTGTGGAGAGATGAAAAAGCCAAGCCACTGATTGAGCCTCTAAGACAAGAGGTATTTTCTCAATACTCCCAAATTATAAACAGTGATTTTAATGCTGCAACCTTGCGCATTCAAAATAGATGGGAGCATCTTTCATTTCAATTAAAGAAAGCAAAACCACATACTCCCAATACCTTGTATGTAGCAACCAGAAGGGAAGAAAGGTACATGAGGAATGCCAGAACAAAGGAGAATTGGTTGCCCTTAGTTATGCAGCCGCCTATTCTCCTATGGCCATTATTGGCTATACAGGGGGATAATAGCACTTATAACAAAAGTTCTGAAGATAATAGATGGCAAAGGCTGGAGGCAATGCGAGCTCACTTCTGGAGTTTCTAGAATGGTGAATGTGGACAACAATTGAGTGCAGATCTGAGAGTTTTTGCCAGAAGAAAGAATGCTAGACTTGCTGAAGGGTCTAGCAAGTAGTTGGTTGAGGGAAGTGATGAGCCAAGTCTTTGGCACATTTTGATCATACTTTTATAAATACTTTGTTGTTTTTATTATGCTAAAACAAACATTCAGTCTGTTTATGGGATAGATATAGACCTTTTTATGACTTAAATATGATGAGTATATTGTGATAAGAAGTCCCATGATTATTACCTTTAATGTTTTATTAGTCTGATAAATACCTTATGGTTTTGTGTGATCATAAACCTTCCTACAACCTCCACTACCAAAACATCCTGCAGCCATATCTGAAACAATGTTTGCCTTAGTTTAATACTTAATTAATGAATGAATAAAGTAATGGATTGTCTTAAAGGATGAACGTGTTGAGCTAACCTTCTTCCTCAAGAAAAGATGGTGAGATATTTTGCAGGTACCATGATTGAAAGAAGGAATTCAATTTCCACTTGAAGAATTGAGGACCAAATCCATAAAGACTGGTTCAACAGCAAAAGATGAGGAGACAGTTTCAACTCATCCGCCATGTAGGGAGAGTGTTCCAAAAATCTAGGCCAGTCATCCTGGTGGTGCATGAATCCAGGATGATGGTGCTTTAAGACTGCTCAACTAATTTGACTTAGTTCTTCATTGTCATTCACCTCTTTACTTAAGTTAGTTAAATGTAATAAATGCCTCCCATTTTATAAGGGAAGGTTGGTTAGTAGTTAGGATCAGTTTTCAATAAATAGCCCATTCTCCTTCAGAGAAGGGGCTGAAAAAATTGCTTTTGTAATACACTTTCATTTTTAGAAATTTAGCCAAGAGATTGTGCTATGTACTTGTTTGCACTAAATCAATAAAGCTTATGAAGTTTTTCACCTAATCTGTTGTCTACTTTTGGCATTACCTAAGGGGGCCCACTTAGGGAACTGTCCATACTTTCATTCTGCAAGATAGAATAGCCGCATTTTCATTCATAGAAGTTAATGTGACTGTTCTTGCAGCTACCGGAAACACAAAGCTGTCAACTGTTCTTGCAGCCACTAGCGGCAGAATAGGTTATCTTACGAGTTTTTTTTATTTCCAAGTAAAGTTAAACAGTAAATTTGTTTCCAGGCATTTTAGGAATCATGTATGTCTGGAAGGGTGATTAGTGCATATCTTATGCTGTCCCATTTCAAGTTTACATCCCTGGGTTGATAATTAAATGAGGTTCTTTAGTAGGTCATGACTGCCAGTTGTGATGTTCAATCCCTGAGTAGAGGAATTCGTGATTCCTAGTTATTGAGCTAATTAAAGAACACTACAATACCCACGTCGATGGTGGAGATATTATAACTTCTCCTTTTTCCATCACTGGGGTGGCAATTTGCACTGTCCTCAATCCTGATGCATCCATTGTGATGTGGGATCTGATTCTCAACTTATTTTCTTTCTTTGCTCCTATTTGAGTTTGTGCTAGGATAGCCTCTAGCCTTTACTTAGGATCCATGAGAGCGGGGGTCTTCTTCTGTAGCTATTTCTCTAGCCACTAAGGCATCTGAGATCCCTCCTTTAGTGATTCATGATCACCTTATTCTCTTTAAGTATGTTGGATCTCCCTCTCCTCATGATCCAAAGCTTCCTACTCTATTTTCTCTTCTTCTTCTTCTTCATCTGAGTCCCAGATGAATATGGTCTTTTCTTCAAAAAACCTAGTAGTAGCTATGCTTTCCTTAGGGCTATCCAATTCCTTAGGTTCCTTTTCTTCATCTTGCCTGAGCTCTGTATGATGTTCGGCGTTAAGGTTCTTTTTCATTTCAACCTCTTCTTCAGGCTTATCTTCTTCTTGAACTTCAGTTTCTTTCTCTCCTTCCTCCTCCTTCTCAGGGGGTATTTCTTCATCTTGTCCCTTTACTAGAGGCTCTGTAGATATTTCCATGTCATCACCAATTTCCTCCTTTTCTTCATAAGACTGCCTCTCAACCTCTTCCCTAACATCCTTGAGTTGTTTAGACAACTCCTCCTCGAGTTCTTCATTGGAGGACTCTACTACATATTTGGTACTAGGGTCCTCAACATCTTCTTCTGAGAATTGTGACCCTTCTTCTTCATATACCACCTCATCTATGGTCACCTTTTTTATGTTTTGGATGCTCATGGTAGTCGTCCCTAAAGGGATCTTCAAGTTCCTTCTCTATCTCTTTAATATCTTCCCCCTATTGTCTCTCCATTCCCTCTAATATTTGCATGGTGGCCTCCATCTTTTGCGGTTCTATAAGAGGGGGGACAGGGAGACCATCAACAACTTGGGCCATAGCAGCTTGGACAATAGGGTTCATCAGTACTCTAGATATCTCCATGGGTATATTTAGCATGTGTTAGGTGAAGGCCTCTAGTAGAGTAAGAGTGGGTATGGTAACTGTGGCTGCCAAAGGGATAGTAGTTGAGGGAGACATTGAGGAGGATGAGAGTGGTGAGGTTGTAGCAGATGAGGAGTCTCACACCAGAATTGGGATAGTCAATGAGGTGGAGGCAAGGTGGATTGAGATGTCCACCACAAGCAGAGAGGAAGCGGGCAATGCTTGAGATGTAGAAGGAGTAGTAGCAATAGTGGTAGTGATGGCAAGAGCAGAGGTAGTAGGCGGTGAATTTGGTTGCTCGACCTCATCTTCTTCTCCTTCATGCAATGGGTCTTCTTGAATTGTGGGAATTTCAAAGAATCTTCCCCGCATTCTTCGCCTTCTTTGACGTTTCACCTTTTGAAGCCTTCCTCGAATACACTTTATGTTTTACTTGGCACTTTGATACTTCTTTTCTCTTCTTTGAACTAGTGGCTGGAGGAGATTTTGGGGCTTCTTCAGTTGGGGCAACAATAGTCCAACTGTCTATTTTTCTCTTGAGCTCATCCTCAAGCTCGTTGTATGTCAATGTAGCTCCTTGGAGCTTCAACTGAGCAATCTATGCATCGATCCATTGCCTCATTCTATACTCTATTGGATTTGTCACAATATCAATGTTGTTGACCTCTTCCTCATTCCAGTTAGTTAGGGGCAACAGTAGGTTAGCAACAACATTGAACCTCAGATCTATGACAGTGTTTTCATCTTCTACGATTTGATCTGGTACCGAGAACAATTTGGCTATCTTGATGAAGTAGGCAATCGTACACATAATGTCTCATGTGTAGCTCCTTGTCGTCCTGATAGTTAGCCGAAAAATCTTAACTGCTATTCAAGTGGGCATATTCCCTTCCAATGAAATTCTTCAACTTGTCGTATGGATCCATCCTTGATCGAGTAATGTGGAGCCCCAAATTATATTCAATGATCTCGTTCTTTGAATATTCAACACATTGGGCGGCCGTGAGGGCATACATTCCCTATCTAAACATGAGGGGATACAGTATTGCTGCCCGCTATTTGCCATTGAGGAGAGTATTGGCATTTTGCAGTTGCCTTGAGACCTCTAGTAGGATTAGCCGATTATTTGGATATCGAGGCAGCTTGTATGGCCTCTCAAAGAAGCCTTCTATTTAGATGCAGGTGAATTTTGGGAACTTATGAACAAGAATCCGAACCAGTGAATGAACACCTAGACACTATGCATGACTCTTCTCTCGAAATCCCCTCTGAGAAGTCTGATAATATGCTCGATAAAGGCATCATTCACCCTATAGTAGTCTTTCTTGAAATTTTGGTATTGGAGCTATGGATTCTTATCATATACTTTCAACTCTCTTCCCATAGTTGGGCTCTATACGACAAATAAACCTTTGTATGGAAATGGGTCGGCCAAAAGATATACCAAATAAGAAGTCATATAGAATTGGGAGGTCTTCTTGACCGCCACAAATTGCTCATGCAAGTTGTTACTAATCATTCCAGCCTAGTTAAACTTGGTCTTTCCTTTGATGATCTCCTCTATGAAGTAAAATATCTAGTCTTGGAAGTAGGTTGTGGTGGGGATGCCCATGACTCTGCTCAACAAGGTCACCAAGTCACCAATATTGGTTAATTAGCTAGGTTATCCCATGAGTTTGGAAAATAATACAAATGAGTCATTCATTTATATTCCTCTTCTATCTTCACCCCCATATATTTTAACTAGGTTATAAGAACATTCTGGCCCTCAACAATAGAATCACCATCACCCATTCTCAAAGTGTACAGATTCTTCCATAGAAAAATATTATTAACTAAGTATTTAGCCTAGTATAACTTCCCCCACTTTTTCTATAGAAATTTTAGGGTGGAATAATCATAAAAATTCAATCACAATATTTTCTAAGTAAAATTCTTACCTTTATGTTCAACACTACCCAATCATCTGATGAAATTATAACTAGTTTGGATTTAAATATTATAGCCCATAAATATTGATATATGAGAAAATCCTCCATCTTGAGCTTCTGAACTCAAAATTCATTTCACTGGAATTTTCAATCTATAGTCTAGATATGATTTTCATCTTCCTTGAAATAAATATTTTCTTTGTTCACACTCCCACTCAAACCTATATTAGTATAAAAACCTTGTTCTTACCACCTTGGATCTAAGTTGATTATGATTTGATACCAAATGAAAGGATTTAAAGGTGTAGAAATTATTCCTACACTAATCTTAGAGGAGAGATGAATATAAAATATGATCTAAAATAATTTGTAAGAAAAATTATAATAATATCATTAACCATAACACAATCATGTATCCTAGGAAAACTCTTTGAAGAAAAAAACCTAGTCATAAAACTCTAAATCAATGTATTAATCAATAATAATATCAATTATAATGTAATCTAAGGAGACTTTATAGGAGACAATATCAACACTCAAATCTAGAATACTAGTAGCATAACAATACCTACAAAGTACACTATGTAAACTCTATCCCAAGAACCCAATAAATAGAGAAACCAATAGATTCAAAACCACCATAGAGTAATCATAAAATTGTGATATAATACCACCCAAAAGTGGTATCCAAATCTCCTACTAAGTGTTAAAATCCAAAATCCCAAGAGACATTATATAAGAATATGTCATAATATGTCATTGTTATCCTCTTTAAGCACTTCAATTTAAATTTTTCAAAGCCTCTAAAGATGCTCTATGACATAAATAATGACATGTCATAGGTTTGTGAATGTTCTTATTCAACATGTGTAACTCCCTCTTACAACTCTCTTAAGCATCATAGATGCTCTTACATTATCGAAGTGGAAAACCAATTGTGAAGGCAATAAATTTTAATCTATAAACTTGATTGGGTTGTTTTTCAAAAATTGAATATCTCTAAGAGATCTACATCACCATAACTTTCTTTAGCTATTTAAGCTTATTTTGATAATTTTTTGGGTAAAAATGGCTACTATAACATAAAAAATTGCATTTGAACATTAGAATGCAAGGCTGAGATACCTTTACTAATATTATGGAGGGAACATCACCCATAGAAAGTACCCAAAGACATAATAAGAGAGTTTTATACAATAAGTCACAAGGTATCACATGGAATGAATAGTATAGTGTAATGGGTCCTAAATTAATAGGTAAAGAGATACACCCAAGAGATTCTTGGACCACCTTGTCAAATACTTTGATGATTACCTTAGATTTTAGTAAATTTATAGAATTAATTTTAATGACCTTAGGAAATCCTTGTTAAAAGTGTTTAAGCTTGGTCTATTTTTTATTCACTATTTTGATTTAGATACCTTATATTTAACTATAGTGTTTAATGGTTGGTATTCTTGAATGATATAAGGAGCAGGTGACTCATGAGGTGTAAAATAAATATTATATTTATCTTGGTGAATCAATTTTAAAATAGTAACAACCTCAATTGGAGTAACATCAAATTTAGTAATTATCTTAGTTATGTATTACTTTAAAATATCTTTATAGCTTTCAAATAAAAGAATTAGATCCCAACTAGATATCTTGGTAGGAATATTATCAAGTTGATCTAGCGTACCATGCCCCTTAGTTAATTTTTTGTGTATATATGATCATATGATGATTATATGGTATAATCAAGGCATGCAAGGTAAAATCTAATTAGACCTATTATGAAATGTAGGACATAGTGATTTGTAGGCTATATGAATAAGATCAAAATCATGACATATAGAAGGAATAGTAGCACAACTCAATAATTATGTCATGTGCAAGCATACAAGATATAACCTCATGAATTAAAGCATCATCCATAAGTGAATGACTAGAGGGTACACCACAAAATATTTATCATCTATCAAATAATGTGATGGAAAGGTACTCAAAGATAAAGTATCAATATAATCAAGAACATCATTGTCATTGTGTGTGTGTCTTATGGATGACTGAATCACAAGTATCTAAAAAGAAAGAAAAGTAATGACCAGGTCAATAAATGAGGAGAAGGTAAATATATGGTGAAGCAATGCCTTGATAGATATTTCATTCCTAAACTTACCATGTGCTCATCAAGGATAATGGGATTAAATGTTACAAACCATAAAATATACCAAAATTTGTACTTGAGAAGCATGGATAGAGGTCAAAGACAATGGACTATAAGAATTCATATTGAAAGATAGTAGCAATGAAGCACAATCCAAGGGCGGGTGGGTTTGTGGGTATTAGATATTTTATTATACAATAAAGTTCATAACCCAAGTATAGGTAGATTAGTGATATAAAAAACCTTATTAGATCTATGATAAAGAATAATCAAGAAAAAAAATGCATCTAAAACAATACTTGAGATAACAAACCCTAGATCATATATGAAAATGTTAGTTTCTCCAAAAATGTAAGAAAAATAAATATGTTTCCTAAATTATTTATGCTACTTAAATAAATTCAATGAGTAAGCAAACACTTAAACCAAATAAAAGAATGTTCTTATAATTATAATAAATATATGGAAACTAAATGTAAAGGTCAATATTACTTAGCTATAGATCTAATGATGAAGAAATGTTGTTGATGTCATATTGAATCCATTCAACTCCATCTAGAAATTTATGACCTTTATTTATTGAATGTATCGAATTCTACACCATCTCAAAAATATCTATGGTTCTATTTCTAATGTCATAAGTTCAAACCCTTTTTTTTGGACTTGATCTGACTTTCAAAATTGAATTGTGATATGCAAGATCAATTTGTTATAATTTGTGCCTAGAAACCTATCCACCTAGACATCTTCTTAGTAGTTGAATATATCAAGGTGATGTTTGACACCTTTAAGGATTTTACTAACTCAATAGGTGAATGGGTTATCCTAGGTCAAATTCATGTGACAATCTCATTAACAAAGATGAGGGCTATTGAAGAGAACATGCATAGAAATGAAGATGGCCTATATGATGATGATGGAAATATTATTATTTATTGCCTTTAGAAATTGAAGTATGTTCTAATTATTTTCTCCTCATAATCACTTATTTTTTCTTATGAAACTAAGTGCACATTAAATATATTTAAATACCATGACATCGAAACATGTCACCTAAATGTGTGTCAAGTCAACTCGTGATGGCTATAAAATAAGTGAGAAAGTTAAATTTTGTTGGATAATTTTAAAATTCAAGGCCTTTCCTACATACCTTGAGACTAAACTATGTCCAACCTAGGCCACTTGGAAATGAGTATCAAGAATAAGATGTAATTTTAAAGCATATAGAAATTTATCTAGAAATAAGTTTGAATGAGGATGTGATAATAAAGTAAATGATGAATGTAAGGGAATAGGTGTAAATTGGCATAATTAAAAATAGATATGAATTTTACCATTAGCCAAACCAAGTATGCGAGTATGCCACTTTTTAATATATTATTTCATTTAAATTATTCCACCAAGATAAACACAAAACTAAATGGAAAATAACACAAGTATGCAAATTTCACTATTACAAATATTTGCTTCTAAAGTTAACCTGGTTTTCAAGAATGAGAACAACACCATAATTTTAAATTACAAGGATTATTTTTATCCTATTTTTTTGTCAATTAGCTTTGGAATCCTCTTAATGCAATATTGCAATGGTAAAAATCGCATAGCTTAGACATTTCCCCTTCATTTTGGGCTTACTTTGACCAAATTCATCTTTATGAAATGAAATGTGTATAAGTGACATAATTTGTAACAACAAGACCTAACGTGCAACAAGTACCATTCTATTGTTTCACTTACCAATGAATATTATTGCACAATTACATAATCATAATGACTAAATGAAAAAAAACTTCCATCATTGCATCCATAATAACGAGAATTGTATTCATAATAAGGTAACATATACTACTAGATTTGCATATGATCATTCTATCATAGAAACTACTAGACATTCATAGTATTAGGGCATGATATCAAAAAATTTATAAACTGAGATAAGAATCATTTACTTCTTAACTAGTAGCAAAATAAAATTAGATTCTAAATTTGAAATAAAGCAATTAAGACAAACCTCCTCGTCCTTTCTCCTTAATCTTTTGAAAGTAGGTTGATAACATAAGAAACCAAACTACCTATAACAGTCATGCCCTTTCAAACAAATCAAAGATATCTTATTGAAGATGAAAATACAAGATCCGAGTGAGAGTCATTTACTCATCTAAATAAATATGACACAACTAAACAACATATCATCATTTGCATTATCAAATATATACCATTTGTTGCTTTATCTTGAAATGGAAGAGAGAGAGAGAGAGAGAGAGAGAGAGAGACATCATTGACATGATTTCCACCCTATCACGAAGCCATAGGCTTCCCCGTGCTACCCTACGAAGGGAGTCCGACCCATCACAAAGAATATAGCAATCCATGGCCAACATGTGTGAAATCTATGCAACTATGGGATAATTGACACATGCAACCTATTAATGCCTCAAGTAAAAACCTAAGCATATTTCCTACCCATGATGTGACATAACTTAATTCAAACAGTCCCCTCCTATTTGAATTAACTACCTTATCCAAGCATTTTTTTATTATTTGAAGCCTCGGGTCTGTCCTGGTAGACACTTACACCTTTACACATGTTCAAATATTTATCACTTTTATGTGTTATTTAGTCAAGCATTAGGGCGTATGCCTTTGGCTACAATTTCAATCATAACTCCCTCTAACACAATGGAGTATGCCCTTAGGATTTCTGAAGTAAAAACTAAAATTAGCATGGCTTTCCTTTTATATTGGTTTAATCAATCACTAGGTTTCTTGTTCAGATTTGAATTCAACTGACCCATCTTACATGAGAAAACTAGTACTACGTGCAAAATCACTCTCAAATTTGAAAATGTAGAAAATACATAATTCAACAAGGTACTTTGCAGTGAGCATATGAACTTCAAATGTGGAGTTAGAGCCATTACACCCAAGAACCCATAACTGGAATTCACCAACACAAAATGCAACACTTTTAGTCTTGATATTAAATCAATTTAGTTGCTGCAAAATTCAATTTGGGAAAGAGCAACAAATGTTGAACAAATGTTTTACTTAACCATAGCATAGAACCTCAGAAAATATGCTTTATACAACTCAACATTTAAATGGTAATGTACAGTCTCTGGGTCATGGGGCTATAAATGAACATCAAGGCTAATGAAGTACTTCCCCATGGTTGTTGTATACTACTACAGTAGTCACGTGGAAGTACCTTCATCATTAATTTATACCCTAAGTAAGCATTATGTTAATAGAAATCTTATGCTCAGCTCATGATTCATTGACAACGGTTTCCCATCAACAAGATTTGTTTAATGGTACTTATATTCTCTACGCAATTATAGTCCCAGGGTCTAGTTCACCCTAGTGTTTCTTTATACAAGAAAATTCTAAGTTTGCTCCTTACATAGATCAAAGCATTTATAATAAGTCATTTCTAAATTCTATGCAATTATAGGCTGATGCAAATTTATTCATAATAAACAACCACTAAGGAATTTTTAGACTGTGCATTCTGTAGTGTGGAATTCACCAACATTCAGTCTATCTAATATTAAGAAAGTGAATTAAACAACTTCTTCATGCCTGAGAACTAATATTTGTAGAAGTTTTTACTCAAGCCACTCATGTGCATCCCATTTCCTTTCCTCTTGTCCTCTCCTCCAAAATAGAATGCCTTGGTATCTCAGCCTCAATTTGTTTATTATCTCCCCATTCTTTCTCCCTTGCTACGTGGATATGGGACCCCTTTACTAACTACTAGGTGGTAATTTATTTGTTTAAACATCTTCCTTCTGTTGAAAACAAGCATATTTGTTGTCCTCCCTTTGTTTTTAATGCCTTGGATAGAGCATATGTATACCTTCTTAAAGGTACTCCTTTTAAAAAAAAAAACAATTTCTTTGTTTTATTTTCTTCCAGCCCTAGGTCCCACCATACATTCTCCCGAGGCCCCACCATATATTCTCTTCCTTAAATAAGAAGGAATATTTAAGATATCCTCTTTTATAAAAGAATGTCTATATCATTTTATCATTTATTTTTTGGTTATTTATATTTCTATTTGTTTATTTTTTATTTTCTTAAATTATACATTATTCATTATAAATTAATCTAAATTTAAATAAGTAATAGTAGTGATTTTAATTCCTTGTAGAATTTTGGTCAAAATGAACAAGACACCTTATTTACCCTTCCCAGTGCAATATATGACCTAGGAATTGCACTACGTACTCATGTGTGCTACTCTCACATCATTGCCCCTGGATGGCTAGACTCCCCTTCCCGATGATACTCTCTCTCTCATCAACAAGAACGAGTACCTGTGTTGTGACACTCTAATAATAGGCTCAACATTAGTCCACTTCAAATAATGAAAATCAAGCTTAACAATTTATCTATAATTTATTAGCATCTCCATATAAAGTTCAATCATATAGCTATGTATGAATTTATAGAAACTCATTTATAACACCATAATTAACCTCATTCGATGTATCATTAAAACAATTAGTTTTTAAAAACTAACGGAAACAATTGTTTTTATATCCAGATAGAACAACGGACAAGACAACAATATAGAATTTTAGGGCCAACCGTTATGATAGTTAGGTTTCACATTTAGTTGAACATCCATATCACATGACAATACAAAATTTAGGGTCGGGTTTCATATTTAGCTATGAAATTTAGGTTCGGGTCACAATTAGGGTTGTGACATAATTTATATTAAAATTTCTTACATAATCCAAAGCTTACATAACCCATCTACACTCATTCGTAAGAACCATTTTTTATCCTTAGTTTTTTCATATTTGGCCCAAGTTCAACATGTAATGTATGGGATTGAGCCAAGATTATTCTAAAATTTATGAAAATAAAACATAAACCTTTAAAATTTAAATTCAAAACTTAGGCTTTCTTCTTGCCACCTTTGGAATTATATTTTTGTACAAACCCTAATCCATTCAAATATTTATAATCTAGAGCATATTAAAATAACTCCTCTTACACATGTCAAGGAGCATTAAATTTTTTCACATGACATTAATACAACATTAGAATTCTAAGGCATTATGTATGACTACTATTTGTATTTGATCTTTGTACAAAGTATTTAAATCAATATCCTAAGAGGTTGACAAAAGAGAAATATTTCTGGTATAGCAAACTTTGTTATCCACACTACCATTTTTTTAGTAGGTTTTAAACCTTAAGTTCATAAAGTGCTCATTCATAACCAAAGTTTAGATCCACACAAGAGGGTCAAATTCACAATTCACATGATAGATTACATAGATACATAGTGCAATCCATAATTTGCAAAAGTGATCCACACAAGTATATAAAAAATACTAATTTATAGTATTTATGTAATCTCTTAATTTTCTAATTAAAAAAGAAATTAATAAAAAAATATTTAACAAAATTTAATCAATATAAAATCAAAATTTCAATACTATTATTTATTATTTAAATTATAAACATTTATTTTAATATTGTAACCACTTAAATGCAAATTAATTGATTTGTCCTACAACATTTATAAATAGATAAACTTTCTTTATTTAAAAAATATTAAAAAGAGGTGGATATAGAAACTTAATGCAAGATTTAATAGGGAAGGTTTGTGTGATGAAAGAGCCTAGTCATTTGACCATGACCTCTTTAAGTGAACTTAATGGAAAAAATGGCTAGAAAAGCAACTTATATCAAACTCACAATGCATTCAATGAAAACTCTCTATAATGTGAAGGATGATTGATTTTTTTTTACCTCTTTTTTATTAAGATGGGTAAACGCTTTTGGCCCGAAGCTATGAATTAGTGAGGTCACAAATGGGGACCTCATCTCCAATATAAATTCTCAACAATTACACTCCAATGGGGTTTGAATCTTGATAGCAAAAATAACAACACAACTTAACCATCACATTATACTACTATTGGCTTTTAAAAGATTTTGGGTAAACACAATAAGATTCGAACCAGAATTGATGTGTAGTACCGAGATCATAAGCCTAACACTACACCTCACAACTCACCTTCACACCAACTTGACTACTTTGGGCCCTAAGGATGATTGACTTTAACTTTATAAAATTATTTATAATTTTTTTTAAGATTATATAGTAAATTTTTGAATAATAATATGGAATTATCCTTTAAAATTATATTGAGAATGAAATAAATATATGATATCAATAAAATAAAAATAGTCAAAACACAATGAAAATATAACTTCATTACCAATTGAAAAAAAAAATGTTTTTTTAACCTGAAACATAAAAAAATGCATAGGATCCATTCATATTGTATTTAAGTGTGCATTCATATTTATCATGGCAATAATGTAAACCGACATGCCACTTAGATTAATTAGTTTAATGCTTTCTACTCATGGGATTGTTGTCCCAATGGAGTCTCAAGTTGTTCCATTACTTTCTGAACTAAATCATAAGTAATAAGTAATAGAATGCCCATGATTTGTTTATTGAGAGAATCAAACTTCTATGCAAACTTCATTATTGCTTTTGGCATGTCTTACTATATAAATGTCAACTATTTCATCATTAAAAGTGTGGTGGTGAAAAGTGACTCTCATTCTTCATAAACAATACTCATTGACTTCAACTTTTTTAATAGTTTTACTTTTGTCATTTAGTACCAAATTGTTTGTGTTTTAAATACATACAAAGAATACAAGTTCTATAGCTCTAGCATGTTATTATTTTTTTAGTTTACTTTTCTTATATTCGAATACATGGCCTCTATTGTGGATAATACACTTTTATTATCAATAAATTATGTTAATTTTTTTTTAAGTGGGAGGAAAGATGTTAGGTGAGAGTTCATGGCAAGTTGTTTATAGATAAAAGGGATTTTGTAGTTGTGGCCTCTTGTTTTATATTTGATTGAATGGGTTCATTGATTGTAATTCAATCAATGTTAATAAGTAGAAAAGATAAATATATGGGTTTTTAATGAAAATGTTAATAAAGATTATTAAAAAATTATATAAAATTATGTTGTATTTTAGTTGAATGAATTTAAATAAGATTATTATAAAATTATGTGATTTTTTAGATTTGTGTGTGCTTTTATCCAAAAATATAAAAAAGGAATACAAACAAATAATTTATGATGAAACACATTTCGAAAATATTATTTTAATTTCTTCATAATTAGAGCACAAAGCTCTATTATATTTATTGTATAGCCAAAAGTGCAAGAGAAATGTAAATAAATTATTGCAATTTACACCTACCAAGAACATAATGGCATAGAGTTCACAATTATCCTTCAAATTCTTTTAAAATTCAAAGCACAAAGTTTCCTTACAATCTTTATGCAATGGTTGTGTTGAGAGGTAAAATAAGATTTGTCTCCTTTGCAGTTGTAGCATTTTGATGTTGCTACTAGATGTTGTTACAATGTAATGTGAGTCGCTATTAAATTAGCATCTGATAATTCTTCCCTTAAAGACCTATGCTCAATATAATGGTATCGAAGACAATTATTTTCCACTTTAATTTTCTATCAAGAGGGTTGTCTAGTGCCATAAATTGGACAAAATAAGATCCATACCCTCCAACAAATTCATCTTCCACCAGTTCATTGCTTTGAGTTAAACTATTAATTCTATTTATTGTTAGTGAAAGCTATTGTATTGAGAGAATTGAGGCTAAACCCATGGTATAACTAGAATTAATGATCAAAATTAAAAAATAACCAAATTAAAATTAGTGTGCACATCAGGTTGCTATAATATTATTAATTTTCAAACCTCTTTTAATTTTAATATTGGGGTAAAAGTACACATTTATTTCACACTTTAATAATAAAAAATGGCTAGCAAAAATACAAATTTTTGACTTTGATCTCCTAAAAATGATATTTATGTTTTGAATTTTAAAATAATTTAAACTAATGAAATGTAAAAGTATTAATGTAGCTTATGTTTGTAATTTTTTAAATCTTTTATAAATTATTAAGATATATATTTCTATAAATTTAATCTAGTAAATTTTGAAGTGTTGAAAATTTCAAAAAAAAGTGAGGTCAATGTGACGTTGCAAAACTAAGATTAAAACATTTTTTCTGAGGTTCTTTTCCTTACATAGATCACTTGAAAATATAGTGCATGAAAAAAATTGATGAATATTGTTTTTAATAATTTTTTAAAGTCCAACTTAATCAAAATGTCATAATTTTCATGAGATGTCAACTTTTGTTTATTTATTTATTTGATCGGTAAATGCTTTTGACTAAAGCTATGAACCAGTGAGGCCACAAATGAGGGACCTCATCCTCGGCATGAACGCACAATAATCAACCAAACTCGCTAGCACACCAACCCAACGAGGGTCTTACACAGGTCTGAATGCTTATGAAACCACTGGCATGAACACCGTAATGGTTCACAATCCATGAGCACACTGGATCAAAGAAGGCACAAGCCTACAATCAGAGTAGCCCAATAGGAATTTGAACCTTGGTGGCAATATCAACAATGCCACAACTTAACCAACACACTACGGGATCAACCCCCATTTATTTTTATTTTTTAAATTATACCATCTTGGAGATAATTCTCTCCCCTAGTGTATTGTTTAATTTTCAATCAGCCTCGTGTGATTATAAAAACCTACTTATAATAAATTCTAAATATCATAATAAAGCTAATCAAAATATTTAAAAAATGGATTATAGACTTGAGTTTTACAAAAGTGTTTTCAAAGTTTCATAGAAATACCCCTAGTTCAAGAAATTGAGAGTTGAAGTTTTTTCCTAAATTTGCCCCAAAAGGGGGTTAAGCTACCATATAGAAAATTTTGAGCAAAAGGTTTTTGACTGAAACCTTCTCATCTGAAAGGGTTCCAGTCAAATCCTTACATATAAATCCAACCATGATTCAAATTTTCAATAGAAAAAAATTATTGTATAGTTTCGGGCGAGAGGGTTTCAGCTCAAACTATATGTGACACATAGATGCTACATGGTTTCAAGCCAAATGGTTTCATCTGAAACTATATGTGTCATGTAGATGCCACATGGTTTCGGGAAAAAAATATTTTTTTGATTGAAAGTGTGACAACTCTGTGCTTTTACCCATTGACTCTATCTAATGTTTTCAAATTAATAATTCACCTTTTCCAAAATAAGACCCAAAGAAAGAATCTTCTATCAAGATAGTTTGGTTGAGTACAAAGGTTTATTCTCATGCTTTCATTTTACATTTAATCTTTGAACCATTTTAAAGAATTTTGTGGCAATGAGGTATTCCTATGAGAGACAATGGCTAAATACCTTGTATTTATCATGCTAAATAATCATAGGCAATCCATATTCAGTGGAAAAATAAATCCATGTACTTCTACATTGGAAGTTTGTAGTAAGTTATTATTTCCCATCATATGAGCTCTCCTTGAGCATTATGTCAAATGGTTCATGTAACTTGTCTTTATCTCCATATTTGTGTGCATTTCTACCAAGGCAAACAAGGATATAATGTATGATACAAATCATCTTTCTAATATACTTTGAAGGATGTTTGTACTCTATTTCAAAGACTCCAATTTGACTCAAATTGTGTGTACTAGTAATGGTTGCGGATTTTGGATTTACACTTTCTAATTGTATTTGTTTGAAAGTTTTAACAATCTTTTAAATTTAAATCTATTTTATGTAATCTTGCAATCGTTATCCCATGAGACTACATTCCTTTGAGGCATTGTCACATAGCTTGTGTATCTATTATGTGCTTCACCATATTTAGATTATATGCTACCATTTGAGCACAAGCCGAGAGAATGATGGCAACATTAGAAGAATTTGCTTTTGCATCCACAAGTTGTATACTCTTTAGAGTTTATAAAACTTGTTCAACAAATTCATTTGTGCCTATCTTGTCAGCTTTGCAACCCTATTGAGAGTTGTTGGTGTACAAAGAACTATGTTGGTAGGTCAAGAACTGCAAACAAGATGAACCAATAGTTATCGGAAGATTAGTACAATAGAAAATATCATCTTGAGATACCTTTTATAACATATATAAAAGATATCTCAAAGATGAGGAATGCATCTCTCTATGTATCCATGTACATATATGTGTTGCACAATAATGAAACCCAAACTTTGTTTTTTGATAAAAAATCATCACTACCTATTTATTATAAATAAATATTACACATATTCAAAAAAATGGATGGTAAGAAGACACAACCCGAAAGATCACATGAACAGTACCCAAAGATCACATGAACAGTACCCGGAACCCAAACTTATGTGATATATATATATATATATATATATATATATAAATAATTACTTGAATCCTTATGTTATACACATATTATCTACTGCAGTATTTATGATTCTCTCCCTGTTACACTGCCCTGAGGCACATAAACAATTCAAATCTTAAGTCTGCATTTTATATCAACAAACTCAATCGAAATCCAATGTAATTCTATGAACCGATTAATCTTCCAACTCAGAGTTACAAGTTCTTAGAGAAATATGGTCGGCTATCAAACCAATGGATCGGGCAATGATGAGGTTTGGGGAATTGTACAAGCGGCTGATACAATGCTTGTTCAAAGGCATGGCGGAGTTTGTTTTTACATTCACTTGGGATTTTTTGCAATTCCTTTCAACAAATTCAATATGTGCAATTGTTGCAATCATTGCATTCCATGGAATGACATCTCTTTGTGGCATTCTCAACATTCAAAAGTCAATAGATCTGACGTTTTATCAGCTCAACGGCCAGTAGGATGCTCTGAACCATCTCATCAGCCGACCTGGAACTTCAAGGAACTCGCTTAAAAATAAACTTTCAGACTTTATTTGTTGAGCCTATAAAATAGTGTGAATGAGGATATTCATCTCTTTAGTAAAGAGACTTTATAAGTTACATTTTGGTTTAAATAGTATATTTTAAGTTTTGATTTGTATAGTTGGTTCATTTGAAATCACATTAATAGGTGGGTCATTTTGGAGAAGTTAGTGTGGTTTCAGATGAACCATCTAAGTAATTCAAAGCTTGGAGTGTGTTGTTTAAGCTTGTCCATGCGCTACTATAAACTCGCATTTATGATGCAAGCCACAGAGTTTGTCTTTGCTACTGCCAAATGCACCTGCATGAGAATTTTTTAAGTTTCACTCATCCATTATATATATAGACTACAATCTCTTTGAATTTTATGGGACATAATCTCTTTGAGATGCCTTGTCAAGTAGTTCATGTGCTTCATTGTTATGTGTATATTTTGCATACATGTCTAACAAGACAATTATAACTATGGCATTTAACAAAAATCACTTTTTTGTTATGTTTTGATGGACGGCCTTACCTTGTTACAAAGCTTCCATTTTCACCAAACGCTCCCCAGCGTTTTCATTTTACTCAAATTCACCATATTTTACATACATTGATTGGCAAGGGCCACAACACATGATTTTTTAATCTTCAAATCAATGTACACCATTTAAGTTTATTTATCCCCAAATTTTGTGATATTGATGATAGGAATAAATTAAAATGATAATACTCATTCATCCTTCACTCCAAACTTCTCTCTTAGGTTTGTTTTGGACTTCAAATTTAAGGCCATATAATTATTGAATGAATCACTAGGCATATTGGTCATTATACTCATTCACCTATCTATTAGAACCGTTAGAATGGGAAGAGCTAACATAACATCATTAGTTGGAAGAGATAAGTCGTGACCTTAAAGGAAGACCAATACGATTTCTAAGAGAATGAATCAACAAGTACCAATTAATGAATGTGAAAAATTTAAAAATTGTTGAGGTCAAAAATGTGGACAACAACATATTGCTTATTTCAAGCATTGAGAGGCTTGGTTGAATGGTGTTGATATGGTGGAGTCTTCTAGTAGGGTAGTTATTTGGTGGAAACCATGTTGCCCTTTTTATGTTTTATGTATTTTTATCATGGCATTTCACAAGAATGTAGAAATTGGTAGGGAACTTAGCATAAAAGCATTGCCTTATATAGGCATCCAACATCAATATGTTGTTTTCAATCATCTAGATGGTGCTTAGATATGTGAAGGCAATGTTAAGAGAGGTGGATTTGAGAGAAAAATGGCCTCTTAGCTCCAAATCTATGGTGAGGTAAAAATTTATTGCTAGATTCAAGCAATGTGTTCTTAATGCATCCATTAGGGTTTGGTTGTTACAATCGATGCTTCCAAATCACTATGATGTTGTACTTGTGCTCCCCTATGTGTTGTAGTTGGAATTAGTGTTGTCTAAGGAGGTGAAGGCTGCTCAAGACACAAAGGTGTCAAGGGATGAGTTACAAAAAATACATTTTTTGCAACAAGAGGTACATTTCTTTAGGCCTACTACTCATTTGTGAGGAAAGTCATGTTAGGGTTAATGATAATGAATGATAGGGGAAAAATAGAAGTTATCGGTGACCATACCATCCACATGTTTTGTGGTAATATAAAATCTATTTAGAAGACTAGGAGTAAAACATAAGTCTTGCACTTGGGTTTCAACTCAAAGTACTAGACCCCATGGCTAGGCCTAGAGATAATGTGTTGGAAGAAACAACTAAGTGGGAAGGAGTAGAGGCCTTTGACGTCAACCACTAGGAGATGAGCTATGTTATGTCTATTCACGAGTTCTCATTATGGGACACTATCTCTTTTGCAATGGAAACAAGGTTGTTGGTTTTGGGTTTTGATTCTCAGGATGACAAGGTGTTTTGTTGGGTGTTGGTAGTATTTTTTTTCTTCAATCCTTTAGGATTCTTAGCATTATTTTTTATCGTGCATTCTTACATATTTCTCAAGGAGAGGGGCTTATAGATTCCCCTAACTATTTGTTGAACATATGTTGACATTGATGTCAAAGGTAAATAATGTTAGAGGTGTGATGTCAAATGTGTTTGCCAAAGGGTCAACATATTAATGAGAATTAGATGTACTCAAGTTTATGTAATTTTGTGTCTAAGCATTTGAAATCTAGAAGCACTGTGACAAGTAATGTGATCAATTGTAGAATGTTAATGTTATCATTACTAAGAAAAATGAAATTGATAAGTAGTGTAATAAATTGTAGAATGTTAATGTTATCATTACTAAGAAAAAACAATTTGTGAAGATCTATTGTAGTATGTTTGCAATATCATCTTGTATCTATTACAGTTGTTGGAAGTAGTCTGGAATGTTTTGCAGTAGTTTTCTATGGCTTGCTACTTAGAAGTAGAACATGCACTGTATCAAATTGTTATTATGTTTGGCTTTGCATTATTCCACAATTGAATTCTATATCTTGCTATTTGGACCTAAAGTAAGGTTACTCATGATAGATTAGATTCCAAAGTTTCAAAGGTTGAGCTTTAGTAGACATAAATTTAGAAGTAACTTAGTGGTGTTTTTGTTTGTTGGTTGATTGTGAATAATGTATGAGTGTTTGTTCCAAACAAGACAACTATGCGCGAGTTGGAGGAAGCATGTGAAGATAAAATAGGACCAGTTCAAGATCATTGAAGGAAGTGCATGACATCATCTAACATTGACAGTAACATAATTGATTTAAGACCAATCCGACTACATATTTCATATCTTTTTGAATTAAGGTTTATCCTTGGTCGACATGACTCATTGTGGATTGTGTTAAAGGGTTCTAAGACAACATTTAGATGTTTTCAATATGTTGGAATGGATATATATTGTAAATATCTAGTGAATATGATTTGTAGGCATGTAATTCTACATAAAAGGATATGAAAAATAATGTGTGAGCAAAAAAGTGAAGTCAAGGATGTTGAGTGAAAGTGAGATAGCATTAGAGCATGTGTCTGCTTATTGATTCAAGACAAGATTTATATTCTTTATAATGTTGAAGTCTCTCAATTTGATTTGGTGCTTAGTGACTATGTTATAGGGGATTGGTTTATCATGTGGATTGGTACCTACAAATTAGAATTTGAGGAGATTGGTGTCTCTCTTTAAGGTCATAACTATTGTGGGTTAGTTCCTGCAAAATCATTGTAATTTCTATATTATGTTGTGAGTCTAGATTTGGATAGTAGCTCCAAGAAGCTCTTTTCATTATGGTTTTTCTCATTTTAGGTTTCCACATAAATTTGGTGTTCTTTGTGTGGATGTGTGGATTTTTGTTGCTTTATTGCTTCATCATTAAGGAATTCAATAATTGTTTCTTTGATGTTTTATATTTCATGTTTAGATACATTATTAATGGTAATTAATGTTTCAATATAGAATATATTGATTTACACCCCCTCTTAGTATATTGTGTGTTTATCAATTGGTATCAGAGCAAGGTTCCTTGGAAGAAGCTTAACAACTTGAGGTAGATTCTAGATGGCACACTCAGTGGTTTGAGAAGGTTTGTCTTCAAATAAGGCACCACTTGTTGATGGATCCAATTATTCCTTTTGGAGTTAAGGATGGAAGCATATTTTATGGCGATAGGTTTTGAGGTTTGGCAATCGGTTGTTGATGGTTATGAAATTAATAATAGTCCCCCAAGAGATCAGGTGGAAAAGAAGGCTTGTGAGAATAATTCCAAGGCAAGAAATGTTATTTCATGTGGTTTACCTAACTTTGAGTTTGTGAAGATTATGCATTGCAAGATAGCAAAGGAAGTGTGGGTTAAGTTGCATAATATCTATGAGGGTGATGACAAGGTCAAACAAGCAAAGCTCTAAACCCACAAAAGTTAATTTGAAAGTCTAAAAATGAAGGAAGAGGAAAAAATTGCTACATTCCTACTTCTTTTTTATGAGGTTTTCAACTCTATCAGAGGTCTTGGTGAAGAAATGAAAGAAAGTATAATTGTGAAAAAGGTACGTATATCCCTTCCCCAATATTTTGATGCCAAAGTTACAATTGTTGAAGAAGCTAAAGATTTGAATAATCTAACTATGGATGAGTTACATGGAATTTTTACTACCTATGAAATGAGGATTGATAGTGACAAATCTACAAGGAAAAAGGTAGCATTCAAAGTGTCCAAGAAGCAAGATGATCTAAATTCCAAAGATGAGTTAGATCCAGCGGAAGTGAAATTTGTCAAAAATTTGTAGATAGGTTTCATAAAGTACAAAGGTAATTTTCCTTTCAAATGCTTTAATTGTGGTGAAGTAGGATATTTCATGGCTAAGTTTCAATAGAAAGATTCTAACAATGATGATCAAAAGAATGGAAGGAAGTCATTCCCAAAAGGGAAAAAGTTTTAAAAAAATAGTAGAGTTTCTTCATCAATGAGGAAGATTATTCATCTAATGATGATGACCAAGATACTTCTAGGAATGAAGGAGAAAAGGCACTATTCATGGATATGGAAACTTCTTAAGGTGATACAAAAATGAAGTCCAAGAACGATGATGAGGAGGAGGTAAATCTTGTGGAAGAATTGATTTGCATTGGCAAAGAAGTTAAAATATTGAAGAAGAGGATTGTTGAAGAAGTGAAAGTTAAAGATAAATTATCTCAAAATCTTGAGAAGGTGGAGAAGATGATCATTGACTTGAAGATTCAAGTGGAAGAAGCAAAGAGGATTGAAGAAGTTATGAAAAAAAGGTTGCTAACAAGAGATAAGGATTGTGAAAAATTTGAGGCAAAGATTGTGTCATTAAGGAAAGATTTGGAAAAAGAAAACCATTAGCTAAAGTTGAATTTTGGGAAGAGCACTAAGATCTTGGATCAAATAATAAAAATTTAAAGATCACCACATATCAAAACTTGCATTGGTTTTACTGATATATAAAAGAATAAGGTGAGTGAGTAGCCCATGAAGTCAGTTGGTGAGAATCTAAAAGAGAAAGGTTCTAGAAGTTAAAAATCAAAACAAGTTGTGGCAACCAAGGAGAGAAAGTTGGTAGACAATGGATTCACTCTTGAGTGCATAGAAAAAATAGAAGACAAGGTTCAAGAGGACAAGTATACATTACCAAGTTCACTCATTCTTTTTCTAGTTACTATTTTAATTGCAATCAATTTGGTCACAAAGGTTTTAATTATAGAAATATATCAACAAGAATAAATAAATTTGTTAGCATAAATGTATTTGCACCATTTTTTATTTCAACATTTTTTTTATAACATTATTTGTGATAAGTGCAATTATTTTGGGTACATTTCTAGAAATTGTAGAAGCAATTTTGTGAGTCCTCCTGTGTTGGATACAAAAGGAAATAACATATCAAGTCAAAGTATTGAAACCAAAATGGTTTGGAAGAAGAAACCAAAAAGATAAAGATCAAATAAATCCATGCTGGCTTAGACTGCATTAGATGCTCAAAAGGAGAAGAATCTATGGATCATTGAGAGTGGATGTTCAAGTCACATGATTGAAGACAAGAGAAAATTTGTGCACTTCAAGAAGTTTGACAAAGGAGTTGTAACTTTTGATAATAACTCATTTGCTAAGATCATCTGTAAGGGTACTTTCAGTCTTGATGGTGGAAAGATGAAAAACTTATGATGTATTGTATGTAGAAGAGTTGAAACACAATCTTCTATGTGTAATTCAAATGTGTGATAAAGGCTATAATATCTCATTCAATGCTAAAGGTTGTGAAATGAAAAAGATTGATACTAGCGAGTTTGTTGCGAAGGGAAGCAGGACTAATAGTGATGTGTATCATCTTAGTGAGGTCAATGGGAAAAAATATTTTTCCATACAAAGAGAAGAGAGTTGGCTCTAGCACAAAAGATTGCAACATATCAATTTTGATGATCTTGTGATTATCAACTCAAAAGGAACGGTAATGGAAAAGATCAAGAAGTTTCCATCTACTAGTTGCAAACCATGTCATGTGGGAAGATAGAAAAAGAACAAATTTCCTACTAAGGAATATTTTATAGCAAAGCTATTGGATTTGATTCATATAGATATATGCGGACCAATGAGGACAAAGACCATTCAAGGCAAGATAGGTATTTTATGATTCTTATTGATGATTATTCTAGAATGACTTTGATTACTTTTTTGAAAGATAAATCAGGGGCCTTTGAGAACTTTAAATTATTTAAGGAAACAATTGAAAATGAAACTTGAAAAACAATCAAGTGCAACTTAAGATTCGACAGAGGTGGAGAGTTCACTTTTGACATATATGATGAATTATGTGAGATGCATGGGATCCAAAGACAATATTTTTCTCTTAGAACTCTTCAACAAAATGGAGTTTCTAAGAGGAAGAACGATATTATACAAGAGGTGGCTAGAAAATGTTGAGTCAAGATTTTTTTTTGAATATGTATTTAAGAGAAGCAATTCAAACAACAATACATAAATTTTGAACATAGCACAAATCAGACCAAAGACTATCAACACACCATATGAATTGTGGAAAGGAAGATTGGCTTCAGTCAGTCATCTCAAAATATTTGGAAGCAAATGTTACATCAAAAGGGATGAAGAAAATTTGGGTAAGTTTGATTCTAGATCTAATGAAGGTATTTTTCTTCGATATTCTATGACAAGCAAGGCATATAGATGTTATAACAAAAGGTTGAAGAAGATTGTGAAATGTGTCAATGTGAGTATTGATGAGACAATACAATATACTAAGGATTTGGATGAAGAAGATAATAATGATTTAATCTGTAATAATGATGAAGACTCGGAGAATATAGTTGCAAAGACTTTGGCTAGGTATGTTCATAAGAACCATTCTAAAGATCAAATCATAGGAGATAATGATAATGGAGTTCAGACTCAAAGAAGAATTGAGAAAGAAAATAAGTAGGTACACTTTTCCTTACTATACAAAATTGAACCAAGTTCTTATACAAAGGAAAGAAAAGAAAAAGGTTGGATAGATGGCATGGAGGAAGAGTTAACTCGGATTAAGAAAAATAAAACTTGGGAGTTGGTTCCAAGACCTAAAGACAAAAATGTCATTGGTACCAAATGGTTCTTCAAAAATAAGTTGAATGAAGATGGAAAAGTGATTTGAAACAAGGCCAAACTTATATGCAAAGGATATGCTCGAGTTAAAGGAGTTAATTTTGAGGAAAAATTTACTTCGATAGCAAGGTTAGAGGAAATCAGAATGCTTTTGGCATTATTTTCAGTCAAGAATTTCAAGGTATATCATATGGATGTCAAATCTGCACTTTTGAATGGAGAATTAGAAGAAGTCTACATTGAACAATTGAAAGGATTTTAGTGTTCATACAAACTATATTTTATGTGTTGGCTAGAAAAGGCTCTTTATGGACTCAAACAAGCCCCCAAAGCATGGTATTCTAGATTGGATTGATATCTGCAACAACAAGGTTTCAAGAGAGGTAGTTCAAATAACAACTTTTACGTAAAAACAAAAGGTGATTCATTACTAATTGTTGTTGTTCGTGTTGATGATCATCTTTGGATGTAGCAATGATGTAATGTGCAAAGATTTTTGAGATGTAATGCAGAAAGAGTTTGAAATGCGAATGTTTGGTGAGTTTTCTTTCTTGGTTTGCAAATATCTCAATCAAACAAAGGTATATTCATTTCTCAAACCAAGTACATAAAAGAGATGTTGAGTAAATTTTAGATGGAAGAATGCAAACCAATGAGTACACCTATGGTTACTAGGTGTAAATTAAGTAAGGATGACAAATCTTCTTTGGAAAATCAAACTTTGTATAGGTCAATGATTGGTAGTTTGTTGTATGTAACTCCGTCTAGACTAGATATAATGCAAGTAGTAGGGATGGTTTGTGGTATCCTAAGATTGAAAACTTCATACTAACTACATACATAGATGTACATTGGGCCAAAAATATAGATGAATGGAAGAGTACAAATGGTAGAGCTTTCTTTCTTGGCAATATCCTTGTATCTTAGCTAAGCAAGAATTTGGATTCAGTATCCTTATCTACAACAAAAGCGAAGTACATTGCAGTAGTTTCCTGTTGCACTCAAGTATTATGGATGAAGCAAAACCTGAAGGAGATAAAAATAGAGGTTGATGAGCCTATTTCCACTCTTTGTGATAATACAAGTGTTATAAATATTTCCAAGTATCTAGTGATGCATTCAAGGAAGAAACATATTGTAATAAAGTATCATTTTTTGAGAGAGGTGGTTGTTACCAAAGAAGTGAAGTTGGAGTATATTGAGACTAAGGAGAAAATTGCATAAATTCTCACAAAACCTCTTCCCAATGAGACTTTTGAGTACCTCTAGTAGAATTTGTGAGTGGTTGCTTCCTCCTCTTGAATCAAGAGGAAGTATAGGGTGAGAGGGAGTGTTGACTCCCTACTGCAAGCAATCTTGTTGGTCTTGTTGAATGATATTGTCAAAGGAGGAGAAAGGAATTCCAAATATCATATCCTTTAGATGAGTTTTCATCCTTTGCTATTTATGTCAAAGGGAGAGAAAGGAACTCAAAATGGTATATCTTTCAATAGCTCAAATGCTCATGAAATTCAGTTGTATCACATAAGTGAGTTTTGAATAAGTTTGGTTTGTATTGAACATATATTATCATCAATTTTAAAGGTGTAATGTTAGCGGTGTGATGTCAAAGATGTGATTCCAAATGTGTTCTCCAAAAGGTCAACAAATCGGTGAGAATTAAATGTAATTACTTATGTCATGTTCGAGCCTTTGAAATTAGGAAGCATTGTGACAAGTGGTGTGATTAGTTACAAAAATTTAATGTTATCACTACTAAGAAAAAGTAAATTTGTGAAGATTTGTTGTAGTATGTTTTTAGTATCATCTTGTATCTATTATATTTTTTGTAAGTAGTCTAGAAGTGTTTGTGGTAGTTTTTTATAGCTTTCTACTTAGAAGCAGAACATCACTGGATCAAACTGACATTGTGTTTTCCTTTGCATTCTATTGTAGTTGAATGCTATAGCTTGGGGTTTCGACCTAAACTAAGGTCACTCATGATATATCAGATTCCAAAGTTTCAAGGGTTGAGTTTTAGTAGACAGAAAGTTAGAAGTAATAGAATGGTTTATGTGTTTGTTGGTTGACTATGAATAATGTGTAAGTGTTTGCACCAAAGAAGGGGAGTGTGAGCCAGGTGGAGGAAGTGTGTGAGGATAAAATAGGAGTATTTTAAGATCATTGAAGGAAGCATATCACATCATCTAACATTGGTGGTAATGCAATTGATTTAGGACCAAGCTGACTACACGTTTCATATCATTTTGAATTAAGGTTTATCCTTGGCCAACATGGCTCATTGTAGATTTTGTTAAAGGGTTTTAGGTTGAAATTTAGATGTTTTCAATATATTATAATGGATATACATTATAAATCTCTAGTGAATGTGATGGGTAGGCATATAATTCTACATGAAAGGATATGAAGAAAAAAATGTGTGAGCAGAAAATTGAAGTTAGGGATGTTGAGTGAAACTGAGATAGTGTTAGACATTGTGCTCACTTATTGATTCGGGACAAGATTTATATTATTTTTAATGTTGAATTATCTCAATCTTAGTTGGTTCTTAGTGACCACGTTATAAGGGATTGGTCTCTCTTGTGGGTTGGACTAGTCTACAAATCAAAATTTGAGGAGATTGGTGTCTCTCCTTGAGGTTGTAATTCTTGTGGGTTAGTGCCTACAAAATCATTATAATTTCTATATTATTTTGTGAGGCTACACTTGGATAGTAGCTCCAAGTATCTCCTTTCACTGTGGGTTTTCTATTCTAGGTTTTCACGTAAATATGGTGTTCTTTGTGTAGATGTGTGCTACTTTATTGGTTCATCATTAAGGAATTTAGTAATTGTTTCTTTCATGTTTTTGAGTTCATGTTTAGAGACATTATTATGGTCATTAATGTTTAACACTATTATATATTGATTCACCCCCTCCCCCGCTCTCAATATATTGTGTGCCTTTCACTATGAGCTTGAATAATTCTAAATATAAGCATTTTTTTTCTAAACATCCATTTCTTGAGTTTTTGATGAAGGGTACTCCCACTACAATCTAAACTCACAAAAACAATAGATAATGGCACAAAAAAAATACAAGAAGGAAAGAAAATATATTCTATTATCACTTAAATGAAAATAAAATTACAACATTATATTTTCCATCACATGGGCTTTCTAATTACATAAATATGCAAATTTGTAAATCAGAGCCACCATCTACTCTGCTTTTCCCTCCTCTTTGTAGTCCCCCTTTACATCCTTTATTTGGAAGGTGTAACCACCCTAGAATCTTCCAGAAAGTGTAACTTTCTCAGGAAGATATTTTGAAATTTTACTAATTTTGGTATTACAACTTCGCAGGGTCATAAATTTTGATCCAACTGTCAAATTTTCTATTATAATACCTTTTCACAAAGGTCTCAAGAAATCTTGTGCCAAAAAGTAGGGCCTAAAGGCTAGATACTTTCATTTCCACCAATTTTTAGGCCCATCTAGAGCCTCTAAGTGCCTCAAAATTGACCCTAAAGATTTTAATAGGATTTTCAAAAATTTAAATTTAAATCTCTCAAATGGCAAATGGTATTGAAGTGATTTCCTCTCCATTGGCTTCAATTTACCATTTTGGAGGTCCGTGTAATATTTTGTGTCCCACTGTGTATAAATGTAAACTTACTAAAATACTAACCATACCAAATTTAGCCCTTATTGAAAAGAAATAACATTTTTTTTTGGGTGATGCAAGTTTTCTCTTACACCCTGGATGCTCCTACATCAAACACCCGAGGTAATTTGAAAAGTGACCCTATCACTTCTCAGGAGTTAGAGGGAAACCAAGAAGGCTAACCTCAAACTCAGATAACCATGATGAATCTTCAATAGGCCTTCCTCTCCATTTCACCAAGTACTATGCATATTGCTTGTTTTTTGTGCTTCTTCTCACACAGCTATCCAAAATGTATTCTATCTCCTCCTTTTCTGAAGTAGGTGTTGGAATGTTCCACTATGTCTCTATTATTTCTTCATCAATTCCTCCCTCATGATATTCTATTAAATCCGAGATGTTAAACACAGGTGAAATATGAATTCCATCAGGCAACTCTACCTCATATACATTTCCTGGATCATGCTTCTTCAGGATCTTGCATGGTCCAAACTTCTTCATCTTCAACTTGTTGTATGTACCAATTGGAAACCTTTCCTTTCAAAAATGAACCATGACTTCATCTCCTACCTGGAACTCCTTATACCTCCTTTTTTTATATGCCTTAGCCTTATACTGAGATTTCACCTTATTGATATTCTTCTTCACCTCATCCTGCAAATTCTTCAAGTGCTCATCAAAATCTTCAGCCTTAGCACTACTCTTCTCTCATTTATCCATCTTTCTTAGTTCAGAAGCATTCCTCAAACTACTCCCATATACAATTTGGAATGGTTATTTACTAGTGCTCTTGTTGATAGAATTGTTATAAGAAAATTTTTCCTACAGTAAAATCAAATCCCATCCCTTTGGTTTATCTCCTACTAAGCATTTTAGCAGGTTACCCAAACTCCTATTGACCACCTCTATTTTTCCATCAATCTATGGATGGTGAGAATAACTAAACTTCAAATCAATCTTCAAATTCTTCCATAATGTTCTCTAGAAATAACCAACAAATTTGGTATCACTATTTGAAACTATACTCTTCGGTAGACCATGTACTCTCACCACCTCTCTAAAAAACAATTTGGAAATATGAACAACATCACTGGTCTTATGACATGAAATAAAATGTTCCATATTTGAAAATCTATCCACCACCACAAATATGGAATCATGCCCTCTCTATGTCCTCGGAAATTGAAGGACAAAATCCATACTAATGTCCTCCCATGGCCTCTCAGATACAAGTAATGGATAATACAATCCAATATTCTGACTTGTTCCTTTCACCATTTGACATACTTTGCAACTTTGTACAAAATTCTTCACATCTTATTGTAATTGTGGCCAATAATAATTCTCACTAACAAGAGCAATGGTCTTATCTCAACCAAAATTCCAACCAATCCTCCACTATGCTTCTCCTTGATTAGATCCTCTCTCATAGAACTCCTTGGAATGTACAATTGGCTTCCTCTAAACAACATCCCATCTTGGATTAAGAAATCCAACCATCTTGTCCTATCCAATGTAACAGGTTCCAAACAAGCCTTCCAAGCTTCTACAAAGTTTGGATCTTTTGGATACAAATTCTTGAGTTCATTGAACCCAACAACCTCTATATTCATCTCTATCAACAATTTTTTCCTTCTACTTAAGGCATTTGCAACTCTGTTTGATCTTCCACTCCAGTGCTTCAAAACAAAAGTATAACTTTACAAAAACTCAACCGATTTTAAGTGACTTTGATTCAACTTTCCTTGACTATTGAGATACAACAAAGCTTGGTGATCAATATATAAAACAAATTATTTTGGCAACAAATAGTGTCTCCATTTCTTCAAAGCTTGAACTATAGCATAGAACTCTTGATCATAGATAGAATATTTCTTCTTAGCATCATTTAAATTCTCACTAAAATAGGTAACATGCTTACCTTGTTGGCTCAAAACAACTCCTATGACAATGTCACTAGCATCACAATCTACCTAAAAGACCTTATTGAAATCTAGAAGTGCCAAAGAAGGTTTCTCTATAACTTTATTTTTCAACATATCAAAACATTTTGTGGCTCCTGTAGTCCACTAAAACCCTTTTATATCCCCTCTCATTGCTTTTGTTAGAGGTGCACAAATACTACTAAAAATCGTAATATTTTTTTTGTAAAAACTTGCTAGACCATGAAATGATCTTACTTCTTTAAACCTACTCATGGTAGGCCATTCAATGATAGCTCTCACCTTCTCTGGATCCATTTTAAGACCCTCTACTGAGAAAAAAGGTCCCAGATACACCAAATTCTTTTTTACAAAACTATATTTCTTCAAATTAATCAATAGCTTCTCCTCCCTTAGCTTCTCAAAAACATTTTGGATATGCATCAGGTGCTCCTCCAATGTTTTACTGAAAATTAGAATATCATCCAAATAAACAATGACAAATTTTCCTAAAAATTATTTTAATACCACATTCATAAGCCGCATAAATGTGCTTGGTGCATTGGTTAGCCCAAAAGGCATGATTAACCACTCATACAAGCCTTCCTTGGTTTTAAATTTTGTCTTACATTCATCTCCTTCTCTAATATGGATCTGGGGACATCCACTCCTCAAATCTATCTTCGTGAAGTACTCATCTCCACTCAAACAATCCATAGTGTCATCCATCCTTGGCAAGGGAAATCTATACTTGATGGTGATCTTGTTGATGGATCTAGAATCTATACACATTTGTCATTCCCCATCCTTCTTTGGTGCTATTACTACAAGTACTGCACATGGAATCAAACTCTCTCGAATCAATCCCTTCCATAACAATTCTTGCACTTTTATATTCAACTCTTCGCTCTTTATTGGAGTCATACGATGAGCTGCCTTATTTGGAAAATTGTCACTAGGAATTAGGTCCATCTTATGACTAATCTTTCTTACTAGAGGCAAACCTTTAGGTATGTTATCATAAATAATAGCTTGAAACTCATTCAACAAATTTGAAATCTCTACTAGTACCTCAATAGTATCTTCTTTATCAACTCTAGGGATCAATGCAAAACACATATGCTCATGCTTCATACCTTCTAGGAACTTTCTTCCATCAACCAAACAAATTCTTGCATTACTGCATACCTTTTCCTCTGCCTCTTTCAAGGGCTTCAACTTATGAAAAAATCTATCTTTTTTTAAAGAATAGGTGTTGGCATGTCCATCATGTACTACTCATTGATCAAACTACCATGGTCTACCTAACACCATATGAAAAACATCCATAGGAATAATACCACATAATATCTCATCATGGTAATTTCCAATCTTGAACTTTACCAAACATTTTTCATTTACCAAAGCTCTATGGTCCTTCTACAACCAAGTAATTTGGTATGGATTTTGATGCCTTCTCTCCAACTGCAACTTACTAACCATCTCTTCCTAAAAAACATTATCAGTACTACCTCCATTAATAATAAAATTGCAAACTTTACCTTCACACTTACATTTGGTGTGAAACAAATTATTCCTTTGAGTTGGCTCTTTCTCCTCATTCAACAAGGCTCTTCTAGTAACAAGAACCTCTCCTCTTTCTACATCCTTAGAATGTGAAGAATCAACATCTTCGTCTAAATGTGTAACTCATGCATTACCCACAGGTCTTTTATTTTTCCTTCCTTGATGTTGAGGAAACTCATATGCCCTATGGACTTCTTCTCCACATTGGAAACAAGTTCCATGGAAGCCTCCTCTCCCTGGTCCTCACCCAAATCTTCCTCTTCCTCTTTGGTCTCCATTATTTTGATCACGACGACGATAGGTGTTATCTCCTTTCTAGTTCTGGCTACTACTAGATCCTTTTCCCTTCTTTTGGTCTTCATTTCGACCTCCATATGACCATCCACTAGTCCTTCCACGGCAACCTCCACCTCTTTGCTTAATTTCAAACCTCATATTCAAATTCTCTTCTACCTTCAAAGCAAACTAATATGCATCTTCAATAGTAGACATTCTTACCATACTCAATTCTTCTTAAATGCTCAGCTTCAACCCATTTATAGAACATGAAACTTTCTCCTTGTAGGCCTCAAAATGACCTATTTTGATTAGGACTCAGTAGAATTCTTCCATAAACTCCTTAACAAATTTTCCTGCTTATTTCAACCCTTGAATCTTCTTCAACATATCCAATTCATAGTCTCCAGGAATGAAATTTCTTTTCAATTTTTCCACCATCTGATCCCATCTTGTTATTTTCTATTTTCCTCTTCTATTTCTTTCCAACTAGACTTCTTTCCACCATATGCTAGCATGGCCTTTCAATTTGGCCTTTACAAATGACCCTATCTGGGTCTTCTATTTCCTCATACTCAAAATACTCTTCCATGTCATTGATCCAATCAATCAGCTCCTCTGGATTTAGCTTACTAGAAAAATTAGAAACTTCTATCTTTGGCCTCTTTCCAATCTTGGAAATGGCCCTAATCAGTTTGAATTCTCCAAGATCCATTACATCTTGTGCTTCCTCCTTGAATGGTTCCTCATCTTCAACCTCATCCTCAATTTCATCTCTTCTTCTAACATCAACTCCTCTTGCAATGCTTGAACTTGTATCTAGAGAGCTCTAAAATCCTCTTATGTTACCCCAAAATTTCTCCCACCATGGTTTCTTCATGGAGGCATCTTTTCTCATAGGCGCACAACCACAAGTCCTGGTGCAAATTGTCTCACGTTCGGTGATTTGTTTACACTCTCAGGAAAACCTACTTTGATACCACTTGATGAAGTTTACTACCCTTACAATCTAAACTCACAAAAACAACAAATAATGGTACAAACAAAATGTAAGAAGGAAAGAAAATATTTTCTATTATCACTGAAATGAAAATGAAATTACAACATTATATTTTCCATCACATGGGATTTCTCATTAGATAAATATGCAAATATGCAAATTGAACCCACCATCTACTCTGCTCTGCCCTCCTCTCTATAGTCCCCCTTTACATCCTTTATTTTGAAGGTGTAACCACCCTAGAATCTTCTGGAAAGTGTAACCGCCCCAAAATTTTCTAGAAAGTGTAACTTCCTTAGGAAGATATTTCAAAATTTTATTAATTTTGGCATTACAACTTCACGAGGTCATAACTTTATATCCGACCATTGGATTTTCTATTATAATACCTTTTCAGAAAGGTCTCAATAAATCTTGTGCCGGAATAAAGGTGAGCTACTTTCATTTTCCACCAATTTTTAGGCCCATCCGGAGCCTCTAAGTGCCTCAAAATTGACCCTAAAGATTTTACTAGGATTTTCAAAAATTAAAACTTTAATCAATGAAATGAAAAATGGTATTGAAGTGATTTCTTTGCCATAGGCTTCAATTTACCATTCTAGAGGTCTGTGTAATATTTCATGTCCAATTGCGCATAAATGCAAAATTACTAAAATAGTAACCCTACCAAATTTAGCTCTTATTGAAAAGAAACGACATTTTTTTTTTGTTGATGCAAGATTGCTCTGACACCCTGGATGCTCCTACATCAAACACTCAAGTTAATTTGAAAACTAACCCTATCACTTCTCAAGAGCTAGAGGGAAACCAAGATGGCTAACCCCAAGCTTAGATAACCATGATGAATCTTCAACAGACCCTCCTCTCCTTTTCACCAAGTACTCTATGTATTGCTTGTTTCTTGTGTTTCTTCTCACATGGCTATCCAAAATGACTTCTATCTCCTCCTTTTCTAAAGTAGGTGCTGGAATTTTCCACTGTGCCTCTATTATTTCCTCATCAATTCCTCCCTCATGATATTTTGTTAAATCTGAGATATTAAACATAGGTGAAATATGAATTCCATCAGGCAACTCTAACTCATATGCATTTCCTGAATTATGTTTCTTCAAGATCTTGCATGGTCCAAACTTCTTCATCTTCAACTTGTTTTATTTACCAACTTGAAACCTTTCCTTTCAAAACTAAACCATGAATTCATCTCCTACTTGGAACTCCTTATACCTCCTTTTCTAATATGACTTAGCCTTATACTAAGAGTTCATCTTAATGATATGCTTCTTCACCTCGCCCTGCAAATTCTTCAAGTTCTCATCAAAATCTTCAACCTTAGCACTACTCTTCTCTCCTTTATCCATATTTCCCATTTCAGAAGCATTCCTCAGACTACTCCCATATACTATCTGGAATGGTGATTTACCAGTGCTCCTATTGACAAAATTGTTATAAACAAATTCCGCCTGTGGTAAAATCAAATCCCATCCCTATGGTTTATCTCCTACTAATCATTTTAGTAGGTTACCCAAAATCCTATTGACCACCTCCATTTTTCCATCAGTCTGTCGATGGTGAGAAGAACAAAACTTCAAATCTATCTTCAAATTCTTCCATAATGTTCTCTAGAAATAACCAACAAATTTAGTATCTCTGTCTGAAACCCATGCAGTCTCACCACCTCTCTAAAAAACAACACTGCAATATTAATAGCATCACTAGTCTTATGACACATAAGGAAATGTGCCATCTTTGAAAATATATCCGCCACCACAAATATGGAATGATAGCCTCTCTATGTCCTCAAAAATCAAAGGAAAAAATTCATACTAATGTCCTCCCATAGCCTCTTAGATACAGGTAATGGAAGATACAATCTAGTATTCTAACTTGTTCCTTTCGCCATCTGACATACTCTGCAACTTTGTACAAACTTCTTCACATCTTGTTGCAACTGTGGCCAATAATAATTATCACTAGCAAGAACAATGGTCTTATCTTGACCAAAATGTCCAGCCATTCCTCCACTATGATTCTCCTTGATTAGATTTTCTCATAGAACTCCTTGGAATGCACAATTGGCTTCCCCTAAACAACATTCCATCTTGAATTAAGAAATCCAACCATCTTGTACTATCCAATGTAGCAAGTTCCAAACAATCCTCTGAAGCTTCTACAAAGTCTGGATCTTCTAGATACAAATACTTGAGTTCATTAAACCCAACAACCTCTATATTCATCTCTATCAAAAAAAAATTCTTCTACTTAAGGAATTTGCAACTTTTTTTGATCTTCCACTCATGTCCTTCAAAAAAAAGTATAACTTTGGAAAAAATCAACCAATTTTAAGTGCCTCTGATTCAACATTCCTTAACTATTGAGATATTGCAAAGCCTGGTGATCGATATATAAAACAAATTATTTTGGAAAAAAATAGTGTCTCCATTTCTTCAAAGCCTAAACTATAGCATAAAACTCTTGATCATAGACAAAATATTTCTTCTTAGCATCATTTAACTTCTCACTAAAATAGGCAACATGCTTACCTTCTTGACTCAAAATAGCTCCTATGGTAGTGCCACTAGCATCACAATCTACCTAAAAGGCGTTATTGAAATCTAGAAGTGCCAAAACAGGTTTCTCTGTAACTTTCTTCTTCAACATATCAAAAATTTTTGCTGCTCCTATAGTCCACTTAAACTTTTTTCTATCCCCTCTCATTGCTTCAATTAGAGGTGCACAAATACTACTGAAACTCTTAATAAACTTTCTATAAAAACTTGCTAGACCATGAAATGATCTTACTTTTGTAACACTCCTCAGGGTAGGCCATTCAATGATAACTCTCACCTTCTATGGATCCATTTTAAGACCCTCTACTGAGAAAAAAAATCTCAAATAAACCATGGACTCTATGGTGATCTTGTTGATGGCTCTAGAATCTGTACACATCCTTCATTCCCCATCCTTCTTTGGTGCTAGTACTATAGGTACTGCACATGGACTCAAACTCTCTCGAATCAATCCCTTCTGCAACAACTCTTGCACTTGTTTGTTCAACTCTTCACTCTTTTTTGGAGTCATACGATGAGTTGCCTTATTTGGAAAACTGGCTCCATGAATCAAGTCCATCTCATGACTAAATTTTTTTACTGGAGGAAAACCTTCAAGTACGTTATCAAGAATAATAGCTTGAAACTCATTCAAAAAATCTAAAACCTCTATCAGTAACTCAATAGTATCTTCTTTATCAACTCTATGGATCAATACAAAACATATATGCTTATGCTTATACCTTCTAGGAACTTTCTTCTATCAACCAATCAAATTATTGCATTCCTGCATGCATTTTCCTCTGTCTCTTTCAAGGGCTTCACCTTATGATGAACTCCATCCTTTTTCAAAGAATAGGTGTTCAAATTTCCATCATGTACTGCTCATCAATCAAATTGTCATGGTCTACCTAACACCATATGACAAACATCCATAGGCATAATATCACATAATACCTCATCATGGTAATTTCCCATCTTTAACTTTACCAAACATTTTTCATTTACCAAATCTTTCTAGTCCTTCTGCAACCAAGCAATCCGGTATGGATTTGGATGCCTTCTTCTCTCCAACTACAACTTACTAACCATATCTTCTGAAAAGAGTTTATTATCACTACCTCCATCAATACTAAAATTTCAAACTTTACCTTCACACTTACATCTGGTATGAAACAAATTCTTCCTTTGAATTGGCTCTTTCTCCTCATTCAACAAGGCTCTTCTAGTAACAAGAACCTCTCCTCTTTCTACATCCTCAGAATGTGAAGAATCAACATCTTCATCTACATGTACAAGTTGTGCATTACCCTCAAATCTTCTATTTGTCCTTCCTTGATATTGAGGACACTCATATGCCCTATGTCCTTCTTCTCCACATTGTAAACAAGTTCCATGAAAGCCTCCTCTCCCTAGTCCTCGCCCAAATCTTCCTCTTCCTCTTTGGTCTCCATTATTTTGATCACGAAAATGATAGGTGTTATCTCCTTTTTGGTTATGGCTACTACTAGATCATTTTCCCTTCTTTTGGTCTTCATTTTGACCTCCATATGACCGTCCACTAGTCCTTCCGTCGTGACCTCCACCTCTTTGCCTTCTTTCAAACCTCTTATTCAACTTCTCTTCTACCTTCAAAGCAAACTGATATGCATCTTCAATGGTAGAAATTCTTATGAGACTCAAATCTTCTTGAATGCTTAGCTTCAACCTATTTACATAACATGCAATTTTTTCCTTGTTGGCCTCAGAATGACTTGTTTTGATCAAGACTCAGTAGAATTCTTCTATATACTCCTTAACAGATTTTCCTGCTTGTTTCAACCCTTTGATCTTCTTCAACAAATCCAATTCATAGTCCCTAGGAATGAACTGTCTTTTCAATTTTTCCACCATTCAATCCCATCTTGTTATTTTCTCTTTTCCTCTTCTATTTCTTTCCTTCTGGACTTTTTTCCACCATATGCTAGCATGGCCTTTCAATTTTTCCTTTGAAAATTTGACCTTATCTGGGTCTTCTATTTCCTGATAATCAAAATACTCTTCCATGCCATTGATCCAATTGATCAACTCCTTTGGATTTAGGTTTCTAGAAAAATTAGAAACTTCTATCTTTGGCCTCTTTCCAATCTTGGAAATGGCCCTAATCAATCTGACTTCTCCAAGATCCATTACATCCTTTGCTTCCTCTTCGAATGGATCCTCATCTTTAGCCTCATCCTCACTTTCATCTCTTCTTTTGACATCATCTCCCCTACACAACTCCTCTTGCAGTGCTTCAACTTGTCTCTGGAGGGCTCTCAAATCCTCTTCTATTACCCCAACATTTATCCCATCGTGGTTTCTTCATGGAGGAATCTTTTCTCACAGGCCCACAACCACAAGTCCTAGTGCAAAATGCCTCGCATTTAGTGATTTGTTTACACACTCGGGAAAACCTTCTCTAATACCACTTGATGAAGGGTACTCCCCTTACAATCTAAATTCACAAAAACAATAGATAATGGCACAAACAAAATGCAAGAAGGAAAGAAAATATTTTATATTATCAATGAAATGAAAATGAAATTACAACATTATATTTTCCATGACATGGGCTTTCTGATTACATAAATCTGCAAATTGGAGCCACCATCTATTCTGCTCTTCCCTCCTCTCTATAGTCCCCCTTTACATCCTTTATTTGGAAGGTTTAACTGCCCTAGAATCTTCTAGAAAGTGTAACTTCCTCAGGAAGATATTTTGAAATTTTATTAATTTTGGTATTCCAACTTCACGAGGTCATAACTTTTTATTCGACCGTTGGATCTTCTACTATAATACCTTTTCAGAAAGGTCTTGAGAAATATTGTGCTAAAAAGTGGGGCATAAGGGAAAATGGGAGATAAAGGCCAACTACATTCATTTTCCCCCAATTTTTAGGCCCATCCAAAGCCTCTAAGTGCCTCAAAATTGACACCAAAGATTTTACTAGGATTTTTGAAAATTAAAATTTTATTATCTCTCAAATGACAAATGGTATTGAAGTGATTTCTTCACCATTGGCTTCAATTTACCTTTCTGGAGGTTTGTGTAATATTTCATGTCCAACTGTGCATAAATTCAAACTTACTAAAATAATAACCCTACCAAATTTAGCCCTTATTGAAAAGAAACAACATTTTTTTTGGGTGATGCAAGTTTTCTCTTACACCTTGCATGCTCTTACATCAAACACCCAGGGTAATTTGAAAAGTGACCCTATCACTTCTCAGGAGTAAGAGGGAAACCAAGATGGCTAACTCCAAACTCATATAACCATGATGTATCTTCAATAGGCCTTCCTCTCCATTTCACCAAGTACTCTACATATTGCTTGTTTCTTGTGCTTCTTCTCACATAGCTATCCAAAATGTCTTCTATCTCATCCTTTTCTGAAGTAGTTGTTGGAATTATTCCACTATGCCTCTATTATTTCTTCATCGATTCCTCCCTCATAATATTCTATTAAATTTGAGACGTTAAACACAAGTGAAATATGAATTCCATCAGTGAACTCTACCTCATATGCATTTCCTAAATTATGCTTCTTCAAGATCTGGCATGGTCCAAACTTCTTCATCTTCAACTTGTTGTATGTGCCAACTGGAAACCTTTCCTCTCACAAATGAACCATGACTTCATCTCCTACTTGGAACTCCTTATACCTCCTTTTGTGATATGCCTTAGCCTTATACTGAGAGTTCATCTTATTGATATGCTTCTTCATCTCATCCTACAAATTCTTCAGGTGCTCATCAAAATCTTCATCCTTAGCACTACTCTTCTCTCCTTTATCCATCTTTCTCATTTTATAAGCATTCCTCAAAATAATCCCATATATAATATGGAATGGTGATTTACCAGTGCTCATGTTGACAAAATTATTATAAGCAAATTCTGCCTATAGTAAAATAAAATCCCATCCCTTTGGTTTATCTCCTACTAAGCATCATAGCAGGTTACCCAAACTCTTATTGACCACCTTCTTTTTTCCATCAGTCTATGGATGGTGAGAAGAACTAAAATTCAAATCTATATTCAAATTCTTCCATAATGTTCTCCAGAAATAACTAATAAATTTGGTATCTCTCTCTGAAACTATACTCTTTGATAGACCATGTAGTCTCACCACCTCTCTGAAAAACAACTTTGCAATATGAATATCATTACTGGTCTTATGGAATGGAATGAAATGTGCCATCTTTGAAAATATATCCACAACCACAAATATGGAATCATTCCCTCTTTGTGTCCTCGGAAATCCAAGGACAAAATCAATACTAATTTCCTCGCATGGCCTCTCAAATACAGCTAATGGCTGATACAATCGAGTATTCTGACTTGTTCCTTTCGCCATTTGAAATACTCTACAAATTTCTAAAAAATTATTAACATCTTATTGTAACTGTAGCCAATATTAATTCTCACTAACAAGAGCAATGGTCTTATCTCTACCAAAATTCCCAGCCAATCCTCGACTATGCTTCTCCTTGATTAGATTCTCTCTCATAGAATTCCTTGGAATGCACAATAGGCTTCCTCTAAACAACATTCCATCTTGGATTAAGAAATCCAACCATCTTGTCCTATCCAATGTAACAAGTTCCAAACAAGCTTTCCAAGCTTCTGCAAAGTTTGGATCTTCTGGATACAAACTCTTGAGTTTATTGAGCCCAACAACCTCTATATTCATCTTTATCAACAATTTTTTCCTTCTACTTAAGGCATCTACAACTCTGTTTGATTTTCCACTCTTGTGCTTCAAAACAAAAGTATAACTTTGTAAAAACTCAACCCATTTTAAGTGCCTTTGATTCAACTTTCATTGTCTATTGAGATACTACAAAGCCTGGTGATTGATATATAAAACAATTTTTTTTGGCAACAAATAGTGTCTCCATTTCTTCAAAGTCTAAACTCTAGCATAGAACTCTTGATCATAGACATAATATATCTTCTTAGCATCATTTAACTTCTCACTAAAATAGGCAACAGGCTTACCTTCTTGACTCAAAATAGCTCCTATGGTAGTGCCACTAGCATCACAATCTACGTGAAAGATATAAGGAAAGCTAGATGCGGAAACAACTCTCCTAACATCAAAAACTCAAGGAAGAATGCAAATATGCTTTTAATTTTTCAATTATAGTTCAATTAAGATGCACTTTGAACTAAGTATCAGAAAAAAATAATTAGACAAATACATATGAACACCAGATATACATGGGAAAACCCTTAGAGGAGAAAAACCCACCACACCAAGAGAAATCACTTTGTATTACAGTAATCAAGATTACATACAAGTATCAAAATTATCTTTCTGATGTATGTTTACAGCAGCATTCACCATGAACAACCTTGTACAGGAACCTTCAAGTTATAGTCTACACAAAATAGAAATCACTTTGATCATACACCGAACTGTTCATCCAACTGTTCTTCAAACCAACCGAACCTTCGAGCATCTGCAACTTCAAACTATATTCATGTTGTTCGTTGTCTAACGAAAATTCCTCATAGAACTGTCACAACGGACTATCTTCCAACGGTTCCCATTCGGCTCCTCTGATTGGTCCACGAGATGCCAAATAGATGGAAATCACTCGGTCAAAATATTTCACAATGTATCGGCATGTCGGTGAGACACTAACTGTGTCTCCCTAATGCCATACTGCTTAACATTCGATATCGCCAAAATTTTACCTATCGAAAAGATGTTACATCGAGTTCAAAAGACCATCGATAAGACTTCCTCATGTCACCAGGAACTCATACCGACGTTCACCACATGTATCACTATCGCCAAGATTCATCGCTTTCGGTGAGACATCATGACGAAGCTCCATATGTCACATAGACATGAGTGTTCTCATTGGCCAGACAATAGTCTTTCACTAAGACATCATATTGAGTTCTTAAGGGTTATACCAAAGCCTCAAGTGATACCGAACAATCGGCAAGACTTCTTTCCATCGTTAAGACCTCACAGTGAACACTTCATGTTATTCTGAAGTGTCCAAATGGTCGGCAAGACACAACACTATCACAGAGACATTACTCTGAACACTCACAAGTCATACTAAGCACCACTAGTCGCCAAGATTCATATGGAAATGATTGTTTTTCCATCAGTGAGACCTTCCACTCTCACTGGGACATCTTCCCGAAGCCCTTTGAGTTACCCTGAGTGGAAATGGTCAGTGAGACATTCCTTCATTGATAAGACTTCTTACCGAGCCACCATATGTTACTCCGACGACTCCATGTGAAACATTCTATTGGCAAGACTTTGGCTATTCGTTGGGACTTCATACTGAGACCCCTTTAGTTATCCTGATGACTTCAATGCAAAACGTTGTCGGTGAGACATATTACTTTCGATAAGACTTCTAACCGAGCCACCATAGGTTATCCCGATATATGATATGAGTGGCCTGTTTTCCAGAGAACTCCACGGGTGGTAAGAGGTCACAACGACTTTCATAAGTCACAGTGATAAGATCCTTCAGCATGACTAAAACAAGGTCATAGTGATAGGTTCCAAAGTAAAAGCGTTCGACGAGACTCCTGCAAGGTCACAGTGACTTGTACAATTTCAACAAGGTTACTACTGCTAGTCGGCTAGACATGATGGATATCACACTGACTTTGCTCCAATAGAGGTTACGGCCTATGATGATTGAGGTACACATTTCTAACAAAAGACCTTATTCAAATATGGAAGTGCCAAATCAAGTTTCTATGTAGCTTTCTTCTTCAACATATCAAAACTTTTTGTTGCTCCTGTAGTCCACTTAAACTCTTTACTATCCCCTCTCATTACTTCAATTAGAGGTGCACAAATAATACTTAAACTCTTATTAATCTTTCTGTAAAAACTTACTAGACCATGAAATGATCTTACTTTTGTAACACTCCTCAAGGTAGGCCATTCAATGATAGCTCTCACCTTCTCTAGATCCATTTTAACACCCTCTGCTGAGACAAAAAATCCCAAATACACCAACTGCCTTTTTATAAAACTATATTTCTTTAAATTAATCAACAACTTCACCTCCCTTAGCTTTTCAAAAAAAAATTGGATATGCATCAAGTGCTCCTCCAATGTCTTACTAAAAATTGAAATATCATCCATAAGCTGCATAAATGTGCTTGGTGGATTTTGTAGCCCAAAAGGCATGACTAACCACTTGTACAAGCCCTCCTTTTTTTTAAATGTTGTCTTCCATTCATCTCCTTCTCTAATACGGGTCTAGTGATTTCCACTCTTCAAATCTATCTTCGTAAAGTACTCAACTCCACTCAAACAATTGATAATGTCATTCATCTTTGGCAAGGGAAATTTGTACTTGATGGTGATATTGTTGATGGCTCTGGAATATGTGCACATTCGCCATTCCCCATCATTCTTTGGTTCTATTACTACAGGTACTGGACATGGACTCAAACTCTCTCGAATCAATCCCTTTCACAACAACTCTTGCACTTGTTTGTTCAACTCTTTTCTCTTTGTTGGAGTCATATGATGAGTTGTCTTATTTGAAAACTGGCTCTAGGAATCAAGTCCATCTTATGACTAATCTTTCTTATCGGAGGAAAACCTTCAGGTACATTATCAAAAATAATAAATTGAAACTCATTCAACAAATCTGAAACCTCTATCGGTACCTCAATAGTATCTTCTTTATCAACTTTAGGGATCAATGCAAAACACATATGCTCATGCTTCATACCTTCTTGAAACTTTCTTCCATCAACCAAAAAAATTCTTGCATTGCTACATACCTTTTTCTCTGCCTCTTTCAAGGGCTTCAACTTATGACGAACTCCATCCTTTGTCAAAGAATAGGTGTTGGCATGTCCATCATGTACTACTCACTGATCAAACTTCCATGTTTTACCTAACACCATATGACAAACATCCATAGGCATAATATCACACAATACATCATCATGGTAATTTCCAATCTTGAACTTTACCAGACATTGTTCATTTACCAAAGCTTTATAGTCCTTCTACAACCAAGCAATCTGGTATGGATTTAGATTCCTTTTTCTCTCCAACTACAACTTACTAACCATCTCTTCCAAAACAAGGTTATCAGTACTACCTCCATCAATAATAACATTGCAAAATAAACCTTCACACTTACATCTGGTGTGTAACAAAGTCTTCCTTTGAGTTGGCTCTTTCTCCTCATTCAACAAGGCTCTTCTAGTAACAAGAACCTCTCCTCTTTCTACATCCTTAGAATATGAAGAATCGACATCTTCATCTACATGTGCAACTCGTGTATTACCCTAAAGTCTTCTGTTTGTCCTTCCTTGATGTTTAGGAAACTCATATTACCTATTCCCTTCTTCTCCACATTGGAAATAGGTTCCATGAAAGCCTCCTCTCCCTGGTTCTTGCCCAAATCTTCCTCTTCCTCTTCAGTCTCCATTATTTTTATCACAAGGACGATAGGTGTTATCTCATTTCTGGTTCTAGCTACTACTAGATCCTTTGCCCTTATTTTGGTCTTCAATTCGACCTCCATATGACTGTCCACTAATCCTTCCACCATGACCTCTACCTCTTTGCTTAATTTCAAACCTCCTATTCTACTTCTCTTCTACCTTTAAAGCAAATTGATATGCATCCTCAATTGTAGACATTCTTACCGGACTCAGATCTTCTTGAATTCTTGGCTTCAACCCATTTATGTAACGAGGAACTTTCTCCTTGTTGGCCTAAGAAGGACTTGTTCTGATCAGGACTTGGTATAATTCTTCTATATACTCCTTAATAGATTTTCCTACTTGTTTCAACCCTTGCATCTTCTTCAACAAATCCAATTTATAGTCCCCAAGAATGAATTGTCTTTTCAATTTTTGCACCATTCAATCCCATCTTGTTAGTTTCTCTTTTCCTCTTCTATTTCTTTCCAACTGAATTTCTTTCCACCATATGCTAGCATGGCCTTTCAATTTGGCCTTTGTGAATTTCACCCTATCTGGGTCTTCTATTTCCTCATACTCAAAATACTCTTCCATGTCATTGATCCAATCGATCAGCTCCTCTGGATTTAGGTTTCTAGAAAAATTAGAAACTTCTATCTTTGGCCTCTTTCCAATCTTGGAAATGGCCCTAATAAATCTAACTTCTCCAGGATCCATTACATCCTGCACTTCCTCTTCGAATGGATCCTCATCTTCAGCCTCATCCTCACTTTCATCTCTTCTTCTGACATCAACTCCCCTATACAACTCCTCTTGCAGTGCTTGAACTTGTCTCTGGAGGGCTATAAAACCCTCTTCTATTACCCCAACGTTTCTCCCACCGCAATTTCTTCATGGAGGCATCTTTTCTTATAGGCCCACAACCACAAGTCTTGGTTAAAACTACCTCACGTTCGTTGATCTGTTTACACACTCAAGAAAACCTGCTCTGATACCACTTGATTAAGGGTACTCCCCTTATAATCTAAACTCACAAAAACAACAAATAATGGCACAAACAAAATACAAGAAGGAAAGAAAATATTTTCTATTATCACTTAAATGAAAATGAAGTTACAACATTATTTTTTCCATCACATGGGATTTATGATTACATAAATATGCAAATCTACAAATCGGAGCCACCATCTACTTTGCTTCACCCTCCTCTCTGTAGTCCCCCTTTACATCCTTTATTTGGAAGGTGTAACTGCCTTATAATCTTTTGGAAAGTGTAACCACCCTAAAATCTTCTGGAAAGTGTAACTTCCTTAGTAAGATATTTTGAAATTTTATTAATTTTGGTATTACAACTTCGTGGGGTCGTAACTTTTGATCTGACCATCAGATTTTCTATTATAATACCTTTTTGCATAAGTTCTCAAGAAATATTGTGCCAAAAATTAGGGCCTAATGGCCAGCTACTTTCGTTTTCCACCAATTTTCAGGCCCATCTAGAGCCTCTAAGTGCCTCAAAATTGACCCTGAAGATTTTACTAGGATTTCGAAAATTAAAATTTTAATATATCTCAAATGACAAATGGTATTGAAATGATTTCTTCACCATTGGCTTAAATTTACTATTTTGGAGGTTTGTGTAAGATTTCGTGTCCAATTGTGCATAAATGCAAGCTTACTAAAATAGTAACCCTACCAAATTTAGCCCTTATTGAAAAGAAAGAACATTTCTTTTTTTGGTGATGCAAGATTGCTCTTACACCCTGGATGCTCCTACATCAATTTCTTAATTGGTTGATAAATACTTCTAGTACTTTTTAGACTTTCCTAATGAATTTTAAAGACTTATGCAAGTATATAAATATTTCTAATACATTTTTATAGAAATTTATGTAAGTAAATAAATATTTATGAGCATACTTTATTTTTTACATTTTGCTTCTAATTTAAATGTGTTTTTCTAAATGTGCATTCATTGCATTGTTTGAGTTTATTGAATCTTTATTGGTAAGTGAATAATGAAATTGAAAAATCAAAAAGAAAAATACTTAAAAATATTAAAAATTATAATAAATTTGCTTTAAGGAAGAGTAAGATTGTTCAAGAATCAAAAGTTCAAATATTTTGTTATTAATGTACATAATTATAGTACATATTTTTTTTCTTTGATCCTTGACAAGAACTAATTTTCACAAATAATTCACTCTAATCCAAGACTCACCTATTTATTGGGTTTTAAAGATTCCTTCCAATGTATAGTTTGGCAGAATGTCAATAAATTTGCAACCAAGGAAGTGTGCCCTACAGGTACAACAAGATTAATTTTTGAATAACGTTGAGGCCAATAAAAGATAATTAGGTAACTAATTTAATTTCAAAATTAAATGAACTATAAATTGTAGTCCAAACTTCAATTATAATAATTAGTTTTACAATTTCTTGATTATAATTTTTATTATACCATACATTTTTGTTCAAATCCAACAATATCAAATCCACTCAAATGACACTTCACTCTAATTTTATTTATAATGCCCAAGTCTTACAAAGAGAAAGCATGTTACACAATGCACGACAATGCCAACATTTGTAAAAGAATTTGTTTAGCATTACTATTAAAATATATTTTGTTAAGACATTTGAAATACAAGGTATTGATGTACATAAAATTTTAATTTAAGAAAATATAACTTGGAAACTTGCTTGAATCAAGATAATGACTTACTTTTTATGGTTAGTTTCAATAATGAACACCATTTTTATTTTTAATTGTATTCTCTCTATAAATTCTTCTAATAAAATTATTAAAATAAATTATAAATTTCGAAATAATACTCCAAACCTTATAGATTTAAAATATATTGAATTCTATAGCATGTATCACAAAACATAAGGGTGAGCACATTAATCGTCACTATCATAATATTGTTTTAAAACTCTATTAAAGTTATATTATTTGTATGTTCACTTTAGTGATTGGCAACTAAAGGTTGATATTAAACTTAATAACTATGTTCACTCTTATAATGTGCGATGAACAAAGATTGGTGATTGAATTTATATTCCAAGGCATAAATATCACAAGGTAGTGTTTGATGGAACAAGTCCCAAAATAAGTCACCATTCGTTAGATTTATTTAGATGAATGGTGAGATGACTTGAGATATACTTGTATATCTTTTCCATAAAGATCATTCACTTTTACATTAATTGAAACAATAAATAATATAATTTTTAAATTGCTAATCATGATTATCCTTTTGTCTATTAATGCAATAGTGTTGGGTTTCCATTCAGCACCATTAGAAGTATGGTTATTTTCAATTATATTTTAATTCTAAAATGTAACCCTAATAAGGAAAATATTGGAAATATAGCCTATAGAATAATTTGAGAGTCATTATATTTATTGAAAATGATATTTGAAGTTCAATATTTTTTATGAATATTGAAGTTTGAATGATCACGCCTTTTGGTGTTCATATTTGTAAAATCTATAATACTTTATTAAAGATGATATATGACAATGTATCAAATAAAGTTTTAAGTCATCATTTTGGAATTTTGTTTTAGTTTTTAGCTCTATTTTTAGGTTGTGGTATTTTAGATTTGGAAATTTTTGAAAGAAATAAAATAAACATTGTTAGAATTTACAATAACTTCAATTCAACAATTGCAAGTTGAAATGTCTATTTGAAGAGAGACCACACAGGCATATCACGTGTGAGTCATGACAAAGTTATCTCTTTCTTGAGTATGTGAAAGCGAGTCTTACATTCATTTCTCTATGATGCCTTAGATCTCAAAGTTTTAATCTCAACATTAGGTTTTATTAGGTAGGTAATAGAGTTGGAGAGAAATTGCTAAATATCAAATGAGTTTTGATGTTAAAACCCATATAACATATGTAGAATTCTTTAAAACCAGTGGGCTTACTAATGAATACAATGATGTTCATGATACCTTACTCACTTATAAGACCACTAGAGAGCCTAGATGTTGTAAGGAAACTAGTGTTTCAACCTTGCAATTATAAGAGGTTAATATTTATAGTAAATTTATTTTTTAGCATGGATTGGTGCAAAATTTTCCCCAAAGGTTCAGAATGACTAAATAAGCATGCTCATAAAGTTTCATCACAAGATCATGTCCATATTTCAAGATATTAAATTTTCTATTTTTGAAAGTTTCAAAATCCAATTTGAAGGAAATATAGGAATTTTTTGGGCTTAAATTTGGTTTTAATTGGTGAAGTTAATTATAGATTGATAGATAACTTCATGATATTTCTATAAATTCAAATGGTTCATCAATCAAACACCTGAATCAAAGTTATGGCCTCCAAAAGTTGGATCTCCTTAAATGGGAGATATGTAAAAACATGTTGGACATATGAGTTGTAAAATGGGAGTTACATATGGTGGTGTGTGTTTGAAATATTATATAGGCATCTTTTATTGGAGATAAAGATGTGTGCCACTTTTTAGGTGGTTTTAGCTCATGTCTCTGTAATATTGTTTGATAGTTCCATGTATGGTATCTCCTATATATTAGGTACATGAGATGGAGGTTGGGTGTTAGAGTCTTATAGTTGTTGAGTTTCCTATTAATCTCTAGTTGGTGATACTCTTTGATGGGAAAGGTCGTTGATGTCACAACTTGCATCATTTAATTAGTTCTTTTATCAAACTAGGTGTCTCTCAGAGCAATATGTGATAAGGATAGTTGTCGCAGATTCTTTTGGGGGGTTTGCACTGTAAACAGCGACTTTAGGTATCATTTTTCCTACTTCAAGAGCTTTCAGGAGCTAAACTGTAGCGACTAATTCCTAAGATTTAAATCTATTTTAGCTTCTAATTTAAAATCCTGTCGACTTAATTCTAAATTTATTGACTTCAATTTAGACCAATTCATGGAGACAATTAATGATTACTTTAATTCCTAATCTAAAACACGAAATTCCAAATTAATTCTATTTTGCTTCAAAAGAAATCCATAACTTAATTGTTGGAAAGTAAATGTTAATTTAAGAGCAAGAATGAATTGCAGGAAAATGATGATTATTCTAAAAATTGTAAAGACTAATCTCCATGAACAGATTCTGAACAAACTTCAACTCCATCTTTCCATAAATTCCTAATATTGCTTTAATGAAGCTTAACAAACAAACATCATTTTTAACCAATTCAAACAACATCTAAACCTAAATTATATTAAAAACCTATTAACGATCCTAATGGTTCAATTCAACATTTCTAATAAACAAATCTAACCATTCTAACAATTCGATCTTAACCATAATAAACTGAAACTTTGAAATGTAATTGTAAACAGAAGTTATTATCCAATTTTAACATTTACCAAAGTAGAAGATGATTTCAATGATTGAACAATTCAAAATCAGTTTCTACTACAAATTTAATTTTAATGAATCATAAACTAACAACACTTAACAAAAATACCATAAGATCATTCCAAAGGTTGATCTGGCCCTACTCTTCCTCAGGTAAGATCCTTCAACATAGTGAATTGATTAACTTCTTGCTTCCCTTCTCATTGATCAAAAGTAGAACGCAAAACAAAGTATTACTTGTGATTACAAAAATTATGATTGCAAATTATCTAACTCCTAACTAAGACCAAAATATGGATATTTATTAAATATTTGTATTAGCTTCTAACATGGCATTAACTGCCAAAACTTAAGGCGACCAACTACAAATTACAAAATGAAACTAAAAATAGAACTAAAGTGGACTAAGGAGGACTATGCTAGAACTACACTAGATTGGTGCTAGAAGTAAAAGTTCCTCAACTGACTATGAAGAAGCCGATTCAGACTTTGAGTGACTCATCATACAGCAGGGCCTATCTATGGCGTAGTCATTCCTCATGATTAAATAGAGAGTTTAACCGTCTCATCTACCTTTAAGATACCCTGTTAAAAAAACCCTTATGAAAAGGACAACAATCATGGTAATCCAAAGTCATCATAAAGGAACACATTTAACACAACTATTGCTTCCAAAATATTTGCTAATTTAGTTAAACATAAAGTAAAATAAGCAAATATGTTAATCTATTGTCTACCACTTGGCATGTCAATTAACAATAACAAGTCTTTTTAAACATAAAAATAATTAAATGAAAGTATATTATATCTCCCATCATTTTCTCTCCAACTTGCTTTGGACCATGTCCTCATAGTTCATCATCCATAAATATGGTGTTCTCTTTCTCTCTGTTTAGTGCCTCCATCCAAATGGTGCAGTCAAATACACCCTCCCTGTATTGTTCTAGAAATTCAGTATTTAGTGCATAGCCATAGTTTCGTCTCAAGTTCTCAAACCACACCCTCATTACTGGAGTTGGTATATTTGTTGTTTCCTTTAGCATTGGTGTTGGCATAATAATAATCGGCATTCTGAATCTCATGCCTACCCATAATTCTTTTTTTTGTTGGATTAGAGTGATGACATGCCTGAATCTGACTAAATTTCAATTGATATTATTTAGACTAATTGGCTCCCTTCTCCTGACTGATTTTGGAATAAGTTGGTACCTTTCTTCATAGGACCGTAGTTCTAATGGTGGGAGTGTTGCTTCAACATTCTAGAATGTTGCAATGCTATCAAACAAATTTGAGACATATAGAGGATTAACATCATTTAACTTGACCATTGATCTTACAGCTTTGATATATAATTCAGCATGGGGCTTTTCAGGTCTCATTAGTAACCCATATTTTCTTTGAGCTTCTTTGTACTTATCCATTCTATTTGACCAATCCACCTGATTTTGCATTAAAGAAACAAATAATCTTATCTGAAGCTCACCAACATATATATTCAACATTGAGTCATTATTGTCCCCCATTAAAAATCCATGTTGGTAAAACTCACACATTAAATTCTGAATGTTAGGGTGGTTGTTAAATTAATCTTTAAGGAAATCATGATCTTCATTGTAATCCAGACTCCTTCCCAACATTAAATGATTTATTTTCCATTCTAAAAAAAATTCTCTAAGAAACAAAGAATATGTTGCAACTGGTCATCTCATGGAAAGCATGGAAGAACTGACTTCTGCCACCTGTTCAATTCTTCTCTCAGTCTCATTCTTTTCTTTTTCTAAATTTAGTATCTACTCTTTCAACACTTTTCTTTCTTCCTTATATTTCAAAACTACCAAATAATGGTATCGAGGCTGAACTGGAGTAGGTTGCATTAGAGGAGTGGGAAAAATATGAAGGATAATGGAAGGTAATGCAAGGCTGCGTGGAGGAGCAATGGAAGTAGAGGCTTCTTGTGCATAGAACCGTATGGATTGTTTCTTTAATTCTTCTTATTTCTTTTGCAACTCTTCCTTTAATCTTGAAATTTCCTCAGCACTTACTAATGCTTGCACACTGGCTTGTTGCAGGGCATCCTCTATTTTACTTAACTAGTCTCTAATCCTTACGTCATTTTGCTCAACTTTCCTTTCCATTGCTTGATTTTTGTAGACAAATTGTTGCAATTCTTCTTCTTTTCTTCTTAATTTTTCTTCAAAGAATTGCACATTTCTTCTTTCTTGTTCTAATTCAGCCTCTAAATGGGGCATTTTCATTGTTCTTAGTAATTCCTCAGTCTATAATTCTTTTGTATTCAATGCTTCGTGGTATCCTTTTTCTTCAATTAAAGCCTCTTTCCCTTTCCTCTTCTCATGTTTTGGGGAAGGTATAGGGGATTTCATTGTCTCTTCTTGTTCAAATTATTCAGAGGCCTCTTGCTCTTTGGATTGTGTGCCAAAATCTTCACTAGAGTCGTAGACTTCAAAAATAGGTTTGTCTTCAAGAGTCAACATTAGGTTTTCAGGGGGATTTTGAGGTCTCTTAGGAGATTGTACAAGGGTACAGGTATCTTCATGTTCAGAGGATTAACAGGGCTTCCAGAAATAGGGTTTTGACTTATAGGTGCCTCTTCAGGAGTGGACACAACAATTTTAGCATGACTAGGGTTTTCCTCATGTACTTCTTGTCTCTTCTTTTTTGACCTAGTACAGGTTACCCTAGATATCTCTGGAAATTTTCTTTTTCCCCTTTTCTTGGAAGATTCGCCTTCTTCCATTTTTGTCTTTTTGGCTGAGGGTTCCCTTGTGGGTATCCCTTTTTGCTTTCCTACATGTGCAAACAAAAATTCTAACCAACTTTGCTTCCCAGTTTCTTTTTTTAAGAAATGGTATTTAATTATCAAATGTATCAACCCCTGGTATTTCATAGAAGATTCCCCCCTAGCTTTCACTCTCAAAATCATGGAAGAAATTTGTTGAAATAAGAATGCTGGAAAATTTATCCTAGTTGAAGGTTTTGTTTGACCATACCTTAAATGTATTAAAAGTCGCATTCCTGGACCCAGTATTGTACCATACTACCCGTCACAAGTAAATAACTTCATAATCCAAGTCACAGCAGTCCTCCATGGCTCGTCCAAACTATTACGAGCTATGCCACACTAGTCTCCTTTGTGCATTTGTATCTCTTGCCTTCTTTCCGGATCTTGGTGAAATGCAGCCACCAATTTCTCAAACTTAACTTGGCCTTTGTTAACTGGTTTTCTTTCATTTGGAATCCCAAAATTTTCACTTATAATTTCTGGTGTGACTTCAATTATTTCTCCCCTTACCCTAGTGACATTCACGTTGAAGTTTTTCACAAATTCCCTAACCATTTCTAGTTGGAAGCCTTCATATTGCATCACAAAATTTAGCCACTTAGCTTCTTCTAACAATATTCTAGTCTCTGAATCAAGATTGAAGTTCTTTAGTTCATAATTTCTCTTATTCCCCATCTTTCTCTGTCAAAAATGGAAGACTTTATTGGCGAATTTCAACTAGAAATCTGAATTACTTACCAAAAATGTGGAATGATTTGATTCTTGATTTGGGAGCAGCCAATTTTGAAAATGACATAACATGCCATTAATCTCCTACATTTATTTCCTTTACTTCTCTAGATGATTCACACGCCACAACTTGAAACTTGCAATTCAATTCGCAAGGTTGGCGACATTCATTACACATGTCATCATGTACTTGGGAGGATTTTTTAAAACACAACCAAATCATGAAGAGATTTGTTGTCCTCGACTAACATCATCCATGTCACATCATTCCTTATTCTGACAATTCGTCTCTTTTTGAAATGATTAAAAGTGGATTTATTAATCATTGATTAACATTGTGGTGGAGATGTCTAGATTCATAAATATTTACCTATTTTAAATTAGTCTAACTATTTTAGAAAATAACTTTGAAAACAATATTCACATTAAGTGCACACCTTAATTTATTTTGAGCCATTGAGTTCTCCATGAACCTTCAAGAGCCTTCAAGAGTTCATCAGAAGTCTTCAGGAGCTCTCAGGAGCTTAGAATTTTAGGAGTCTTTAGGAGCTTTTAAGGAGCTACCAAGCAAAAATGGAGTCTTCAAAGTCTTCAATCTTCAAGATCGTTAGGAGCCTTCAGAAGATTTCAGAAGTTAACTTAGATAGACCGCCATTTCTGGTTTTTAGTCACCACTTTTTCTTTTCTTTTCTTTTTTTACCGAAAGTAAACTGCCATTTGCTAGTTTTCAATTTACTTCCATTTTTCTCAAGGTAAACTGCTATTTGTTGGTTTTCAATTTACCTTATTTATTTGTGCCTTCTTCAAAGGTTCAAAGATATTCTCTCATGGAAGATATATCTCCCATGATAAATTGTTCAATTTTGTGTTGCACTTCATCTAGAAATTCCTCCTCTGTTGTTGGCTTATGGTAAGTTTTTAGTCGATGACCATTGACCAACATAACTCTTTTCTCTCCATCAATTGGAACTAACTGGACAACTCCATTCTCAAAAAAAAATTTATCTCATAGGGTCCTAACCATCTGGTATGGAACTTTCCTTTAAAATCTTCAAATCTAGAGTCAAATAATAGCACCCAATCTCCCTCTCTGAACTATCTGAACACAATATGTTTATCATTCCATTCCTTCCTTTTCTTTTGAATCACTTATGTATGTTGAAGTGCCTCCATTCTCATTTCATGAAGTCTATTAGGATGCAAAATTATGCTTTTCTCTACTTCTGGCAAGTCAATCCCAACATCTACTGTTGTTTTCAATGTTTTCAACTCAAATTCAATTGGCATGTTTGGTTTCTTTCCATACACAAGTTCATATGGGGAGAACCTAGTTGTTTTCCACATGGTGTTATAGGCCCAGACTACTTCATCTAGCCTATCTACCCAATTTTTTCCTCAAAGAAACTATTTTTGTCAAAATATTCTCTAATTCTCTATTTGTGACCTCTACTTGTCCATTCACTTGTGGGTGATAAGGTGAAGATTTTCTGTGAGTTATTTAGTACCTCTATAAAAATGCTTCTATCATTGTTGACACAAATTTCGGTCCTTGATCTGAAACAATCTCTCTAGGTGCACCAAACCTTTGGAGAATTTTCTTGTACATAAAGTCTACAACTTTATCCTCTTTTGCTACTGGTAGTGCCTTCATCTCAACCCATTTTGTTGCATAATCGATGCAAACAAGGATATATCACTACCCTCTTGAAGGTGGATCTATTGGTCCCACAAAATTGATGCCCCACTTTTCAATGGTTCAAGAGCTATTTGTGGGTACAACGGCATCTCCATGGCTATTGTAGGCCTCCCCATTCTTTGGCACTCATCACAGTGTTTGAAAAATAATGTTGCATCCTTTGTCATTGTTGGCCAAAAGTAGCCAGCCCCCAAGATTTTATGAACTGTTCTTATAATTGAAAAGTGCCCCCCTTCAGGTTTGTGATGGTAGGCATGCACTACATCATAAACTTCCAAAAAAATTTACACATCTACGTAAAACATGGTCAGGACATAATTTAAATAGAAGACCATTAAATCATTGAAATCTAGAACTCTCACAGATTAACCTCTTTTTTTGCTTATGATTGAATTGATTTGGACGTTTTCCTGTAACAAGGTAATTTTCCAAATAAGCAAACCATGGTGGATGAACTAATATAGCAAATAAGTTTTCGTCTAGAAATTCATCATCCACTGGTTCTTGGTTATCCTATAAAACAATTTTGGAAAGAAAGTCAACAACAACATTGTCCTTTCCAGGCTTATCAACTATAGTTACATCAAATTCTTGTAATAAGAGTAACCATTTGACAATGTCTCCACCTAGCATTGCTTTATTCATTAGATATCTGATTGCAGCATGGTATGTATGTACATAGATTTTATAGCATGTAATATAATGTCTGAATTTATTTATTGCATATACTACAGCTAAAAATTCCTTTTCTGTTGTGTAGTTTCTTTCAGCGGGATTTAAGTTTTTGCTAACATAGTAAATCGCATGCATGGCATCATTTTCATCTTGTTATCCTAATACACAACCAATGGCCAAATTAGATGCATCTCCATGTATGTGAAAAGGCTCTCCCCAAACTGTTCCTTTGATAATGGTTGAAGTTGTTAGGGCTATCTTGATTGTTTCAAAGGATTTTTGACAATCCTCTATCCATACAAATTCTTCTTCTTTCTTGAGTAGGGTAAATAGTGGTGATGCAATTTTACTAAATCCTTCTATAAATCTTCTGTAATACCTTGCATGCCCAAGAAAACTTTGTATTCCAGTTTGGTTCTGAGGGATTTCAATGTTCTGTATGATCTCAATTTTCTTGGGATCAACCTTTATCCCCTCTTTTGAGATGTGATGTCCTAGAACAATTCCCTTTGTCATCATAATGGAAATTTTTTCATGATTGAGTGATAACCTATGATCTTTGCAGCCTTGTAAAACCTTTTCTAGTTTTTTTAATGCTTCATCAAATGTTTTAGCATGGACTGTAAAGTCATCCATATAGATTTCTACACATGAATTGGTGAAATCTACAAATATTGCAAGTACTACTCTTTGAAATGTCATAGGTGCATTACATAGTCCAAATGGTAAGACTATATATGCATACCCCAAGGATAGGTAAAGGTAGCTTTTTCTTGATCTTCAGGGGCTACTTGGGTTTGGTTATATCCACTAAAGCCATCAAGAAATGAGAAGTAGATGTTTCCTGCTAAGTTGTCTAGTACTTGATCAATAAATGGCAATGGGAAATGGTCTTTTTTGTGGCCTTATTCAATTCTCTATAGTCTATGCAGACTCGCCATTTACCATTTTTTTTGGAACTATAACTAGTGGAGAGACCCACTCACTATCAGATATTGGGTATATGAATCCTATGTTAAGCAGCTTCTCAATTTCTTTTTTAACAATGTCATGAAGAACAGGATTAATTTTCCTTTGTCCTTGTCTTATTGGTCTGACATCTTCTGTGTAGATGTGATGACTACATATTGAAGGATGGATACATCTCATATCAATATATTCCCAAGTAAACGCCCCAGTGTGTTTTTCTAAAATTTCTTTCAATTTTTCCTCTTGCATTGGGGATAAGGTTGAATTGATATTAAGGGATTTATCTCCTGCTATTGTAATCTCCTTTGTGTCTGTTTTAGAATTTATTGATTTCTCAACCAGAGTATTTAGAGGACAATAATTTTGTTCATGTAATGTTGTTTGACAATTATCTTGCTCATTTTCTGAAATTATCTCTTGTTCTTCACATTCGTGTATATGTTCACTTATGGTTACCACTGCTAATTCCACAATACCATCACCTTATGAATCCAAATCCTCATCTACCCAAAGGTGAGTGTTTGTTTGAATTGATGGTTGTTTAGGTGGATAAAGTGACAATTCTTTTTATTTTTTTTCATTGGTGATTATCATGCTTCCTGATCTACAATCAATTAAGGCTGCAGTAGTAGCCAACCATGGTCTGCCTAATATGATTGGGTATCCAAAATCTTTCCTTCTATCTTTGAGAACCAAAAATTTGACTGGGTAATCCTATGTATCAATTGTGACCATGATTTCTTCTATAACACCTTTTGGTTTTGTAGTTGATTGATCAGCCAACTGCAAAACAATTGTTGTTGGTTGAATTGTTGTCATTCCTAGCTTTTCAATTGTATCTGATGTAATGACATTTATGGCAGCTCCTAAGTCAATCAAGACATTTGATATTTCAATTCCATTAATACTCAGTGTTATGACAGGGCTACCAGGATCATTATATTTTTTTGGAAGCAATCTTCCTGATAACACATCAATAAGTTTAGTCCCTACTTGAATTATTGAAGGCATTTTCTTTTTCCTTCCTGGGGTCTTTATGCAAAGGTATTTTACTAATTGATTGATCTCGGGTATATCCTTGATTTCCTATAATAGAGGTGTCTCTATGTTAATCTTTTTCAACTCTCTAAGAAGTTGTGAATCGATTACATTCATGTAGTTAGGAGAAGAGGTTTGAGGATTAGTTTTCCCTTCGTGCAATCTCTCAGGATAGGGAGCTTGTTTGACATTTTTTTCTCTTACAACATTTCTTCTCTTGTTTCTTCCTCTCTTTCTGGAATTTTCTTAGTTGGTCTAGTTTGCACATTTTGACTTTGCAACTATATGTCATTAACATCTACTACATTTACATTAGGGTTGTTTGTATCAGTTCATGTGTTTTTTGGATTGGGAACCGATTGAGTTGGAATTTGGGGTTGATTCACTTGATCATTGGAAGCATTAGGGGCATTAAGGGCTAGAGGTGTTTGTCCCTAGGGTCGTTTTTGTCCCTAATTTTGTCATGGTTGGAATTAGTTTTGATTTTTCTGCCATGAGGATTGATTTGTTTTCCATTGTGGTTGTTGGTTAGCCTGCCACTGGGATAGGTTCCATTGGGGATTCATCCGTTCTAGTTGTCACCAATATGTAGGTGGGGGTTGTGGTTGATATTGGGGGGTCCATTGATTTTGGTTCTACCATGGGTTTTGATTCCAGTTTGATTATGAACCATATTGTCTTTGATTTGTGTTATACCCTTGGTTCTGAGGTCTTTGGTTGACATAATTGAGCTCTTCTTCGACCACTGGTGGTTTCTTGATATTGTTCTTTTTTCTTGCCAAAGGATTGAAGGAACTAGCTGGGTGTGGTTTTTCAGGTGTGTTTTTTCACAAATCTCACAAATTTCAACCTGATTTAATGGGCATTCACTCAAAAGGTGTTTTCCCCTACATTTGGAACAATAAATTGACAAGGGTTCAGTGGTTTTCTTTTCTCCTTGCATGTTAAGATGTAGTAGCAGATCAGTCTTCATGTTCACCAAGTTTTCCATTACTTCTAATACATTAGTGATGTGAGCCTTGCTCCTTCTGGAGTTTCAAGTCCCCACTCTAGTTGTAGAGTAGTTTCTATAGATCTCCACAATGTCATCAAAGGAAAGCTTGTTAATGTCTCCCTTTCCCATCAGGTTCAAGGTCTCTCTCGACTCATCTTCAATTCCTCTCAGGAATTTTTTTTTGTTGATTTCATCATCTAGCCCATTAGTGCACCTTTGATGTACAAATTGAAATCTATCAGCATACTCTTCTAGACTTTTGTCTTCTAGTTTCTTTATGTGAAATAGTTCCTCCTTTCTATATCTCACTCGACAATAATCCTAGTATTTGTCCAATAATTTGGTCTCCATCTGCTACCAAGTCCTAATTGTTCCTAATCCTAAACCCATAAACCATCTTAAAGTTTATTATTTTAAAGTAGAAGGAAACAACTTCAACTTCTGATTATCAGTTGAATAATCATAGGTTTGGCATAAGATTTTGAATTCAAATAGGAATTGATCAGGGTCTTCTACAGTCTTTCCCCTAAACGTTGGAAGAACTGAGGGAAAAAAAAAATTCATAGGGGGTTCATCAAGCTATCTTTCAAGATTGATAGGATTTGAAAAGGTCCTATTTGAAGATTTTTTTGATTTCTGGATTTTTGATTGTGTTGAAGTTTTTTTCATCAACGTTTCGGATCACACTCAGTGATCCATCATCAGGATGATAAAGAGCTAAGGAGATGAGAAAGGTAAGATGCAGACCTGATTTGCTTAAAAGGAAGAGAGGTAAGAAGTTGAGGAGAGAGAAGGGTACAAAGATCGAGGCAAGAGAGATTTAAGGTAAGAACAAGAATTGAAAGAATTAAAAATAATAAGAGAGAAAATATATAAGAGTGAAAATTTTTAATTAAAAAAGAACATAACATGAAAGAAATAAAAGACACTGAACTAATGAAAGAGGACTACAACATAGAGAAAATTTTGGAAAAGAGAGAGCATAAATAAATAAGAGAAAAAAAAAAACACCAGGAAATCTGAGTTAATATGCAAAATTAAATAATGTTGAAAACTTAAAATGAAATAAAAGAATGCATATTAACTCATTTTAAGTTTTCAACATTATTTAATTTTGCATATTAACTCAGATTTCCTGGTGTTTTTTTTTTTCTCTTATTTATTTATGCTCTCTCTTTTCCAAAATTTTCTCTATGTTGTAGTCCTCTTTCATTAGTTCAGTGTCTTTTATTTCTTTCATGTTATGTTCTTTTTTAATTAAAAATTTTCACTCTTATATATTTTCTCTCTTATTATTTTTAATTCTTTCAATTCTTGTTCTTACCTTAAATCTCTCTTGCCTCGATCTTTGTACCCTTCTCTCTCCTCAACTTCTTACCTCTCTTCCTTTTAAGCAAATCAGGTTTGCATCTTACCTTTCTCATCTCCTTAGCTCTTTATCATCCTGATGATGGATCACTGAGTGTGATCCGAAACGTTGATGAAAAAAACTTCAACACAATCAAAAATCCAGAAATCAAAAAAATCTTCAACATGATAGATTGTGGAAATCTCATAGCATTAAAGGTCCTATTTGTTGGGGGACGTACCGGTTGGTCACCCATTTCTTCTCCTGGAAATGGATTTTTGTTCTCCTCTTTATTTTCAATGGGTTTTTCTTGATTAGTTTCTTGATTTTCAATCAGGTATTGTTGGATATCCACTTGATTAAAATCAAGATTTCTTCTAATGCCAACGTTTCGTGGAAGAAACCTTCCTAGTTGGTCTTTATTTCGTCTCATCCACAATTTCATATCTCTCTTCCCTATCAACACTAAGGCTTCACACTAAATAGCCAAATCATTTAAGTATCCTCGGAAATGGTGCCAAAAATGATGGGAAAGGTCATTGATGTCACAACTTGCATCATTTAATTAATTATTTTATCGAATCGGGTGTGTCTTAGAGCAATATGTGATAACGATAGTTGTCACAGATTCTTTTGGGGGGGTTTGCATTGTAAACAATGACTTTAGGTATCATTTTTCCTACTTCAAGAGCTCTTGGGAGCTCTTCAGGAGCTTTCAGGAGCTAAATTGTAGCAACTGATTCCTAAGATTTAAATCTATTTTAGCTTCTAATTTAAAATCCTATTGACTTAATTCTTACTTTATTGACTTCGATTTAGACCATTTCATAGAGACAATTAATGATTACTTTAATTCCTAATCTAAAACACGAAATTCCAAATTAATTCTATTTTGCTTCAAAAGAAATCCATAACTTAATTGTTGGAAAGTAAATGATAATTTAAGAGTAGGAATGAATTGCAAGAAAATGATGATTATTCTAAAAAGCATAAAGACTAATCTCCATGAACGGATTTTGAACAGACTTCAACTCCATATTTCCATAAATTCCTAACATTGCTTTAATGAAGCTTAACAAACAAACATGAATTTGAACCAATTTGAACTGCATCTAAACCTAATTTATATAAAAAACATGTTAACGATCCTAATGATTCAATTCAATATTTCTAATAAACAAATCTAACCATTCTAACAATTCAATCTTAACCATAATAAACTGAAACTTTGAAACGTAATTGTAAACTGAAGTAATTATCAGATTTTAACATTTACCAAGGTAGAAGATGATTTCAACAATTGAACAATTCAAAATCAGTTTCTACTATAGATTTAATTGTAATGAATGAGAAAATATCAACACTTACCAAAAATATGATAAGATCGTTCCAAAGGTTGAGCGGGCCCTGCTCTTCTTCAAGTAAGATCCTTTAACACAGTGAATTGATTAACTTCTTGCTTCCCTTCTCATTGATCAAAAGTAGAACGCAGAATAAAGTATTGCTTGTGATTAAAGAAATTCTAATTGCAAATTATCTAACTCCTAACTAAGACTGAAATATGGATATTTATAAAATATCCTTATTAGCTTCTAACATGGCGTTAACTGTGAAAACTTAAGGTGATGAACTATAGATTACAAAATAAAACTAAAAATAGAACTAAAGTGGACTAAGGAGGACTATGCCAGAACTACGCCAGATTGGCACTGGAAGTAAAATTTCCTCAACCAACTATGAAGAAGTCAATTCAGACTTTGAGTGACTCATCATCTAGCAAGGCCTATCTATGGCGTAGTCATTTCTCATGATTAAATAGATTTAACTGTCTCATCAACCTTTAAGATACCCTTATGAAAAGGACAACAATCATGGTAATAAAGATTAATGCAGCATAATGATCTCATCCAAAGCCATCATAAAGCAATGCATTTAACATCAGTTATCACTTCCAAAATATTGGCTAATTTAGCTAAACATAAAGTAAAATAAGCAAATATGTTAATCTATTGTCTACCACTAGTCATGTCAATTAACAATAACAATAAGTTTTTTTAAACATAAAAATCCTTAAATGAAAGTATTTTATATCTCCCATCACTCTTGTGAGAATTATTTCTTAGCAATTATATTTTAATCTTGTTGATTTCAAAATAATATATTGGATAGTATTTGCAGTGTGATATTTTTCTCCCAAAGTGGTTTTCTCCATGTAAATTACTATGTCGTGGTATGAATGTTGTTTATGTTTATTTTTGTTTAGGTTTATGTAACTGTTTAGATCTGAAAAATTATTTGTATAACCCTCCTCTCAAGATTAGTATAGGAATTTGTTTCACTTCCATAACTTCCTTACAAATACATCTCTCAAGGTAAGATGCTAAATACAAATCTTCCTAAAAGTGACACTGGGTGCTTGGATTATAATGCATGTAATATATTTTGATCAACCCATAATATCTCAAGGATCACCTACAACCAAAACAACCTTACACATAAGAAAGAAACAATAGAAATTATATGAGATGGAAAATTCACTAGATGAAAAATGAAGTTGGTACAATATACAATGAAGAAACCCTTGTTATAGAAACAAGGATGAAACCCTAAGACATACCAAGTTTATGAAAAGTATCTCAATCCTATGATATGCAAAAAAAAAACTAAATTACCTAAGTACGCTTAAGTATGAAGTGTGAATAAGATCTAATATGAAACTAGTTATGTAATATACCACATTCACACTGACACCCCCCTCTTTAGTGCAACATGGGGAGTGTACAAAAATATAAATATGCAAGGATGGGTCCTAGCTACAAAGCCATGTTAAGTACCCATGTACAAATAAATCTCTTGTAAGCAAAGTAAAAGATAAAAACTTGTAGGAAAAGCCCCCTCTCCAAAAGAGAAAGAAATGAAAAAAAAAATTATGAGTGAAAGAAGGAACACAAAACAAGACCATGTACAAATGAAAGAAGAAAAATACCCAAATATGAAGATAATATGACAACAACTATGGGACTATCATGAAAGAGAAGAAGGATGTCATCGGTGTGTTTGTCAAATCTATAAAAATTAGAAGTCACAAAAAACCTATAATATTTGTCAATTATTTTAGCTGTATCCCAATGTACCCGTGAGAATTTCTTCGATTGGCTAAGTAATTACGGTGGCACGGCTCTGCTGGTCAGAGTTCTAGTCTCCCCAGTCCACGTGTTGATGCCCGGGCTGTGGCGGCGCGGTCACGGTAAAATTTTACCCGGTAGCCTTTGCTGATTCTATAAGTTAGGAGTCACAAAACAAACCTATAATATTTGTCAATTATTTATCCCAATGTACCAAATTTGTAATACTATGTTGTGCTTAATGCAAAGAAACACTCAAAGCAACAAATGATGGAGATGTGATATCAATGTATGTAATCCAACTATATTATCCATCCCATGATGATGTGGCTATACAAGATTTCTAAATATGAACACTTGTATATTAATTTTCCAATGCTAGAATGCAAGAATCTTTAGCCTCAAGATACTAACTCAAAAATTAAAAAGATGAAACCTCAATATCTAGATTAAGAGTCATAGATTCCAAAGAATCAATGAAGATATTTCTAGGAGGAGAAGAAGTGTCAAGAGAAGCCTAAATGTCACCACAGCTATCAAGACCTAAAAAATAATCAAGTGCTCTTGTGTATCATCACCATATAGTAGGTTATTTAAATCATCAAGGGGTAGAAGATTTTCCATCAAGATTATCTAGGAATGGAGAAATGTGGATCTCCAAATATCTCCCAAATTATAGTCCAAAGAGTGTGTGGGCACTCAATATGTGAGATACAACATTTATTGCCAAAATCAACACTAATACCAATCAATTCAAGGTTATGATCATTCTTGATATCTCATGCTTTCTTTTCATTAGGTGTACTTAGTTCAGGGACAAGTACATAGAGAAGTGACAATAGATGAAGTCACTTGAGATGTTTCAAAATGTCATATTTCAAAGACTTATAGTTCTTATTGTTTGATGTGATTATGAAAGGATGAGATTAAAAACCTATTGTTTTATAATTATAGACTCCTCATATATAAATTATAGATCAAAAGATGTAAAATCATAACCCTTGTAACATAAATGGTCCCATATTTTGCAAAATATCTAAACTAAAAGTCAAAATAAAAAAAATAACTTAAACTAAAATATCAAGTACATAGATAAAAATAAAGAAAAACTATATGGATTGTCACATAGTTCTTGGAACCATCTTTTCAATAACTTGTTTTACAAAAATTAGATATATTATTGACACCACATTTTGTTGTGTCTAATTTTGTGTTGTTTTTCTATTTTGGCCATCTTTTTTCCTTCGCTTGCCCATTATTGATAACCAATCTAGGGATCCTAAAATTTTAGAAATATTGAGTGATTTTGTGCCTCTGACTTTTGTATTTGGCCCTCATGTTTGTTCCTTAGACAAAAAAACCAAGTTGTAGAATAAAAAATTGACTGTGTTTGTGTTGTCAAGTTGTTGGGGTTTTGGTGTTCCTTCTACTGCCATGCTTTCTCTATTTTCCCCTAATCCCCACTCATACCCTTGTAAAATTGACTAAGTGTTGAGTTTTCAATATTTTAGGTCTTTGAGGTTTCCCTTTTGTGCATGCAAAATTAATTCCCCTTCATGAAATCCCCTCAATCCCCAAAGACCAAAATTAAAAGGGTCTAAGTGTTGGCCCTTTGGACTTTCAAGCTATTGAAATCTCCATTGATCTTGTAACTCTTTTGGTAATCATTTTGACATCTCCCCAATGCCTAAAGCTTTCCCTTTATAAACTACCTAAGTCCAAACTCATTGGAATTTCAAGGATCTCCTTCCCTCCATCTCTCTTTTGGTACACAATAAGAGATCTTTCTAAACTGTAATTCCTCACTCATTCCCTTTTCCCATTAGAAATTCCTCTGATTCATCATTTCAAATTTTTGGGGTTTCGCATCCTTTCCTAGCTTCCATCCATTTCTAGTTCTCTAAAGTTTTCCTTTTCATCATAGGTAAAACTTTAGACCTTTCCCTTGGTACTTGACCAACCTTCCCCCAACTTATTATTTTCTCTTTTCCTTTCACTTTTTGTTTTTTTAGATTTTCTCTTCCTCATTGGAATGTGATATGAGGGAGGCCCATCACTTGATTTCGAGCATATTTTTATTGCCTTCTAGTTTATGGTTTTCATGCTTTTCTTCCTGGCTCGATCAATATACATTATACAATAGGCCCAAGGCCCAATGTATGATAAACAAGGATCTTCGAGGTCATGGATGATTTAATGTCTTTTCTCTTTGGAACGATGGTAGTCATGAGCCTAATACTCCACCAATAGACTCCAAAAGGCATTATTTTGACCAAGAAGTGACATTAATGCTCGCTAACAATTGCAACCACCAAATATTGATCCAAGGAAGCTAAAAAAGGGTCTTAATTACAATTTGGTATGGATTGAGGGGCAATTAAGGTTCCCATGTCTCATTTATTTTTTGTAGCCCCTCTTTTGTTAGAGCAACACCTCTAGGACACGACTTAGATAGATTTCATGGGAAATTTCAACCATTCTCGCACTCAAACCCATGAATTATCAATTCTTAAATATAGTAGGGGTTAGAGAAATGTTTCTCATGCCTCCTCATGGTCAAATCAGATTTTTTGAAGACACTTGTTAATTGTGCATTGGATGAAATCGCAATTAGGGTTTCCCTCTACAAAATGGCTTTATGACAACTTGCATGACATGATTTTGTGGGTATATATGCTTTCACTTATCATTTTACATGGATGGGAAAACAATCAAAGAGAGGATCACATACAAAAATAAAAGCACACAATAGAACCTTAGGGTTCATAGTTTCGATTTTGGGTAAAGGTATTTTGATATTGCAATGATTTGGGTTCATCCCAAATTTATAATAATACATGTAACCATTGTAGATCAGGTGATTAAATGCATATTTTACCTTGATTGAGTGTCTTCTTATGCATGGCATATATTTTTCTTGATGAGTTTTTGATTAGTTGGCTAGCTAGACAATTGAAAAATCCTTATAAATATTTTATAGGGTATCTTCTCAGAAAAATATAGTAAATATATGGGTAATTTTATGGATTAATAAGTAGACTCATTTAATATTCTACAACTATCTATGGTTTTTCTGAATGCATTTGTAGAGACCAACTTTCTTGTGCATTCTAGAAAACCTAGTATTTTGTGGTGTGTTGATTAATGTGTTACCTTGGTTTCAGTTATCACATCTTTTGTATGAATTCAAATAATTTTTTTTCCAAATGGATAAAGGCACCAATATGTTATTATTTTTTCTTCTCCATCATTCCAATACACTCAACACATTGATTCAAAAAAAATTCCAATTTTATTAGTTTTAGTGTGCTCTAACTACCATGTTTGAATGTATTAAAATATAAGGGGTTATCATAAATGACATTCCCAGACAACCATATGGAAAATCATATGTTTTATCAAGGTGTTTAACCTTGAGTTCTCCAAACTAGAATATAGTCATGAAGTGACAACTATATATGCAATGGGTATGATTTGTGGTAGGGTGAGTTTTGTGCTTCTATTGTAATATCTAATCCAACACCTTAGGGAAACCCCCTTGGTCGAGCAAACACAAAAGTGGAGGAGATCTTACCCACTTCAACAATTGGTCTTAAGTTTCCCAACTTGAACATAGGTTTGTACTAATCTTCCCAAGTTTGACACCCTTGGCACTTGGGAGATTATCATACCTTAGGGATTTGGGGTCTACAAAATAGATCACCAACATATCTTATGCCCAAGTTATGGCCTTTTATGTAAAACTACTCTTTTAGGGCTTGAAAAAAAAGAAGCAACCTATTATTTGGGTATTGGTTACGCACATGATCAAACACTTTGGACTAGGGCTAACTATCTAGCAATAGTAATGGAGACTCTAGGTGGTGTTGATCTCCTCCTAACTGGCTAATTTATCCCCTCTAGGCTAGTTATGCCTAGGGGCTAAGTGCCATGTGACTACCCCTAATTTTTATGCAATAACTCCCCATATGACATCATCTTTGCAACTTATACCCTCACCAAATATTTTATTTTTAAGAAAACTTCAAATTCATACCTCTACACCAAATTGGTTTTCTATTGTATGGATTCTATAGAGATGGTGCAAGCTGAGTTGCAAAAGAATATTCTAATGAAGTATTATTATATGTATGAATGAGGACTAGTGGTATGGAAATTGTATAACCATGTGGAATCACATGTATAATTACATAGATTTTAACCATGGTTTCTTTGCAAATGCCCAAAAAAGCTTAATATTTTTGTTGCCAATCCCTATCATGCCTTACAGATTTTGGAGCCTTCTGAGATTAATTATGAGGTCTATTTGGAACCAAGATGCATCTTATGAATTCTCTTATCCAAAACTCTCTAAAAAGAGGAAATAAAATGTATAGATATAGTGCTCTCATTCTATGAAAGAGTTGTTGATCAACCCCATAGTAGCCCATGGATCATCTACAACCAAAACAAACTTCCACATAAGAAACAAGCAACAAAAATGCTATGAATCCAAAGGATTCATTAGATGCAAAATGAAACTAGTACAATATTAATGAAGAAACTGTAGTTAGGGAAAATTATCTCAGGGAAAATGCATAAACATTAATAATGAAACCCTAACAAGCACAATAGAGCACAAACTAACTCTCTTTTATAGCAAGCTATTGTGTTATAAAACCCATCTTGTAGGTCGTATATGCCACTATTTTTCTCTCATTACTCCTTACTCATGTTTCATTGTTCTTCCTCTTCCCTTTATGCCTTTATTCTATGTATTCTCAACTTCCCTTCCAAAGAACCCATAAATTCCCTATTTTTGTAGCACACATCTTCACTATATTTATTTCCAAATTTATCCCTCAAGCCACCATCAAATCATTCCAACACACTTTATTTCTTGTTTGTCTCTCATACACATAGCATAGTGATCCCCCTATGGTTTCCTTTTGTGGCAATTATCTGCACATGTCACTTAGCATATTTCACAACAAGTTGAACACACTCAAAATATGGCATCAGACAAATTCACCACTGGAAAATTCACTACCAACAATTCACCTCAAGGAAAATTCACCACTAGCAATTCACCGCCACAAAAAAATAATCGCAAACTTTTAATGCGATGAATTTTCCACATCGGTGAATTGCTAATGGTGAATTTTCCTTGAGGTGAATTTGTCATGCTGATGAATTTTCTCACGATAAATTGTTGGCGGTGAATTTTCCAATGGTAAATTGCTAATGGTGAATTTTCTATCTATTGGTTGAATTTTCAAAGGTTGAAATAAACCATCCATCAAGGGCCCTAGCTAAAGTAGGTTCTTGAACAATCCTAACTACTTTTCCTATCCCTAACTTAGATGGAGAATATATGAAGATCCGAAGTAGTTTAAAATAGTTTGCAAATAGATTTCACATGTTCATATGCAAAAAGTTGTAGAAGATTGAATACCCTAATGCCCCAATGTATTTCTATATATAGATGTGCCCTAAGAACTTTTTATCTATATCAGTACCCTCCTCTACTATGCATTCAATTCTATAAGTCTCTTGCGCCTAAGACCATCTCTAGAACCAACACCCAAGGTCGTGGCTCTTGTTTGCAATAACATTCTATTGAATTTTTACCCAGATTGATGTATTTATTCCAAACACATTATAGATAGTTGCATTTTTTCAAGGTTGTTCCTCCAAATGTCTTTTTCCAATCTCCTTCAATCTTATCCCAAAACACATTAGAAAAATTAATCATAGAAGGGATTCTTTAGTAGTCAACAAAGTCCTTTTAAAAGGGACAAAATCGTTGATGTCTGACAGACTTATTAACGCGTGCTCATTTTGAAGAAATGTAACTTCTCCCATTAATGTTGAGTACGTGACAAAGTAGTGTATCTCCTCGCAAAACATGAGGCAGACCTTAACGGTGGATAATATGGAGGCAAGATAGGGTTTAGACAAGATAATATTTTTTTTGGAAAGTCCCCTTAATTACTGCCTTTTCATTAGGAAAGACAGTGGCAGGATTTGTCTGTCTGCTGTTTTAATTAGGTGTCCGGAAGATTTGAGGTGATCTATTTCGTACTTTCATAATAATCATGACATTAATGTACCATTAAAGCATGTGTCATGTATTCGGTGGTAGTTGGTTTTGAGGTACATGGTTGGCAACTCATGGGATGTGGATTTTAGCAAGGGCAGCCTTTCGTTATTACGTTTGTTCGCTATCTCTAGCCTCTTGTGGTAGCGGTGTCTTTCTGATACAAGGTTCTCCGGGCCCCTTCTCTCATGGCTCGCGAGAAGAAGGGATCTAAGCTAATTGACCCATTTCTCCATCTAGTTATGTTTGACAGAAGGTTTAAGGCTTTCTTTAAACTGTTTGGTGTTGGGTTTTCTGTCTTTTATTTTGGATATAAGGTTCAGAAGTGTATGGGCAGTTTGAATGAGTTATTTGAAGAGACAAGATTTTACAAATCGTTAAGTTTCTTGATTAAGATTCATAATAGACGAGTTGACATCAAAGAAACTTGAAAACATGTTAACCTTGGATTCTTAAATCCTTTAGACCACTTATCTCATGAACGTCATTAGAATTTCTTCATTCATTCATTCAATTGTTATGTAGTAAGTACTTCATTTGAGAGGAATTCTAAGAAATGTAGATGGATCGAGCTGAAGAGTTAGTTCTGCACTATCTACTGCCCAAGGATTTGGGTGTATGGCCTTCCTAAGGATCAACCCTCTTCCTTGGCCTGTGTTGCTTTGGCAGAACCGGTCACCAAGCAGGAGGTTCAGGTCCCAAACAAGTTTGTGATAAATCGTCAAAGTCTAAGATCTTCAATGGCTCTGCCTTGGTTTGCAATCTATGGTAGATAATGTGTTGGTCATGCAATGTGAGAAGACTCAAGAATCCACAGTTAGTTCACTCTTCGATAGCTTGTGGATGGCATTCTTCTTCACTAGACCCGACATTATGAAGTGATGTATGGGGACAACTTTACCAATTGTTGCACCTGTGCTCATTTGTGAGGAAATGGAAGAACATTGGATGGGATCAACATTCAAACCTTGTTCATATAGCTTGTGTATTCAAAAGCCGATAGATCCAACGTTGTCAAGAACCATACCTGAGGTGCTCTAAACCATCTCAATGGCCAGTGGGATGCTCAGAACCATCTCATCAGCCGACTTAGATCTTCAAGGAACTTGCTTGAAAATGAACTTTCAGACTTTATTTGTTACGTGCATAAAACAGTGCGAATGCCTTGTGAGGATATTTATTCTATAGAAATAATCAAGAGAATTTGTCTTTGCTGCTGCCAAATGCGCTTGTATGTGAATTTTGTTAGTTTCATTCATTCATGTTGTAGGGGAGAGAGGGTTCATAGTGTACCCTAACTTAAAATCTTAAGTAGAAATTTCAAATCAAATTTCGTACAATAGTTTATTTGACAACTTACGTGCTTCTATATTTCATTATAGGGCCACATCAACATGCTTTTTGTTTAGGTATCCAAAAAAGGCCCAAAAAAAGTGAGACTGACAGTGGTGCACTATGTCATGTTTTATTGGTGTGCTGACATCACATGATTTGTCAGTTTGTGTACTTTATGGAGAAAAAGTGTTTTACAATTGGATATTAAGGTGCTTCACTATAGGACCCACTATACTTCTATCTCCACTATTGGACCCCGCTCCACTATGGGCCCCTCTCCCCTATATAGACTACAATCTCCTCTTTTTTTAAAAGAAATATATATATATATATATATATTAATAATAAAAAGGAATGTATAGAAACTTAAAAAGGTACTTTTAAGACATGAATCTTGAAAGAAATCACAAAAGAAAGAATTCAACAACAAAGCAAATCAACATGAATCACTTACATGTGACTAAATAGGTGCAACTTGCAAATTACAATACAATAGATATCACTTTTCTCCAAGAGTATAAAAAATTTGCTCTTTTGTAACAATTTTCATAGATGTGAGTAGAGATCTATGGTGGTTCTTAGCAATAGTTGTCACTTGGGACTGCACTCGAGCTATTTGTTTCTTGAGCTTTGAATTGTAACTAAGTTTTTATTTCAAGGCTTTAACAAGTGTTGAATGTTGCAAGATAATGGTAGAGAATAAATCATGCATAATCACTTCCCTATGTTGGAAGGCATTAGAGAAAACGGTTTTACATCAAAGCTTCCAAATATACAATAGGATACATTGACAAAAAGGTTTTGAAACCATATTTTGTAAACAAAGTAGCCCTAATAGTGTTGATTTCCATCTTAATTTTCCATTAAATATAGCAAGGATAAAGGCTAAAATTGTTTACCAAATTTCTTGGGCATACTTGCATATCTAGAAAACATGTTTAGTGGTTTCTAACTTGTGACAAAAAGGACATCTCGAGGAGTGGGTAGGGAGAAAGGTAATGCATTCTCCCACAACAATTTTATAGTGGACAATCTTCCATGTTAAAAATTGTGTTTTAGCTTCAACTTTGGATTTGCAAACAACAAGGCTCAAATTGAACCACTTGGATTCAAACCAATTCACCCTCCATTTTAAATTTGATCTTGGTTGCATTTGAATTGGTGGAAGAAGTTGATTGTAGATTAACTTCAAAGGGAAGTTTTCTATATTAAAATCTAGAAGGCACCTCTAATCTTTATTAAAATTGCATGAATGGGAGTAGAAAGTTTCAATTCAAGATCTAGAGGAACAACATCATGCACCTTGTGGATGTCATTGATTAGAGCATCAGACAAATTGAAATCACATTTGAGTTGCAAGTCATTTTTCCAAGTTAATGATGAAAACTCCCAAATGTCTCTAAATTTGGTGATTTGTCTTTTTTGAATAAGATCTTGCTATGCAAATGAGGATTAATAGCAAGAGGTTGCTCATGTAAACAAGTCAATCTATTCCACCAAATAGATGAAGCAGAGAAGCTCATCACATGACTAAGGTCTTGTCCTTTCCATTCAAGAAGCGGAGACACTTTTTGTCATGCTCTCCATATGCTTAGAAATTGTCTTGAAGCTTGAGGTTTAAAGTATTATGCCATAAAGATTTATCTTTCCACCCAACCTCTTTCCAAGAATTATTAGCTTTAGTTGTAGCTATTATGTGTCTAATAAGAGACTTCCATGGGGCTACACCACGAAAAGATCTAGTAATCCATTTGGCTATTAGGCAAATTCCTTGTGTAAGGGGATCAATCACTCTTAAACCCCCTTTATTTTTTGGTTGAATACAATACAACTATGAAGCAACCAAATGACCTTTTTAATTATTCCATTTTTCCTAAAGAAACCCTCTAATTAATTGAGTTAGTTGAATATAGTTTTTTTTTTAAGGAAGCCAACATGATGAAATGTAAACATGACTAGATATAAGGATTTTGTTTGCAATTTGAATGCGTCCAGCCATGGAGAGAAATTTATTTGACCGTAGTTCAAACTTTCTTTTTAATTTGTGTATGAGCCATTTCCACATTTCAAATAATGAAACTCCTATCCCAAAGGGGATGCCCAAGTATTTGGAAATAACACAATGGTTATTGAATTTTCATTGTGGGGGTATCCAAGGAGGTGGTTGATCAAATGAAGTCATCCAAAATTTAGTTTTGTTAAGAGATAGTTGGGAGCCAGTAGCTAAACAAAATAGGTCCAATACTTTGAGGGTGTTGCTAAGCTCTTCATGAGAGTTTTGAATGAATAATAAGCTATTAGCAACAAAATGAGAATTAAAGCCACCACGGGTTAGCGTAGTTGGTTCGATTCTTAGGTTTGCTCCCCGAGGTCTCGAGTTTGACTCACTAGCCTGTATATTACCCCATCGTGCACACTTGGGGGTTGTGTTGGTTATAGCGTGGCCCCAGGGATTAGTCTCGCCTCACGCTCGCCCCGCAAAGGGAACCCGTTGGGTTGAATCGTAGGGATACCCTGAGATATTAAAAAAAAAAGAGAATTAAGAACTTTATCACCAAGTGGAGAAATATCATGGATGACGTTATAATTTTTTGCATGAATTAAAAGGTATCCAATAGCATCAATGGTGAGGACATAGAGAAAGGGAGCTAAGGGGTAGCATTGCCTTACTAATCTTTAAAGAAGAAAGATTTGAGAGATTGACCCATTAATAGCTAGGCAAGCATTAGCATCAACAAAGAGTTGTATGTGGCTAATGAGCTTGGGACCAAAGTCTAACCATTTAAGCATTTTTAATATGAACTGCAACCTAATCCTATCATAAGCTTTGTCAAAATCCAATTTGATGAGACCATTCTACAGTTTTCCAAGTCAGCACCAAATTATCAAGTATGAATCTTCCTCAAATAAAACTAATTTCCTCAGGCCTTACAATTTCTTGCACTGTATGTTTAATTCTTTTAGCAATAACTTTGGCTATAATCTTGTAGAATGTGTTAAGAAGAGTAATCGATCTCCACCATGAAATGTTCTCCTTTTTTCCTCTAGGAATTAATATAATCAACCCTTGATTAATAGAGGAACCCAAGGATCCTTGTGATAAGGTTTCTATATAGACTTCATATAAGTCCTCCCTAATAAATGACCACATTGTTTTATAAAATTTTGCAATTAAGCCATCAATACCAAGGCTTTTTGAGTCAACCATATCCTTCTTGAAGAAGCATCAAACTCTTCAAGGGTGAACAAGTGGTCTAAGTAGGTTTTTTGTTCAAGATTGATCTTATTGAGAATGCAATTTCCAATCATATCTTCAATAATGTCTTGACGTTAATCACCTTCGATGAGATCCATAAACAACTATTGATAGTGTTGAAAAAAGATATATTTGATATCATCCAAATTGTCATGTTTTTGCCCCTCTTGATCATATATAGGCATTATTCTTTCTTGAGAATGTTTATTTTTTAGATAACTAAAACATGACTTTCTTCCTTTGTCTCCTTCTTTTATCCAATGAAGCCTAGCCCTTAGTTGAGCTCCTTGACCTCCATAAAATTCAAATATTCTAAGTTTTGTTTCAACAACAGCCACAACATGTTGAGGAGAGATATTGGTGTTGAATTCAAAACAATTTTTTTTTTCCAACTTATTTGAATTTCTATGTGATAACTTCTCATTGAGATGCCTTGTCTAGTATTTCATGTGCTTTATTATTGCATCTATGTTTTGCATGCATGTCTAACAAGGCTGATACAACTATGGCATTTGACAAAAATTGCCTTTTTGTTAATGTTTTGATGGACAGGCATATTTGTTACAAAGCTTCCATTTTCACCAAACACTCCTTAGCCTTTGTACTTTACTCATGTTTACCAAATGTTACATACCATTGATTGGTGAATGCCACAACAAATGATGAATTTTTATCTTCAAATCAATGTGCACCATTTAAGCTTACTTGTCCCCAAATTTTGAGATATTGATTATAGGAATAGATTCAAATGGCAATACTCATTCTCCTTCACTCCAAAGCTATCTCTTGGGGCTGCTTTGGACTTCAAATCTAACAAGGCCATATAATCATTGAGTGAATTGCAAGGTAAACAAGTTACTATACTCATTCTTCTATCTATAAGAATTGTTGGCTTTGGAAGGGTATACGTAGCATCATTAGTTGTAAGATATAAGGGGGTGACTAAGGGAAGACCAATATGATTTTTAAGAGAAATTAATGTGAAAATTTTAAAATTATCAAGGTCAAAATGTGGACAGTATAATGTTGGTTAGTTCAAGCGATAAGAGATTTAGTTAAAAGGTAAAAGTACAAATCTTCATCACACTTTTACAAAGGAAGTAGCTAATCAAAATACAAATTTTTAAGTTCAATCATGTAAAAGTGGCCTTTATGTTTTTAATTTTTAATTTATATAAATTAATAAAATATAGAACTCTTGATAAATTTTATACTTCTTTTTTTTAATGGTTTGATATTTTTTTTAATAAATTTAAGAACAAATTTTGAATTGTTGAAATTTTCAAAAAGAAAATGAAGTTGATGAGATGTCATAAAAAGCAAAGAAATTATTTTTCTTGATTTTTTTCTCAAATAACTAACATTAATATTTAGTGCATGGAAAAAAATTGATAAATATTTTTTTGTAATAACATTATAAAGTCAAACTTCACCAAAATGACATAATTTTCATGAAACATCAACTTTTGTCCTTTTTATCATTTTTAAAAAGTAAATTATACTATTTTGGAGAGAATTTGATCCTCTAATGCAACATATATTTTTAAAATATTCAACTATGTTCAAAAAATTGGTGCTTCCAAATCACCATGATGGTGTACTTGGGCTCCCCTATGTGTTAGTTGTAGTTTGAATGAATTTTAAGTTTGAGAAGGTGAAGGTTGCTCAAGGTACAAAGGTGTCAAGGGATGAGTCACAAAATATGCATTTGTTGCAATAAGAGGTATAAATGCTTAGGCCTACTAATATCTGAGGAAAGTTGTGCTAGCATTAATGGTAACAATGATAGGGTTTTGGTGGGTTGGGGATCCATTTCTTCCTCTCCAATAGAGGGGAGTCCTCTCTTTGGAGGTAGAGATTTGGTTGGCTTTCCAAATTGGATGGTGTTGCAAGGAGGTTGATGCTTCTCAATTTTATTCTATTTTTTCCAAAACCCTTATAGTGGGGATTATCGTGGGGAGTCTAGATTTGTTGGGTTCAATGTTGTTTTTATTGAGCAGATCGTTTGTTGTAGCAGCCTAGCTGCATTGTTTCTGTTGTTTTGGTGGTTAATGTCATCTAATCTTGTTTATTTGGGTTAAAGGTCCCTTTGGTTCTTGTTGTTTGCAACCTGAGTTGTATTGCTATCTTGATGGTTGTTGTTGTTGGGATGCCGATTATTTGTTGATTATTTTCTATTAGCATTTTCTTGCTTTGGATTGGGTTATGGATCCCATCAAAACCGTTTGTGTTGGGTTTTGGGCCCCATCAAAACCTATTTTTCCCATAATCAAACACAATGATAGGGTTAAACTAGAAGTTACTAGTGATAGTTTCCCACATGTTTTGTGGTAATAACAAACATTTTCATAAGGAAAAGTAAAACATAAGTCTTAAAGGGGGTTCATCTCAAATACTAGACTTCATGGCTAGCCCAAAGATAATATAGTAAGAAAAACAGTAATTAGGAAAGAGAAAAGGCCTTTGATGTCAACCACTAGGGGGTGAGACACATTATTTTTATTCACAAGTTTTCATTATGGAGCCTTGTATCTTTTATAGTGTTAGCAAGGTTATTGCTTTTACGATTTGATCCTTAGGATGGCAAGGTGTTTTGTTGAGTGTTGGTAGTATTTTTATTTGTTTATTTTTTCTTTAGTTCTTTAGGATTCTAAGCATTATTTTTTATCATACTTTCTTACATATTTCTCTAGTAAGGTTCCTTCTCTAATAGGGAGCCTTATGGATTCCCCTAATACTTTAAAACAATTATAAATATAATCATGTTTTTTTTTAAACATTCATTGTTTGAGTTTCTTAACTAGTTGATAAATACTTCTAGTACTTTTTAGATTTTCTTAATGAATTTTGAAGATTTATGCAAGTATATAAATATTTCTAATGCATATTTATAGAAATTTATGCAAGTACATAAATATTTATAAACATATTTTATTTTTTACATTTTGCTTCTAGTTTAAATATGTTTTTTAAATGTGCATTCATTGCATTCCTTGAGTTTATTGAATCTTTGACTGGTTAGTAAATAATTCAATTATTTTTAGATTTCTATTATGAAATTGGAAAATCAAAAAAGAAAAGACTAAAAATATTAAAAACTATAATAAAATTGCATTAGAAAAGAGTATGACCTTTCAAGAATCAAAAGTTCATAACATATTTTTATTAATATACATAAATTTGGTGCATATTTTGTTCATTTATCCTTTACAAGAACTACTTTTAAAAAATAACTCACTCTAATCCAATGTTAGTCTATTTACTAGGTTTTAGAGATTCCTTCCAACATATAATTTGACATAATATCAATAAATTTGCAATAAAGGAAATGTGCCTCATAGGTACAAAAAGCTTAATTTTGAAATAATATTGAGTCCAATAAAAGATAATTAGGTAGACTAATTCAATTTCAAAATCAAATGAATTATAAATTACAGTCTACACTTCAATTCTAAAAATTAGTTTTGCAATTTCTTGACTATAATTTTCATTATACCACCCATATTTGTTTAAAGTCTACAATGTCAACTCCACACAAATAACGTCTCACTCTCAAAATGATTTTATTTCTAATGCCTAAGTCTTGCAAATAGAAAGCATGTTACACAATACACACCAACACCAACATTTGTGAAAAAAATGTTTATTATTACTATTCAACTAAAAAAGTTAAGAAAAGATAAAGCAGTGACAACATTTAAAACATAAGGAATTGATGTACATACACCTTTAAAGTTAAGAAAATATAAGTTGGTAACTTTCTTTAATCTATTTATGATCAGTGTTAATAATGAACACTATTTTTTTTAATTTTATTCTCTCTATAAATTATTCCAATAAAGTTATTAAAATGAATCACAAATTTATAAATAATTCTCTAAACCTTGTAGATTTAAAATATATTGAATTACATGGAATATGTGACAAAGCATAAAAATAAGCACATCAATTATGACTATCATTTCAAAGCTCTAGTTAAATTTATATTATTTATATGCTCACTTCAATGATTAGTAACTAAAGGTTAATATTAAAATTAATAACTGTGTTTAGATAGGTTATATTTCTTCACTATCCAATATACATTGTGCAATGAACAAAGACTGGTGATTGAAGTTATATTCCAAGGCATAAACCTATATTCCAAGGTATAAACCTCACAAAGAAATGTTTGAGGGAACAAGTCCCAGAAGAAATCACCATCCATTGGATATTATTTGATGAATGGTGAGATGTCTTGAGATATACTTGGCTATCATTCCTACAAAGATTGTCCACTTTTACATTTAATGAGAACATTAAATAATATGATTTTGAAATGATTCATCATGATTATCCTTATTTATATTAACATAATAGTGTGAGTTTTCATTCAACACCATTAAAAGAATGATGATTGAATTATATTTTTATTCTAAATCTAAATATAATAGGGAAAATATTGGTAACAAACTTTAGTCATTAGATTTATCTCAAATAATAATTGAGATTTGTTGAGATCAATATTTGAAGTCTCATCATTCCAAGAACACTATTTTGTTTCTTACTTCTATTTTGTTTCTTACTTTTTATGAGCATTGAAGTTTGAATAATTACCCCTTTTGTTGTCCATGCATGTTAAACCTTTTAATACTTTATTAAAGATGGTAATAAATCAAATGAAGTTTCAAGTCATCATTATTTCATCATTTCATAATTCAAAAACTACAAGTTATAATTCCCATTCAAAGAGAGACTACACACACATATCACTTGTTGTTCATCGTAGAGTCATAATTGTCTTCTGTAAGAGAGATTAAAATCCTAAATTTATTTATCTATAATGCCTTGAATTTCAATTTTTAATCTCTACATTATGTTTTACTAGATATGTAATAGGTTTAGAGAGAAAATTACCAAAGATTAAATGAGTGTTGATGCTAAAACCTATTTCACATATGCATAAATATTTAAAACTAGTGGACCTACTAATGAATGGAATGATATTCATGATACATGTTATCACATGAAATTACACCCTTGTTGGACACAACCCATCATTTCAATGAGACATTGGAATGATCTCAAGGTGTGGGACCTTGCAATTGAGATCAAACCTTTGAAGAAGACTAAATTCCTTTCTAAATCTAAATGCAAATTGTTAATCCAACTCAACACTAAATAAATATAATATCTAACCATGTTCCATTGATTGGCCAAGGAAAAGGGAAAGAAAGAATACATGAAAAGGAAAGGGTGGTGATGGACCTAGATTTGAATGAGTTTCCTTCTGCCCACAACAACATGGAGAAACAATGAAATTTTCCATGAGAACTCACACAGTTCTCTATTTTACCAACTCCTATGAATAGATATGGAGGTAAGGGATTTGACAAATACGAAGAGAGAAGAAGATATCTACATATAGTCCATGCAAATAGGTTTTACATAGCATATGTATCTACAAGCAGTAAACATCCATTCAAACATAAAGGTAAGGAGATTTACATAATGTGTTAGAAGTGAAGCAATGAAAATAGAAAAAAATTATTAATTTAGAGGCATGGAGCTTGTTTACAATGATCAAGTTGCAAAGCATGTAAATCTTTGGAAAAGAAACTAAGGATGAACTGCCTTACAAAAAATCACAATGTACCTTTTATTCTTCTAAAGATTTGTTGAAACTATTAGAATACATGGTAGGAGAAGAAACCTCCAGACATTTGTACCATTAGATATTATCTACTAGGGAAAGAAATTTCTTCATTTATGACTTGTCAATCAATCAAATTCACTTAGGAATTCTATTGAAAATAGCAACTTGGGAAAATAGTGTTGGCAAGAAGGGTTGCCCACAACATTAATGCAATGTGGCTTGATTATAAAATTATGATTGTTTAGGCCTCTAACAAACCCGATGGTTGGTGAATGCACTACACAAGAGTTAATTATATTGCAAAGTGATATAGGTGGAAGAAATAAGCCTCAAAGTCATCCTTTCTACTTGTTAGCAATTGGTGTTGGAAAAAGGGAAAGTTGAACATTGGTAAGCTTTGAAGGGGTTCTGGGAACTTAGTCAAGGACCAGCACAAGATTTGAAACCATTGAAAACCTATGATGAAATTTGTGTTTCTTATCTTTTCTTCCTTTTGGCTTATCTATGCTTTATCTTTTCTCTTTGTCCATATTTTTCCCTTCAGGTTCACTTTTGTGTATTGGAACTCTATGTTGGCGAAAGATTAGGTTTTGAGAACCTTGTTCAGGGCTAAGAAAGGTTCCAAAACTACTTGAAATTGTCAAAAAATTAACATTTCCACTTACTTGGTCACCTTTCTTCTTCCCTCTTTTCAATCTATCAACCCTTTGGATGGTTTTGAGAACCTTGTTAGGGTCCAATAGAGGTTTTGAAACTTGTTGCATTTTTTGAAACAACTTGAAACTTGCCTCTTTTGACTTCCCTTTCTTCTATCGACAAAAAATTTTGACACTTGGACTCATTTCAAAAATCTAAGGATGTTCATGAACCTTATGAAATATTGTGACAAACAAAAAAAGGTTAAGGCACGAAGGTTTGAGGGTTAAGAAGTGGGAGTGAGTGCGAACTTAGAATGGAAACCTTGAGGTTATAGATTCGCATTTCCACCAGGGGTCCTACTTCCAAGGAGAAACAATGGTAAGGTTGAACAAAGGAATACATGGCTCAAGGAATGGAAGGAAGTGAGGACCTAGAGCCATTATTTTTAGGCTCATGTTGAGTATCAAAGCTTGATAGGGACCTCCAGATGATGGGGCTTGAGAGGTGAAAGGAATAAAGGACCCAAAACTATTGGTTTTAGGTTCTCATTGGTGTTGAATGCACAAGACAATTGAGAGGAAGGGGATGAGTCAATTGTACATTGAAACATTAAAACCATCTTTAAGATTCAAATCTGCATTAGTCCTTAAACCCTTAACAACCACTTAAACCCTTATCATGCATTAACAAAATGTAAACATGAGAAAGGGTAATGCAAACACATAGAAACACATGATAACACCATATTTACATGGAAAACACAATAAGGGAAAAACCACAGTGAGGATTAGCTCACAATATGGAGTAATTGCAACACCGAATACAATAGGCTCACTATCAGAGGACCCACTACCCAAATGAAAGAAGGGCTCACTACCAATGGCTCAGTGCTAGATTATAGAAAAGAAGAAAGAAGAATGTTGCAATGATAAATCTATCTCAAAGCAACAAAAATATCCACCATAGCATCACCAGTACATTTGCAACCTCTCTGAAGAATGTAGACACCTTCTGCTCATTGCTTCTAGTAGTCTAACTCATTAAAGCTTGCACTGTATTTCGCACTTTTTCACCTCAAAACTCTACACTTCACATCACACACCCCACTTCACAATTCTTCATCAACTCAACACTTATTTATACCATCCTCAACCTTGAAAACAATTGACAAGGTTGACTATGCACCTCAATCGTGCAAATTCAAATTAGGTTGGCACTAAGCATTCCTACAGTGGAAAGGAATGAAAGTGTACCATACCACACCTTGACTTGGACCCAAATCATACATATACACCGTGCCACACTTCCACAAACATTGATGCATTTTCACAATTAGTGTAAACACCCAAGGTTGGTCGAACTTGTGTTAACACCATTAAACATTTAAGTACACTCTTCATTTGATCCAAAGATGAATTGCAAACAACATACATCACTTGAACACAATCTAGAATATTCCATAAACACCCTGAAATCAAAAAAAATCCTTTGCAACAACCTTCACCTGAAGAACATACTTATCCTGCACATCCTGTTAACTTCCCTCCTACTATAATGCATGAATCCAACCTTGCGGGGCACCAAGCTTCGAACAACTCATACTAAAGATAGATATGAGCAATATAAGCACACTTCCAAATCTGCAAGACTAGAAACGAAACTACAGAGAAATGTGGAGCAAAATCGTTTCTCCCAAACACCACCACAATACATTGTTCACACACCGGTGAACACAACTTTTTTTGTACAATGATCCAAAATCAAAAACTCTAGATATAACACGTCTAATAAACATATATGAACCATGCAAGAAGATCTTCAACCATGAATAAATGTGAAGCAGAACCAAATCACTACTTTGCTACATTGAACACCTCTTAATCACACGGTTTTCTCTTTTCTTCAAATTTTCTCAAAAGCACTTGAAAACCAAGCAAAAAAAAATACATTCTTATCGCCAGCAATACTTCCTCATCACAACCAAACCAATTGCAACATAGCAACTCAACCACACTCATGCTTATCAAAGAAATACTAGAGGTTGACACCAGTGGGATTACTAATGACAAAAAAATGCAACAAATCAAAGCATCACCAAGGTTGAAATCAATGCAACAACATAGATCTATCAACATCAATGACAACACAAACTACACATACTTGCAATAGTTGTGTTCATAGGCCTAATAAGGACCTAAGAAAGACAAACACCCCTGTTTGGCTATGTTTGGATTTTGATTTAGGGCAATTGATTAAAGCATGGAGAGGGGAAAACACAACCACGAGAGGTACATCTTAGCATGAATGAAATGTGTAGATCTCTCAAATCAATGATAATTAGTTGGAAAGGGGGGGTGATACAATAACAATACCTTACTCACCCATGATACAATCAAAGAGCTTAGATACATCTCTCAAGGTGAGACACTAAATACATATTTTCCTAAAAGTGTTACTACAACATGGGTGCTTGGATTTTAATGCATATAAGATTTAATCAACCCCATATAGCCCAAGGATCACCTACAACCAAAAAAATCTTCCACACAAGAGAGAAGCAATAGAAATGTTATGAAGATAAAGAATTCATTAGATACAAAATTGTCCAACAATATACTATGAATAAACCATTTTATAAAAACAAAGATGAAATCATATGACATACTAAGATCATGAAAAAGTGTCTTAATCCTATGATATGAGATGAAAATTTTAAATTACCTAAGTAAGCTTAAGTGTATAAGTTTGAATAGGACCTTTAATATGAAACTAGTTAGGTAATATACCATGCTCACACTAAGAACCACCTTAAATGTAAATTAGGGTGTGTACCAACATGTAAAGATGCAATGATGGGTCCAAACTAGAAGGTCGTGTTAGGTACCCATGTACAAATAAATCTCTCACAAATAGGGTAAAGGAGAAAAGCTTGTAGGAAAAATCCTTTCCAAAAGAGAAAAATTTATGCAAACAAGCATGTATAAGTAAAAGAAGGAAGGAACAAAAATCAAGACCAAGTGAAAACAAATGAAGAACAAAATCTAAAGATAAATATGGTATAACAACTATGATTGGATTTTCATCAAAGAGCATATGGATATCCTCAAATGCACATCAAATATATAAGTTGAGGCTCACAAAAAAACTTGTAATATTTGTCAAGTATGTATCCAATGCACCAATTCTCGAAGACTATGATATATTTGTTGTAAAGAATCACTTGAAACAAAAAGATATGGATATTTTATCATAATTTACGTCATCTAGCTATGTTAGTCATCCCGTTATGATGTGTCCCCACAAGTTATCTAAATATGAACACACGTAGATGAATTTTCCAATGTTGGAATGCAAGAATCATTGACCTTAAGATGACCCAAAGATAAAGAAAATGAGGTCTTTGAATCTAGATAAGGATTCATAGAAGCCAAATAATTAATGAATATATATGTAGGACAAAGAGAAGCATTAGGATAAGTCTCAATTTCATCACAACTATCAAGACCTACCAAATAATCATGTTTCTCCTCTATATCATCATCATATGATAGGTTATCAAAACCATCAAAAGGTTAGAATATTGTCCATAATCGGATCATCTAGGAATGGAGAGAAATGTGGGTCTCCAAAGATCTCTCAAATTATAATCCAGAGAGAGTTTGGGAACTCGATATGTGAGATAAAACACATAGTGTCAAAATTAACTCTTCTACTAATATATCAAAGGGCATGATCATTCTTGATATCATTGTTTGATTCTAATTAGATGTGCATGGTTTAGGAACAAGTCAATAGACATGTGGCAAGAGATGAATCCATCTAAGATGTTTTAGGATGTTGTCTTACCAATATTTATAGAACTCCCCTTGTTTAGGATGAATTAAAAAATCATGATTTTACAATTATAAACTCTGGTATTATATTATAGATCAAAACATGTGAAATTGGAATCCTAGTGGCATAAAAAATGGTCTCATGTTTTCCAAAAATATCTAAATTGAAATAATATGTACCTAGAGAAAAATTAGAATAAAATTAGATGAATGCATGTATAGTGCTCAAAATAAACTTTCCAATGCCTATTTATCTACAAAACTTTGATATTGTATTCCCAAGTTATAGACAATTTTGTAAAATTATTCTTGTAGGGATTAAAAAAAGAAGCAACCTATTGTTTGGGTTGTTAGCATAAATACTTACATTATCAAACTACTTAATTTTAAATCTACCTACAAGAGTCATATTCACACTATTTAAGTCTCCACTTAAAGGGACTTTACGTTTGTCTCCCCTCATGTGGTTGAAGTTTAATACCAAGGTCACAAAGAAAGGTCTCTTGTAGTCAACTTTCGAGACACCTATCTCATGTGCATATGACACATTTATCACACTTGTCCCATGCATATGACATCATGGAAACATGTCCTACACTCATGGATGAGGTTAGAGTCCACACCTACTTTCTTAGCTCACCCCTTTTCTATATATTCAAGGGGGCCATATGTAATTAAAAATTGTTTGGATTCATGCGTATTGTATGAATATATTGCATATTTTTGGCTTAAATTTGAAATATATTATAAAAGGTTTATAATTGTTTTACAATATCTATTTTAGGTTCAAATATCTAACTCCAATAGGGTGTTAATCACCCACATGACCATGCACTTAAGACTAGGGACTATCTCAATATTGGAAACCATGCAACAAAGATTTTAGGTGGTATCTCTCACCTCCTGGACAATTGACCTATCTACTTTAGTATGGTTATGTCTAAGGGATAGGTAACACATGATCACCCCGTATTTCCTATGTAGAAACTCCCCAACTAACATCCACTTGCAACCCTCACCAAGTATTTTATTTTAAAAAAATACAAATTCATACCTATGTCAAATCAATTTTCTATTATACAAAATCTATAGAGATGATGTAGGTTTAGGTACAACAAAATATTCTAGCAAGGTACAATTCTACATAGTGATGGTGGCCATCAATATGGCAAATGAAATCATATATTTTTTATTGTTATTTTTTTGCAACCCCCCAAAAAAACTCAATTTTTTTATGCTAATCCCTGCCATGTCTTATATGTATTTATAGGTTTTTGGTCCTTCTAAACTCAATTGACAGGTTCATTTGGAACTATAATGCATCACATAAAATATCTTGGTTGAAACTCTCTAAAATGAGGGAAGGGAATTACAAATCTAGTGCTCTAATACTATGTAATATTTGTTGATCAACCCCAAAATAGCCGAAGGAATACATGTAACCAAAACAACCTTCCACCCAAGAAATGTGCAATAAAAATACTATGAAGCTATATAATTTATTAGATACAAAATAAAATCGGTCAAACATACAATGAAGAAACCCTTGTTATACAAATAAGGACGAAATCCTCAAACATACTAAGGTCATGAAAAATGTCTTAATCTTATGATATGAGAAACAAAAATTAAATAACCTAAGTAGGAATAGGGCCTAATATGAAACTAGTTAGGTAATATACCACATTCACACCAACACTCCCCTTAAATGCAACATAAGAAGAATAAAAATATAAAATGCATGGATGGGTCTCAGCTACAAGGCCATGCATATATACCCATGTATAAATAAACCTCTCATAATAATAGTAAAGGAGAAAAAGGAAAAATCCCTCTCCAAAAGAGAGGAAAAATGCAAATAAACATATACAAGTGAAAGAAGGAAGGACTCAACCATCTAGAGATTTATTCTTAAATGTAAGTTATTTCTTATTCATTGACTTGAGATCTAGGTGATGGCTCCTTAGATTTTTTCTAGTTTGACTTCAAGATGGGACAACCCCCATAGTATAGCATCTTAGGGATGCAAATTAGTGAGGTTCTACTTTCTAAAAGGTGGATGGGAGTGGTCAAGGTTTGTGATTATTAGGATTTGATTCAATTTAATGGAACATTTTACAAGAGTTGGAAATCCTTATATTTTCTTTAAGACTTCCAAGATTAGTCTCATATCTTAGAAAATATTGAATCATAATAATAAGAAACCCACATTTTGATAAAATGGATGAAATTAGTTGGTGGAGATACTTATTGTTTAGACAAGGTTCAAGTGGTTCATGTAGTGCTTTGGGATTTACATTTACCCATCCATTAAGGATTGGTCAATAATTTGAAATGAAATAAGTCAAATACTCCAAAATGTAATGCCTTTGTGTGGTTGGTGAGCCTTAAAAAATTTATGTTGCAAAAATGTGGTTTCCAAGGATCATCCCAAAGCTCCATTTATAAAAAATGGGAAAAATAGGTGGGCCATCTATCATTCACTATGAAGTTTCCTCAGATATTTGGGCTAAAACAATTCTCTAGATGGAATTGGTTTAGGTGGTTTTGGCTATGACATGCTAGTGCATATACAGTTGGTTCAAGCTTATTCTCTCTATATAGTTTAAAAAATAGTGCCTCCTTGTCTCACTAGGAATATTCTTGCTCAAAGGATTGGGGGATAAATCCCCCTTATGATCATGTTAAGAAAAAATAGTGAAGCTCAAGGTGAAGTGTGGTGGTCTAAACTAAGCCTCGAAATTCAACTCTTCAAAGGGAAGACAAGATTTCCTTTCAAGAGTGATCTCAATATCACCACACTAGGGTCAACTAGCTTAGGTTTATGTTTAAACTAATCTATTGTTAATATTATGTCAATTAACCCTTATGATGTTTTAACTCTAAACATGTATTTGTTTAATGGATGATCCTAAAACACCTTAAAGAAAGGAGCTGATATCGATAGCAAAAAATTGAAAAAAATATCATAAATTAATATAGAGATGAAAAATAATGCAAAATTAGGAAATTGGACCAAAAAGTTGAAGCTCACTATGTTGAATGCTAGTGCTTTGTGTAGATGTTAGCACGACATGCTAGCATCTTGTATAGATAGAAAATTGAAACATTGGTACACACAAAAATTACCACCTATGCATACAAGAAATAACATCCAAGAGTACAATCAAGGTTTTTTAGAAATAACAACAATAGAATAACAATGAAACAAATTAGTCTATTGGAATAAACTGAAAAAATGACAATAAAACAAAGAGGAAGAAGATGGCACCAAATGAGAAGGAAGATGGAGTGTTCTCTTTTATGGGAACCTGCAACAAAAGAGAGGAAAGATAAAAAGGCCATTTGAAGATTTTCCTTCAAGTCAAATCCATATTTTTGGTAATTATACCTCAATAAGTATATTTTTATAATTCTTGGAAATAAAAATGACAAATGTAAGAAATATGCTAAGTCATGTATGAGAGAAAAATAACAATACACTATGAAATGTAAAATACAAATTTGAGATGTTAGTAACACTCAAGATACAATAAAGACAACAATGGGACAACAAGAGGATATTGGGGCAAATACAAGAGAATAATATCACCTCCAAAGCTTTGTAGGAGCTAGGAAGGGATAGTGTTGGACTATTGAAGATGCTTCCAAGATCTCCACAAATGCAATAGGCACAACAAGAGAACCTTCACATATAAAGAATGTTGAAATTTTGCTTCAAAACAATGGAGAGAGAGTTCATAATTTTCTAATAAGAGCTTGAATTGAGAGTTGTTTTCCAAGTGATGAAGTTGCAAGATTGAAAAAAAATGTTTAAATGAGGTCAAAGAGAGGAACAAAAGGTGAATATCCATCCTAGATCATGGTGGTTATCTTTTGAGAGCAAACCTTGACAAGGAAGTGAAATGCATAGAAATAGTCATTGAATCATTAATTGTTGTGAGATGCTAATGTGTCATGCATAGCACTCCCATCTGGACAATTCAAATCAAACAAAAGCTTCAAACATTCAAAAAAATGCAAGAGCTAAGAAAAGTACAACAAAACAATGCAAACATATTGATGTCAAGATAACATAAATTAAGGTGCTAGAGTGAGTGGCAGTGCAAAATATAATATGAAATTGCAAGGTTATGCACTTTTCAATGTTACAATGATAACTTTTATAGTTGTAATTTAGGGTTATTTATCCAAATGCTTAGACTTGTGTCATGTTTTAGAATAATTTGCAAGGACTCCTAGCCTTCCTCTTATATTTTGTATTATGTGATTTAGCAAAAAAATTAAAATAGAACAAGACATATTGATGTTGAAGCCTCTTTTAACTCAATTTGGTTCAAAATTTCAAAAAAAAAGGAAAAAAAAAAGATATCATAAATTTAATATAGAAATGAAAAATAATGCAAAATAAGGAAATTGGGCCAAAAAGTTGAAGCTCACTATGTTGAATACTAGTGCTTTGTGTAGACAATAGCACAGCATGCTAGCATCTTGTATAGATATAAAATTGAAATATTGGTACATACACAAAAATTACCGCCTATGCATGCAAGAAATAATGTCCAAGAGAACGATCAAGGTTTTTCGAAATAACAATATTAGAATAACAATGAAACAAATTAGTCTATTGGAAGAAATTGAGAAAATGACAATAAAACAAAGAGGAAGAAGATGTCATCAAATGAGAAGGAAGATGGAGTGTTGTCCTCTTCTATGGAAACTTGCAGCACAAGAGAGGGAAGATAAATAGGCTATTTGGAGATTTTCCTTCAATTCAAATCCATGTTTTTGGTATTTATACCTCAATAAGTCTACTTTTATAATTTCTGGAAATAAAAATGGCAAATGCAAGAACTATGCTAAGTCAAGCATGAGAGAACAATAAAAAATACACTATGAAATGTAAAATACAAATTTGAGATGTTAGTAACACTCAAGATACAATAAAGACAACAATAGGACAACAAGAGGATATTAGAGCAAATACAAGAGAATAATATCACATCCAAAGTTTTGTAGCAACTAGGAAGGGATAATGTTGGACTATTGAAGATTCTACCAAAATCTTCACAAATGCAATAGGCACAAGAAGAGAGCCTTCGCATACAAAGAATGTTGAAAGTTTGCTTCAAAATAATGGAGGGAGAGAGTTCATAATTTTCTAATGGGAGCTTGAATTGAGAGTTGCTTTCCAAGTGATGAAGTTGCAAGATTGAAAAGAATTGTTTGAATGAGGTCAAAGAGAGGAACAAAAGGTGGATATCCATCCTGGATCATGGTGGTTATCTTTTGAGATCAAACCTTAGCAAGGAAGTGAAACAAATAGAAACAGTCATTGAATCATAAATTGTTGTGGGATGCTAGTGTGTCAAATGAACATTCGTGCATAACACTCCCATCTGGACAATTCAAACCAAACAAAAGCTCAAAACATTCAAAAAAATACAAGGGCTAAGAAAAGTATAACAAAACAATGCAAACATATTGGTGTCAAGATAATGCAAATTAAGGTGCTAGAGTGAGTGGCAATGCAAAATATAATATGATATTGCAAGGCTATGCACTTTTTCAATGTGACAATGATTACTTTTATAGTTGTAATTTAGGGTTATTTATCCTAATGTTTAGCCTTGTGTCATGTTTTGGAATAATTTGCAAGGACCCCTAGCCTTCCTCTTATATTTTGTAATATGCGATTTAACAAAATTTTAAAAAAAGAACAAGACACATTGTCGTTGAAGCCTCTTTTAACTCAATTTGGTTCAAAATTTCAAGTCTTGGATGCCCTAACCATAATCTCTCTTAAAATGATTGGATTGGAATCACATTTAATATAATAACCCTATTTTCATCAATTGAACATAACATACATTTGGAAAATCTCTACAACATCAAGTTTTTTCTGTACAACTCCATTTTGTAGCAATTTATTGTGTTATAGAAGTCATATTTTAGGTCATATTCGCCATTATTTTCTTTCATCACTCTTTAATCATTTCCCATTGTTCTTCCTCTTCCCTTCATGCCTTTATTTTGCTTATTCTCTCTTTCCAAAGAACCCCTAAATTCCCTATTTTTGCTACACACATCCTCCATCTATCCATTTTCAAATTTAGCCCTCAAGCCACCTTCAAATAAGTCCAAGACACTTTATTACATGTTTATCTCTCATACTCATAGCACAATAATCTCCCTATGGTTTCTTTTTGTAACAATTTTCTACAGTTGTCACTTAGCATATTTTATTATAGGTTTCACACTCTCAAAATAGATCTATTGGTTAATTCTTTTAAGTTGAAATAAACCATCAACGGGCCTAATTAAAGTAGGCTCCTAAACAATCCTAATTATTTTTCCTATCCCTAGCTTAGATGGAGAATATCTAAAGATTTGCAGTAGTTCTAAGCAATTTGTAGATAGACTTCAAGTGTATATAAGGAAGGACCATTTCTTGAGTTATAGAAGATTGAGGACTTTGATGCCGTGATGTATTTCTACCCATAGATGTACCCTGTGGACTTTTTCTCTACATGAGTACCCTCCTCAACTATACATTGGACTTTATAGATCTCTAGAGTTGACATCGAAAGTCAAGTTATTGTTTGCAACAACATTCTATTGAGTTTTCACCCACACCAACACCTAGATTGAGGCAATTTATCCCACACATTATAATAATTGCAATTTTGAAGATGGCTGTTCCAACCGTCCTCTTCTACTCTCCTTTAATCTTATCCAAAACCACAAATATGAAGGAAAAAAGAATCATAGAAGGGGTTGTGATATTGCTATCAAGATTGAACCGTGTAGTTTTACGAGTCAAACTCATTGGGTCAATGAGTTTGACTCGTAAAACTACACGGTTGAATCTTGATAGCAATATCACAATTTGAAATGATGTGGAAAATACAAGGGTTCTTTAGTGATCATTTAAAGACCCTTTAAAAGGACTGGCTCCAGTTGATTGGAAAAATCGTTAAAAGTCTCAAAGCCTTATTAACATGTGTTCATTTCGAAGAAATGTCCTCCTCCCATTAATTTTGAGTACGTAACAAAGCAGTAACATGGGGTGGACCTTGACTGTGGTGGATAACATGGAGGGAAGACAGGGTTTAGACAACAATAATTTCTGAAAAGTCCCATTAATTACTCCTTTGAATTAGGAAAGACAGTGGCAGGATTTGTATGTCTGTTACTCAGATTTAATTAGGTGTCCGGGATATCTGAGGGGATCTATTTTCGTACTTTCATAATAATCATAACATTAATTTAGCATTCAAGCATGTGCCATGTGTGTGCTAGTAATTGCTTTCAAGGTACTTAGTTGGCAACTCGTGGGATGTGGGCTTTTTCGCTAGGACAGCCTTTTGTTATTCCATTCGTTGGCTATATCTGTCATGTGGTACTGGTGTTCTTCTGATGCGAGGTTTTCTGGGCCCCTTCTCTCATTGCTCGCTTAAAGGAAGGATCTAAGCCATTTGACTCACTTTTCCCTGCAGCTAAAGCCTGACAGAAGGTTGAAGGCTTGTTTTTAACTATTTGGTATTGGGTTGTCCAGGTCCTTTAGTAAATGGATAGTAGGTTTAGATGGGGATTCTAATAGGTTACATGTCAGGTCCCCCATTTGGGAGGAATTTGTAATGTCTGTAAATGGAAAGGTGGCAGCATCGAGGAGAAGGATTAGTTCTGCAGTATCTCCTACCCAAGGATTTGGGTAATATGGTCTTGTCAAGGTTCAACCCTCTTCCTTGGCCGGTCGTGCTTTGGCAGAACATGTCACCAAGCAGGAGGTTCAGGTCCTAAACAAGTAGTTGGTGATAAATAGTCTAACTCCAAGATTTTCAATCACTCTGCCTAGGTTTGCTATCTATAGTAGAAAATGAGTCTTGGTTGCTATCTATATTAGAAAATGCGTTGGTCAAGACTCAAGAAGCCCCAAATTTGTTCTCTTCCACAGCTCGTGGATGGCATTCTTCTTCACTCAACCCAACATCATGAAGTGATGGGTGGGGTCCAGCTATCCCAATTGTTGAACCAGCGCTCATTTGTGAGGGAATGAAAAAACAGGGGATGGGATCAATCTCACAGTCGAGTGCTACTCTAGGGTGTTGTGGTGGTGTTTAAAAAACGCGCAGTGTTTCTCGACTGTTAATGACCATTTTTGGCCCCTTGGTTTTTCATGAATATGTTGTTTTGTTTTGCTTCAGTGTAGGTTTCTTTTGTATGGGTTTAATTCCTTTCATCCTACGTTTGTAGTTTTTGTTAGGTTCATTCTTCAGGTTTGAGGTTTGGGCTAGTGTCTTTGATGTGTGGGCTTGATCTTTGTCATACCCCTTTCATTGTATGTAGTTATGGTTGTATATTGAAGGACCCATTAGAATATCTCTATACATTGTTTATTCAACTATTAGCTTTAGAATTACAATTTTGATTTACAATTTGTTGGTTGGCATGCTTCTTGTTGTTTTGTACATTATAGTAAGGGTATGTTATACCATGTTATGGTGGTATAGTGCAAAAAATCTATTTTATATTATTTATAGTAAATTCTTAGGTTGCATGTTTTTTCTACTAATGTGATTTAAATATATAACAAAGTGTGATATTCTTTATATTAAGTCTTTTTCATTGATAATGATTTTTGAAATTTATTGATCAAACACTAAAAAGAGGTCCATTGTTATTCATGGTTTGTCAAACAAAGGCAATGCAAAAATATTTCATATCAAAATTCAACCATGGTCTAAAGAGAGCATATTGGGGCTAGGAGGAAAATCAAGTTTTAAAGTGAGATAGAGAACACCATAGAAGGCCAAAGGACAAAGAAACCAATATGCCTCTTATACATATTGATGGACCTCTGCGAGAAGGACCACCATCTTATGCACTTTGAGAGGTCTAATAAAAAAAGATGAAGCAACACTCGAGGGAAATTGAGATGTCTAAAATTGTTCATTGAGATGTAAGAAAGGAAACCCCAAAAAAGTTAGTTGTTGTTGTTAAGGAGAATATTAAAGGCTAAAGTTATCCAAGATCAAGTTAAGTTGCAAGGCACACAACCTCAGTGATTGAGTAGATGTTGAAGTTTATTAAAACTGTAATACCACTTTATTGGTTCTCACTTGACCCTAAGAACATGTCTAAGTAAGAACATACACATTTTCATTACTTTTAAAATTCTAGAGATATGTTAGCTATTCATAGAGATACGTTAATTATTCATATATCTATAATTTTAGAATACAATAGTTGAAACAAGATGGAAGTTCTAAAGGAATTCTAAATAAGATCCATATACTCTGGACAACTATCACAATCTCTAGAGAGAGTAATCCACTAACTAAATGGATTGAAATGAAAAGGGGAAAAGGTTTTAAATCCACCTCTAGGCATATTGCTTATAAGGATGTAAGAAAATGTATTTAGGAGTCTTTGGCCTATTATACAATACGAATTAAGGATTGTAAAAATCTAAACAATGAACTTTTCACGCCTTGATGAACAAGACACCATAGAAAGTGAGATCATAATTGATCAATCCTTACCTCTTTAATATATAGTTATGGGAAATATAGATAACTAGAGATCAAGAGTTCAAATTTTATTTCTCATTCAAATTGTAAAGATTCAAGAAAAGAGATTCATAAGTTTGTAGGGAATCCCAAGCTTGTAATTTTTGAAATCCATATCAAAATTTTACCACCAATAAAGAAATGGTTGTAACTTAAGCTTGTGGAGCATGACAACTAGCATAAGCTCTTTTAAATCCTCCATAAGTAAGGCAAATTAAAGGGAAAGAAATTGAATTAACTTTGCAAATACAACCAAGGAGTCAAATCTATGGAAGAGACTAGGACTCACATTATTTTAATGTCTTTCTTGAAAAGGTTAAGAGCTTTAATCACAAGGGTTTCTACAAGATGAATAATTCCATTACCAACAATAGGTCACCACCAAAGGCCATGATCATTACAAGAAAGGGTAATGTGAATCTTATTTTCAACCCAATTAAGAAATGACTTGACCATCTCATATACCTTCCAAATGTTATGGGAAAAAAGAATGCATTTAATTTTGACCAATGTAGAGGTCATATAAAGAGATTGAAGACTCAACCCCTTCAAATACTTCTTAACATATAAGAAGAGTCTTATAAGATATAGCTTATGGGGTCAACCCTAGTAATTTGTTTGTTAAAGACAAATAAGATGATGTGTAGTTTTCATACCTTGGTTAAGAAATGTCCCATAATAAGATGGACGATGTATAGTTTTCTTGATTTGATTAAGAAATGCCCCATAATAGGATGGAATTATTAAAAGAGTCGCAAGGAAGTACTCAATAGAAGGAAATCATCTAGAGAGAGTGATGTCAAATCTGTCTTTAATTATTAAACATAAAATTCATCAATGGTGCCAAACAAATCATCAAATTTATTGTGTACTTGCTTGAGGTAGTACACTCCACAATATGAAACAATAAATTATCTAATACATGCAATCCAATTAAATCCATAACTTTATCTAACTTGTTCTTATACGCATTTTTTTTCACTCCTTAGTGAATTTAGATTGTGTTGCAATCAACATTTGCCAAAGTCCCCTAGATCGTAGTAGTTGTTTCATTTTTAGTTTCCATGTGTGATAGGTGTGTGAAGTGAGAAGCTAAATGTCTTAGGTTCTACCATAAAATTAGCAACAAACACTAAGTAAAAAGATATTGGGTGCCTAAATTTTGTTGTATACCCCAAACCCAAATTTAATTATAACGTAGTTATGACCCCTCCCACATTCCCAAACAAATGAAAATGACACTTAAGTGCAATTCATATAATGGATAAAACCTAAATCAATTGTTTATGATATGGTGATTTTTACAATTTAAAAAAAAATGCTTATCAAATAGAAAATTAATAGTTACAAATAGACTCTGTAAGTTCATAATTTTTTTTTTAAGTGTAATTTCAACTCTAAGCAAAAGTTATGTCGTTGAAAAAAACCCAAAAAAGAGCTTCAAATAATAAATATTTGCACCTACAACAAAATGTAAAGAATCTATGTGGACCACTATGTAGAACTTCTTAAAATATATTTCACTTATTAGAAGTCTAAAAAGGCTTTTGTAGGTGAAAGTTATGGTTCATTGAAAAAATGCCCTTCAAGAACTAAATATTGCACTATGACCACTATTTAGGCAATGCTATCAATCTAGGCAAAGCATTGGTTACAAGATGGAGCAAAATTATTCAGGCGAAGCATAGAACTATAGTGAAAAAGCAAGGGTAGAGATCATTGGCAAAGGCATATATCTTGAGCAACATCATTGAGGAATTGGTGTAATTGTTGTGGTGAGTAGTTAAGTGCTTAGCACTAACCCAAATGAAAACGCACGACCTTAATGGCTGACAAGATCACCAAGGATGCCTACAATCCTCTATGCAAGTATTGTTGATTGTCAATACCCTAGTTATCAACTATTGACTTTGTCTATAAATCAAAGGACATATGTGGTCTTTATCGAATGGACACCTACTACATGAATCTAAGGATACTAAAGGTACCATAGATTGTTAAATAAATCCTTCACAAAGGAAAAAATACCTTATAAATAATTATGCTAACCCACAAACTAACACCAAGCAAGGACAATATAGTTTATACAAGCATAGGTGGCTAAAAAACTCTTCAAGGACCAACAAAAACATATTGAGTTTATAGTTGTCCATAAATATTTAGACCTTTTGAATTCAACCACCAAGTTACATCTAAACTAGGATACACCATACAAAAAGCTTGGCAAAATCTTCCCAAAAAATACAAGGGACTTGTGAATTCTAAATTCTAATACTATGTTGATATCACTATAAAGACTCACAAGAGCATGAATGCTCTACAACACCAAAAACCTTCCACACGAGAGAAGCAAAGAAAAATGTTTAACTAATTGTGAGAAAGCTCAAAAAAATCAGTTGGATTATATGTTTTTTACACCAATAATTCCCACATCTAACAAATGCTTAATGTGAATTACATTAGGTCTCCTTGCTTTTGAACAAATGTCATTAAATATTACGTACTCATTGAAGTCATCTTAAAAGGATTATAAATAACACAAATTAAATCCCACTAAAAATTAAATCATCTAATTAAGACTTCTAATAAAAAACCCTAGTTAGAGACATTAAATTCTCACATTTCATATTTGATGATAAAAGTATCATTGCATGTGTTTATTTGCATCAACATTTTGGATCACTCTATAATCCATCATCAAGATGAAAAAGATGTTAGTGTTTTATAGTTGCAAGAGGTATTTCCCTAAGCAAAATTAATCATAGGTAGGTTGGCCTATCATTATTAAACAAAATATTATATTCTTATAGGTTGGATCTAGAGGAGAGCACCTAGTTTGGTATATAAGGGAGATAGAGTCTCCACATTAAGCATCAATTCATTCCATTCCAATTCGAATTTCTTCAACAGCAAGTTGACTATCAAGAGCAGCAGATTTGCTTCAAGGAGAAGTGGTATTATTTTGTGTATTCAAGGAAATCACACTATCTTCAAGTGCAGATTCATTGTATGAGATTCGGCCTTGCTAGGGCCAAATTTTGAGTGCTATTTTTGCACTTATTTATTCTGATTTATAATAGAATATTTTGTTGGGTTTTTCTCCCTCAAGTAGGAGGGTTTTCCCAGGGTAAATTTGGTGTTCATTGTTCTCTATGTTGTATCTTCTGCTTATTGCATTTTTTATCGTAAAATTAACATGGTATCAGAGAGGGTTCAAGAAAAACTAACAGATGAAAGTTGTACAGTTCCCTTCAAAGAATAATTTTGTGTTTTAGTTTGGTTTGAAGTTTGTGGATATTCTGTCGTTTCCAAGATTGAGGAATTCATGAAAGGAATGTGTGAAAAGATGACTCATGTGATATGAGTATGCAGGGTTCCTAAGAAGTCAAATTGTGTATCTTGGAAATATTGGAAGTGTTTGCAGAATAAATTCTGCATTTGGAAGATCTTTCAATGTGTCAATTTTGAGTGAAGCCTAGCACCAGATTGAAGAATCGAAGCAAGAGTTGCCATTAGTTCGTAGTAAGAGCATAAAGGGTTATCATGGTTTCTTTATATTGAACTGCACCATTTTGCCACCCAATATGATATACAGACTGAAAGACCTGTAGAAGCAGAGCCATCTATCTCCAAGGAAGATATAAAAGAAAGATCTCAGTGCTTTGATAAACAAAATATTATTTCTTTGAGAGGGAATCGAATTTGTAAGAAGAGTGAAGTGATTCTATTTGAAATTCCTTTATCAATGCTTGCGCAAGGGACTAAAGTCTGAGGAGTTCACGACATTGCCACTGTTTAGTGTTTAAAGGTGACTCTCAAATCTTCATTATTGTTTGCTCTAGAATGTCCAATTGATGTTGAAAAGTTATAAAAGCCATTTCTTTATATCGTAGTTATGAAATAATAGCCGAGCATAGCCATTGAATGTGAAAGGAGAATTATCGATTATTTCCCTGAAGACATTCCAAACCTGTAATTGTCGCTACTCTCTTTAGTTTGTCCTAATAATTGAAGGAAATAATAAAGTATTTGTTACATATCATGAATTGTGGCTGAAGTAGTGTGATCCATGAAATTAAGAGTGCCATGGCAAAGGAGTCATGAACCTTGGGCATAACTTAAAATGGCATCCATTGTTCAAATGCCACATCTTTTCTGAAGTGTTGAGGCCATAATATTTGGTAATGGGTTATTCAAAGAACTTTGGATATTTCATTTTTCATTCTTCAATGGTAGACGGGTCCCTCCTAAGGTGATGTGGAGTCATACTTCAAATTTTAAAAAAATGTCAAGAAAGTTATCGAATTGAAGGATTTGTGACACTATAGCTCATGTGTATCAAGGAGTCATCTAAATCATAAACCACTGCTCATGATCTTGGAAGTTAAATGTTTTGTTTGAGCCTTGACATGGATGTGGAGTCGGGTTATTTGCAGTTTCCAATTATGACAGTAGGAGATCAAAACGTGAAGTTCTAGAACTACTATGAATTTATCAAGTCAGGGCAAAACATTTCCAAATCTAAAAATCAGATATTTGGAGGAGCAAATCCACAGCAAAAACGCAGGGTACATCATCGAACGAAGATGGTGAGGAGAAAAATGGCCGCAACTAAATCAACAAAGATAAGTTCTATTATGTATCATTCCTTTAATTGTTCTATCTAATGATATTTGCTAGATGACTACATGTTTCATTTGTATCGGGGTAGTTTGATTTTATGAACTATTACTAATCTCTTTAAAATGTAGGATAGATCGAGAAAAAAAAAAAAGAAGGATGATGGATTAATTATCAGAGATTGCATAAGGAATTCAAAGGGAGGAAGAGCTTGAGGCATCTTGTAAGGAAGTCATGTCGGCTGGAGAAATGAACAAACATAGAGACATAGCTTGCAACCATGGGACTAAGTTAATAGCACATAACTCTCATGATTCTTCACTGGAGACATCTCTCGAGGGCACAAGGTTGGGTCAGCCTTGGATGGAGAGTCTGCATCAGAAAAGAAGATTGAGAAGGATGAAGACACTAAACAACAGTATGACAAAAATCATGTCCTCCTGATTTGGAACAATAGTCTATGGTTCTTGCATGGTCAATTATTGGCAACCCTAGAAAGAATTGTGGAAAACAATGAGGTTCCTATCAAAGATCATTGGAGAAGACATGCTAATGGCTATTGGATTGAGAGTTGTGAAAGCAAAACAGTTTTTGATTCTTTGTGAGTTGGGTAAAACAATGACATGTCTAGGAAGAGGACTAAGGTTCTGAGATCTGTCAATGGAGGGGAGTTCACTTCCAAAGGATTTTTGTAATCTTTGTATTGAGGCAGGGATCAAGAGGGAGTTTTGTGTTCAGCAAAATGGAGTCCTATGACACGAGGAACTAGAGTGACTCACTAAGAAGAAGTGAAGGTGTTAGCTAAGTGGGTTGCCATATTGCAAGGCCAGGTGCTAAGTCTTTGGAAAGCCTCTTCAGCTGCAAAGAACATAATTGCTCAAGGCAGCCAACCTTATTTTGACATTGGTAGCACCGCAAACCTATTCAGAATAGGGTGATCTAGGATGAGGTCGAGGAGGACTAAGTCCTAGACTCTAGCAAGTCAGTTAAAGGTGCTACTAGGAGTAGTGTCAGAAGTGTGTGTTGGAAATCGTTCCTCTAAGGCAAACATTGCAGGCAATCTTGGACGAGGAGGTCAAGAGGTTGATGCGAGTACTTGGAGCTCCAGAGGGAGTCACAACATCATTAAGATTGGTGTAATGTATATTTCTCTGAGACAAAAAAATATGAGGTGAAAGCCCTTATAGTGTATATTTCTCTGCGACAAAGAAATATGAGGTGAAAGCCCTTGTAGTGTATATTTCTTTGAGACAGAAATATGAGGTGAAAGCCCTTGTAGTGTA
>VDFB02271358.1:819873534-819954569 GCA_007258455.2 Sequoia sempervirens | reverse complement strand
ACCACCTCTCTAAAAAACAACACTGCAATATTAATAGCATCACTAGTCTTATGACACATAAGGAAATGTGCCATCTTTGAAAATATATCCGCCACCACAAATATGGAATGATAGCCTCTCTATGTCCTCAAAAATCAAAGGAAAAAATTCATACTAATGTCCTCCCATAGCCTCTTAGATACAGGTAATGGAAGATACAATCTAGTATTCTAACTTGTTCCTTTCGCCATCTGACATACTCTGCAACTTTGTACAAACTTCTTCACATCTTGTTGCAACTGTGGCCAATAATAATTATCACTAGCAAGAACAATGGTCTTATCTTGACCAAAATGTCCAGCCATTCCTCCACTATGATTCTCCTTGATTAGATTTTCTCATAGAACTCCTTGGAATGCACAATTGGCTTCCCCTAAACAACATTCCATCTTGAATTAAGAAATCCAACCATCTTGTACTATCCAATGTAGCAAGTTCCAAACAATCCTCTGAAGCTTCTACAAAGTCTGGATCTTCTAGATACAAATACTTGAGTTCATTAGACAACTTTCAGCCTCTATATTCATCTCTAAAAAAATTTCTTCTACTTAAAGATTTGCAACTTTTGGTCTTTAATCATGTCTTCAAAAAAAAAAAAAGTACTCTTTGGAAAAATCACTTCATTTCATTTTACCTAGATTCAACTTTCCTTAACTATTGAGATACTGCAAAGCCTGGTGGTCAGTATATAAAACAAATTCTTTTGGCAACAAATAGTGTCTCCATTTCTTCAAAGCCTAAACTATAGCATAGAACTCTTGATCATAGACAAAAATATTTCTTCTTAGCGACATTTAACTTCTCACTAAAATAAGGCAACATACTTACCTTCTTGACTCAAAATAAGCTTTCTCTTTCTAGTAGTGCCACTAACGGCACAATCTACCTAAAGGCATTATTGAAATCTAAGTGCATAAAACAGGTTTCTGCCTTTAATCTTCAACATATCAGGTGCATATATAGTCACTTAAACTTTTTTTCTCCCCTCTCATTGCTTCATTTAAGTTGCACAAACTCTTGAAACAACCAAACTTTCTGCTGAAAACTTGCTAGACCATGAAATGATCTTACTTTTTGTAACACTCACGGGTGAGCCATTCAATGATGGCTCTTTTGAGGCCTCTGCTGAGAAAAAAAATCCCAGATAAACCATGGACTCTATGGTGATCTTGTTGATGGCTCTAGAATTTGTACACATCCTTCATTCCCCATCCTTCTTTAGTGCTAGTACTACAGGTACTGCACATGGACTCAAACTCTCTCGAATCAATCCCTTCTGCAACAACTCTTGCACTTGTTTGTTCAACTCTTCACTCTTTTTTGGAGTCATACGATGAGTTGCTTTATTTGGAAAACTAGCTCCATGAATCAAGTCCATCTCATGACTATTTTATTTTACTAGAGGAAAACCTTCAAGTACGTTATCAAGAATAATAGCTTGAAACTCATTCAAAAAATCTAAAACCTCTATCGGTAACTCAATAGTATCTTCTTTATCAACTCTATGGATCAATACAAAACATATATGCTTATGCTTATACCTTCTAGGAACTTTCTTCTATCAACCAATCAAATTATTGCATTCCTGCATGCATTTTCCTCTGTCTCTTTCAAGGGCTTCACCTTATGATGAACTCCATCCTTTTTCAAAGAATAGGTGTTCAAATTTCCATCATGTACTGCTCATCAATCAAATTGTCATGGTCTACCTAACACCATATGACAAACATCCATAGGCATAATATCACATAATACCTCATCATGGTAATTTCCCATCTTTAACTTTACCAAACATTTTTCATTTACCAAATCTTTCTAGTCCTTCTGCAACCAAGCAATCCGGTATGGATTTGGATGCCTTCTTCTCTCCAACTACAACTTACTAACCATATCTTCTGAAAAGAGTTTATTATCACTACCTCCATCAATACTAAAATTTCAAACTTTACCTTCACACTTACATCTGGTATGAAACAAATTCTTCCTTTGAATTGGCTCTTTCTCCTCATTCAACAAGGCTCTTCTAGTAACAAGAACCTCTCCTCTTTCTACATCCTCAGAATGTGAAGAATCAACATCTTCATCTACATGTACAAGTTGTGCATTACCCTCAAATCTTCTATTTGTCCTTCCTTGATATTGAGGACACTCATATGCCCTATGTCCTTCTTCTCCACATTGTAAACAAGTTCCATGAAAGCCTCCTCTCCCTAGTCCTCGCCCAAATCTTCCTCTTCCTCTTTGGTCTCCATTATTTTGATCACGAAAATGATAGGTGTTATCTCCTTTTTGGTTATGGCTACTACTAGATCATTTTCCCTTCTTTTGGTCTTCATTTTGACCTCCATATGACCGTCCACTAGTCCTTCCGTCGTGACCTCCACCTCTTTGCCTTCTTTCAAACCTCTTATTCAACTTCTCTTCTACCTTCAAAGAAAATTGATATGCATCTTCAATGGTAGAAATTCTTACGAGACTCAAATCTTCTTGAATGTTTAGCTTCAACCTATTTACGTAACATGCAATTTTTTCCTTGTTGGCCTCAGAATGACTTGTTCTGATCAAGACTCGGTAGAATTCTTCTATATACTCCTTAACAAATTTTCCTTCTTGTTTCAACCCTTTGATCTTCTTCAACAAATCCAATTCATAGTCCCTAGGAATGAATTGTCTTTTCAATTTTTCCACCATCTGATCCCATCTTGTTATTTTCTCTTTTCCTCTTCTATTTCTTTCCTTCTGGACTTTTTTCCACCATATGCTAGCATGGCCTTTCAATTTTTCCTTTGAAAATTTGACCTTATCTGGGTCTTCTATTTCCTCATAATCAAAATACTCTTCCATGCCATTGATCCAATTGATCAACTCCTTTGGATTTAGATTTCTAGAAAAATTAGAAACTTCTATCTTTGGCCTCTTTCCAATCTTGGAAATGGCCCTAATCAATCTGACTTCTCCAAGATCCATTACATCATTTGCTTCCTCTTCGAATGGATCCTCATCTTCAGCCTCATCCTCACTTTCATCTCTTCTTTTGACATCAGCTTCCCTACACAACTCCTCTTGTAGTGCTTGAACTTGTCTATGGAGGGCTCTCAAATCCTCTTCTATTACCCCAACATTTATCCCACCATGGTTTCTTCGTGGAGGAATCTTTTCTCACAGGCCCACAACCACAAGTCCTAGTGCAAAATGCCTCGCGTTTAGTGATTTGTTTACACACTCGGGAAAACCTTCTCTAATACCACTTGATGAAGGGTACTCCCCTTACAATCTGAATTCACAAAAACAATAGATAATGGCACAAATAAAATGCAAGAAGGAAAGAAAATATTTTATATTATCAATGAAATGAAAATGAAATTACAACATTATATTTTCCATGACATGGGCTTTCTGATTACATAAATCTGCAAATTGGAGCCACCATCTACTCTGCTCTTCCCTCCTCTCTATAGTCCCCCTTTACATCCTTTATTTGGAAGGTGTAACTGCCCTAGAATCTTCTAGAAAGTGTAACTTCCTCAGGAAGATATTTTGAAATTTTATTAATTTTGGTATTCCAACTTCACGAGGTCATAACTTTTTATCCGACCGTTGGATCTTCTACTATAATACCTTTTCGGAAAGGTCTTGAGAAATATTGTGCTAAAAAGTGGGGCATAAGGGAAAATGGGAGCTAAAGGCCAGCTACATTCATTTTCCCCCAATTTTCAGGCCCATCCAAAGCCTCTAAGTGCCTCAAAATTGACACCAAATATTTTACTAGGATTTTTGAAAATTAAAATTTTATTATCTCTCAAATGACAAATGGTATTGAAGTGATTTCTTCACCATTGGCTTCAATTTACCATTTTGTAGGTTTTTATAATATTTCATGTCCAACTATGCATAAATTCAAACTTACTAAAATAATAACCCTACCAAATTTAGCCCTTATTGAAAAGAAACAACATTTTTTTGGGTGATGCAAGTTTTCTCTTACACCTTGCATGCTCCTACATCAAACACCCAGGGTAATTTGAAAAGTGACCCTATCACTTCTCAGGAGTAAGAGGGAAACCAAGATGGCTAACTCCAAACTCATATAACCATGATGTATCTTCAATAGGCCTTCCTCTCCATTTCACCAAGTACTCTACATATTGCTTGTTTCTTGTGCTTCTTCTCACACAGCTATCCAAAATGTCTTCTATCTCGTCCTTTTCTGAAGTAGCTGTTGGAATTATTCCACTGTGCCTTTATTATTTCTTCATCAATTCCTCCCTCATAATATTCTATTAAATTTGAGACGTTAAACACAAGTGAATTATGAATTCCATCAGGGAACTCTACCTCATATGCATTTCCTAAATTATGCTTCTTCAAGATCTGGCATGGTCCAAACTTCTTCATCTTCAACTTGTTGTATGTACCAACTGGAAACCTTTCCTTTCACAAATGAACCATGACTTCATCTCCTACTTGGAACTCCTTATACCTCCTTTTGTGATATTCCTTAGCCTTATACTGAGAGTTCATCTTATTGATATGCTTCTTCATCTTGTCCTACAAATTCTTCAGGTGCTCATCAAAATCTTCATCCTTAGCACTACTCTTCTCTCCTTTATCCATCTTTCTCATTTTATAAGCATTCCTCAGACTAATCCCATATATAATATGGAATGGTGATTTACCAGTGCTCATGTTGACAAAAATTTTATAAGCAAATTCCGCCTATAGTAAAATAAATTCCCATCCCTTTGGTTTATCTCCTACTAAGCATCATAGCAGGTTACCCAAACTCTTATTGACCACCTTCTTTTTTCCATTAGTCTATGGATGGTGAGAAGAACTAAACTTCAAATCTATCTTCAAATTCTTCCATAATGTTCTCCATAAATAACTAATAAATTTGGTACCTCTCTCTGAAACTATACTCTTTGATAGACCATGTAGTCTCACCACCTCTCTGAAAAACAACTTTGCAATATGAATATCATTACTGGTCTTATGGAATGGAATGAAATGTGCCATCTTTGAAAATATATCCACAACCACAAATATGGAATCATTCCCTCTCTGTGTCCTCGGAAATCCAAGGACAAAATCAATACTAATTTCCTTGCATGGCCTCTCAGATACAACTAATGGCTGATACAATCGAGTATTCTGACTTGTTCCTTTCGCCATCTGAAATACTCTGCAACCTTCTAAAAAATTCTTAACATCTTATTGTAACTGCAGCCAGTATTAATTCTCACTAACAAGAGCAATGGTCTTATCTCGACCAAAATTCCCAGCCAATCCTCGACTATGCTTCTCCTTGATTAGATTCTCTCTCATAGAATTCCTTGGAATGCACAATAGGCTTCCTCTAAACAACATTCCATCTTGGATTAAGAAATCCAACCATCTTGTCCTATCCAATGTAACAAGTTCCAAACAAGCCTTCCAAGCTTCTGCAAAGTTTGGATCTTTTGGATACAAACTCTTGAGTTTATTGAACCCAACAACCTCTATATTCATCTTTATCAACAATTTTTTCCTTCTACTTAAGGCATCTGCAACTCTGTTTGATTTTCAACTCTTGTGCTTCAAAACAAAAGTATAACTTTGTAAAAACTCAACCCATTTTAAGTGCCTTTGATTCAACTTTCATTGTCTATTGAGATAATGCAAAGCTTGGTGATCGATATATAAAACAATTTTTTTTGGCAACAAATAGTGTCTCCATTTCTTCAAAGTCTAAACTCTAGCATAGAACTCTTGATCATAGACATAATATATCTTCTTAGCATCATTTAACTTCTCACTAAAATAGGCAACAGGCTTACCTTCTTGACTCAAAATAGCTCCTATGGCAGTGCCACTAGCATCACAATCTACATGAAAGATATAAGGAAAGCTAGATGCGGAAACAACTCTCCTAATGTCAAAAACTCAAGGAAGAATGCAAATATACTTTTAATTTTTCAATTACAGTTCAATTAAGATGCACTTTGAACTAAGTATCAGAAACAAAGAATTAGACAAATACAGATGAACACCAGATATATGTGGGAAAACCCTTACAGGAGAAAAACCCACCACACCAAGAGAAATCACTTTGTATTACAGTAATCAAGATTACATACAAGTATCAAACTTATCTTTCTGATGTATGTTTACAGCAGCATTCACCATGAACAACCTTGTATAGGAACCTTCAAGTTACAGTCTACATAGAATAGAAATCACTTTGATCATACACTAAACTATTCATCCAACTATTCTTTGAACCAACCGAACCTTCGAGCATCTGCAACTTCAAACTATATTCATGTTGTTCCCTGTCTGACGAACTTCCTCACAAAACTATCACAACAGACTATCTTCCAACAGTTCCCATTCGGCTCCTCTGATTGGTCCATGAGATGCCAAATAGATGGACATCACTCAGTCAAAATATTTCACACTATATCGGCATGTCAATGAGACACTAACCGTGTCTCCCCGATGCCATACTGCTTAACATTCGATATCGCCAAAATTTTACCTATCAGAAAGATGTTACATCGAGTTCAAAAGACCATCGCTAAGACTTCCTCATGTCGCCAGGAACTCATACTGACGTTCACCACATGTATCACTATCACCAAGATTCATCGCTTTTGGTGAGACGTCATAACGAAGCTCCATATGTCACATAGACATGAGTGTTCTCATCGGCCAGACAATAGTCTTTCGCTGAGACATCATATCGAGTTCTTAAGGGTTATACCAAAGCCTCAAGTGATACCGAACAATCGGCAAGACTTCTTTCCATTGTTAAGACCTCACAGCAAACACTTCATGTTATTCTGAAGTGTCCAAATGGTCGGCAAGACATAACACTATCACGGAGACATTACTCTGAACACTCACAAGTCATACTAAGCACCACTAGTCGCCAAGATTCATATGGAAATGATTGTTTTTCCATCAGCGAGACCTTCCACTCTTGCTGGGACATCTTACCGAAGCCCTTTGAGTTACCCCGAGTGGAAACGATCAGTGAGACATTCCTTCATCGATAAGACTTCTTACTGAGCCACCATATGTTACTCCAACAACTCCATGTGAAACATTCTGTTGGCGAGACTTTGGCTATTCATTGGGACTTCATATTGAGACCCCTTTAGTTATCCCGATGACTTCAATGCAAAACGCTATCGGTGAGACATATTACTTTCGATAAGACTTCTAACCGAGCCGCCATAGGTTATCCCGATATATGATATGAGTGGCCTGTTTGCCAGAGAACTCCATGGGCGGTAAGAGGTCACAACGAATTTCATAAGTCACAGCAATAAGATCCTTCAGCATGACTAAAACAAGGTCACAGTGATAGGTTCCAAAGTAAAAGCGTTCGGCGAGACTCCTGCAAGGTCAGAGTGACTTGTACAATTTCAACAAGGTTACTACTACTAGTCGGCCAGACATGATGGATGTCACACCGACTTTGCTCCAATAGAGGTTATAGCCTATGATGATTGAGGCACACATTTCTAACAAAAGACCTTATTCAAATATGGAAGTGCCAAAACAAGTTTCTCTGTAGCTTTCTTCTTCAACATATCAAAACTTTTTGTTGCTCCTATAGTCCACTTAAACTCTTTACTATCCCCTCTCATTACTTCAATTAGAGGTGCACAAATAATACTTAAACTCTTATTAATCTTTTTGTAAAAACTTTCTAGATCATGAAATGATCTTACTTTTGTAACACTCCTCAAGGTAGGCCATTCAATGATAGCTCTCACCTTCTCTAGATCCATTTTAACACCCTCTGCTGAGACAAAAAATCCCAAATACACCAACTGCCTTTTTATAAAACTATATTTCTTTAAATTAATCAACTTCACCTCCCTTAGCTTTTCAAAAAAAAATTGGATATGCATCAAGTGCTCCTCCAATGTCTTACTGAAAATCGAAATATCATCCATAAGCTGCATAAATGTGCTTGGTGGATTTTGTAGCCCAAAAGGCATGACTAACCACTTGTACAAGCCCTCCTTTTTTTTTAAATGTTGTCTTCCATTCATCTCCTTCTCTAATACGAGTCTAGTGATTTCCACTCTTCAAATCTATCTTCATAAAGTACTCAGCTCCACTCAAACAATTGATAATGTCATTAATCTTTGGCAAGGGAAATTTTTACTTGATGGTGATATTGTTGATGGCTCTGGAATATGTGCACATTCGCCATTCCCCATCATTCTTTGGTTCTATTACTACAAGTACTGCACATGGACTCAAACTCTCTCGAATCAATCCCTTCCACAACAACTCTTGCACTTGTTTGTTCAACTCTTTGCTCTTTGTTGGAGTCATATGATGAGTTGTCTTATTTGAAAACTGGCTCCAGGAATCAAGTCCATCTTATGACTAATCTTTCTTACTGGAGGCAAACCTTCAGGTACATTATCAAAAATAATAGCTTGAAACTCATTCAACAAATCTGAAACCTCTACCGGTACCTCAATAGTATCTTCTTTATCAACTTTAGGGATCAATGCAAAACACATATGCTCATGCTTCATACCTTCTCGAAACTTTCTTCCATCAACCAAAAAAATTCTTGCATTGCTACATACCTTTTTCTCTGCCTCTTTCAAGGGCTTCAACTTATGACGAACTCCATCCTTTGTCAAAGAATAGGTGTTGGCATGTCCATCATGTACTACTCACTGATCAAACTTCCATGGTCTACCTAACACCATATGACAAACATCCATAGGCATAATATCACATAATACATCATCATGGTAATTTCCAATCTTGAACTTTACCAGACATTGTTCATTTACCAAAGCTTTATAGTCCTTCTACAACCAAGCAATCTGGTATGGATTTAGATTTTGTCTTCTCTCCAACTGCAACTTACTAACCATCTCTTCCAAAACAAGGTTATCAGTACTACCTCCATCAATAATAACATTGCAAAATAAACCTTCATACTTACATTTGGTGTGAAACAAAGTCTTCCTTTGAGTTGGCTCTTTCTCCTCATTCAACAAGGCTCTTCTATTAACAAGAACCTATCCTCTTTCTACATCCTCAGAATATGAAGAATCGACATCTTTGTCTACATGTGCAACTCGTGTATTACCCTAAAGTCTTCTATTTGTCCTTCCTTGATGTTTAGGAAACTCATATTGCCTATTCCCTTCTTCTCCACATTGGAAACAGGTTCCATGAAAGCCTCCTCTCCCTGGTCCTCACCCAAATCTTCCTCTTCCTCTTCAGTCTCCATTATTTTTATCACGAGGACGATAGGTGTTATCTCATTTCTGGTTCTAGCTACTACTAGATCCTTTGCCCTTCTTTTGATCTTCATTTCGACCTCCATATGACTGTCCACTAATCCTTCCACCATGACCTCTACCTCTTTGTTTAATTTCAAACCTCCTATTCGACTTCTCTTCTACCTTTAAAGCAAATTGATATGCATCTTCAATGGTAGAAATTCTTACCAGACTCAAATCTTCTTGAATGCTTGGCTTCAACCCATTTATGTAACGAGAAACTTTCTCCTTGTTGGCCTAAGAAGGACTTGTTCTGATCAGGACTTGGTATAATTCTTCTATATACTCCTTAATAGATTTTCCTACTTGTTTCAACCCTTGCATCTTCTTCAACAAATCCAATTCATAGTCCCCAAGAATGAATTGTCTTTTCAATTTTTCCACCATTCAATCCCATCTTGTTATTTTCTCTTTTCCTCTTCTATTTCTTTCCAACTGAACTTCTTTCCACCATATGCTAGCATGGCCTTTCAATTTGGCCTTTGCGAATTTGACCCTATCTGGGTCTTCTATTTCATCATACTCAAAATACTCTTCCATGTCATTGATCCAATCGATCAGCTCCTCTGGATTTAGGTTTCTAGAAAAATTAGAAACTTCTATCTTTGGCCTCTTTCCAATCTTGGAAATGGCCCTAATAAATCTAACTTCTCCAGGATCCATTACATCCTGCACTTCCTCTTCGAATGGATCCTCATCTTCAGCCTCATCCTCACTTTCATCTCTTCTTCTGACATCAACTCCCCTATGCAACTCCTCTTGCAGTGCTTGAACTTGTCTCTGGAGGGCTATAAAACCCTCTTCTATTACCCCAACGTTTCTCCCACCGCAATTTCTTTGTGGAGGCATCTTTTCTTATAGGCCCACAACCATAAGTCTTGGTGCAAACTACCTCACGTTCGTCGATCTGTTTACACACTCAAGAAAACCTGCTCTGATACCACTTGATGAAGGGTACTCCCCTTATAATCTAAACTCACAAAAACAACAGATAATGGCACAAACAAAATACAAGAAGGAAAGAAAATATTTTCTATTATCACTTAAATGAAAATGAAGTTACAACATTATTTTTTCCATCACATGGGATTTATGATTACATAAATATGCAAATCTACAAATCGGAGCCACCATCTACTTTGCTTCACCCTCCTCTCTCTAGTCCCCCTTTACATCCTTTATTTGGAAGGTGTAACCGCCTTATAATCTTTTGGAAAGTGTAACCACCCTAAAATCTTCTAGAAAGTGTAACTTCCTTAGGAAGATATTTTGAAATTTTATTAATTTTGGTATTACAACTTCGCGAGGTCGTAACTTTTGATCTGACCGTCAGATTTTCTATTATAATACCTTTTTGCATAAGTTCTCGAGAAATATTTTGCCAAAAATTAGGGCCTAATGGCCAGCTACTTTTGTTTTCCACCAATTTTCAGGCCCATCTAGAGCCTCTAAGTGCCTCAAAATTGACCCTGAAGATTTTACTAGGATTTTCGAAAATTAAAATTTTAATATCTCTCAAATGACAAATGGTATTGAAATGATGTCTTCGCCATTGGCTTAAATTTACCATTTTCGAGGTTTGTGTAAGATTTCGTGTCCAATTGTGCATAAATGCAAGCTTACAAAAATAGTAACCCTACCAAATTTAGCCCTTATTGAAAAGAAAGAACATTTCTTTTTTTGGTGATGCAAGATTGCTCTTACACCCTGGATGCTCCTACATCAATTTCTTAATTGGTTGATAAATACTTCTAGTACTTTTTAGACTTTCCTAATGAATTTTAAAGACTTATGCAAGTATATAAATATTTCTAATACATTTTTATAGAAATTTATGTAAGTAAATAAATATTTATGAGCATACTTTATTTTTTACATTTTGCTTCTAATTTAAATGTGTTTTTCTAAATGTGCATTCATTGCATTGTTTGAGTTTATTGAATCTTTATTGGTAAGTGAATAATGAAATTGAAAAATCAAAAAGAAAAATACTTAAAAATATTAAAAATTATAATAAATTTGCATTAAGGAAGAGTAAGATTGTTCAAGAATCAAAAGTTCAAATATTTTGTTATTAATGTACATAATTATAGTACATATTTTTTTTCTTTGATCCTTGACAAGAACTAATTTTCACAAATAATTCACTCTAATCCAAGACTCGCCTATTTATTGGGTTTTAAAGATTCCTTCCAATGTATAGTTTGGCATAATGTCAATAAATTTACAACCAAGGAAGTGTGCCCTACAGGTACAACAAGATTAATTTTTGAATAACGTTGAGGCCAATAAAAGATAATTAGGTAACTAATTTAATTTCAAAATTAAATGAACTATAAATTGTAGTCCAAACTTCAATTATAATAATTAGTTTTACAATTTCTTGATTATAATTTTTATTATACCATACATTTTTGTTCAAATCCAACAATATCAAATCCACTCAAATGACACTTCACTCTAATTTTATTTATAATGCCCAAATCTTACAAAGAGAAAGCATCTTACACAATGCACGACAATGCCAACATTTGTAAAAGAATTTGTTTAGCATTACTATTAAAATATATTTTGTTAAGACATTTGAAATACAAGGTATTGATGTACATAAAATTTTAATTTAAGGAAATATAACTTGGAAACTTGCTTGAATCAAGATAATGACTTACTTTTTATGGTTAGTTTCAATAATGAACACCATTTTTATTTTTAATTGTATTCTCTCTATAAATTCTTCTAATAAAATTATTAAAATAAATTATAAATTTCTAAATAATACTCCAAACCTTATAGATTTAAAATATATTGAATTCCATAGCATGTATCACAAAACATAAGGGTGAGCACATTAATTGTCACTATCATAATATTGTTTTAAAACTCTATTAAATTTATATTATTTGTATGTTCACTTTAGTGATTGGCAACTAAAGGTTGATATTAAACTTAATAACTATGTTCACTCTTATAATGTGCGATGAACAAAGATTGGTGATTGAATTTATATTCCAAGGCATAAATATCACAAGGTAGTGTTTGATGGAACAAGTCCCAAAATAAGTCACCATTCGTTAGATTTATTTAGATGAATGGTGAGATGACTTGATATATACTTGTATATCTTTTCCATAAAGATCATTCACTTTTACATTAATTGAAACAATAAATAATATAATTTTTAAATTGCTAATCATGATTATCCTTTTGTCTATTAATGCAATAGTGTTGGGTTTCCATTCAGCACCATTAGAAGTATGGTTATTTTCAATTATATTTTAATTCTAAAATGTAACCCTAATAAGGAAAATATTGGAAATATAGCCTATAGAATAATTTGAGAGTCATTATATTTATTGAAAATGATATTTGTATGGTTATTTTCAATTATATTTTAATTCTAAAATGTAACCCTAATAAGGAAAATATTGGAAATATAGCCTATAGAATAATTTGAGAGTCATTATATTTATTGAAAATGATATTTGAAGTTCAATATTTTTTATGAATATTGAAGTTTGAATGATCACACCTTTTGGTGTCCATACTTGTAAAATCTATAATACTTTATTAAAGATGATATATGACAATGTATCAAATAAAGTTTTAAGTCATCATTTTGGAATTTTGTTTTAGTTTTTAGCTCTATTTTTAGGTTGTGGTATTTTAGATTTGGAAATTTTTGAAAGAAATAAAATAAACATTGTTAGAATTTACAATAACTTCAATTCAACAATTGCAAGTTGAAATGTCTATTTGAAGAGAGACCACATAGGCATATCACATGTGAGTCATGACAAAGTTATCTCTTTCTTGAGTATGTGAAAGCGAGTCTTACATTCATTTCTCTATGATGCCTTAGATCTCAAAGTTTTAATCTCAACATTAGGTTTTATTAGGTAGGTAATAGAGTTGGAGAGAAACTGCTAAATATCAAATGAGTTTTGATGTTAAAACCCATATAACATATGTAGAATTCTTTAAAACCAGTGGGCTTACTAATGAATACAATGATGTTCATGATACCTTACTCACTTATAAGACCACTAGAGAGCCTAGATGTTGTAAGGAAACTAGTGTTTCAACCTTGCAATTATAAGAGGTTAATATTTATAGTAAGTTTATTTTTTAGCATGGATTGGTGCAAAATTTTCCCCAAAGGTTCAGAATGACTATATAAGCATGCTCATAAAGTTTCATCACAAGATCATGTCCATATTTCAAGATATTCAATTTTCTATTTTTGAAAGTTTCAAAATCCAATTTGAAGGAAATATAGGAATTTTTTGGGCTTAAAAGTGGTTTTAATTGGTGAAGTTAATTATAGATTGATAGAGAACTTCATGATATTTCTATAAATTCAAATTGTTCATCAATCAAACACCCGAATCAAAGTTATGGCCTCCAAAAGTTGGATCTCCTGAAATGGGAGATATGTAAAAACATGTTGGACATATGAGTTGTAAAATGGGAGTTACATATGGTGGTGTGTGTTTGAAATATTATATAGGCATCTTTTATTGGAGATAAAGATGTGTGCCACTTTTTAGGTGGTTTTAGCTCATGTCTCTGTAATATTGTTTGATAGTTCCATGTATGGTATCTCCTATATATTAGGTACATGAGATGGAGGTTGGGTGTTAGAGTCTTATAGTTGTTGAGTTTCCTATTAATCTCTAGTTGGTGATACTCTTTGATGGGAAAGGTCGTTGATGTCACAACTTGCATCATTTAATTAGTTCTTTTATCAAACTAGGTGTCTCTCAGAGCAATATGTGATAAGGATAGTTGTCGCAGATTCTTTTGGGGGGTTTGCACTGTAAACAGCGACTTTAGGTATCATTTTTCCTACTTCAAGAGCTTTCAGGAGCTAAACTGTAGCGACTAATTCCTAAGATTTAAATCTATTTTAGCTTCTAATTTAAAATCCTGTCGACTTAATTCTAAATTTATTGACTTCAATTTAGACCAATTCATGGAGACAATTAATGATTACTTTAATTCCTAATCTAAAACACGAAATTCCAAATTAATTCTATTTTGCTTCAAAAGAAATCCATAACTTAATTGTTGGAAAGTAAATGTTAATTTAAGAGCAAGAATGAATTGCAGGAAAATGATGATTATTCTAAAAATTGTAAAGACTAATCTCCATGAACAGATTCTGAACAAACTTCAACTCCATCTTTCCATAAATTCCTAATATTGCTTTAATGAAGCTTAACAAACAAACATCATTTTTAACCAATTCAAACAACATCTAAACCTAAATTATATTAAAAACCTATTAACGATCCTAATGGTTCAATTCAACATTTCTAATAAACAAATCTAACCATTCTAACAATTCGATCTTAACCATAATAAACTGAAACTTTGAAATGTAATTGTAAACAGAAGTTATTATCCAATTTTAACATTTACCAAAGTAGAAGATGATTTCAATGATTGAACAATTCAAAATCAGTTTCTACTACAAATTTAATTTTAATGAATCATAAACTAACAACACTTAACAAAAATACCATAAGATCATTCCAAAGGTTGATCTGGCCCTACTCTTCCTCAGGTAAGATCCTTCAACATAGTGAATTGATTAACTTCTTGCTTCCCTTCTCATTGATCAAAAGTAGAACGCAAAACAAAGTATTACTTGTGATTACAAAAATTATGATTGCAAATTATCTAACTCCTAACTAAGACCAAAATATGGATATTTATTAAATATTTGTATTAGCTTCTAACATGGCATTAACTGCCAAAACTTAAGGCGACCAACTACAAATTACAAAATGAAACTAAAAATAGAACTAAAGTGGACTAAGGAGGACTATGCTAGAACTACACTAGATTGGTGCTAGAAGTAAAAGTTCCTCAACTGACTATGAAGAAGCCGATTCAGACTTTGAGTGACTCATCATACAGCAGGGCCTATCTATGGCGTAGTCATTCCTCATGATTAAATAGAGAGTTTAACCGTCTCATCTACCTTTAAGATACCCTGTTAAAAAAACCCTTATGAAAAGGACAACAATCATGGTAATCCAAAGTCATCATAAAGGAACACATTTAACACAACTATTGCTTCCAAAATATTTGCTAATTTAGTTAAACATAAAGTAAAATAAGCAAATATGTTAATCTATTGTCTACCACTTGGCATGTCAATTAACAATAACAAGTCTTTTTAAACATAAAAATAATTAAATGAAAGTATATTATATCTCCCATCATTTTCTCTCCAACTTGCTTTGGACCATGTCCTCATAGTTCATCATCCATAAATATGGTGTTCTCTTTCTCTCTGTTTAGTGCCTCCATCCAAATGGTGCAGTCAAATACACCCTCCCTGTATTGTTCTAGAAATTCAGTATTTAGTGCATAGCCATAGTTTCGTCTCAAGTTCTCAAACCACACCCTCATTACTGGAGTTGGTATATTTGTTGTTTCCTTTAGCATTGGTGTTGGCATAATAATAATCGGCATTCTGAATCTCATGCCTACCCATAATTCTTTTTTTTGTTGGATTAGAGTGATGACATGCCTGAATCTGACTAAATTTCAATTGATATTATTTAGACTAATTGGCTCCCTTCTCCTGACTGATTTTGGAATAAGTTGGTACCTTTCTTCATAGGACCGTAGTTCTAATGGTGGGAGTGTTGCTTCAACATTCTAGAATGTTGCAATGCTATCAAACAAATTTGAGACATATAGAGGATTAACATCATTTAACTTGACCATTGATCTTACAGCTTTGATATATAATTCAGCATGGGGCTTTTCAGGTCTCATTAGTAACCCATATTTTCTTTGAGCTTCTTTGTACTTATCCATTCTATTTGACCAATCCACCTGATTTTGCATTAAAGAAACAAATAATCTTATCTGAAGCTCACCAACATATATATTCAACATTGAGTCATTATTGTCCCCCATTAAAAATCCATGTTGGTAAAACTCACACATTAAATTCTGAATGTTAGGGTGGTTGTTAAATTAATCTTTAAGGAAATCATGATCTTCATTGTAATCCAGACTCCTTCCCAACATTAAATGATTTATTTTCCATTCTAAAAAAATTTCTCTAAGAAACAAAGAATATGTTGCAACCGGTCATCTCATGGAAAGCATGGAAGAACTGACTTCTACCACCTGTTCAATTCTTCTCTTAGTCTCATTCTTTTCTTTTTCTAAATTTAGTATCTGCTCTTTCAACACTTTTCTTTCTTCCTTATATTTCAAAACTGTCAAATAATGGTATCGAGGCTGAACTGGAGTAGGTTGCACTAGAGGAGTGGGTGGAATATGAAGGATAATGGAAGGTAATGCAAGGCTGTGTGGAGGAGCAATGGAAGTAGAGGCTTCTTGTGCATAGAACCGTATGAATTGTTTCTTTAATTCTTCTGATTTCTTTTGCAACTCTTCCTTTAATCTTGAAATTTCCTCAGCACTTACTAATGCTTGCACACTGGCTTGTTGCAGGGCATCCTCTGTTTTACTTAACTAGTCTCTAATCCTTGTGTCATTTTGCTCAACTTTCCTTTCCATTGTTTGATTTTTGTAGACAAATTGTTTCAATTCTTCTTCTTTTCTTCTTAATTTTTCTTCAAAGAATTGCACATTTCTTCTTTCTTGTTCTAATTCAGCCTCTAAATGGGACATTTTCATTGTTCTTAGTAATTCCTCAATCTATAATTCTTTTGTATTCAATGCTTTGTGGGATCCTTTTTCTTCAATTAAAGCCTCTTTCCCTTTCCTCTTCTCATGTTTTGGGGAAGGTATAGGGGATTTCATTGTCTCTTCTTGTTCAAATTATTCAGAGGCCTCTTGCTCTTCGAATTGTGCGCCAAAATCTTCAGTAGAGTCGTAGACTTCAAAAATAGGTTTGTCTTCAAGAGTCAACATTGGGTTTTCAGGGGGACTTTGAGGTCTCTTAGGAGATTGTACAAGGGTACGGGTATCTTCATGCTTAGAGGATTTAACAGGGCTTCCAGAAATAGGGTTTTGACTTATAGGTGCCTCTTCAAGAGTGGACACAACAATTTTAGCATGACTAGGGTTTTCCTCATGTACTTCTTGTCTCTTCTTTTTTGACCTAGTACAGGTTACCCTAGATATCTCTGGAAATTTTCTTTTTCCCCTTTTCTTGGAAGATTTTCCTTCTTCCATTTTTGTCTTTTTGGCTGAGGGTTCCCTTGTGGGTCTCCCTTTTTGCTTTCCTACATGTGCAAACAAAAATTCTAACCAACTTTGCTTCCCAGTTTCTTTTTTTAAGAAATGGTATTTAATTATCAAATGTATCAACCCCTGGTATTTCATAGAAGATTCCCCCTAGCTTTCACTCTCAAAATCATGGAAGAAATTTGTTGAAATAGAATGCTGGAAAATTTATCCTAGCTGAAGGTTTTGTTTGACCATACCTTAAATGTATTAAAAGTCGCATTCCTGGACCCAGTATTGTACCATACTACCCATCACAAGTGAAGAACTTCATAATCCAAGTCACAACAGTCCTCCATGGCTCGTCCAAACTATTACAAGCTATGCCACACTAGTCTCCTTTGTGCATTTGTATCTCTTGCCTTATTTCCGGCTCTTGGTGAAATGCAGCCACCAATTTCTCAAACTTAACTTGGCCTTTGTTAACCGGTTTTCCTTCATTTGGAATCCCAGAAATTTCACTTATAATTTCTGGTGTGACATCAATTATTTCTCCCCTTACCCTAGTGACATTCACGTTGAAGTTTTTCACAAATTCCCTAACCATTTCTAGTTGGAAGCCTTCATACTGCATCACAAAATTTAGCCACTCAGCTTCTTCTAACAATCTTCTAGTCTATGAATCAAGATTGAAGTTCTTTAGTTCATAATTTCTCTTATTCCCCATCTTTCTCTGTCAAAAATGGAAGACTTCATTGGCGAACTTCAACTAGAAATCTAAATTACTTACCAAAAATGTGGAATGATTTGATTCTTGATTTGGGAGCGGCCAATTTTGAAAATGACATAGCATGCCATTAATCTCCTACATTTATTTCCTTTACTTCTCCAAACGATTCACACGCCACAACTTGAAACTTGCAATTCAATTCGCAAGGTTGGCGACATTCATTACACATGTCATCATGTACTTGGGAGGATTTTTGAAAACACAACCAAATCATGAAGAGATTTGTTGTCGACTAACATCATCCATGTCACATCATTCCTTATTCTGACAATTCGTCTCTTTTTGAAATGATTAAAAGTGGATTTATTAATCATTGATTAACATTGTGGTGGAGATGTCTAGATTCATAAATATTTACCTATTTTAAATTAGTCTAACTATTTTAGAAAATAACTTTGAAAACAATATTCACATTAAATGCGCACCTTAATTTATTTTGAGCCCTTGAGTTTTTCATGAACCTTCAGGAGCCTTCAAGAGTTCATCAGGAGTCTTCAGGAGCTCTCAGGAGCTTGGAATTTTAGGAGTCTTTAGGAGCTTTTAAGGAGCTATTGAGCAAAAATAGAGTCTTCAAAGTCTTCAATCTTCAAGATCGTTAGGAGCCTTCAGAAGATTTCAGAAGTTAACTTAGATAGACCACCATTTCTGGTTTTTAGTCACCACTTTTTTTTCTTTTCTTTTTTTACCGAAAGTAAACTGCCATTTGCTAGTTTTCAATTTACTTCCATTTTTCTCAAGGTAAACTGCTATTTGTTGGTTTTCAATTTACCTTATTTATTTTTGCCTTCTTCAAAGGTTCAAAGATCTTCTCTCATGGAAGATAACTCTTTTCTCTCCATCAATTGGAACTAACTGGACAACTCCATTCTCAAAAAAAAAATTATCTCATAGGATCCTAACCATCTGGTATGGAACTTTCCTTTAAAATCTTCAAATCTAGAGTCAAATAATAGTGCCCAATCTCCCTCTCTGAACTATTTGAACACAATATGTTTATCATTCCATTCCTTCCTTTTCTTTTGAATCACTTCTGTATGTTGAAGTGCCTCCATTCTCATTTCATCAAGTCTATTAGGATGCAAAATTATGCTTTTCTCTACTTCTGGCAAGTCAATCCCAACTTCTACTGTTGTCTTCAATGTTTTCAACTCAAATTCAATTGGCATGTCTGGTTTCTTTCCATACACAAGTTCATATGGGGAGAACCTAGTCGTTGTTTTCCACATGGTGTTATAGGCCCAGACTACTTCATCTAGCCTATCTACCCAATTTTTTTCCTCAAAGAAACTATTTTTGTCAAAATATTCTCTAATTCTCTATTTGTGACCTCTACTTGTCCATTCGCTTGTGGGTGATAAGGTGAAGATTTTCTGTGAGTTATTTAGTACCTCTATAAAAATGCTTCTATCATTGTTGACACAAATTGTGGTCCTTGATCTGAAACAATCTCTCTAGGTGCACTAAACCTTTGGAGAATTTTCTTGTACATAAATTCTACAACTTTATCCTCTTTTTCTACTGGTAGTGCCTTCATCTCAACCCATTTTTTTGCACAATCGATACAAACAAGGATATATCACTACCCTCTTGAAGGTGGATCTATCGGTCCCACAAAATTGATGCCCCACTTTTCAATGGTTCAAGAGCTATTTGTGGCTACAACGGCATCTCCATGGATATTGTAGGCCTCCCCATTATTTGGCACTCATCACAATGTTTGAAAAATAATGTTGCATCCTTTGTCATTGTTGGCCAAAAGTAGCCAGCCCCCAAGATTTTATGAACTGTTCTTATAATTGAAAAGTTCCCCCCTTCAGGTTTGTGATTGCAGGCATGCACTACATCATAAACTTCCAAATTTTTTTACACATCTACGTAAAACATGGTCGGGACATAATTTAAATAGAAGACCATTAAACCATTGAAATCTAGAACTCTCACAGATTAACCTCTTTTTTTGCTTATGATTGAATTGACTTGGACATTTTCCTGTAACAAGGTAATTTTCCAAATCAGCAAACCATGGTGGATGAACTAATATAGCAAATAAGTGTTCGTCTAGAAATTCATCATCCACTGGTTCTTGGTTATCCTATAAAACAATTTTGGAAAGAAATTCAGCAACAACATTGTCCTTTCCAGACTTATCAACTATAGTTACATCAAATTCTTGTAATAAGAGTAACCATCTGATAATGTGTCCACCTAGCATTGCTTTATTCATTAGATATCTGATTGCAGCATGGTATGTATGTACGTAGATTTTATAGCATGTAATATAATGTCTGAATTTATTTATTGCATATACTACAGCTAAAAATTCATTTTCTGTTGTGTAGTTTCTTTCAGCAGGATTTAAGTTTTTGCTAACATAGTAAATCGCATGCATGGCATCATTTTCATCTTGTTGTCCTAATACACAACCAATGGCCAAATTAGATGCATCTCCATGTATGTGAAAAGGCTCTCCCCAAACTGTTCCTTTGATAATGGTTGAAGTTGTTAGGGCTATCTTGATTGTTTCAAAGGATTTATGACAATCCTCTATCCATACAAATTCTTCTTCTTTCTTGAGTAGGGTAAATAGTGGTGATGCAATTTTACTAAATCCTTCTATAAATCTTCTGTAATATCTTGCATGCCCAAGAAAACTTTGTATTCTAATTTGGTTTTGAGGGATTTCAATGTTCTATATGATCTCAATTTTCTTGGGATCAACCTTTATCCCCTCTTTTGAGATGTGATGTCCTAGAACAATTCCCTTTGTCATCATAATGGAAATTTTTTCATGATTGAGTGATAACCTATGATCTTTGCAGCCTTGTAAAACCTTTTCTAGGTTTTTTAATGCTTCATCAAATGTTTTAGCATGGACTGTAAAGTCATCCATATAGATTTCTACACATGAATTGGTGAAATCTACAAATATTGCAAGTACTGCTCTTTGAAATGTCATAGGTGCATTACATAGTCCAAATGGTAAGACTATATATGCATACATACCCCAAGGACAGGTAAAGATAGTTTTTTCTTGATCTTCAGGGGCTACTTGGATTTGGTTATATCCACTAAAGCCATCAAGAAATGAGAAGTAGATGTTGCCTGCTAAGTTGTCTAGTACTTGATCGATAAATGGCAATGGGAAATGGTCTTTTTTGTGGCCTTATTCAATTCTCTATAGTCTATGCAAACTCGCCATTTACCATTTTTTTTTGGAACTATAACCAGTGGAGAGACCCACTCACTATCAAATATTGGGTATATGAATCCTATGTTAAGCAGCTTCTCAATTTCTTTTTTAACAATGTCATGAAGAACAAGATTAATTTGCCTTTGTCCTTGTCTTATTGGTCTGATATCTTCTGTGTAGATGTGATGACTACATATTGAAGGATGGATACATCTCATATCAATATACTCCCAAGTAAATGCCCCAGTGTGTTTTTCTAAAATTTCTTTCAATTTTTCCTCTTGCATTGGGGATAAGGTTGAATTGATATTAAGGGATTTATCTCTTGCTATTGTAATCTCCTTTGTGTCTATTTTAGAATTTATTGATTTCTCAACCAGAGTATTTAGAGGACAATAATGTTGTTCATGTAATGTTGTTTGACAATTATCTTGCTCATTTTCTGAAATTATCTCTTGTTCTTCACATTCTTGTATATGTTCACTTATGGTTACCACTGCTAATTCCACAATACCATCACCTTATGAATCCAAATCCTCATCTACCCAAAGGTGAGTGTTTGTTTGAATTGATGGCTGTTTAGGTGGATAAAGTGACAATTCTTTTTACTTTTTTCATTGGTGATTATCATGCTTCTTGATCTACAATCAATTAAGGTTGCAGTAGTAGCCAACCATGGTCTGCCTAATATGATTGGGTATCCAAAATATTTCCTTCTATCTTTGAGAACCAAAAATTCGACTGGGTAATCCTATGTATCAATTGTGACCATGATTTCTTCTATAACACCTTTTGGTTTTGTAGTTGATTGATCAGCCAACTGCAAAACAATTGTTGTTGGTTGAATTGTTATCATTCCTAGCTTTTCAACTGTATCTGATGTAATGACATTTATGGTAGCTCCTAAGTCAATCAAGACATTTGATATTTCAATTCCATTAATACTCAGTGTTATGATAGGGCTACCAGGATCATTATATTTTTTTGGAAGCAATCTTCCTGATAACACATCAATAAGTTTAGTCCCTACTTGAATTCTTGAAGGCATTTTCTTTTTCCTTCCTGGGGTCTTTATGCAAAGGTATTTTACTAACTGATTGATCTCGGGTATATCCTTGATTTCCTGTAATAGAGGTGTCTCTATGTTAATATTTTTCAACTCTCTAAGAAGTTATGAATCGATTACATTCATGTAGTTAGGAGAAGAGGTTTGAGGATTAGTTTTCCCTTCGTGCAATCTCTCAGGATAGGGAGCTTGTTTGACATTTTTTTTCTCTTACAACATTTCTTCTCTAGTTTCTTCCTCTCTTTCTGGAATTTTATTAGTTGGTCTAGTTTGCACATTTTGACTTTGCAACTGTATGTCATTAACATCTACTACATTTACATTAGGGTTGTTTGTATCAGTTCATGTGTTTTTTGGATTTGGAACCAGTTGAGTTGGAATTTGAGGTTGATTCACTCGATCAGTGGAAGCATTAGGGGCATTAAGGGCTAGAGGTGTTTGTCCCTAGGGTCTTTTTTGTCCCTAATTTTGTCATGGTTGAAATTAGTTTTGATTTTTCTGCCATGAGGATTGATTTGTTTTCCATTGTGGTTGTTGGTTAGCCTGCCACTGGGATTGGTTCCATTGGGGATTCATCCATTCTAGTTGTCACCAATATGTAGGTGGGGGTTGTGGTTGATATTTGGGGGTCCATTGATTTTGGTTTTGCCATGGGTTTTGATTCCAGTTTGATTATGAACCATATTGTCTTTGATTTGTGTTATACCCTTGGTTCTGAGGTCTTTGGTTGACATAATTGAGCTCTTCTTCGACCACTGGTGGTTTCTTGATATTGTTCTTTATTCTTGCCAAAGGATTGAAGGAACTAGTTGGGTGTGGTTTTTCGGGTGTGTTTTTTCACAAATCTCACAAATTTCAACCTGATTTAATGGGCATTCCCTCAAAAGGTGTTTTCCCCTACATTTGGAACAATAAACTGACAAGGGTTCAGTGGTTTTCTTTTCTCCTTGCATGTTAAGATGTAGTAGCAGATCAGTCTTCATGTTCACCAAGTTTTCCATTACTTCTAATACATTAGTGATGTGAGCCTTGCTCCTTCTGGAGTTTCAAGTCCCCACTCTAGTTCTAGAGTAGTTTCTATAGATCTCCACAATGTCATCAAAGGAAAGCTTGTTAATGTCTCCCTTTCCCATCAGGTTCAAGGACTCTCTCGACTCATCTTCAATTCCTCTCGGGAATTTTTTTTGTTGATTTCATCATCCAGCCCATTAGTGCACCTTTGATGTACAAATTGAAATCTATCAGCATACTCTTCTAGACTTTCGTCTTCTAGTTTCTTTATGTGAAACAGTTCCTCCTTTCTATCTCTCACTCGACAATAATCCTAGTATTTGTCCAATAATTCAGTCTCCATCTGCTATCAAGTCCTAATTGTTCCTAATCCTAAACCCATAAACCATCTTAAAGTTTATTATGTTAAAGTAGAAGGAAACAACTTCAACTTCTGATTATCAGTTGAATAATCATAGGTTTGGCATAAGATTTTGAATTCAAACAGGAATTGATCAGGGTCTTCTGTAGTCTTTCCCCTAAACGTTGGAAGAACTGAGGGCAAAAAAAAATTCATAGGGGGTTCATCAAGCTATCTTTCAAGATTGATAGGATTTGAAAAGGTCCTATTTGTTGGGGGACGTACCGGTTGGTCACCCATTTCTTCTCCTGGAAATGGATTTTTGTTCTCCTCTTGATTTTCAATGGGTTTTTCTTGATTAATTTCTTGATTTTCAATCAGGTATTGTTGGATATCCACTTGATTAAAATCAAGATTTCTTCTAATGCCAACATTTCGTGGAAGAAACCTTCCTAGTTGGTCTCTATTTCGTCTCATCCACAATTTCATATCTCTCTTCCCTATCAACACTAAGGTTTCACACTAAATAGCCAAATCATTTAAGTATCCTTGAAAATGGTGCCAAAAATGATGGGAAAGGTCATTGATGTCACAACTTGCATCATTTAATTAATTATTTTATCGAACCGGGTGTGTCTTAGAGCAATATGCGATAACGATAGTTGTCACAGATTCTTTTGGGGGGGTTTGCATTGTAAACAATGACTTTAGGTATCGTTTTTCCTACTTCAAGAGCTCTTGGGAGCTCTTCAGGAGCTTTCAGGAGCTAAATTGTAGCAACTGATTCCTAAGATTTAAATCTATTTTAGCTTCTAATTTAAAATCCTGTTGACTTAATTCTTACTTTATTGACTTCGATTTAGACCAATTCATAGAGACAATTAATGATTACTTTAATTCCTAATCTAAAACACGAAATTCTAAATTAATTCTATTTTGCTTCAAAAGAAATCCATAACTTAATTGTTGGAAAGTAAATGTAATTTAAGAGTAGGAATGAATTGCAAGAAAATGATGATTATTCTAAAAAGCATAAAGACTAATCTCCATGAACAGATTTTGAACAGACTTCAACTCCATATTTCCATAAATTCCTAACATTGCTTTAATGAAGCTTAACAAACAAACATCAATTTTAACCAATTTGAATTGCATCTAAACCTAATTTATATAAATAACATGTTAACGATCCTAATGGTTCAATTCAATATTTCTAATAAAAAAATATAACCATTCTAACAATTCGATCTTAACCATAATAAACTAAAACTTCGAAACATAATTGTAAACTAAAGTAATTATCCGATTTTAACATTTACCAAGGTAGAAGATGATTTCAACAATTGAACAATTCAAAATCAGTTTCTACTATAGATTTAATTTTAATGAATGAGAAAATATCAACACTTACCAAAAATACGATAAGATCGTTCCAAAGGTTGAGTGGGCCTTGCTCTTCTTCAAGTAAGATCCTTTAACATAATGAATTGATTAATTTCTTGCTTCCCTTCTCATTGATCAAAATTAGAACGCAGAATAAAGTATTGCTTGTGATTAAAGAAATTCTGATTGCAAATTATCTAACTCCTAACTAAGACCGAAATATGGATATTTATAAAATATACTTATTAGCTTCTAACGTGGCGTTAACTGTCAAAACTTAAGGTGACGAACTATAGATTACAAAATAAAACTAAAAATAGAACTAAAGTGGACTAAGGAGGACTATGCCAGAACTACGCCAGATTGGCGCTGGAAGTAAAATTTCCTCAACCAAAATATGCAGAAGTCAATTCAGACTTTGAGTGACTCATCATCTAGCAAGGCCTATCTATGGCGTAGTCATTTCTCATGATTAAATAGAGAGTTTAACTATCTCATCAACCTTTAAGATACCCTTATGAAAAGGACAACAATCATGGTAATAAAGATTAATGCAGCATAATTATCTCATCCAAAGTCATCATAAAGCAATGCATTTAACATCAGTTATTACTTCCAAAATATTGGCTAATTTAAAATAAGCAAATATGTTAATATATTGTCTACCGCCAGTCATGTCAATTAACAATAACAACAAGTCTTTTTAAACATAAAAATCCTTAAATGAAAGTATTTTATATCTCCCATCACTCTTGTGAGAATTATTTCTTAGCAATTATATTTTAATCTTGTTGATTTCAAAATAATATATTGGATAGTATTTGGAGTGTGATGTTTTTCTCCCACAGTGGTTTTCTCCATGTAAATTACTATGTCGTGGTATGAATGTTGTTTATGTTTATTTTTGTTTAGGTTTATGTAACTTTTTAGATCTGAAAAATTATTTGTATAACCCTCCTCTCAAGATTAGTATAGGAATTTGTTTCACTTCCATAACTTCCTTATAGATACATCTCTCAAGGTAAGATGCTAAATACAAATCTTCCTAAAAGTGACACTGGGTGCTTGGATTATAATGCATGTAATATATTTTGATCAACCCATAATATCTCAAGGATCACCTACAACCAAAACAACCTTACACATAAGAAAGAAACAATAGAAATTATATGAGATGGAAAATTCACTAGATGAAAAATGAAGTTGGTACAATATACAATGAAGAAACCCTTGTTATAGAAACAAGGATGAAACCCTAAGACATACCAAGTTTATGAAAAGTATCTCAATCCTATGATATGCAAAAAAAAAACTAAATTACCTAAGTATGCTTAAGTATGAAGTGTGAATAAGATCTAATATGAAACTAGTTATGTAATATACCACATTCACACTGACACCCCCCTCTTTAGTGCAACATGGGGAGTGTACAAAAATATAAATATGCAAGGATGGGTCCTAGCTACAAAGCCATGTTAAGTACCCATGTACAAATAAATCTCTTGTAAGCAAAGTAAAAGATAAAAACTTGTAGGAAAAGCCCCCTCTCCAAAAGAGAAAGAAATGAAAAAAAAAATTATGAGTGAAAGAAGGAACACAAAACAAGACCATGTACAAATGAAAGAAGAAAAATACCCAAATATGAAGATAATATGACAACAACTATGGGACTATCATGAAAGAGAAGAAGGATGTCATCCAGTGTGTTTGTCAAATCTATAAGTTAGGAGTCACAAAAAAAACCTATAATATTTGTCAATTATTTATCCCAATGTACCAAATTTGTAATACTATGTTGTGCTTAATGCAAAGAAACACTCAAAGCAACAAATGATGGAGATGTGATATCAATGTATGTAATCCAACTATATTATCCATCCCATGATGATGTGGCTATACAATATTTCTAAATATGAACGCTTGTATATTAATTTTCCAATGCTAGAATGCAAGAATCTTTAGCCTCAAGATACTAACTCAAAAATTAAAAAGATGAAGCCTCAATATCTAGATTAAGAGTCATAGAATCCAAAGAATCAATGAAGATCTTTGTAGGAGGAGAAGAAGTGTCAAGAGAAGCCTTAATGTCGTCACAGCTATCAAGACCTAAAAAATAATCAAGTGCTCTTGTGTATCATCACCATATGGTAGGTTATTTAAATCATCAAGGGGTAGAAGATTTTCCATCAAGATTATCTAGGAATGGAGAGATGTGGGTCTCCAAATATCTCCCAAATTCTAGTCCAAAGAGTGTGTGGGCACTCAATATGTGAGATACAACATTTATTTCCAAAATCAACACTAATACCAATCAATTCAAGGATATGATCATTCTTGATAGCTCATGCTTTCTTTTCATTAGGTGTACTTAGTTCAGGGACAAGTACATAGAGAAGTGACAATAGATGAAGTCTCTTGAGATGTTTCAAAATGTCATATTTCAAAGACTTATAGTTCTTATTGTTTGATTTGATTATGAAAGGATGAGATTAAAAACCTATTGTTTTATAATTATAGACTCCTCATATATAAATTATAGATCAAAAGATGTAAAATCATAACCCTTGTAACATAAATGGTCCCATAGTTTGCAAAATATCTAAACTACAAGTCAAAATAAAAAAATAACTTAAACTAAAATATCAAGTACATAGATAAAAATTAAGAAAAACTATATGGATGGTCACATAGTTCTTGGAACCATCTTTTCAATAACTTGTTTTACAAAAAATAGATATATTATTGACACCACATTTTGTTGTGTCTAATTTTGTTTTGTTTTTCTATTTTGGCCATCTTTTTTCCTTCGCTTGCCCATTATTGATAACCAATCTAGGGATCCTAAAATTTTGGAAATATTGAGTGATTTTGTGCCTCTGGCTTTTGTATTTGGCCCTCATGTTTGTTCCTTAGACAAAAAACCAAGTTGTAGAATAAAAAATTGACTGTGTTTGTGTTGTCAAGTTGTTGGGGTTTTGGTGTTCCTTCTACTGCCATGCTTTCTCTATTTTCCCCTAATCCCCACTCATACCCTTGTAAAATTGACTAAGTGTTGAGTTTTCAATATTTTAGGTCTTTAAGGTTTCCCTTTTGTGCATGCAAAATTAATTCCCCTTCATGAAATCCCCTCAATCCCCAAAGCCCAAAATTAAAAGGGTCTAAGTGTTGGCCCTTTGGACTTTCAAGCTATTGAAATCTTCATTGATCTTGTAACTCTTTTGGTAATCATTTTGACATCTCCCCAATGCCTAAAGCTTTCCCTTTATAAACTACCTAAGTCCAAACTCATTGGAATTTCAAGTATCTCCTTCCCTCCATCTCTCTTTTGGTACACAATAAGAGATCTTTCTAAACCATAATTCCTAACTCATTCCCTTTTCCCATTAGAAATTCCTCTGATTCATCATTTCAAATTTTTGGGGTTTCACATCCTTTCCTAGCTTCCATCCATTTCTAGTTCTCTAAAGTTTCCCTTTTCATCATAGGTAAAACTTTAGACCTTTCCCTTGGTACTTGACCAACCTTTCCCCCAACTTCTTGTTTTCTCTTTTCCTTTCACTTTTTGTTTTTTTAGATTTTCTCTTCCTCCTCTTCCTCATTGGAATGTGATACGAGGGAGGCTCATCACTTGATTTTGAGCATGTTTTTATTGCCTTCTAGTTTATGGTTTTCATGCTCTTCTTCTTGGCTCGATCAATATACATTATACAATAGGCCCAAGGCCCAATGTATGATAAACAAGGATCTTCGAGGTCATGGATGATTTAATGTCTTTTCTCTTTGGAACGATGGTAGTCATGAGCCTAATACTCCACCAATAGACTCCAAAAGGCATTATTTTGACCAAGAAGTGACATTAATGCTCGCTAACAATTGCAACCACCAAATATTGATCCAAGGAAGCTAAAAAAGGGTCTTAATTACAATTTGGTATGGATTGAGGGGCAATTAAGGTTCCCATGTCTCATTTATTTTTTGTAGCCCCTCTTTTGTTAGAGCAACACCTCTAGGACACGACTTAGATAGATTTCATGGGAAATTTCAACCATTCTCGCACTCAAACCCATGAATTATCAATTCTTAAATATAGTAGGGGTTAGAGAAATGTTTCTCATGCCTCCTCATGGTCAAATCAGATTTTTTGAAGACACTTGTTAATTGTGCATTGGATGAAATCGCAATTAGGGTTTCCCTCTACAAAATGGCTTTATGACAACTTGCATGACATGATTTTGTGGGTATATATGCTTTCACTTATCATTTTACATGGATGGGAAAACAATCAAAGAGAGGATCACATACAAAAATAAAAGCACACAATAGAACCTTAGGGTTCATAGTTTCGATTTTGGGTAAAGGTATTTTGATATTGCAATGATTTGGGTTCATCCCAAATTTATAATAATACATGTAACCATTGTAGATCAGGTGATTAAATGCATATTTTACCTTGATTGAGTGTCTTCTTATGCATGGCATATATTTTTCTTGATGAGTTTTTGATTAGTTGGCTAGCTAGACAATTGAAAAATCCTTATAAATATTTTATAGGGTATCTTCTCAGAAAAATATAGTAAATATATGGGTAATTTTATGGATTAATAAGTAGACTCATTTAATATTCTACAACTATCTATGGTTTTTCTGAATGCATTTGTAGAGACCAACTTTCTTGTGCATTCTAGAAAACCTAGTATTTTGTGGTGTGTTGATTAATGTGTTACCTTGGTTTCAGTTATCACATCTTTTGTATGAATTCAAATAATTTTTTTTCCAAATGGATAAAGGCACCAATATGTTATTATTTTTTCTTCTCCATCATTCCAATACACTCAACACATTGATTCAAAAAAAATTCCAATTTTATTAGTTTTAGTGTGCTCTAACTACCATGTTTGAATGTATTAAAATATAAGGGGTTATCATAAATGACATTCCCAGACAACCATATGGAAAATCATATGTTTTATCAAGGTGTTTAACCTTGAGTTCTCCAAACTAGAATATAGTCATGAAGTGACAACTATATATGCAATGGGTATGATTTGTGGTAGGGTGAGTTTTGTGCTTCTATTGTAATATCTAATCCAACACCTTAGGGAAACCCCCTTGGTCGAGCAAACACAAAAGTGGAGGAGATCTTACCCACTTCAACAATTGGTCTTAAGTTTCCCAACTTGAACATAGGTTTGTACTAATCTTCCCAAGTTTGACACCCTTGGCACTTGGGAGATTATCATACCTTAGGGATTTGGGGTCTACAAAATAGATCACCAACATATCTTATGCCCAAGTTATGGCCTTTTATGTAAAACTACTCTTTTAGGGCTTGAAAAAAAAGAAGCAACCTATTATTTGGGTATTGGTTACGCACATGATCAAACACTTTGGACTAGGGCTAACTATCTAGCAATAGTAATGGAGACTCTAGGTGGTGTTGATCTCCTCCTAACTGGCTAATTTATCCCCTCTAGGCTAGTTATGCTTGTTACCTAATTTTTAGCTTTTAGCTAAAATAAAGTTTAGTGTTTATTCTTTTGTGTTGTTTGTTCTAACATTTAAAAGATGAACCAGAAATCTGCTAATTTCAATATGCATGGAAGAGTGATTGTCAAATGAAACAAATTACATTTTTTCATTCCAATGTTGCAATTAAAGAAAATGAGAGAAAAGGATCATAGATGCACAAATGTAATCTTTTATTGATAATCCTAAAGTGTACATATCCCTCACAATCTAAGGGACTAACTTTACTTATTCCATGGAAATATAAAAACAATTTATACATGAATAAGTAAAAATAAACAATGTGCATGAAAGAATGAAGACAATTCATTGCCTAAGAATGTCTGGTTACAAGGTTGCCCAATTGCCTTGTTGTTGTTGCTCCAAGTTTCCTATTTTCTCCCCAGCTCTGTAGTGATCCTAGCCCCTTCATCTGAAAAAGAAATGATATTAGAGCAAGGCTCTAAGCAATGAAATATTTCAATCCTTGCATACACACCTACCTATGCATGTATAAATTGATCCATAAGTGTATAAAATAAACATGTAAACCTTGGATGTCTTGGAAAAAAACAAAGTCATCAAACACATCCAACATATGCATTTATTTTCTATTTGTTTCATGTGCATATTTAGGACAAGTCTGGTTACTGTTATGATTCAAATTAAATACAACATGTGGGTTAAATGTGGCTTCCACAAGGGTAGAGCCCAAAATGCTTTGAAAGAAAAAAGGAAATTGAGAAACTTTATCAAAGATTTATCTCTTATCAATGCATTAAATCAATATGGAATCACACCAGTTGATCAACTTTCATTATCAAATTCAAAAGATGCAACATATTTTGTTGATATATCCATCAATCTTCTTAAGAAGATCCATGATCTATTTAGAAAAGAAGTAAGTGACTTCATAGATGCATCAAGTTAATTATGCATCTCTTAAACAATGAGGAAGCATTCCAAGATGTTGTCAAGCCCCTCACCATAACCCTATTGGACAACCACACATCACATAGGAAGGTGAGCTTTTAGGTCACCCACATAGGTGACATGTGGTTGTCCACTAAAATTAAAGTGAGGAGACAGTGTGTATTTATTGCACATAACCACAAGGTAAAAAATGTTGTGGAGATCAGACAACAAACAACAAGGAGAAGTTTCATATACATTAATGAAATCAAAAGATGACAAGTATGGGAGGGTATTCATGATAAAGCATAATTTTGTCTCATGGAAAAGGAACATAGCCACCTATTTTTTGTAATCTGCATGTGAGATCATGGCCAGAAGAGTGAAAGGAGAAAATCAAAGAATCCATGACTTTCTACCCTCATGTGTGTGGAGGGATAAACATGCTTAAGCTAAGTTTCATTCATCATCATTCCTTGAGGACTTTAGTTCAACATATTAACAAATGAGATAAATGAAATTCATGCACTATCTTCTAGATTGGGAATATGATAAGCTTGAAAGCATTCCAAGCATGTCAAACAAGACAGCAACAAGGACAAGCCTAAGATTGCACAAAGATTTATTCAAAGCCTTCTCAAACAAACATTAGACAAACAATTTTTCCAACTAACAACCAATGCATGATGGTTTGAGGAAAGGCACAAAGGAAAACACATTCAAGAAACATCAACTCTAGTTGAAATAGATAATATGCCTATTATGAACATGCCATTGCAAGAGGTCAATGATAGCACAGGAACCCTCATATGATGTGATCAAGATAAAATTGCTATGCCATAACACAAAGAATAAGGGTCTTCTACTCTTTATATTGGGCCATTAACTTATGTCAATGAGTGAGTTGGTTGCCAAATGGTTTCCTCTTGAAGTAATTCCTCTAAGCATAGAAAAATGATTCAAAGAAGAACAATGATATTAAAGATGCCAATGGTCTTGTTGATTGAAATAGAGGAGCTCATAAGATTCACATATTGAATCCATCATAAATCATGATGCTTCAAGTGAACAAAGCATATTCATGAATAGGAGCAATACCATTAAAGCTTATAGGTTTATCTTCATGTTATCTTTGAACTTGAAAAAACAAATCAACATTGAATGATAAACTATGACTAAGCCATGCAATGAAAGGAGTAGCCTCACATGCCTTAATTAAATCACATACTTACAGGAATCATAAAACCTGGAACAAAGGAATTAAGCAATGAAAAATGTAGAGAATCAAGAGCAGTGACAAAGATCCTAGTAAGACATCATCCACCCAGTCACAGACCTCCAATGTGGAGAAAGAGTAAGGAAAAGAGCAATGGTTTTTAGAGCCTGAAGGGGTAGATCAATCTGCCAAGAATTTCACAATGAGAAGAGCATCCATGTCAGTGGTAGGTCAAACACAAAGAGTGCATAAGAAGGTGTAAAGAGAATAAAGTGCCTAGAGATAGCAACAATCTACAAATTATGGTCATATTAGGGGTTTAGAGCTAGTCAACAAGGAAACTCATAAAATGGTAGGAGGTTGAAGTGGCTTTCATCATTATGACAACATGCATCCATATCAAAATCCATGACAACAAAAGAGAAATTACAATGATGAGACAAAATCAAGGCAATTATCATCATGAAAGAATCATGAGGGGTGGCCACACACATTAACAATTCAAGTTTTAAAGGCAGGAAAAAAGGAGGACATGACTAGTATCACAGTCCAATGTTTATGAATAGCTAGTAGACCTACCTTAAGTGATTGGTCACAAAGCATGCTTAATGGTAATATTTGCATACTAAAGAGCAGTTAAAGGAGAAAAGAACCCAACAGAGGGAGTTCATTTCATTATTGGTTTCTTGCATTCTAATGCAAGTCTACATTCATGATTCATTTCATAGTGAACATCATCAATAAGTGAAAAGCATAGTTTAAAGTTCAAACATTGTGAACAACTACTACAATGAAGACAGTAAGCTACAAATTTGTCTTCATTTTTCCTATGCACTCAGAGGACATTCAAACATAAATGACTTGTGAGGTAATCCATTATATTTATCATGGTGCCAAAGTTGCATACAGTAATGTTTTTTCAAGTGTTTGAAGCTAATGCAGAGGTTACCATGAGTGTTCAACAACATGACAAGGTATCATTAAAAGAGGAGTATGGTCCTCTTAAATAGAAAAGGAAATGTAGGAGTTATTCATAGTGACAAACCCACTTTGGGGTTTATGTTTTAAATACATTCTATAGAAAAGAAATGAAGAAAATCAATTTAGATGCTCACAAAAAACCTAGTTTTCAAAATTGAAGCTTTTCATTATGCTCACACTGTGCATTGGCATTAAATCATTTTTGACAAAATCTAAAGATTGCTTTCAAACTGAAAAAACCCATTTGGGTTCATCATGAAAATATAATATAGAGGCAAAAAAATGGAGAGGCAGTCAAGGAATGGTAAAGGAAGGCCATTTTATGCATTATGATTGGTCGTGGTCAGGTTTGACCTTTTTCTGCAAAATATGGAAAAACCCACCCGGGGTTTCAAAAAATGAAACTGTATTGCTATATTCTACAAAAATGGAGTGTATTTTCAAAACCATCTTCATTTCTACACAAATTTTTTTTGAGTTTCTTCAAAGAAATCAAGAAACCCATCTGGGCTCTGTCAAAATCTACATACACAAAGTAGAATGAAAGGAAACCATCTGGGTTGAATAGAGAATACAGTAATGTGATAAAACCCCATTTTTATGTCTTACAAGCCATGGCCAAGGATTCGAGCTTTTATTCACTATGATAAAGGAGAAATTTGAGGTGTGTGTCAACATGGAGCTTACATGTGATTGACTTGATTGTTTCTCATAAAATATGCAAACATTTTCACCAGATAGCTTCCATTGGAGCTTCATTAGAGTCTCGGATGGTAGCTGTAAAAGTGATGAATCAATATCAAAAATCAATAAAATGAAGCAAAGTTCATCAAAATGCTACAGGTCGCGGCCTACAAGTTCAAAAACGGCCTCCAAATGATATAAAAATGCAGATTTTGAGCTTCAAAACAAGCATTTTACCTCTTTTTTCCTTGTTTCTCATCAATGAATCTTGAGAAAACTGTGGTAATCTCCATTTTCTCCTATGTGCTCTCAAACCTTAGCAGTTGCATCATGCTCTCAAGAGTGTGCAATGACAAAATGATGGGTTTTTCCCATTATTATCAGTGTTTTGTTGATTAGGGTTTGACCCTACTTGAATTTGACGGGATTTTCTTCCCATTCTTTTCTAAAATTAAAATATGTGTTAAATGCAATGGGGGCCAAAATCATATGTTATTTCCTTAGGCATTATATGCCTTAAGTTCTTTTTCCCCATTTTCAAACTTTTCCAAGTCGCATGGAGTGTGCCAAGTATTATATGATATGCATTTGATTTTTACCCCAACATAATGTGACTTGGAATATGATTTCTAAGGAATTTGGAGGTCAACCTTTTGGCTAGGTATTTTAAAGACTATGATTCCTTTGCAAATATCTGTATTTCCATGTGTGAGTAAAATGCAGAGTGTGATAAGTTAAGATGGTCAAATGCCTTGGAAACTTTTGAAGTTTTTTAGATAAGATATTATGTGTTCCATTTGTTTCCAACTTTTGAAGATATCATGTAAGTGATTTGAAAATCACTTTTAGTTTGCTTTTAAATGCAAATGTAATACATATTAATGGTGGGGACCCTTATCTTGTGCTTGAATTGTAAAGTGACTTGTTAAGTGATGTTTTATGAATCACTTAAACAAGGTCACTATCTTTAATGTTTATTTAAAGCCATGTGTTTTCAAAAACACACATATTGCATGATGGAGAATGTGTTCAAGTCTTGTATGAGGACCAATGATGACTTGTAGAAATGAGGAATGTGTGGGATGTTGTTTTGACTGATTCTAGTGCAAAGGAGGCTATTTGGAGGCATTTTTTGTCACATTTTTGGGGTGACTATTGACTTGGCCTAACTTTTCTTCATGTGGAGAACATTTTGGAGAGTTCTAGAAGGTTCTTTTTGGCCCTTTCTATTGTATCCAACCAAAATCTTCTAGAAGCATTTGTGTGAGGGGTTATGGTGTGTTTTTACTTAAGTATGTTCATTTTGAACATTTGGAGGGTTCTTTCTTTCTAGCAATAGGATAGCTTTGTTTTCGGAGCTATTTTTCATGGAGCAGTATTGTAACTCTAATGGGCCTATTATACAATAAGCACTTGAATTAATAAAGTGGAGAATTTTTATCTTCTCTCTTCATGTTTCATGGTATGTCATTAATGGTTGATCAGTTTGTCTTGTGAAAATTCATCTTTCCTTGCAAACTTGTCTCATGTTTATGCATCCATTTAGTAGAAAATGTATGTTTACAGGTTATAATCTGTATTGATTAGTAGTGTTATTAATTGTGAAACCCTTGTTTTTCCTTTCAAAAGTACTATTATAGACCTTTATATGAAATATTTATGTAAACTGCATTAGAAAGTGAGTTGTGTAAGTCCAGCTTTGTGATATTAGTTTGAATGTGATAGGTTGTTAACAGGTCTAGGTTGTTTTGGTGCATCACCTTAGGTTTTTCCAACATTAGGTTTATTTTCATGCAATCCTTACCCTTTACCTTCAAAGATTAATAGTTAGGTGACATCAAACAGGGAAGCTGACCCGTAATCTAGAGGTCTACTTTCGAACAAGTCACCCACAACTTGAAAGAAATCCCATGTTAGTCCAAATTTGTTGAGTTCATCTAAAAGCTTAGCAAATAGGGTGCAGATTTGGGAACCTAACAATGCCTAGGGGCTAAGTGCCATGTGACTACCCCTAATTTTTATGCAATAACTCCCCATATGACATCATCTTTGCAACTTATACCCTCACCAAATATTTTATTTTTAAGAAAACTTCAAATTCATACCTCTACACCAAATTGGTTTTCTATTGTATGGATTCTATAGAGATGGTGCAAGCTGAGTTGCAAAAGAATATTCTAATGAAGTATTATTATATGTATGAATGAGGACTAGTGGTATGGAAATTGTATAACCATGTGGAATCACATGTATAATTACATAGATTTTAACCATGGTTTCTTTGCAAATGCCCAAAAAAGCTTAATATTTTTGTTGCCAATCCCTATCATGCCTTACAGATTTTGGAGCCTTCTGAGATTAATTATGAGGTCTATTTGGAACCAAGATGCATCTTATGAATTCTCTTATCCAAAACTCTCTAAAAAGAGGAAATAAAATGTATAGATATAGTGCTCTCATTCTATGAAAGAGTTGTTGATCAACCCCATAGTAGCCCATGGATCATCTACAACCAAAACAAACTTCCACATAAGAAACAAGCAACAAAAATGCTATGAATCCAAAGGATTCATTAGATGCAAAATGAAACTAGTACAATATTAATGAAGAAACTGTAGTTAGGGAAAATTATCTCAGGGAAAATGCATAAACATTAATAATGAAACCCTAACAAGCACAATAGAGCACAAACTAGAATGAAAATAAAAACAAAAAAGCAAAGCAAACCGATCTCCAAGCTAGGTTTGATTTATCTCCATTCCTCTTCTTCGCCTCACATAAGCATGGAAGATTTTGAAGGATTGAATGATTTGATATGTTGATGTTGATTGCTCATTTTTGCATCATAACAATAAGATGGAGATGATAGAAGAAAAATAGATAGATGGGTGAGAAGATTGGATAAATTTTTGGCAGAGTGTGGATACTAGATGAAGATTGATGCAAATGACCTAGGAAAGGATTGATTTATAGGTAAGAGTTTATTTGATTCGATGGCCAAGATTAAAATTCAATTGTGTGATGTGTATGGCTAGGATTAAAAGTTGATTTTAGTGCCTATGACACACAAATAAGTGGGGCTAAAAATAGGATGTGAGTGGGAATCTCATAATTTAAATAATAAAATTATTCAAATTATTTGTCCATGTGAAGAGTTGTAGCCATGTGACACATGTTGCGATGTGGTAATAAGTGAGGGATTAATTCAAATATTTAATTTGAATTATTTTGAGATGTGTGAAGGGGAATTAATTAAATAAATGAGACTTATTTAATTAATTGGGAAGGTGATTAAGTGGAATAAATGGGATAAGGTAATGTCCTAGGGTAAAATATACAAGATGTCTTATAAGGTCATGTATTGACTAAGTAATGGTATGACATGGACAATTTTGGGTGTCTACATTTTTCCCCTCTTTGAGATGATGTTTGAGATTATGACATTTATATCAAGTAACATCATTTCAAAGAAAAAAGTGATGCCCCAACCACTTGAGGAAGTGAGGAATAAGATGAATGAAGGAAAGGGAAGATAGAAGAATATGATGATGTAAAAAATATGAAGAAATGGGATGATGATGCCCCCTCAAGAGGATAGGTGGGTTGGACAAACACGGGTATTCTCTCGAAATGAATGAAATGATGAATGAAGGATAAGATGAATGATGCAAGATATGAAGTAGATGAAAAAGAAGAATGACACGCTATGTTGTGATAAAGTGAGCAATCATATGTTTGATATAGCACCGGACATTATGCACCAAGGTATAAAGACCAAGGTGACGATGTGTCTCGTGCCCCAGCGTAATACAACCTTGTCTAGATACAAGATATGAATATTAGCTGGGAGTGATTCAGATTTGATGCAAATGAAAGATAAAAATGATAGCACACCAACAAGAAAGCATGCGTGCACAAATGATACAAAATCAAACATGGTATTGCCCCCATCAAGCTATAAACCAATTATTAATTGATTGATTGATGATGATGATAGTGTTGTCATTATGAGGAATGATATACCCCTAGATCAACACAAGGATGATTAATTAATTGATTGATTGATCAATTGATTGGGTTTAAAACAAGGCTAGGATCAAGACCAAAGGATATAATTGGATAATTTGGAAAGATTGATTAGCTTGGTTGGTATGGATTAAGGATTCACTTGCATTTGTCTTATTGGATTGATTGAAGATGATTGATTTGAAGATTTGGATGATGATTGATGAATTGAATTGAGGAATTGATTTGCTTGGAATGATTTTGATTGATTGGATTGATGAAGCAATGATTAGAAGAAGTGATTTGGTTTGACTTTATTGCTTGGATTTTTGTAGGCTATTTTTTTTTTGTCTTTTTTCATAACCTTTTTCCATTTTTTTGTATTTTTGGGGATATTTTTATTTTTTTTTTTTTGAAATATTTTGATCTTTTGGATTTTGAGAATGTTTTTTTGGATTTTTAGGACCCTTTTTCAATTTTTGTTGTATTTTTGGGGGATATTTTGATTTTTTGGTATTTTTAAAATGTTCTATTTTTTTAGGACTTTTTTTGAAATTTTTTGAGATGTCAATGGATGAAAATTTGGGTAGCCTTTGTGCTAGTTACTAATGACAAGGGAAAACCAAGTCTAGGTGGAAGGAGATATATGGGATTGATGGATGAAAGGGGTGGTGATAGGATAAGGGATAAAAGACTCATGGTAGATGGATGGATAGAAATGATAGGTTATAGTGAATGGAATAGATGTATGCATCATAAGAGAGCAAGTATGTGATCTCCAAAGACTACATCGTAGAGGAATAACATGCCCCATTATAGGTACAATACTTAGGATTTTTCATGACAAAGATTATGACAATAGGATAATGATAGACTTGTTTGGAAGGATGAGGTATATCAAAAGATATTTGAAGCATGTTTCAACATTTTTCCCCCTATTGTTATCAAGATTAAAAGGAGGAAGAGAGGACGAATGGACTCAATATGATAAGTATATGGGTATGATGGCCAAGGATGGTAAGATAGGATGTGATAGGATAAAAAAAATGATATGATAGGATGAGACAACATGCCCCCAAGTGTAAGTGACATAGAAGATCAACCTACACATGACACTTATTTTCTAGGATTTCATCATGGTACTTATCTAGGGCACCTATTTACCAAGTTTTCATCGTTGGATGAAGAGATTTATCTTTAACTTCTTTTTTTTGGATAGAAGGGAAATATGGATAGGAGGGAATCAAGTGTCTTTTTCCATGAAAGGTGATAGTCCTGCTAGATGGATGTCGTCACATGGACCATGTCAAATGCCATTATGCTCATAGATGTTGATAAGGGATGACATGAAAGGGAGATTGAGTAAGTAGATGATGGATTATGATGTGGATTATGGAGGGCAATAGTGGATTATGAAGGGAAGATGAATGGGAGGTCTAGCCAAAAGCATGGACCATAGGAAGGTAATGAGAGAGATATGTAGGATAATGAGTGAAAGATGAGGAGATGGAGGTAGGTGGAATTGTTGTGAAATAGAAGGGAACCGTGACCAATTGTTGCACACACTATGATAAATGTTGAAGCTTTTGATGTGGAGGGGGTGTAGGAAGCAATGGAGATGTTTGCTTAGGAGATGGGTGATGAAGTGCTTTAGGTACCCACATAGACTTAGTATTTTTATGACTTTTATTTTTCTTGTGGGATGGAATATGAGATTCTTTAATAGAGTGGGAATGTGAGGAGGAAGTGGATGGTTGGTATTTTTGAGATGTAGATGCCTTGTTTGACTTGCTTTCTTTTTTCTTAGGTACCCAAACCATTTTGTTTTTAGACTTTTCTTTTGAAGGTATGGGCTTATGTTGCTTTTTGGATGTACTTGGCTTTGAATTTTTGCAATTGTATGCTAAGGAATTAGGACCTTTAGAATTTTTAACTTTATGTGTAGAGACATCCAAATTTTTATTTTGGAATCCCTTGGGTTTGGTGGAATGAGTGGAAGCTTTATGTTTAGACAATGTGTGAATTGATTGGTCATGATTAAGATGTTTAGAGGATTTATGGATGGATGGAAAAGGGGATTGTATAATGGAGATATTAGGTGTTGGGAGTAACAGAGATAGATTAGATGGAGGGATATTAGGATTTGGAAGCAATGGTGGAAAAGTGGATGGTGGAAGATGTACAATCACATGCTTTTGACATTTATAAGATGGTGGAGGTGAAAAGGCAACATATGTTTTGGGTGTATGATAGGGATTATGATGGAAGGAGGTGGACTTAGGATGCACAGAGGAAGTACCAATATCTTGATATTGGTGTACTTAGCGTGTGTATCCAAGGCCATATGAGTGTGGGGGGACTTTGACATGGGTGGGATCCAAAATACCTTGTTCATGAAGGCTTAAACCTTTTACCTTGGTAGTTCATGTTTTGGAGTATGCGATAGACAATGGGACTAAGTGTAGGTAGAACACTAGACACGAGTTCATTATTGGATGGAGAAGGTGAAGTGGATAATGGTGGTTGTGGTTCTAAGGAGGAACATTCATGAACGAGGGTGGAAAGAACAAGTGGATATGATGGATTTGAAATGGATTTGATGGTGGATGTGGAAGTATCATTGGGATTTTGATTAACATTGCATTCACTAAGGTCCAAGATATTTTTTTTTTATCTATGTTGGATTGGGATGCATGTGTCTCATCATGACAAGTGAATGTTTTTGGATCATGGAGGACTAGGTGAAGGTGTATTTGGGATATCTTGCTCATAGATGGGTATAGGATCAAGTTGCTCATGGATAGGCTCTTCATCATTATGGATATCATCTTGATCATAGAAAAGATATAGATTATGGATAGGTTGGATGAAAGTGATTTGATCTTGATGAAGACTAGGGATTGATGTTTCCACATGCTTAGGATTAGGCTCTTGACATACTTCTTGGCTTGCTTGAATGGAACTGGATGACTTTTCAATAGGTTCTTGGTCAATAACATGAGAGGATAATGGATCTTAACATGGATTCATGGAAGGGGACTCTTTGATCAGCTCAATGGTGGGTGGACCACATGAGGCATTTGAGGGACTAGGTATGGCATTTGAAGGTTCTTTGGTAAGTTCATGAATGGGTGTTTGACATGGGGGTCATTGATTCCTATCTAGTAGCCATTGGATCACATCCTTTGCAAGGGTATGGGTGGATGAATGATGTAATGAATGGGTGGATTTTGGTAACTCCTTAGGTTTACTCTTTTAATGTTTAGGTTTAGGGTGTGGAGGATTAGATGATGATGGGGGTAATGAAGGGTTTGATGGATTGGAGGGTGGAGAGGCCAATGGATTAGGATTAGGATATGGTGGATTAGGGATGAGCATTTGATTGGATAGTGGTATGATAAACTTGTAGGGTGTGTGAACTAGATTGGTGTTCCCCTTGTCAAATGGAGCATGAGAACTGAAAGGTTCTTGATTTTGTTGCCAAGGTGGACTTGGGCTTGCATGTTCTTGTTGTGAAGTGAATCGATATGATGATGTGGCATTGACATGATAGGTAGATGGGTTAGGTTGGCATGATGATGAAGGTGACACATAGGATTGTGCTTGAATTTATTAAGGTTGGAATGGTGTTTGGACTTGTTGTGGTATGATTTGTTGTTGTGATAATGATGGATGGGTTGCATAGGATAATGGTTGTTGAGAGATGGATTGATATGGATAAGGGTTGACATTGGAAGAGGTGTGATAGGTTGATGAAGGGGTAACATGATATGTGGATGGATGAGGTTGATATGATGATATAGGTGACACATAGGATTGATGTGAAATTTGTTGATATGGTGATTGGATTTGACAAGTGGCCATGAGGTATTGGGCTTGTGCTATGAGTTGTTGCATTTGAGGTGATTGGTTTGTTTGAAGCATTTAGATCATGTCATGGATTCCTTGAATTATTTGTTGGTTTAAAGGTGATTGGCTTGTTTGCTCTTCATGAAGTATGTGAACGAGATTTTGTGCTATGTCTTCTAATGTTGGCATGGTGTCACTTTTGGCAAATATTTGATTAAGATTACTATGATTGTTTTAAATGATTAGTATGTGGTTGCTTGAATGACTAGGATGATTTGGCTTGGAAAGATTGGATGATGTGGAAAATGTTTACTGAAAGTTTGACTTGGGCAATATCAAACACAAGATCTCACATGTAAATGCATTAACACACACACCAAACACAATGATAAATTTGTCTTTTGAGATTAAATGTTATAATTAAGCAAACACTTGAATACACAACAATAAGCCTAAGGTTAGTCAAGTGGGTATGGCCAATTAGGTCTTGAGCTAGGATGCACAAGGTTGAATAGGGATGATTTGAAAGAAAAATCCTACCACACAACGGGGAGAAAGGGGTAAGCCACCCTTCACCTTCACTTCCCAAAGGTATAAAGTTCGAGTGACAAGATTTCAACTCCCAAAGGAGTGTGTCTTTGGATTCACACTCAATTGAGGTTGTCCCTTGGAGTGGCGTGTGCTCCAAGCATGCCTTCTAAGAAGGGTATGACAAAAGCAAACCAAGTGAGGTGTTTTTTATCACACATGCACTTGATTCACAATTGTAGTTGTTAATTGAACCTTAGAAATGAAATTTGTGTAAGAAAACAATAGAAGCACTTGTTCTTTTTAACCCAAAGGAAAAATGTGTGATGGAAGACAATGGTTATTTTTAAGCGCAATTTCAAAGTGTGATTGCAAACAAGATTTTCATTTTAAAGCCCCAAATTCAAATGTTTTGCAAACAAGATTTGATTGATCGAATGAGAGATAAAGATAATAGAATGAGTGCACCCATTATTTTTTTATTTCCAATATGTTGTGTATGATTGATATTTCTGCTACTACAACTCCTTATGATCACCTAAAAAATTGAAAAATAATATTATAATGCAGCCATAAAAAAAATAAGCTCATCAGAAAATTGCAATTTTAGATACATGTTTTTAACATAGCCGAATTAGATTTGATTACTTGAAGACATTTTTTTATCCGAAAACTAAAAAATAAAAGAAGAGAATCATATTAATTTTCTAAGAGCTTTCCAGAAATGTAAAGAAATTAGAAAAATTTCCTATTTTGTGCCCAGAAATGTGAATTTATGAAAAACCTACAGAAAACAAAGATTGGATTTTTTAGCACCTTATATGACCTCAAAATCAAATATATAAAAAAGAGACCCCCAATAAAATTTCAAGAGATTTCTAGGAATGGAAAATTTTCTAGAAAATTCATTGATTTGCGTCCAAAAAGTCAATTTTATCAAAAAAAATAAAATCATAATAACTCCTATAAAAATAGAGATAAACCCTCAATTTTTTTACTGTAGTCTCTTGAGATGATGCAAAAACTTCTGTAAAAATATTGTAGAAAAAATATAGCCATTTGGAAGATATGGGGAAATTCGTAAAACCTGGGGTTGTCCAAAAATGACATAAATCTACAACAAAAATTTAATGAAACCTGCAAAAAAAAAGCTAGATTAAAGGATTCACATCGGGTTCACCAATGTAGTTAGGAAAAATTATCTTAGGGAAAATGCATAAAAAAATTATAATGAAACCCTAACAAGCACAATAGAGCACAAACTAGCATGAAAATGAAAACAAGAAAGCAAAGCAAACCGATCTCCAAGCTAGATTTGATTTATCTCCATTGCTCTTCTCCACCTCACATAAGCATGCAAGATTTTGAAGGATTGAATGATTTGATATGTTGATGTTGATTGCTCATTTTCCCATCATAACAATAATATGGAGATGATAGAGGAAAAATAGATAGATAGGTGGGAAGATTGGAGGAAATTTTGGCAGAGTGTGGATACTAGATGAAGATTGATGCAAATGGCCCATGAAAGACTTGATTTATACGAAAGAGTTGATTTGATTCAATGGCCAAGATTAAAAGTCAATTGTCTGATGTGTATGGCTAGGATTAAAAGTTGATTTTAGTGCCTATGATACACATTAAGTGGGTTATGGCATGGGGCTAAAATTAGGATGTGAGGGAATAAGTGGGATTCTTTTATTTATTTTGGAGGAAAATATGCCTATGACGCACAAATAAGTGGGGCTAAAAATAGGATGTGAGTACGAATCTCATAATTTAAATAATTAAATTATTTAAATTATTTGTGCATGTGAAGAGTTGTAGTCATGTGACACATGTTGCAATGTGGTAATAAGTGAGGGATTAATTCAAATATTTAATTTGAATTAAATTATTTTGAGACATGTGAAGGGGAATCAATTAAATAAATGAGACTTATTTAATTAATTGATAAGGTGATTAAGTGGAATAAATGGCATATAGTAATGACCTAGGGTAAAATATTACAAGATGTCTTACAAGGTCATGTATCAACTAGGTAATGTTATGACATGGGAAATCTTGGGTGTCTACAGAAACCCTTGTTAGAAATACAAGGATGAAATCTTAAGACATACTAAGATCATGAAAAGTGTCTTAATCCTAGATATGAGACACAAAAATTAAATGACCTAAGTAAACTTAAGTATTTAAGTGTGAATAGGACCTAATATGAAACTAGTTATGTAATGCATTGTATTCACACAACACCCTACCTCAAGTACAACTTAGGGAGTATGCAAAATTTAAAGATGCAAGGACATGGGTCCTAGTCACAAGGTCATATACATATACCCATGTACAAACAAATCTCTCACAAGTGGAGTATAGGTGAAAAACTTGTAGGAAAAACCCCTCTCCAAAAGAAAAAATACAACCAAACATGCACAAGTGAAAGAAGGGGGACTCAACATATAGAATTTGCTTCATGGTTTCTCAACATTCAATTGGATTTTCTATTGTGAATGTATGAATGTGATGAGTATCTAATCAATCTTCTATTCATACCACTAATAATTCACTAGCTATAAGTTTCCTTGTGTGATTAGTATGAGCACTTTATTTCATATTGTGAAGTATTATATTGAGTTGCACTAATATTAGGTGTTTGATGAGACTTTATGATAACTTTCATGGTTGCAATTTAGGGTCATTTATTTTGATTTCTAGCCTTATTCCATGTTTTGGACTAATTTGCAAGGATGTGACTTATAGGAAAAAATTCAAAAATAAGACAAAGTCCATATGAATGTTGAATACCTTTTTAATTCAATTTATTTCAAATCGTCAAGTCTTGGATTCCCGAACCATAACCACTTCAAATCGATTGAATTAGAATCATATTCAACTTAAGTACTCTATTTTGATCATTTTGAACATAACATGCATTTGGTAAAGCTCTACAACATCTAGCTTCTTCTACAACTCTCTTTTATAGCAAGTTATTGTGTTATAAAACCCATCTTGTAGGTCGTATACGCCACTATTTTTCTCTCATTACTCCTTACTCATGTTTCATTGTTCTTCCTCTTCCCTTTATGCCTTTATTCTGTGTATTCTCAACTTCCCTTCCAAAGAACCCATAAATTCCCTATTTTTGTAGCACACATCTTCACTATATTTATTTCTAAATTTATCCCTCAAGCCACCATCAAATCATTCCAACACACTTTATTTCTTGTTTGTCTCTCATACACATAGCATAGTGATCCCCCTATGGTTTTCTTTTGTGGCAATTATCTGCACATGTCACTTAGCATATTTCACAAGAAGTTGAACACACTCAAAATATGGCATCAGACAAATTCACCACTGGAAAATTCACTACCAACAATTCACCTCAAGGAAAATTCACCACTAGCAATTCACCGCCACAAAAAAATAATCGCAAACTTTTAATGCGATGAATTTTCCACATCGGTGAATTGCTAATGGTGAATTTTCCTTGAGGTGAATTTGTCATGCTGATGAATTTTCTCACGATAAATTGTTGGCGGTGAATTTTCCAATGGTAAATTGCTAATGGTGAATTTTCTATCTATTGGTTGAATTTTCAAAGGTTGAAATAAACCATCCATCAAGGGCCCTAGCTAAAGTAGGTTCTTGAACAATCCTAACTACTTTTCCTATCCCTAACTTAGATGGAGAATATATGAAGATCCGAAGTAGTTTAAAATAGTTTGCAAATAGATTTCACATGTTCATATGCAAAAAGTTGTAGAAGATTGAATACCCTAATGCCCCAATGTATTTCTATATATAGATGTGCCCTAAGAACTTTTTATCTATATCAGTACCCTCCTCTACTATGCATTCAATTCTATAAGTCTCTTGCGCCTAAGACCATCTCTAGAACCAACACCCAAGGTCGTGGCTCTTGTTTGCAATAACATTCTATTGAATTTTTACCCAGATTGATGTATTTATTCCAAACACATTATAGATAGTTGCATTTTTTCAAGGTTGTTCCTCCAAATGTCTTTTTCCAATCTCCTTCAATCTTATCCCAAAACACATTAGAAAAATTAATCATAGAAGGGATTCTTTAGTAGTCAACAAAGTCCTTTTAAAAGGGACAAAATCGTTGATGTCTGACAGACTTATTAACGCGTGCTCATTTTGAAGAAATGTAACTTCTCCCATTAATGTTGAGTACGTGACAAAGTAGTGTATCTCCTCGCAAAACATGAGGCAGACCTTAACGGTGGATAATATGGAGGCAAGATAGGGTTTAGACAAGATAATATTTTTTTTGGAAAGTCCCCTTAATTACTGCCTTTTCATTAGGAAAGACAGTGGCAGGATTTGTCTGTCTGCTGTTTTAATTAGGTGTCCGGAAGATTTGAGGTGATCTATTTCGTACTTTCATAATAATCATGACATTAATGTACCATTAAAGCATGTGTCATGTATTCGGTGGTAGTTGGTTTTGAGGTACATGGTTGGCAACTCATGGGATGTGGATTTTAGCAAGGGCAGCCTTTCGTTATTACGTTTGTTCGCTATCTCTAGCCTCTTGTGGTAGCGGTGTCTTTCTGATACAAGGTTCTCCGGGCCCCTTCTCTCATGGCTCGCGAGAAGAAGGGATCTAAGCTAATTGACCCATTTCTCCATCTAGTTATGTTTGACAGAAGGTTTAAGGCTTTCTTTAAACTGTTTGGTGTTGGGTTTTCTGTCTTTTATTTTGGATATAAGGTTCAGAAGTGTATGGGCAGTTTGAATGAGTTATTTGAAGAGACAAGATTTTACAAATCGTTAAGTTTCTTGATTAAGATTCATAATAGACGAGTTGACATCAAAGAAACTTGAAAACATGTTAACCTTGGATTCTTAAATCCTTTAGACCACTTATCTCATGAACGTCATTAGAATTTCTTCATTCATTCATTCAATTGTTATGTAGTAAGTACTTCATTTGAGAGGAATTCTAAGAAATGTAGATGGATCGAGCTGAAGAGTTAGTTCTGCACTATCTACTGCCCAAGGATTTGGGTGTATGGCCTTCCTAAGGATCAACCCTCTTCCTTGGCCTGTGTTGCTTTGGCAGAACCGGTCACCAAGCAGGAGGTTCAGGTCCCAAACAAGTTTGTGATAAATCGTCAAAGTCTAAGATCTTCAATGGCTCTGCCTTGGTTTGCAATCTATGGTAGATAATGTGTTGGTCATGCAATGTGAGAAGACTCAAGAATCCACAGTTAGTTCACTCTTCGATAGCTTGTGGATGGCATTCTTCTTCACTAGACCCGACATTATGAAGTGATGTATGGGGACAACTTTACCAATTGTTGCACCTGTGCTCATTTGTGAGGAAATGGAAGAACATTGGATGGGATCAACATTCAAACCTTGTTCATATAGCTTGTGTATTCAAAAGCCGATAGATCCAACGTTGTCAAGAACCATACCTGAGGTGCTCTAAACCATCTCAATGGCCAGTGGGATGCTCAGAACCATCTCATCAGCCGACTTAGATCTTCAAGGAACTTGCTTGAAAATGAACTTTCAGACTTTATTTGTTACGTGCATAAAACAGTGCGAATGCCTTGTGAGGATATTTATTCTATAGAAATAATCAAGAGAATTTGTCTTTGCTGCTGCCAAATGCGCTTGTATGTGAATTTTGTTAGTTTCATTCATTCATGTTGTAGGGGAGAGAGGGTTCATAGTGGAGTACCCTAACTTTGCGTTTCTCAAAATCTTAAGTAGAAATTTCAAATCACTCCCAATTTCGTACAATAGTTTATTTGACAACTTACGTGCTTCTATATTTCATTATAGGGCCACATCAACATGCTTTTTGTTTAGGTATCCAAAAAAGGCCCAAAAAAAGTGAGACTGACAGTGGTGCACTATGTCATGTTTTATTGGTGTGCTGATGTGGCATCACATGATTTGTCAGTTTGTGTACTTTATGGAGAAAAAGTGTTTTACAATTGGATATTAAGGTGCTTCACTATAGGACCCACTAAGGACTACTTCTATCTCCACTATTGGACCCCGCTCCACTATGGGCCCCTCTCCCCTATATAGACTACAATCTCCTCTTTTTTTAAAAGAAAATGTATATATATATATATATATATATATATATATATATATATATATATATATATATATATATATATATATATAAAGGAATGCATAGAAACTTAAAAAGGTACTTTTAAGACATGAATCTCGAAAGAAATCACAAAAGAAAGAATTCAACAACAAAGCAAATCAACATGAATCACTTACATGTGACTAAATAGGTGCAACTTGCAAATTACAATACAATAGATATCACTTTTCTCCAAGAGTATAAAAAATTTGCTCTTTTGTAACAATTTTCATAGATGTGAGTAGAGATCTATGGTGGTTCTTAGCAATAGTTGTCACTTGGGACTGCACTCGAGCTATTTGTTTCTTGAGCTTTGAATTGTAACTAAGTTTTTATTTCAAGGCTTTAACAAGTGTTGAATGTTGCAAGATAATGGTAGAGAATAAATCATGCATAATCACTTCCCTATGTTGGAAGGCATTAGAGAAAACGGTTTTACATCAAAGCTTCCAAATATACAATAGGATACATTGACAAAAAGGTTTTGAAACCATATTTTGTAAACAAAGTAGCCCTAATAGTGTTGATTTCCATCTTAATTTTCCATTAAATATAGCAAGGATAAAGGCTAAAATTGTTTACCAAATTTCTTGGGCATACTTGCATATCTAGAAAACATGTTTAGTGGTTTCTAACTTGTGACAAAAAGGACATCTCGAGGAGTGGGTAGGGAGAAAGGTAATGCATTCTCCCACAACAATTTTATAGTGGACAATCTTCCATGTTAAAAATTGTGTTTTAGCTTCAACTTTGGATTTGCAAACAACAAGGCTCAAATTGAACCACTTGGATTCAAACCAATTCACCCTCCATTTTAAATTTGATCTTGGTTGCATTTGAATTGGTGGAAGAAGTTGATTGTAGATTAACTTCAAAGGGAAGTTTTCTATATTAAAATCTAGAAGGCACCTCTAATCTTTATTAAAATTGCATGAATGGGAGTAGAAAGTTTCAATTCAAGATCTAGAGGAACAACATCATGCACCTTGTGGATGTCATTGATTAGAGCATCAGACAAATTGAAATCACATTTGAGTTGCAAGTCATTTTTCCAAGTTAATGATGAAAACTCCCAAATGTCTCTAAATTTGGTGATTTGTCTTTTTTGAATAAGATCTTGCTATGCAAATGAGGATTAATAGCAAGAGGTTGCTCATGTAAACAAGTCAATCTATTCCACCAAATAGATGAAGCAGAGAAGCTCATCACATGACTAAGGTCTTGTCCTTTCCATTCAAGAAGCGGAGACACTTTTTGTCATGCTCTCCATATGCTTAGAAATTGTCTTGAAGCTTGAGGTTTAAAGTATTATGCCATAAAGATTTATCTTTCCACCCAACCTCTTTCCAAGAATTATTAGCTTTAGTTGTAGCTATTATGTGTCTAATAAGAGACTTCCATGGGGCTACACCACGAAAATATCTAGTAATCCATTTGGCTATTAGGCAAATTCCTTGTGTAAGGGGATCAATCACTCTTAAACCCCCTTTATTTTTTGGTTGAATACAATACAACTATGAAGCAACCAAATGACCCTTTTTATTATTCCATTTTTCCTAAAGAAACCCTCTAATTAATTGAGTTAGTTGAATATAGTTCTTTTTTTAAGGAAGCCAACATGATGAAATGTAAACATGACTAGATATAAGGATTTTGTTTGCAATTTGATGCGTCTAGCCGTATAGAGAAATTTATTTGACCATAGTTCAAACTTTCTTTTTAATTTGTGTATGAGCCATTTCCACATTTCAAATAATGAAACTCCTATCCCAAAGGGGGTGCCCAAGTATTTGGAAATAACACAATGGTTATTGAATTTTCATTGCGGGGGTATCCAAGGAGGTGGTTGATCAAATGAAGTCATCCAAAATTTAGTTTTGTTAAGAGAGTTGGGAGCCAGTAGCTAAACAAAATAGGTCTAGGACTTTGAGGGTGTTGCTAAGTTCTTCATGAGAGTTTTGAATGAATAATAAGCTATTAGCAACAAAATGAGAATTAAAGCCACCACGGGTTAGCGTAGTTGGTTCGATTCTTAGGTTTGCTCCCCGAGGTCTCGGGTTTGACTCACTAGCCTGTATATTACCCCATTGTGCACACTTGGGGGTTGTGTTGGTTATAGCATGGCCCCAAGGATTAGTCTCGCCTCAAGCTCGCCCTGCAAAGGGAACCCATTGGGCTTGAATCATAGGGATACCCTAAGATATATAAAAAAATGAGAATTAAGAAACTTTATCACCAAGTGGAGAAATATCATGGATGACGTTATACTTTTTTGCATGAATTAAAAGGTATCCAATAGCATCAATGGTGAGGACATAGAGAAAGGGAGCTAAGGGGTAGCATTGCCTTACTAATCTTTAAAGAGGAAAGATTTGAGTGATTGACCCATTAATAGCTAGGCAAGCATTAGCATCAACAAAGAGGAGTTGTATGTGGCTAATGAGCTTGGGACCAAAGTGTAACCATTTAAGCATTTTTAATATGAACTGCAACCTAATCCTATCATAAGCTTTGTCAAAATCCAATTTGATGAGACCATTCTACAGTTTTCCAAGTCAGTACCAAATTATCAAGTATGAATCTTCCTCAAATAAAACTAATTTCTTTAGGCCTTACAATTTCTTGCACTGTATGTTTAATTCTTTTAGCAATAACTTTGGCTATAATCTTGTAGAATGTGTTAAGAAGAGTAATCGATCTCCACCATGAAATGTTCTCCTTTTTTCCTCTAGGAATTAATACAATCAACCCTTGATTAATAGAGGAACCCAAGGATCCTTGTGATAAGGTTTCTATATAGACTTCATGTAAGTCCTCCCTAATGAATGACCACATTTTTTTATAAAATTTTGCAATTAAGCCATCAATACCGAGGCTTTTTGAGTCAACCATATCCTTCTTGAAGAAGCATCAAACTCTTCAAGGGTGAACAAGCGGTCTAAGTAGGTTTGTTGTTCAAGATTGATCTTATTGAGAATGCAATTTCCAATCATATCTTCAATAATGTCTTGACATTAATCACCTTTGATGAGATCCATAAACAACTATTGATAGTGTTGAAAAAAGATATATTTGATATCATCCAAATTGTCATGTTTTTGCCCCTCTTGATCATATATAGGCATTATTCTTTCTTGAGAATGTTTATTTTTTAGATGACTAAAACATGAGTTTCTTCCTTTGTCTCCTTCTTTTATCCAATGAAGCCTAGCCCTTAGTTGAACTCCTTGACCTCCATAAAATTCAAATATTCTAAGTTTTGTTTCCACAACAGCCACAACATGTTGAGGAGAGATATTGATGTTGAATTCAAAACAAAAAAAATTTTCCAACTTATTTGAATTTCTATGTGATAACTTCTCTTTGAGATGCCATGTCTAGTATTTCATGTGCTTTATTATTGCATCTATGTTTTGCATGCATGTCTAACAAGGCTGATACAACTATGGCATTTGACAAAAATTGCCTTTTTGTTAATGTTTTGATGGACAGGCATATTTGTTACAAAGCTTCCATTTTCACCAAACACTCCTTAGCCTTTGTACTTTACTCATGTTTACCAAATGTTACATACCATTGATTGGTGAATACCACAACAAATGATGAATTTTTATCTTCAAATCAATGTGCACCATTTAAGCTTACTTGTCCCCAAATTTTGAGATATTGATTATAGGAATAGATTCAAATGGCAATACTCATTCTCCTTCACTCCAAAGCTATCTCTTGGGGCTGCTTTGGACTTCAAATCTAACAAGGCCATATAATCATTGAGTGAATTGCAAGGTAAACAAGTTACTATACTCATTCTTCTATCTATAAGAATTGTTGGCTTTGGAAGGGTATACGTAGCATCATTAGTTGTAAGATATAAGGGGGTGACTAAGGGAAGACCAATATGATTTTTAAGAGAAATTAATGTGAAAATTTTAAAATTATCAAGGTCAAAATGTGGACAGTATAATGTTGGTTAGTTCAAGCGATAAGAGATTTAGTTAAAAGGTAAAAGTACAAATCTTCATCACACTTTTACAAAGGAAGTAGCTAATCAAAATACAAATTTTTAAGTTCAATCATGTAAAAGTGGCCTTTATGTTTTTAATTTTTAATTTATATAAATTAATAAAATATAGAACTCTTGATAAATTTTATACTTCTTTTTTTTAATGGTTTGATATTTTTTTTAATAAATTTAAGAACAAATTTTGAATTGTTGAAATTTTCAAAAAGAAAAAGAAGCTGATGAGATGTCATAAAAAAAGCAAAGAAATTATTTTTCTTTAGAGAAAGTATGATGTTACAGATGTTTAGAGAAAGTCGTGGAGCACAAGTGTTATACATTGTGAACTTTACAAAACATTTTCAGAAACCTATTGGAAGTGTTGCCTCAAAATGGGGGACAAGGGATATGATATGGTTGATATGCCATGATAGGGTGTCACTAAATGACCTAAATTATGTATAATTTTTATAAGAGTAATCAAGAGCCATACTGACCATGTAAGTGGGGTTGCTACAACTAAGTTAATTGGGGTGGACTTCAATATTTCAATTTGGGTTACGAGTACTTGCAGTCAATGTACAATGTCTATTATTATGCTTCGATAATATTTGTTATCTGACTATGTATTAATTGTTTGTTGACATTGGGTAGTTATAAGCATCAGTTGAATGACAGTTATGTTTTTCTTGGCAACCGTCGAGTCTTTTGAATAGATTATGTATTGTCAAGGAAAGGTATGATCTAGTTGGATCAAATTTGATCCTTGGCTAACCATCTCTAGTCTTTTTCTATGATAATTTCATCTGCGAATAAAGATTTATTTTACCATTGTATCTGATTTGCATTGTCATCTCTATTATTAATTCATGCATTTATTTTATCAAATAGAGCAATAAATAGTACTAATTAACCTATTATTGATCAATGATATCATATACACTATATTGCAACCATTAACTTGAGGAAACAAACACATGCCCATCTAATTTTTTCATATTTTGTTAGAGAATCATGCCTTAATTGATGAAAAAGAGTTTTTTCCTCCTTGCCATACGTACTGAAATTCAGACATTTGGGTTTTATGTGCTTAATTGACTTAGTTGGATGCATTTGATGGTACCATCTCACTATCTCATTCTCAATGTCTTGATCTCATCATCTCTCTTCACTCATGCCACTTCTCCTTTGATGGATTTGCAAATAAGGAGCTACTAGGAGGAGAAATATATTTTTGAAGTGACTTTCTCTCAACTTTCATTTATTGGGCCTCTAGACTTTTTTGCCCTCCTAACGCTCCAATCATTGAGAATTCTCCACTTTATATGTTTTGTTGCATGATAAACACTTTAATGATGTCCATGTGAAGAACCCTACTAGTTCAACTTCAACCCCGATGCTCAAACTGATTGTTTTTTTGTGTTTCAAAGGTTTTTGATTTTTTTGAAGTTTTTGCATATAAAGAACATAATGCGATTTTTGAAAGAAATACTTCTAAAATCTTTAATAAATACAATAAGGTAAAAACTGAAGCATATAGATCCCTAAATCGATAGCAAATGTATTTATTATTCTTTCTCAGTGAAACCCTAACATGCAGACAAAAAGGCAAAGCTGATTGCATTATTTAAAAACCTGATTTGCTGATTGCAACCGCCCCAAAATGATGAAGAATTAATACTGCCAGCATCAGATGACATTTCTCCAGCCTCGAAATCCATCCAGATTGACCCAGAGTGCAAGGCGTACCATCTGGTGAAGAAAGAAAGCCAAAAGACAAGGCATCCAGGCTTGAATAAAAAGTGCAGCCCTCAAGCTGATTTGTAGGGCCCTTAAACAGCAGCAATAAAATCCGTACCACCTTGGGAAGTGCGCCAGAAGTCTAAGAACTGATGGCAAATGAAAAGATTCTCCTTTGGAAAGGAATCGATCCAAATCATTGGTTATAAAGAAACTCACAGTAAAATCTGTAATAACCTTTGAATGAAGTTATTCAACTGCAGGCAATAAATCAGCTGATATTTCACAGCCTCTAAACTGCAAACACTTAAGATGGCTCATTCTCCAATGCAGAAGACAACTGAAACCCTTGGCTTCGTTCTCTGAAGAAGGAATTTGCAAAAATCGATTTTCATAACATAATGAATGAAGTTTTCTCAAAGAAAACTTATATCTTCTCAGTTGGGTCGATTTCCTTCAAAAAAGCATCATTTAAATAAAACTTGAATTTCACTTTTAATCTTTCAATAGTTTGGACGCCCTTTTAATTATAATCATTAATTAAAAAGTGGCCCCTTCTTCATGATGGTTGACCCCTTCTATAAAGTCACTTAAGTTATAATATTTAATTATATCATAACTTAATAATATAAGCTTCAATTTAATTAATATTTATTTTGGAAAATAAATATTAATATCTCTCTCAAAATAAGTCCAATTGACGAACCGTCTGAAGCCGGATGATAAGTGACTGAATCTGCATATGACCAGAACATACCGCTAAAAATAGCAGGGGTGCTTCGCTGAGTGTCTCCACTTACTAAAAATAGTAAGTCAAGCAAATGATGTCCAAAAGACCCTGAACGAAAGCCAAACTGAATGATTCTGATAACTAAAGCCAAGCCATGCCTCAACAAGACCCTCTATCCACCCTATCAGCCTATGAGGGCCACATAATAGGCTAATCTCAAGAACTGAGAGATGTGAACTGGAAGGGGACATTACAGTCTACTTCACCTAATCTAGCCCACTTGAGTTGTAAGCAATCCCCCTTTTCTACTTGCACAGCTTGACTTAGGTCCTAGGAAATTAGGAGATTGTCCTTAATAAGAGTTGGTTGATTGTGGGTTCCAAATTATTGTTGGGGAGCTTGTTCCTATTGTCAATGGAGTTCAAGACAATAGCAATGGGATTGTCATTAGCCATCTTCTCTTTCCTAGGAGAGGAGGGCTTCTGAGCTTCACCAACCATAAAATAGGTTGAATTGTGTAATGTCCCCATTTCAGGTTCCCTTGTAGCGTAGTTGGCATTAACCTTGTGGATGTGTGTCAACGTTATTTGAGGAGTTCTTTAAAGATTCCAATGAGCTCACACAGTTTAGAGGACTCATATGCCACTTACCAAAGTGATTTTCAGCTTCTGGTGTGCTCTCCAAGATCTTGGAGAGGGCATCTATTTATAGTGGCTCGATTGGCTCTGTTTATCATTATTCTTCATTGGGATCACGCCAGTGCAGTCGATTTTCAATTCCAATGCATTCCGGCAGTTTTTGCAAAATGGGTGTATTAATGGCTTTATTTTAATTATTTCACTAAGGTCACTAAATATTATTTAAAATATTTTAAAAGCGCCTTAGTGTTATAGCTCATCAAAACCGGGATGAAATGTTTTAAATCATGGATGCATAAAATAGGGACCTTGCGTGTCAAATTATGATTATTTTAATTAAAAGGTCCTTTTTGGAGCTAAAATGGAGATTAATATATTTTCCTCTGATGAAACCCTTGTGGTTCTAAGAGATTGAACTTGGTTCATCTTAGCCTTCTTGAGGACGGAAACCCTCTTGGAGAAGAATAGCTACGGTGGTGAAAGATCCATCTAGGTTATTACAATGTGACTCATTCAGAGTTACAATTTGTGCAGGATAGGAATTACTGGTGGAATCATACAGATTTCACACAGAGCTGAATGTTGTTGGTAGTCTCATTGTAGAGATTGCGCTTGAGCTTATTGGCATAGTTGTAGGATTGTCGCAAAGAGATTTTCCAAGGCAAATATCGAGTTTATTTGAATGATAATTCCATAGAGATATCTGAGCATATTTTGAAGAGTTAAGTGCAGAAAATGGGAGTGCTTTGAAGTGGTTTGCCACTTTGCAGGTTGTACATTCTGGTACAGCAGGACTTGGAGCATTTGGAGGTAAACGCCTAGGGTGTTAGATTCCCTTGAGTGTATTTGGAGGCATTTCATATTGGACTATTGAAGATTGATACTTTGGAGTGGAACAACTAGGGTTTGGAGGGTTTGTTGGCACATTTCCGGAGCTTCAGTTTGCTGTTGTAATCAATTTTCAGACCTGTGCATGATATCAGCAAATGGGTATGTATTGTTTGCCCTTTTGATGTGATTTACTCATATGGGTATCTTGTAATATTGTTATAAGTGTTGTTCACCCTACTGGGCATTGGTAAATCTTGTCATATGTTATTATACAAGCTTTGTATGAGACCTACAAACTCAATACAGCTTATGGGTATGTCAAAAACATGATCATTGAGTGTTTGGCTCAACTGGGTATTTGAGATACTATCTAATTTCAATGTATTCAGCATTCTACCCACTCTATAATGCAATATCAAATTGTGGGTATCATTCCCGAGTTGAAATATGAGTGTTATGGTATGTAATATCTGCTGTCCTATTTGATTGTTTCACCAAACCAAAAAAAAATCAGGGTGGGACATTACAAATTGCTCATTTCTTGCCAAGGAAACCTAGAGTCCAGCAAGGATGGGGGTTGAGCAGCATAGGTGTGTTGGGAGGCAAAGATATGCTGCGTGGACATGATGGGTTTCTAAGATGTGAGGAGGATTTGGCCTAAACCTATGGGCAAGACCTTTCAAATATTTAAATTTGGTATAGGACTATTTTGGGTATAATGCTGGTTTATTAATGGGATTTGTGAAGACAAAGGTATCCAAACTGTGTTTACAGGAGGGGTTAAGTTTGTTAAGATAGGGCAAAAGGGGCACAAAATTGGTTGGGGATTGGTGTGGGGAAACATTGTGATGTGCCAGATCATCATCATCCTCTAAGAATGGTTTCTTTTTCCTTCTCTATAGCTGATACACCCACTAACTTGGCGTCTCTTTCTTCCTATTTCCATTTTTGTATTGCCCACCTCAGCATATTTATGTTCATGGCTTTCCTTGTTTTAAGGATTAACCTAGGAATTTTCTTGAGCTTGACTTCATTTTGCATTGTATACTCTAGGTAAATGAATCAGGCAGAGAGAGAATGTTTAAATAAGCTCAGACAACAGCCATGTTGTTAAGTAGTGATGTCAAGAGTTAGTAGGTGAAAGTTACTACTTTTGCCAGGGTGGAAGAGGAGGGCAAAGGGCAGAAAGGCTGAATGATAGAATTAAACATAAGTTTGGCCAAGGGTGTAGATGTACCCATATAAAAATGTTTGAGTCCTTAACCCATTGTAATATTTTTGCAACCTAGGTTTGTAAAGCAAGTGAGAAGTAAATACTCAGTTGTTGGAATCTTTTGTATTTGAGAATGACTATTCTCTCCTGTCTCCTTATATTGCATTGTATCTTTGAAAGCCCAAATTCCTTCTCTACTTTAAGTGATTCTATGTTTCTTTTTTTCACATACTGGTTCTGCAATAAAATATTGAAGTTATGTTGACCATGTTCATTATGCTTAAAACTTGTGTGATTGTGAGATAATCATTGTCCTCTCTCCTACATATTTCACAATAATCCTGACAAGCCTAACTCAAAGCATCAAATTAGATACCAGAAATATACGTGAATAGTTTGGGTTTCGAGCTCATTACTCAATAAAGATCATAGAAGAGCACTTGCTAGTGAATTTTTCTAGCTTGTTGTAATGAGCCTAACCCAAACTGACTCAAAAACTCCTTTTTTTTGTTGCCCTTGAAATTTTGTCAAACACTTCATAAACCAGCTCTGATACCACTGTAATGACCCTGCTCAAATCTGATTGAAAACTTCTGATTTTTGGCCTTGGTAATTTTGTCAAACACTTTGCATACAAGGGTCATATGACTGATATAACATTTCAGTTTGCTATAATGACACTTATCTCCACTCAACTTCAATGAGAATGTTTGCAAATGACTCAAAATTATCTAAACAATATACTAACATGAATGTGCAACCTAATTTGACAATATTGAATGCATATATGAATTCTAATCATGAAAAATGATCGCCTACAGCCAACTGGTATTTTAACAAACAGTTGGTATGCAAACTCCTACACTGAATACAAATGATATTGAATGCTCAAAGACAACTATTAATGACCAGCAATTATATCTCCTTGATTGAGAAGTAGTATCCAATACAATGTTCATACTAAGTTAGCCAAGACTCTTGGCATACAATATGAGCAATTACAATGCCAAAAATCTGAGTACTCGATCATCTACAGCAGCAACTTGATATAAACTAATGCAACAATGAATAACTGATTTTTCAATGCTTGGAAGTCTAAAATTACATGCCTGCGAATACATCAGATGCAACTACAATGATTATAACGAATTTTCTGTGTGTAATAACCAGAAATGCAAACCCAGAATTAATAAGAAACCTGTTATATTGTTGGCAGCCACCAAGAACAAGTCAATCCTTTAAGAAGATGTTGCCCAAGTCTTCAAAGATGCGGCGACTGTCTTGTGTAAGCCCAGCAATCCTAGTTGTGCCTTTATCTAATTTTTTAGGAGCTTGGAATGACAAAGTCGTCCCCTCCATGAGTACGCCCAGCCATAGGATGAAATCAGATCAGCAATACAAGTTGTTGTCGACTTCTTTATTGGATGTATTGGGCATTACAATCGCCTCATGCAATATAGATGAATTGTTGTATTTCAATCTGCCAATACTATCATAGATCGAACTCCTCAGCCCCTCCTATGTATTTGCAAGGTCAACCCTTCAATTGACTGTAAGTATCAGAAATTCACAGCCCCCACAAAAATGTACAAATCTGGAAATGCAAAGAAGACTCATCGATTTGCCTCCTTAATTGAAAAAGCAGCTACAAGGCCAAATCGAATTCTTCTCAAATGCCTCTACTAGCTGATATAAGTGACTGATAATATCTGATGTAGAAATCGGAGTACAATTCAACCTCTCTTATGCCAAACTTGTTGAAGACTTAACACCAAAATGTCTCCACAAAGCCCTAAATCGAATCACACAAAAACTTGGCCAAAGGCCACTAAGTTTTTACAATGTAGCACAAATAGAAAGTCTGAAGTAACTTTCTCCCAGCTGCAATAATTCAAGTGATATTTCACACCCTCAAAATTGCGAACCAATTGAGAGTTTTCGTTCTCAATGGCCAATTGTGATTACTGCAGAACCCTAGGCTCCACAATGCACATCAACAACAAACAACAACATCAACAACAAATCTGGATGCTAAACAATGAGCCCATGATGCCTATTTATTCTTTTTCCTCAATAGGTCGGCCTCCTTCTAGAACTTTCTCAAGTCACCTTCTAGAAGGAATAATATAATATTATTTTATTATTTTAATATTGCACTTTATAATTATAAAATATAACCCAACTCCTAAAGTGCAATATAACATTATAACATAAAATAAGGTTTCCAAAATTAGAAACATCCATGGTGATAATAGGAAAACTTTCATATGACCAAGAAATGAGCCAACCAAGCAACTGGGTAACTGCCACATGATCCTCTTATCAAGTCCCATTAGCCTACAAGGATCAGGAATAGGCTAATTCCTCCAAACGCCAATGCTCATGAAAAAGGGGACATTACACTTGTGACTTGTCATTTAAGGATTTTATTTTGTCAATATGGGTTCTTGACATGATGTTATACTCTTGAATATTTTTGGTTGTATTATGCTTAGTATGTCAGAGGTTGAAGTTAGTGTTTGACATGTGACTAAGTAAGCAAGAGTTAGTATAAAGTTCTTGCTATGAAACTTCCGCAACTATCAATATTAGATTATTTATGGGCATGCATTGAGTTCTGAAAGTGGGTGAAGTCTTGATGAAGGGTACTCCCCCTTACAATCTAAAACTCACAAAAACAACAAATAATGGCACAAACAAAATGCAAGAAGGAAAGCAAATATTTTCTATTTTCACTAAAATGAAAAATGAAATTACAACATTATATTTGCCATCGCATGGGCTTTCTGATTACATAAATCTGCAAATTTGCAAATCGGAGCCACCATCTACTTTGCTCTGGCCTCCTCTCTATAGTCCCCCTTTACATCCTTCATTTGGAAGGTGTAACCGCCCTAAAATCTTCTGGAAAGTGTAACTTCCTCAGGAAGATATTTTGAAATTTTATTCATTTTGGTATTACAACTTCATGGGGTCATAACTTTTGATCTGATCATCGGATTTTCTATTATAATATCTTTTCAGAAAGCTCTTGAGAAATCTTCCACCAAATGGTACTGCCCTAAAGGCAAGCTACTTTCGTTTTCCACCAATTTTCAGGCCCATCCAAAGCCTCTAAGTGCCTCAAAATTGACTCCAAAGATTTTTACTAGGATTTTCAAAAATTAAAATTTTAATATTGCTCAAATGATAAATGGTATTGAAGTGATTTCTTTGCCATTGGCTTCAATTTACCATTCCGGAGGTCTATGTAAGATTTAGTGTCCAACTGTGCATAAATGCAAACTTACTAAAATAGTAACCCTGCCAAATTTAGCCCTTATTGAAAAGAAACAACATTTTTTTTGGGTGATGCAAGATTGCTCTTACACCCTGGATGCTCCTGCATCAAGTCTTGGGTGCAACTCCTTGTAACCTGAAACACCATATTGTTGAGTGCAAAATTTCAATCAACATCACAATTTAAAAACAGGTCATCAATATCGCTTTGGAACTATTGAAGATTGGAGATGATCTTGGAGTCGATGATTTGCTGATGTAAGCAGAAGCCATACAAGAATTGGAAATCTGTAGGGCCTGACTATTGCATTGGGGAGTGATTAAGCCCATTCCTGAATGTGACAAACCCAAGAACTGGATATACCGTCTTCTTCACAGATTGAACACTCAAAATTGAACATAAAAAAGCATTAGATCTTACCCATTTCCATCAACTCAATTGGATATTACATATATTGATTAAAATAGGATAAAGATCATTGCTTTACAGATTAATGGCTTTCTTGTGTAAGTGAAATAAGTTGGAAGCCTACATATTAATGGAGCTATGGTTGGAATGTATTAAAGCATCTTGCTGCCTTATCTACAGAGCAAGGTCATGCCCTTGTTTAGGTTGTAGCTTGCAAGCATTCATCTTGTCTAGAGTTTTCCCATATATTTAACTTGAACTGCAAGAAGCCCATGCTCTAGTCAAAGAAAATGTGCATTGATGGATCCAAGTAGCAGCGGAGGAGGAATGTGCTATCTCCTTGGCCTTGTTGGAGATAAGAAGGATCCTTGGTCTGTTTGTAGCCAACAGGGAGGTCTATTGCTGTAGCAAAAGTGCATTGTGGGTTTTAAAAAACTCACTTGATCTGTGTATACCAAGTTGTCAAAATGCTCCACAATTTGGGCCCCAGCTTCCCTGGGCCTATCAATGCCCTGGATCGGGCGTGACTTTCTCACAATGAACCTGCCCATGATTGAGTAAGCAATCTAATACACTTATTTTTATTGGTAGATAAATCATGTTCGAACAATAAATTGTGGTTTCCTTAATGTTTTCATCTTGACAAGATTAGACTTTAGAGCTTAGCCTTTGAGAGGTTCCCTCTGTCTCACAAGTATTCAGAGAAAAGAAAGGCACTATAAAAAGAAGGGTGCAACTGCAAACGCAATGCAATCATATCGTCTAAGCTACATACCCAAAATCAAGATTAAAGCCAATACATGCAGCCTTCAGTCTTTCCATCTTTGCAGGAAGTAGAAAGTAGCAAAAAATGCCCCAGCATAAATTCAACAGTGCTGAATCTGAATTCGCACGTGACAGGTAAAGAGAAGCAGCAACCTGAAACCATCATCATCAAAAACACAGAACCTCGGAATTAGTTAGATAATTTAAATATAACATCAAATCTTTGTTACTCTTTGACAAACACCTCAACTTAATTATCAACTCTAAACTCCTCACCTTGAAATAAAATATCTTATATTTATCTCAACGATTGAAATGACATTGTCCTAGAGCTTCTAATTGTATGTGGGTGAAAGGATTTTGTCCACAGCAATTTAGATTATGTAATAAAATCTGTTTAAATTTTATCATTGCTCTGCCACTAGCAAGAAACGTGTCTTTTTTGCCACTACAAATTTTTTTTCGTTTTCTATCATAATCCTGGAATTATCTTTCCTGGATCTCTTGTTGACTTTCATGTTAGATTTTTATTTTTTATGGCTCAACTCAAAGAGACCAACTATTGGCAAATCCTTCTCACCCTACCTCCTGATTGAGAACGAATTGTAAGGGTTTCCTGTCAGGAGATTGTAACTTGACTTATGGGATTTATAACATAATATAGGGTAAATCCTCATTAGATTTGGTATCTATTGTACTTTCTAATTGGGAAAGAATTTTGTCCAAGGGGTTGTGATGTAATGGTGGAAGAGTGTAACCCAGCTTCATATCTCCTCAGTGCAATAAGGTGACACATAGATCCAGTGGATATGGCAAGGTTGTGTCATAACAATTAAAGGGTATATTTCATCTCAGCCCATGTTCACAAGTATATTAAACTATGGTCCAACAGTTTAGCTAGATGATTACTGAAAATGTTAATCCACAATGATGTGCAATGAATATACCAAATTCAACGATATATACCAACAAAAAAGAGGGACAGATTTTTACTTAATGATCTCTTGTTAGAGTTAGAACTTTAGTCTCTTTTAATTGAGGTTGAACCGTTGGAGCTAGCGACCCTCCTTCCTTCCAAGAAGGTACATACTCTGCCTAATCAGTTCCCTCTTTCCTATCAAGAAAGGGCTGCACAAATAACTGTACTTCTTTTCAGCTTAGATGGGAACGTCTGCTGTGAGGACTAACTGTTATCTGGAACATTGGGTTTCTGTTGCGACTATGTCGGTAAAACTTCCTAATACATTCATAATGGCACGCATTTTTCCACATAATTACATTTTCTAGCACAAGTCTAAAAGACTGAAACTAAGTAGGGCAAAACCCACAAATTTCCCTAAGGTGAAATTTTCTTAAATAGTAAACATGCAGGAGAAAAACCAATGCCAAATTCCAAAACCAATTTGGAAAAAGCTTAATATTTATGTAAATTGCTTGTAAGTTTAATATTTATGTGAAAATTGGGAGACCCACAAAAAGCAGAGCTTCTACTTTAAGAATTTAAATTGATTCATCAAATGCAGAGACAGGTAACATAGATGAAAGACTCGTTTTTGTATTATTCACTTCAAATTTTAGGATTCTGCATTGAAACTTTGGTTGGCCATAAGGAAAAAAATTTGTAAAACTTGAACTAAAAACTTGTTCCGGAAGAGAATTACCAGTGAGCGTTCATGCTATCGCGAAAATTCCACCGTTGTGAGCTTTACCAAGAAAGAACTGTAATCTTGATCATATCCATAATAGAAAAGATATAGACGATTAAAAAAAATATCAATTGACCAATAAGATAACGCACAAATATCTAAATTATTTATCTCACGTGCCAACGGCAATCATATCAGAAGTTAGTATAACTTCAAAAAAAATTTAAAAATTAAGCCGAGCATGTTGATTCCATGAGGTTGATTAGTTAATTTTATTTTAACAACCGTTTAAATTTTATAGGAGTTTTCTTAAAAAAAAATAAAAAATTATATCTTAAAAAAATATATATTTATAGGAGTTTTTTTTTTAGCTCTTGGTTTTATGATTTTTTATTTTTCAGTTTACGGTTTAAAGTGATATTTATATTAATAATATAAAGTTTAGTTTTTTTTTTTAAATATATCTTATTTAACTTTGCATTAATATAAAAAAATAGTATAATATTAAAAAAAAGGAGGGTGGTAGAGAAGAGTCTAACATAAGAACCTAACCTTGAAATAACATAAAAAATAATTATTAAGTTGTCAAGACTATGCCACACAAAGGAGGATCTTTATCATCAAGATTCTCTCAAACATCACTGGGGGTGGAGTCATCAATTGCCTCCCAACTAGTGAGAGCAATGTCTTTTGCATTCTCCTTCGAAGGTGGTTGAGTGTGAACTGGAGAGATGGCAAGCGACATGCAAGAGTTTTGTTAGTGTTTAACCAACCAATGTTTCCTCGAGGAGAAGGCGGATGCAAGGGTTGAGGCCATCCTCCACGAGCAACATTTCCCTTGGGATTTGGTGGAAATGGGTCATGAGAGTGAGACACACAATCTCCTCGACTATCCTATTTGGAAGAGTGATTACATCCATGTCAATGCCCATGAGGATAAGTGGGGTTGGGAGAAACTCGAGCAACAATGCAAGGGGCAATACCCCAGTGATCCATCAGCTCCTCGAGATGCACTACTTCAAGTGCAACTTTACTAGCTTGTACCTAAATCTACATAAGAACATTAGAGAAAATCATAGGTTTAGTATATAAAGAAAATTATTTATCAATAGTGTTGCAATTAAACAACACAACATTTCTATCTTTCCAAATATTGAATAAATTTTCCACCTTGAAAGTGTGTCATATTTGGGTATACTTGTGAGGGAGATTAGGTCAATTGCCAAGAAGAATAATGTGCCACGAGAAGGGAGTAGACCTGAAGGGCTTAAAGAATTCATGGGTCTAATTCAAAGCTTCTTGAACCCGAGGACAAAACCAAAAGAGGTGTGACTTAATTTGGTCATAGAATGGGCAATGCAAAGTGGGAATACCGATGTGAGTGAGATGAGTCACCATGGGAAGGCCTTGGTATAGTAGAAACCAAAGAAAGTGAGCCATTTTAGGCTCTAACATAGCAGCCCACATGCCCTCAAATCATTTTTTCCACATCCCATAAAAGGATTGAAGCTACTAGTGGAAGTTAAGTTGATTGAAACAATACATGCAAATGAGGAGAGAGCCAAGAATAGCCCTTAGAGGGCCTATAGATCTGAAAGGGAGTATCTAAAAACTATTTCTGGTCCTTCCAACAATGCTTGAAATATCACACTCCTAGCTTATGAAGCGAACATGAGGGAATGGAGGTAAGAATCATCGATAAGTCTCTTGATCTTGATTGGAGAGTTTATACTTTTGTTTGAAATTTGACCAAGGAAGGAAGTTCTTGGTGGCTAGATGAATGAAATATGGCAAGATTTTGGCTCCTCTTTTAAAAAATTTGAGAGTTCGAGTTCAAGGTAAGAGATCCAACAACCTCCCTTGAGAACTTAAGAGTTGGGACCACCAAATAGAGTATTGATTAATGGATAAATCATTGTGAAAATCATCTCCAGTCTAATGTAGTCAAGGCTTGAGATCTTCCCAACCTTTCCAAATGCTCTTGATCACAAAAGTACCCTAGATGTGAACCTACTCCTTCATAGTATGAAGTGTGTCAATATCCAGGCCCTTCTAGACCAATTAGCCATGAGGAATACCAAATCCAATGCAATAGAGAACAAGAATTCTTTAGGTCCCATTGTTAGTGAGTGCCCTAATTATCCTTTTAGCACTCAAACAATGTCTTATCATTGAATAGAGATCAATCTGAGACCTTCAACTTCCTACGGTAAATAACAAAATTCCCATGCCACCATGTGAAAGCCATGATTACCCTTGCTAAAAGTCCAAAGAAAATCTCTGAGGAACTTTTCAACCTTGAGGTATGAATCCTTGGAGGGAACAAGAGGAATAATAAACATGCATGGCCGCCAAACCTTTAGAACAAATTTTAAACTTACCTACCAATAAAAGAGGCTTGGTGATCCAGTACTAAATCTTTTTTTAATTCTTGCTAGTACCACTTGCCAAACTTCAAAAGGGTTAGTGTGGAAGGCGAAAGGTACACCTAAGATTCAAAATATTTCCCCCTGATCAATCTAATGAGAAATATACATGTTCTAATACTAGTCATTGGGAAAATCAATCTCTATCCAAATATGACTTTAATGGATGAGATACAAGGCTTGGACAACAACATGAAAATCTAAAACTTATATGCAAATCTGAAATTAATTTGCCTTAATGTGGACTTACCATGATTAGATCCATCTTCTTTATGATGTTAAAAAATCAACCAAAATATCATGCTTAATAACAACATCTTAAGTGAACTTATAAAAATAATAAATAAAGAATAACATCACCATAAGATAGTAGAAAAGAGGCACAAATCAACAACATAAGAGTATCACATAACATAGGATTGATGTGGAGAAACCCTTGCAGGAAAAAACTCCACCAAGAAGAGAGACCAAGTATGCATTATCTTCAAATAAAAGAGATTATAATACATTCACTTTCATTATTTTCTTTTCCTCCAAAATGACAACACTTGTGTACTTGTGAACAACCTTTTTATGCTTCAACATGTCCCTATTCTTGTAACATAACCCTACACTCAACTATTCCTCATAATTTCTACATCCAAGGAGCTAACTTTTAGACTTGTGAAGAGGTCTAATGCACCAAACATGGCGCCCAAAGATGATCTTCATTCCAAACGCCTCCAACCCTTGGATTTCCTCTTTAGAATGTGAAAAGTCACTAGTTTTGGCTCCAATACTTTCCCTCCGACTTGGGTGCCCAAACTTGGAAATTAAACATTACATTAAATGAAATAAACGATGGATTACTAAGAGACACATGTTTCCTTTTTCCAAGCACTCACTTGGAAAATACTAGCAGTCACTCATTTGTCCTTTTCCTTTTCTTTTTACTATTACATTCTAGGCATCCATACGTGGGGAAAGCAATATTAAATATTTATGTCCACAAGTCACCTTTACCACTACTAGTGGAACCCATCACCGCTTATGAATGTATTACAAATAATGGTGAGAATAAATATTGCAAAATATTTTCCCAATACACCCTAAGTGCATAGGGACATTGTACAAGGATGTTGGAACCATGCGATATGACATAAGAATTACAAGGTAGATGGCACCTTAATGCTAATACAATCCACTTCCAATTGAAAGAGCTTAGCAAAGTAGGCTTGGACAAAAAGGATTGTTTGTAACATAAGGTCTTATGCCATTGAATGCCAGAGTTGGAGGCTTGAAAAAAAATGTCAAGGCATTTGAGGGCCTAAGAGATATTCTCTTCTTCCTCACAAAGAGTGAGAAAGGAATCGTTGATAAAATGACCATTAACTAGTTATTGCTTTGAATTAGGAAGAAAAATCCCCTTGACATGAGAAAGGGAAACAACTTGAGCAAGGAGGTAACCAAAACCTTTGGCAGTTAGAACATAGAGAGACAAAGAAAGAGGGAACCCTTGTCTAATGGACCAAAAATCCCAAAAGAGGGAGATTATTGACCAAAGATGGTAATGTAGGCATAAGCATTTGTAAAAAACATTTGAATAAATTGAAGAAATCATGGGCCAAAACCAAGCACCTAGAGCATGGCCAAAATGAAAGGGCATTCAGTGTGGTCATAAGCCTTAGGAAAGTCAATTTTAATGAAAATTGACAACTGTTGAGATTGTTGGGCCTATTTCATTCCTTCCCAGACTACTACTATATTATCCAATATAAATATGGACTTGATAAAACCTACTTGATCAGGTCTAACAATAATCAACAACAATGATCACAATTTGAGAGCTAGTGATTTGATGATGATCTTGTAGGAGATGTTCAATAGGGTGATAGGGCCCTAATTATTGATATCCTTCGGGTTGCCAATTTTAGGTATGAATTTGATATTAACTTTGTTAATTAAATCACCTAAAGACCCAGTTTGCATTACTTCAAGGTATACATTATAAAGGTCACTCTTAATAGTGTCCTAAAAGGCTTTGTAGAATTCACAAGGAAAGTCATCAAGGCTATGAGCCTTTTCATTAGCCATGGATAAAGTTGTCTTGTTAAGATCGTCTTGGTTAAGGAGTTGGTCACACAAGATGTATTGAGCATTCAAAAATCTACAAGGCACAACCTCACAACATTATTGTAAAGCAAGACATCTTGTAGGAGTGTATTCTTGGGCAACAAACACTTTCTCATAGTGTTGGACAAAAGCCTAGAGAACATTAGATAACTCTTGAAAGAGTTGAAATCCTTCAAAAAATTAATGGTATGTAAAGTGTGACAAACCCAAAATTCTTGGAAATTTTTCTTTGAGACTTGTCACCAATTTTTAGCTAGTGCAATCTGGCTTTGATCTAAGTGCCACGAGCAAAATAGGCATCTAAAATTTGTTTCTACTATTGCAACTCTAGGCTAGCTAAAGTTAGGCAGTGGAATCAAAAAATTGAGCTTCTAGAGTGATGGTGGTCACACAGGGCTCTTGAGTAGTGGCCTCATATGAGCAACAACAAAAGTAGGCCAATTGGTGCTCATAGATGCAAAGAAACTAAGTTTTACAAGTTATGACATCATTCCATCTCTTGATCCATCTAATGCCATGAAGGGGATGTGGCTCAAAATTCTCAACACGTTAGATATGAGCAAGTGTGGCCTTGTGATTGAGTAAAGACGTGTTGAGGAAGAACTGACTCCTCATAGCTTTGGGAGTTGTAACTTTCTATTGAATACAAAACCATATGGGAAAGTGATCTAACAAGATAACTTCAACCAATGACTCCATAGGAGGGGAATAAAAGCTGGAAAAAGTGAAAAAAGATTACATAGAAATCATGAACGATCAAGCCATTTGAAGACTCTATTAGGCCCAAACAACAAGTTGGTCCATGTGTACCAAGGGGATTGTCAAAGATAGTGGCTAAAATTGGGATAAAAGATCCCCAATTTATTACACATAAAACCAAGCCTCTCTTTTGCTAATTTTCTAGCGTAAATGAAAAAGCTTCAATTTTATCGTGGGGCCACCCAATCATATTGTAATCTCCACACAAAGCCCAAGTGGCAACCAACATTGAATCTATGATCCAACGCCAAAGGTCAAATCTTTCAACAATATTATTGGAATCATAAACATTAATCACCCCAAAGAAATGATATTTATATGGAAGAGAGACCAAACCACTCGGTTAATGGGCACATCCATGATCAACCAAAAGTTGATGCCACGTAGGCAAGATAAAAGTGACAAATCCTCCATGGCCAACTTCGTGGTTACAACTGAGAGGAAAGATGGAGGGCCAAATGACATGACATGCAAAAAAAAAAAGCCAAACACTTTGACCTCCTTAAGGAAAAGGATGTATAATTCTTAGAATTGAGGACAAACATCATGAACAAAGTATTTATGATGGAATTATGTGAGACCCCACACATTCCAAGAAATACAATTCATTTAGCACTTGAGAGGCATTTCCTCAATATCCACCCATCAAGGGCAAAATAACTATTATGAACCAAAGTGTTGAAAGCATTGAAGCTTTCAATTTGAACATTGAGCTAGCCTAGTTGCCTGAGTCATGGTACAAAATTACCTTCTTCTGAATTCCTAGACCAACTATGATATCTCCTTTGGCCCACCAATGGTGAGGAGGTATGCCAAGCTTGACTAGCCTAGGGTTGCAACACAAATGAACTAGGTTGGGAAGTAGAAGTTTTCACCGTGTTTGACACAAAAATTTTGATTGACTTTGAAACCTATGAATCTTGATCTCCTTTCCCTAAGGATTTAGATGCAGGTTTGGAGTTTCTAGTATTCTTGGCTTTGCGATTTACTATGGTGGTTTGGAGGATAAGGTAAAATTGCAGAGGGTTGAGAGGTGGGTTTAGGGCATTGTGAAACCAATAGACAATCCCTAATCTTATGATCAGAGGATTGGCATTGATAACATGTGTTTGAAAGGTTATGTGATGAATTATCTACCTAAGTAATGGGTCTCGTCGATTTGAATATCCATATTTTATTTGAGATTCTTTAAAAGGTCAACCTCAACATAGACTTGGTGATTAGACTCAGTAATTAGGCTAGGCTAAATAAAAAAAATTAAGTTCGACACAAATGCTAGAACCAATTGAGGACACAATCTAGGTGAGAAAGTTCCAGAAAGCTAGAGGTAAGCCTAGGAATGCAACATGAACTAGGACACAAAGAGAATTTTCATCTGCAACTGAAAAGTCGTGGGTCCAAGGTTTAAACATGAGCAAATAAGAATGGAGAAGCCATGGGCCATGGGTAAGAATAGTCCGGGCATGATTGAATTCAACAAAATAGAAAAGAATTTTTTTTTTGAGAGGTTTTGTATGACGATGAGTTAGATCCCATGTTGATGCACGGGCATCCCAAGTCAATAGGCGATCCAACATCAACAAAAAAAAAATTGATTCAAGATTTTCTTTCGTTTTGACCGGTTTTAGTTTCATGAGCTTATGGTTGGGTTTCAGAGTTAAATTTAAATTGGTGTTCAATTGTGACTAACATTGTTGTCATTTAATTGACAAAATGTCATATTTGATTCCTCTACCAAATTTCAATTATTTGAATTAAAATCCCAATTAATTTTTAAATCGTCCTATGAGTGAGAAGGGGAAGCGAAGACAAAGAAGTTAAGGGGCCAAACTTATCATGGATTTTGGAAATAGTAAAGTCAATGAGAAGTCACCGATGGCAATGAAAAGCCATGACAAAACATTGTTGTAATTACGGACTGACATCCAAAGGAGGGCGGCTAGAGAGGATAGGGGGGGTTTGTAGAAGAAAAGAAAATGCAGAATCCCTCCCTATTATCGCCCCTGAATGAGCATATGTGAAAAAAGAAGGTGAAGATTTGAAGCGACGCTATAGGAAAACGTGCAGAAGGTGTCAACCATGCAATACATTTGCATTTTAAAGCATCTAATAATCCTGGTAGATGGAGATAATTAGAGGCGCGTAGGTGAATCAATGGAATGAAGTTCGAGGGGGGCTATTCCAACTGCTACATTTGGAGTACTTGGACCTTACACAAAATTTCTTCAACTCTGTTTCCTTCCCTCCACAAATTGGAGAGCTAAGGAGATTGAAGTATCTGGGTTTAGCTGAGTGTCATTTTACTGGCCGATTTCCAAGAGAGTTGACTAAACTGCAGCAATTGGAGCACTTGGACCTCATTGACAATGATCTCCAGGGTGCCATTCCAAGGGAGATGGGTAACATGTCCACCTTGAAATTCCTTGACCTCTCTGAAAATTATGGCTTGCAGAGCAACACGTTGGGTGAGTGGATAACACATTTGAAAGGGTTGGAGCATCTTGGACTTACGAGCATAAGTATGGAAAAAGATACTTGGTTGGAAGGATACTTGGTTTCTCTCACCAATCTCACCGTACTTTACATAGACAATTGTGGGCTTTCAGGAGAAATTCCTCCCGTCTTTGCAAATCTCTCACGGCTTCGACGGTTGGGACTTTCAGGAAATTCATTTAGAGGTAAGATTCCTACCTTTCTTGGAGCTCTCCCTCTGTCACATCTTGATCTTTCTGAGAACAATTTGGAAGGTTTTATTCCCTCCTTTTTAGGTGGCCTCTCCAGTCTAGAGTACCTTTATCTGGATTCAAACAAATTAAATGGCAGCATTCCACCTACTCTAGGGAATCTCTCCAAACTGCAAGGTCTTTATCTGAGTTCAAACAAATTAAATGGCAGCATTCCGTCTACTCTAGGCAATCTCTCCAAATTGATCTGGCTTGAACTGCAAGATAACGCTTTGAGTGGTCCAATCCCAACTTCCTTTGCTAAGCTATCCAAGCTTCACAGGCTTTATCTCGCCAACAATCGCTTAAACGGAATTTTCTCATTTTTTATGTTGAATAATTGTCCCAAACTTTCTGAATTGGATCTCTCAAACAATATGTTGACCGTAAAAATCAGTGCCTCTACCATTCCCAAATTTCAGCTTAAGTACTTGGATTTACATGAATGCAATATTAGAGGAAATTTACCTGTATTCATCTCAACTCAATATTTCATGTATTTCTTAGATTTGTCAAACAATTCTCTAAGTGGCTTTATTCCAAATTGGCTTTGGGAACTTCCATCAATTGAGTACATAGATCTCTCAGATAATTTATTTGATGGATCAATTTCGAAATCAATTGACAAATATGCACAAAATCTTCGTTTTCTTTCATTAGCCAAAAACAATTTTAATGGTTCTATTCCAAATTCTATTTTAAAATTGAAGCATTTGAATATTTTAGATTTGTCAAATAATAAGTTTTGTGGTCAGATTCCCCAATGTTTAAAGAATTGTTCCATGTTGTCTGTCTTAAATATAGAGAAGAACAACTTAAAAGGGATGATACCAAACATATGTAAGGGAATGGATTCTCTTGAGACATTCAAATTAGGAGACAATGCACTTGAAGGGAATATTCCATCATCACTTGGAAATTGTAGGAATCTGCAAATCCTTGATATGAGAAACAATAGTTTGCAAGGGAACATTTCAAATTGGGTTAAAAGCTTACAAAATCTCCAAATTTTGATATTACAAAATAATAATTTCAAGGGTAGAATCCCATTGCAATTAGTGAAACTACAAAATCTTCAAATTTTGGATATGTCACAAAATAATTTTTCAGGGGTTATTCCAAAGGACTTTATGAAGTTAAGCGCACTGGAAAATCAATCAGAAAACATAGAAATCCTTGAACATGACCCTTCTACTCGATTTCTAACAAAATATTATATAGATGAAATAACAATTTACAATAAAGGCCAAGTTATGGAGTTTGTACAAATTTTGAGATTAGTGAAATGTCTTGACCTCTCCAGCAATAGTTTGTCAGGTAGCATTCCTTCGAATATTGGATCCCTCAAAGGTTTGATTATTCTCAACATTTCAAGAAACCATTTCAGTGGTGAGATTCCTAAATCTATTGGAGATATGACACTTCTACAATCACTTGATCTTTCAAAAAATAACCTATCTGGAGCTATTATCACCGAGCTACAACTTCTCACATCCTTGAGTTACTTTAATGTGTCCTATAATAACCTATCAGGGATGATACCACAAGGAGGACAGATGATGACATTTGATTCTACATACTTCTCCAACAATTGAGGCCTATGTGGCCTACAAATAAATGTGTCATGCTCAAGTAGCCCTCTTGGTTCTCCAAAGGCACATGAAGAAAATAATGAAGATTTAGATGATGATATATGGTGGTATATGGGAATGGCAATAAGCTTTGTAGTTTCCTTTTCAATTGTCATGGGAATGTTGTGGCTCAATAAATCATGTAGTATCTTGTGCTTCAAATTCATGGATAACATTATTATCTCTCTATTTGAAACATTGAGAGAAAATTTGTATTCTACAAGGTAGGACCATCTTTTTATGTTTATGGTCCAACTAGCTTATAAAATAAGTTTAATAGTGATAAAATGGGGCATGCATCTCATTTATGAGACACCCCCTTTAGTATTAATAATGTTGATTCATGTTGATATGTTAGTTATTCTATAAAATAATTGAATATGAAAATTTCCCATATCAATAGTTTTATTGTAAATATTTATAGAAATCTTTGAAAACAATGTAAATCAATATTTTGAAAATAGAAGCTCAATTATAGTAATTACAATGTAGTTTTTATGCTAATAGTGATATTGGATCCCTCAATGAAAATGAACCAAGAAAAAATAATCGGCAAAAGAGTGAACCATTAAAAGACTTTGGTTTTAAAGATAATGCTAATTTTATTTAATTTCAATCATAGTCTAGAATTAATATTTGATAATACATTCTAATCCACCATAGATGTTGGAATGTGGTGGAAAATATGTTGAAATATACCATCAAATGCTAGAGTCTTTTGCATTGGAAATTGCTAAAAAAAAGCATTGAAATTTGTTGTAGAGTGACTTGATCTAACCAACAATAGCTTAAATAAAATTTCTCAATTTTGATTTTGAATAATTTCTCTAACTTTATTTTTTGATCTCTTAAGAAATATGTTGATTTTAAAAGTTAGTGCCTCCTTAATTCTCAACTTGTAGCTTAAATACTTTTCCTTACATGAATGCAATATTAGAGGGAATTTCCTTGCATTTATTTCAACTCAATATTTCATTGAATACTTAGATTTTTCAAATGACTCTCTTAGTTTGAATTCATTCTAAATTGGCTTTGGGAATTCACATTCCTTTATCATGTAGATTTTTCAAATAATTTATTTGATGGATCAATTCTAAAAATAATAATTAAATATACACAAACTCTTGAGTTTCTTTCATCGGCCAAAAATAATCTTAATGACTCTATTTCAAATTCTATTTTAAATTAAAGAGTTTAAAGATTTTAGATTTATCAAATAATAGGCTAAGTGGTGGGATTCTCCAATTCCTAAATAATTTCTCTTTGTTATTTATCTTAAATTTAGAGAAAAATTACTTAAAGGGGAACATACCAAATATATGTAAGTGAATGAATTCTCTCAAGACATTGAAATTAGGAGACAACACACTTGAAACGAATATTCCATCATCACTTGGGAAATGTAAGGATAGATAAAATCCTTGATTTGAGAAATACTAATTATAAGGAAGTATTGTAAATTGGGTTAAAAGCTTGCATAGTTTGTGAAATGAAAAATAAATTGAGCAAACGAAAATACTAATCAATGAGCATTGTTTGAAGGAAAAATATTACCAAAGAGAGAGTAGCCAAACCAAGCACCACCACCACCATCAAGAGGAGGCAAAAGAATTTGATAAGGGGAAAAAACAAGACAAAACCCAAATATTATGAATGGAGGAAAAATTCCTAAGAATGTTACACAGAGAGAGAGAGAGAGAGAGAGAGAGAGATAACTTAAGCCTTAATATTGCTTGTTTGCATGAAGAATGAGAGGATAGACACCTCAATAAATAGAGGTGAGAAGAGGAGTTAGAATGTAACTCCCAACTCAATGAATGCCGCCATTCATCTATGTGTGTGTATTGTGTTAAGAACCTCTTAAGGGGGTGGCTATAAATATTCCTTAATAAAATAATTAAAAAAATAAAATGAGTCATCCTCACACATTTGTGAGGAGACAAAAAAAAAAAGACTTGTAGGGATTCCTTTGGAATATTCCTACAGGTCAATAAATAATTATAATTAAAGAATAACCTTTACATTGAGTAAATATTTTAATCTTCTAACATTCCCCTTAAGCTTTACTTGGGCATTTTACATCATACCCTTCAATGGGTTGTAATACTAGATTTTAAAATGAGAGAGAAATTTATCTATACAAAGAGCTTTGGTGAGAATATATGTAGCTTGATAGATTCACCTTTACAATACAAAGGAGAAATATGTTTGTCTTTAATGTGCTCTCTAATGAAGTGATGTTGAAGAGCAATGTGCGTGGTCCTTGCATGAAAAATGGGATTCTTTGTCAAGGCAATGACACTTTTAAATTATCACAATATAAAGGAGTAGGATCATTTTGAGGTAGACCCAAGTCGTCAAGTAATCTTCTTAACCATGGTGCTTCTTTAGATGCATTTGCACAACCTTTATATTCAAATTCTGTAAAACAAAGAGAAGTATATTGTTGTTTCTTACTATTCCATGAGATTGCACATGATCTAACAAAGAAACAATAACCACAAGTGGATCTCCCATCATTGGGATCACCTCCTAAATCTGAATCAGTATAAGCCTTTAAAGAAAAATCACAATTTGCATCATAAAAAAAGATCAAGATTAAGAGTACCTTTAACATATCTTAAAATCCTTTTTGCAACTTTGAAATGATTTTGCTGAGGCTTAGATATAACTCTAGAAACCAATGCAATACTATAAGAAATATCGGGTCTAGTAAGTGTTAAATAATTTAAACTACCAACTAATTGCCTATATAAAGTAGCATTAATAAAAGGAGTTCCCATATCAACCATTAATTTTGTTCCTAATTCACAAGGAGTAGAAACACAATTTGCATCATCCATTTTAAACTTATCTAAGAGATATTGAGAATATTTATGTTGATAAATAAAAATACATTTAGGAGTTTTTCAAATTTGCATTCCCACAAAATAATGTAATAGGCCTAAATCAATCATTTGAAATTGTTGATTGAGTTGAGACTTAACATCACTAATCAAATTGTTAGAACTAGAAGTGATAATTAAATCATCAACATATAAAACAATAATCACAATACCATTTTCACTATGCTTAATATATAAATTTGGATCATTTAACTTCTAATGAAACCTTGAGATAGAAAGAAAGCATTAATCTTAGAATACCATTCTCTAGGAGATTGGTTTAAACCATAAATTGATTTCTTAAAATTTCAAACAAGATGCTCATTACCTTCCTTAAAATGAAACCCAAAGGTTGAGACACATAGATTTCTTCATGTAAATCACCATTTAAAAATGTACTTTTAACATCCATTTGATGAATAGGCCAATGCATATGAGAAGCTAAGGCAATAACTAATTTAATAGTTTGCATCTTAGCTATTGGAGCAAATGTTTCATTATAATCTAAGCCTTCAACTTGAGAGAAGCCTCTAGCAACTAATCTAGCCTTAAAATTTCTAACTCCATTATTTGTGCTTAACCATAGTTATATACAACCATTCACATGATACAAGATTGTTACCATGAGGTAAAGGAACTAACTCCCAAGTTTGATTTACAATTAAAGTATCATATTCTTCTTTCATAGCCTTTTACCAGTGAGGTTGATCTTTAGCTTGTTCATAATATTGAGGATCATTTGTATGTATAATTTTAGACATGAAAGAATAATTACAATAATTTTCCTTTCTAGTCTTAGATTGATTTATTGTAGCTAAAATATCCTCACTTTCTTGCATAATTTTTTTAAGCCATTTAAGCTTTCTTTTAGAAGTAGGAGTATCATCACTAGAAGAAGAATCATGGGGAGAAATTTCAACATCTATTGGAGAGATTTCGACAATCACTTGATCTTTCAAAAAATAACCTATCTGGGGCTATTCTTACTGAGCTACTTCTCACATCCTTGAGTTACTTTAATGTGTTCTATAATAACCTATCAGGGATGATACCACAGGGAGGACAAATGATGGCATTTGATTCTACATACTTCTCCAACAATTCAGGCCTATGTGGCCTACAAATAAATGTGTCATGCTCAAGTAGCCCTCTTGGTTCTCCAAAGGCACATGAAGAAAATAATGAAGATTTGGATGATGATACATGGTGGGATATGGGAATGGCAATAAGCTTTGTAGTTTTCTTTTCAATTGTCATGGGAATGTTATGGCTCAATAAATCATGTAGTATCTTGTGCTTCAAATTCATGGATAACATTATTATCTCTCTATTTGAAACATTGAAAGAAAATTTGTATTCTACAAGGTAGGATCATCTTTTTATGTTTATGGTCGAACTAGCTTATAATGTAAGTTTAATAGTGATAAAATGGGCATGCTTCTCATTTATGAGATACCCCCTTTAGTATTAATAATGTTTTAAATTCATGTTGATATGTTAGTTATTCTATAAAATAATTGAATATGAAAATTTTCCATATAAATAGTTTTATTGTAAATACTTATAGAAACCTTTGAAAACAATGTAAATCGATATTTTGAAAATAGAATCTCAATTATAGTAATTACAATGTAATTGTTATGCTAATAGTGATATTGGATCCCTCAATGAAAATGAACCAAGAACAAATAAAAATTCAAGAAAAGAGTGAACCATTAGAAGACTTTGGTTTTAAAGATAATGCTAATTTTATTTAATTTCAATCATAGTGTAGAATTAATATTTGATAATACATTCTAATCCACCATAGAAGTTGGAATGTGCTTAAAAATATGTTGAAATATACCATCAAATACTACAGTCTTTTGCATTGGAAATCGCTAAAAAAAGCATTGAAGTTTGTTGTAGAGTGACTTGGTCTAGCCAACAATAGCCTAAATAAAATTTCTCATTTTTTATTTTGAATAATTTCTTTTACTTTATTTTTTGATCTCTTAAGAAATATGTTGATTGTAAAAGTTAGTGCCTTAAATACTTTTCTTTACATGAATGCAATATTAGAGGGAATTTCCTTGCATTTATTTCAACTCAATATTTGATTGAATACTTAGATTTTTCAAATGACTCTCTTAGCTAATTCATTCTAAATTGGTTTTGGGAATTCACATTCCTTTATCATGTAGATTTTTCAAATAACTTATTTGATGGATCAATTCTAAAAATAATAATTAAATATACACAAACTCTTGAGTTTCTTTCATCGACCAAAAATAACCTTAATAACTCTATTTCAAATTAAAGAGTTTAAAGATTTTAGATTTATCAAATGATAGGCTAAGTGGTAGGATTCTCCAATTCCTAAAAAATTTCTCTATGTTATTGTAGTAACGAAACAAGTATCATTTTTCCTTGCTTGGTTTGGAAATAATAAACATCAAATTAACCTAATTGTGCCTTGGTGTAATGCTGTAATGTGTTGTACACATTCACATTATTCTAGGGTCCCTTTTTTAATTAAAATGTACTCAAATTGTACCTTTCTAAGGTGTTGTAAAGTGTTGTAACACACTTTCACACTTTTCTAGGGTTTATTTAATTAATTAAGCCTAGTAGGACCCTTTTCAATAAATGTACATAGATTGTACCCTATTTATGGTGTTGTAAAGAGTTGTAACAAAATTTCACATTTATCTAGAGGGTGCTCTTGATTAATTATGGTTAATTAGAGTTAATTAGTCCCTTTAATTCAAATTTAAGCCTAATTTATGAAACCTCCCAAGGATCCATCCTGAAACCCATAATTCAAATTGTAAAACATTTAATTGGGAAAATTCAAGGTCTTAGAAATTGGTGCTAGGACCCATTCATCCTAGGTGGAGAATGGGTCCTCCCTCTATAGGACCCTCATTTCTTTGTAGATTCTACATGGGTTTTTTTATCTTATTTCATCCCCCAAAGGCTTGGTCCTAGAAACTTGTGCCAGGAGCCATTTGCACTAGGTAGCAAATGGGTCCTCCCTTAGTAAGGACCCCCTTTTTGAGTTTCATTCAATGGTATTTTAATTGCATTCATTTCTAGATATTGTGTCAGCCTTAATTGTTTGAATTTCAGGGTTAATCTCTATATTTAGTATAAATAAGGGGTTAATTCACTTAGTTTCTCCTGGCAAGTTTACAAGACATCCTAGCAACTTTGTGAAAGCATCCTTATAGAAAATTTGAGTTTACAAGAGCATTCCAAGAGCAATTCAAAGGCATTTCAAGGTAGATTATCAAGGTTGTATTGCAGCAATTCAAGATCATTTCATTATGTCAAGGGTTTAAAGAATTCATGCATGTTGTTGAGCTAAGAAAGTTGATGTAGCATTGAAGATCTACTTGTAAGCATTATTTCACATCATATTCAAGGATCAAGATCTACATTCTTCATGGCTATGACTTCATGCTAGTTTTTAGATTTGTACTCCAAGACAACTTCCAAGGTATCATCAATTGCATCATTTCATGTTTCATGCTTCAATTACATTATTTCATCATTTGGTTTAATTTCCTACAAGGGGTTTGACCGAGACAAACCCCTATTCACTAACAATCATCAAGTTTTTCTCCCCTTGAATGTGTGTTTGCAAATTTATAGGTTGAAGATCAAGTAGAGAAGATATTTGAAGAAAAATTGGAAAAGTTGTCAAGTTGCAAGATTGACCTTCATAATGCAAGAAGAAAGAATTGAAGCTACAAATTTTTCACAGGTTTTCAGGAGGTGACAATTGTGGATTTGAGAGTGTGTACATCAAGGAAAATAACTGATATCTCAGTTTTAGAAACCCTAACAAGGACCCATTCACCACTAAAGGTGAATGAGTCCTTGGTGCCCTAAAAAAAGGTCTTACAACAAGGTACACATCATTTGAAGCTCTAAAAACTCCCCTCATAGTTTCTATAATAGTTATGGTTTGTTTCTAATTATTATTTGCATCTTGTGGCTCTCATAATTGTAGTAATTTGGTGGAAGATTAGTGGTTCATCATTTTGATGTAAACCCTATTTCCACCATATCATTTATGGTGAACCTGATGTGAATCGAACACACAAATTTTTGATAATGAGAACCAAACATTGAATGTCATGAACATCTAGTTT
>VDFB02271358.1:819814755-819873434 GCA_007258455.2 Sequoia sempervirens | reverse complement strand
AGATGGGTGATGAAGTGCTTTAGGTACCTGCATAGACTTAGTATTTTATGACTTTTATTTTGCTTGTGGGATGGAATATGAGATTCTTGAATAGAGTGGGAATGTGAGGTGGAAGTGGATGGTTGGGATTTTTGAGATGTAGATGCCTCGTTTGACTTGCTTTCCTTTTTCTTAGGTACCCAAACCATTTTGTTTTTAGACTTTTCTTTTGAAGGTATGGGCTTATGTTGCTTTTTGGATGTACTTGGCTTTGAATTTTTGCAATTGTATTCTAAGGAATTAGGACCTTTAGAATTTTTGACTTTATGTGTAGAGACATCCAAATTTTTATTTTGGAATCCCTTGGGTTTGGTGGAATGAGTGGAAGCTTTATGTTTAGACAATGTGTGAATTGATTGGTCATGATTAAGATGTTTAGAGGATTTATGGATGGATGGAAAAGGGGATTGTATAATGGAGATATTAGGTGTTGGGAGTAACAGAGATAGATTAGATGGAGGGATATTAGGATTTGGAAGCAATGGTGGAAAAGTGGATGGTGGAAGATGTACAGTCACATGCTTTTGAAATTTATAAGATGATGGAGGTGAAAAGGCAACATATTTTTTGGGTGTATGATAGGGATTATGATGGAAGGAGGTGGACTTAGGATGCACAGAGGAAGTACCAATATCTTGATATTGGTGTCCTTAGCGTGTGTATCCAAGGCCATATGAGTGTGGGGGGACTTTGACATGGGTGGGATCCAAAATACCTTGTTCGTGAAGGCTTAAACCTTTTACCTTGGTAGTTCATGTTTTGGAGTATGTGATAGACAATGGGACTAAGTGTAGGTGGAACACTAGACACAAGTTCATTATTGGATGGAGAAGGTGAAGTGGATAATGGTGGTTGTGGTTCTAAGGAGGAACATTCATGAATGAGGGTGGAAAGACCAAGTGGATATGATGGATTTGAAATGGATTTGATGGTGGATGTGGAAGTATCATTGGGATTTTGATTAACATTGCATTCACTAAGGTCCAAGATATTTTTTTTGATCTATGTTGGCTTGGGATGCATGTGTCTCATCATGACAAGTGAATGTTTTTGGATCATGGAGGACTAGGTGAAGGTGTATTTGGGATATCTTGCTCATAGATGAGTATAGGATCAAGTTGCTCATGGATAGGCTCTTCATCATTATGGATATCATCTTGATCATAGAAAAGATATAGATTATGGATAGGTTGGATGAAAGTGATTTGATCTTGATGAAGACTAGGGATTGATGTTTCCACATGCTTAGGATTAGGCCCTTGACATACTTCTTGGCTTGCTTGAATGGAACTGGATGACTTTTCAATAGGTTCTTGGTCAATAACATGAGAGGATAATGGATCTTAACATGGATTCATGGAAGGGGACTCTTTGATCGACTCAATGGTGGGTGGACCACATGAGGCATTTGAAGGACTAGGTATGGCATTTGAAGGTTCTTTGGTAAGTTCATGAATGGGTGTTTGACATGGGGGTCATTGATTCCTATCTAGTAGCCATTGGATCACATCCTTTGCAAGGGTATGGGTGGATGAGTGATGTAATGAATGGGTGGATTTTGGTAACTCCTTAGGTTTACTCTTTTAATGTTTAGGTTTAGGGCGTGGAGGATTAGATGATGATGGGGGTAATGAAGGTTTTGATGGATTGGAGGGTGGAGAGGCCAATGGATTAGGATTAGGATATGGTGGATTAGGGATAAGCATTTGATTGGATAGTGGTATGATAAACTTGTAGGGTGCATGAACTAGATTGGTGTTCGCCTTGTCAAATGGAGCATGAGAACTAAAAGGTTCTTGATTTTGTTGCCAAGGTGGACTTGGGCTTGCATGTTCTTGTTGCGAAGTGAATCGATATGATGATGTGGCATTGACATGATAGGTAGATGGGTTAGGTTGGCATGATGATGAAGGTGACACATAGGATTGTGGTTGAATTTATTAAGGTTGGAATGGTGTTAGGACTTGTTGTGGTATGATTTGTTGTTGTGATAATGATGGATGGGTTGCATAGGATAATGGTTGTTGAGAGATGGATTGATATGGATAAGGGTTGACATTGGAAGAGGTGTGATAGGTTGATGAAGGGGTAACATGATATGTGGATGGATGAGGCTGATATGATGATATAGGTGACACATAGGATTGATGTGAAATTTGTTGATATGGTGATTGGATTTGACAAGTGGCCATGAGGTATTGGGCTTGTGCTATGAGTTGTTGCATTTGAGGTGATTGGTTTGTTTGAAGTTTTTAGATCATGTCATGGATTCCTTGAATTATTTGTTGGTTTAAAGGTGATTGGCTTGTTTGATCTCCGTGAAGTATGTGAACGAGATTTTGTGCTATGTCTTCTAATGTTGGCATGGTGTCACTTTTGGAAAATATTTGATTAAGATTATGGTGATTGTTTTAAATGATTAGTATGTGGTTGCTTGAATGACTAGGATGATTTGGCTTGGAAAGATTGGATGATGTGGAAAATGATTACTGAAAGTTTGACTTGGGCAATATCAAACACAAGATCTCACATGTAAATGCATTAACACACACACCAAACACAATGATAATTTTTTCTTTTGAGATTAAATGTTATAACTAAGCAAACACTTGAATACAAAACAATAAGCCTAAGGTTAGTCAAGTAGGTATGGCCAATTAGGTCTTGAGCTAGGATGCACAAGGTTGAATAGGGATGATTTGAAAGAAAAATCCTACCACACAACGGGGAGAAAGGGGTAAGCCACCCTTCACCTTCACTTCCCAAAGGTATAAAGTTCGAGTGACAAGATTTCAACTCCCAAAGGAGTGTGTCTTTGGATTCACACTCAATTGAGGTTGTCCCTTGGAGTGGCGTGTGCTCCAAGCATGCCTTCTAAGAAGGGTATGACAAAAGTGAACCAAGTGAGGTGTTTTTTATCACACATGCACTTGATTCACACTCGTAGTTGTTAATTGACCCTTAGAAATGAAATTTGTGTAAGAAAACAATAAAAGCACTTGTTCTTTTTAACCCAAAGGAAAAATGTGTGATGGAAGACAATGGTTATTTTTAAGCGCAATTTCAAAGTGTGATTGCAAACAAGATGTTCATTTTAAAGCCCCAAATTCAAGTGTTTTGCAAACAAGATTTGATTGATCAAATGAGAGATAAAGATAATAGAATGAGTGCACCCAAAAGTTTTTTATTTCCAATATGTTGTGTATGATTGATATTGCTGCTACTACAACTCCTTATGATCACCTAAAAAATTGAAAAATAATATTATAATGAAGCCATAAAAAAATAAGCTCATCAGAAAATTGCAATTTTAGATACATGTTTTTAACATAGCCGAATTAGATTTGATTATTTGAAGACATTTTTTTATCCGAAAACTAAAAAATAAAAGAAGAGAATCCTATTAATTTTCTAAGAGCTTTCCAGAAATGTAAAGAAATTAGAAAAATTTCCTATTTTGTGCCCAGAAATGTGAATTTATGAAAAACCTATAGAAAACAAAGATTGGATTTTTTAGCACCTTATATGACCTCAAAATCAAATATATAAAAAAGAGACCCCCAATAAAATTTCAAGAGATTTCTAGGAATGGAAAATTTTCTAGAAAATTCATTGATTTGCATCCAAAAAGTCAATTTTATCAAAAAAAATAAAATCATAATAACTCCTACAAAAATAGCGATAAACCCTCAATTTTTTACTGTAGTCTCTTGAGATGATGCAAAAACTTCTATGAAAATATTGTAGAAAAAATATAGCCATTTGGAAGATATGGGGAAATTCGTAAAACCTGGGGTTGTCCAAAAATGACATAAATATGCAACAAAAAGTTAATGAAACCTGCAAAAAAAAGGCTAGATTAAAGGATTCACGTCGGGTTCACCAATGTAGTTAGGAAAAATTATCTTAGGGAAAACGCATAAACAAATTATAATGAAACCCTAACAAGCACAATAGAGCACAAACTAGCATGAAAATGAAAACAAGAAAGCAAAGCAAACCGATCTCCAAGCTAGATTTTATTTATCTCCATTGCTCTTCTCCACCTCACATAAGCATGCAAGATTTTGAAGGATTGAATGATTTGATATGTTGATGTTGATTGCTCATTTTCCCATCATAACAATAATATGGAGATGATAGAGGAAAAATAGATAGATAGGTGGAAAGATTGGAGGAAATTTTGGCAGAGTGTGGATACTAGATGAAGATTGATGCAAATGGCCCATGAAAGACTTGATTTATACGAAAGAGTTGATTTGATTCAATGGCCAAGATTAAAAGTCAATTGTGTGATGTGTATGGCTAGGATTAAAAGTTGATTTTAGTGCCTATGATACACATTAAGTGGGTTATGGAATGGGGCTAAAATTAGGATGTGAGGGAATAAGTGGGATTCTTTTATTTATTTTGGAGGAAAATATTCCTATGACGCACAAATAAGTGGGGCTAAAAATAGGATGTGAGTGAGAATCTCATAATTTAAATAATAAAATTATTTAAATTATTTGTGCATGTGAAGAGTTGTAGTCATGTGACACATGTTGCAATGTGGTAATAAGTGAGGGATTAATTCAAATATTTAATTTGAATTAAATTATTTTGAGACATGTGAAGGGGAATCAATTAAATAAATGAGACTTATTTAATTAATTGATAAGGTGATTAAGTGGAATAAATGGCATAAAGTAATGACCTAGGGTAAAATATTACAAGATGTCTTACAAGGTCATGTATCAACTAGGTAATGTTATGACATGGGAAATTTTGGGTGTCTACAGAAACCCTTGTTAGAAATACAAGGATGAAATCTTAAGGCATACTAAGATCATGAAAAGTGTCTTAATCCTAGATATGAGACACAAAAATTAAATGACCTAAGTAAACTTAAGTATTTAAGTGTGAATAGGACCTAATATGAAACTAGTTATGTAATGCATTGTATTCACACAACACCCTACCTCAAGTACAACTTAGGGAGTATGCAAAATTTAAAGATGCAAGGACATGGGTCCTAGTCACAAGGTCATATACATATACCCATGTACAAACAAATCTCTCACAAGTGGAGTATAGGTGAAAAACTTGTAGGAAAAACCCCTCTCCAAAAGAAAAAATACAACCAAACATGCACAAGTGAAAGAAGGGGGACTCAACATATAGAATTTGCTTCATGGTTTCTCAACATTCAATTGGATTTTCTATTGTGAATGTATGAATGTGATGAGTATCTAATCAATCTTCTATTCATACCACTAATAATTCACTAGCTATAAGTTTCCTTGTGTGATTAGTATGAGCACTTTATTTCATATTGTGAAGTATTATATTGAGTTGCACTAATATTAGGTGTTTGATGAGACTTTATGATAACTTTCATGGTTGCAATTTAGGGTCATTTATTTTGATTTCTAGCCTTATTCCATGTTTTGGACTAATTTGCAAGGATGTGACTTATAGGAAAAAATTCAAAAATAAGACAAAGTCCATATGAATGTTGAATACCTTTTTAATTCAATTTATTTCAAATCGTCAAGTCTTGGATTCCCTAACCATAACCACTTCAAATCGATTGAATTAGAATCATATTCAACTTAAGTACTCTATTTTGATCATTTTGAACATAACATGCATTTGGTAAAGCTCTACAACATCTAGCTTCTTCTACAACTCTCTTTTATAGCAAGCTATTGTGTTATAAAACCCATCTTGTAGGTCGTATATGCCACTATTTTTCTCTCATTACTCCTTACTCATGTTTCATTGTTCTTCCTCTTCCCTTTATGCCTTTATTCTATGTATTCTCAACTTCCCTTCCAAAGAACCCATAAATTCCCTATTTTTGTAGCACACATCTTCACTATATTTATTTCCAAATTTATCCCTCAAGCCACCATCAAATCATTCCAACACACTTTATTTCTTGTTTGTCTCTCATACACATAGCATAGTGATCCCCCTATGGTTTCCTTTTGTGGCAATTATCTGCACATGTCACTTAGCATATTTCACAACAAGTTGAACACACTCAAAATATGGCATCAAACAAATTCACCACTGGAAAATTCACTACCAACAATTCACCTCAAGGAAAATTCACCACTAGCAATTCACCGCCACAAAAAAATAATCACAAACTTTTAATGCGATGAATTTTCCACGTCAGTGAATTGCTAATGGTGAATTTTCCTTGAGGTGAATTTGTCATGCTGATGAATTTTCTCGTGATAAATTGTTGGCGGTGAATTTTCCAATGGTAAATTGCTAACGGTGAATTTTCTATCTATTGGTTGAATTTTCAAAGGTTGAAATAAACCATCCATCAAGGGCCCTAGCTAAAGTAGGTTCTTGAACAATCCTAACTACTTTTCCTATCCCTAACTTAGATGGGGAATATCTGAAGATCCGGAGTAGTTTAAAATAGTTTGCAAATAGATTTCACATGTTTATATACAAAAAGTTGTAGAAGATTGAATACCCTAATGCCCCAATGTATTTCTATATATAGATGTGCCCTAAGAACTTTTTATCTATATCAATACCCTCCTCTACTATGCATTCGATTCTATAAGTCTCTTGCGCCTAAGACCGTCTCTAGAACCAACACCCAAGGTCGTGGCTCTTGTTTGCAATAACATTCTATTGAATTTTTACCCAGATTGATGTATTTATTCCAAACACATTATAGATAGTTGCATGTTTTCAAAGGTTGTTCCTCCAAATGTCTTCTTCCAATCTCCTTCAATCTTATCCCAAAACACATTAGAAAAATTAATCATAGAAGGGATTCTTTAGTAGTCAACAAAGTCCTTTTAAAAGGGACAAAATCGTTGATGTCTGACAGACTTATTAACATGTGCTCATTTTGAAGAAATGTAACTTCTCCCATTAATGTTAAGTACGTGACAAAGTAGTGTATCTCCTCGCAAAACATGAGGCAGACCTTAGCTCTTGTTTTTGTGGTGGATAATATGGAGGCAACATAGGGTTTAGACAAGATAATAATTTTTTTGGAAAGTCCTCTTAATTACTGCCTTTTCATTAGGAAAGACAGTGGCAGGATTTGTCTGTCTGCTGTTTTAATTAGGTGTCCGGAAGATTTGAGGTGATCTATTCCGTACTTTAATAATAATCATGACATTAATGTACCATTAAAGCATGTGTCGTGTTCGGTGGTAGTTGGTTTTGAGGTACATAGGTGGCAACTCATGGGATGTGGATTTTAGCCAGGGCAGCCTTTCGTTATTACGTTTGTTCGCTATCTCTAGCCTCTTGTGGTAGCGGTGTCTTTCTGATACAAGGTTCTCCGGGCCCCTTGTCTCGTGGCTCGCGAGAAGGGATCTAAGCCACTCGACCCATTTCTCCATACAGCTATGTTTGACAGAAGGTTTAAGGCTTTCTTTAAACTGTTTGTTGTTGGGTTTTCTGTCTTTTATTTTGGATATAAGGTTCAGAAGTGTATGGGCAGTTTGAATGAGTTATTTGAAGAGACAAGATTTTACAAACCGGTCAGTTTCTTGATCAAGATTCATAATAGACGAGTCGACATCAAAGAAATTTGAAAACATGTTAACCTCGGATTCTTAAATCCTTTAGACCACTTGATCTCATGAACGTCATTAGAATTTCTTCATTCATTCATTCAATTGTTATGTGGTAAGTACTTCATTTGAGAGGAATTCTAAGATATGTAAATGGATCTAGCTGAAGAGTTAGTTCTGCACTATCTCCTGCCCAAGGATTTGGGTGTATGGCCTTACTAAGGATCAACCCTCTTCCTTGGCCTGTGTTGCTTTGGCAGAACCGGTCACCAAGCAGGAGGTTCAGGACCCAAACAAGCTTGTGATAAATCGTCAAAGTCTAAGATCTTCAATGGCTCTGCCTTGGTTTGCAATCTATGGTAGATAATGTGTTGGTCATGCAATGTGAGAAGACTCAAGAATCCACAGTTAGTTCACTCTTCGATAGCTTGTGGATGGCATTCTTCTTCACTAGACCCGACATTATGAAGTGATGTATGGGGACAACTTTACCAATTGTTGCACCTGTGCTCATTTGTGAGGAAATGGAAGAACATTGGATGGGATCAACATTCAGACCTTGTTCATATAGCTTGTGTATTCAAAAGCCGATAGATCCAACGATGTCAAGAACCATACCTGAGGTGCTCTAAACCATCTCAATGGCCAGTGGGATGCTCAGAACCATCTCATCAGCCGACTTGGATCTTCAAGGAACTTGCTTGAAAATGAACTTTCAGACTTTATTTGTTACGTGCATAAAACAGTGCGAATGCCTTGTGAGGATATTTATTCTATAGAAATAATCAAGAGAATTTGTCTTTGCTGCTGCCAAATGCACTTGTATGTGAATTTTGTAAGTTTCATTCATTCATGTTGTAGGGGAGAGAGGGTTCATAGTGGAGTACCCTAACTTTGCGTTTCTCAAAATCTTATGTAGAAATTTCAAATCACTCTCAATTTCGTACAATAGTTTATTTGACAATTTACGTGCTTCTATATTTCATTTTAGGGCCACATCATCAGTATGATGCCACATCAACATGCTTTTTGTTTAGGTATCCAAAAAAGGCCCAAAAAAAGTGAGACTGACAGTGGTGCACTATGTCATGTTTTATTGGTGTGCTGATGTGGCATCACATGATTTGTCAGTTTGTGTACTTTATGGAGAAAAAGTGTTTTACAATTGGATATTAAGGTGCTTCACTATAGGACCCACTAAGGACTACTTCTATCTCCACTATTGGACCCCGCTCCACTATGGGCCCCTCTCCCCTATATAGACTACAATCTCCTCTTTTTTTAAAAGAAAATGTATATATATATATATATATATATATATATATATATATATATATATATATATATATATATATAATAATAAAAAGGAATGTATAGAAAATTAAAAAGGTACTTTTAAGACATGAATCTTGAAAGAAATCACAAAAGAAAGAATTCAACAACAAAACAAATCAACATGAATCACTTACATGTGACTAAATAGGTGCAACTTGCAAATTACAATACAATAGATATCACTTTTCTCCAAGAGTATAAAAAACTTGCTCTTTTGTAACAATTTTCATAGATGTGAGTAGAGATCTATGGTGGTTCTTAGCAATAGTTGTCACTTGGGACTGCACACGAGCTATTTATTTCTTGAGCTTTGAATTGTAACTAAGTTTTTATTTCAAGGCTTTAACAAGTGTTGAATGTTGCAAGATAATGGTAGAGAATAAATCATGCATAATCACTTCCCTATGTTGGAAGGCATTAGAGAAAATGGTTTTACATCAAAGCTTCCAAATATACAATAGGATACATTGACAAAAAGGTTTTGAAACCATATTTTGTAAACAAAGTAGCCCTAATAGTGTTGATTTCCATCTTAATTTTCCATTAAATATAGCAAGGATAAAGGCTAAAATTGTTTACCAAATTTCTTGGGCATACTTGCATATCTAGAAAATATGTTTAGTGGTTTCTAACTTGTGACAAAAAGGACATCTCGAGGAGTAGGTAGGGAGAAAGGTAATGCATTCTCCCACAACAATTTTATAGTGGACAATCTTCCATGTTAAAAATTGTGTTTTAGCTTCAGCTTTGGATTTGCAAACAACGAGGCTCAAATTGAACCACTTGGATTCAAACCAATTCACCCTCCATTTCAAATTTGATCTTGGTTGCATTTGAATTGGTGGAAGAAGTTGATTGTAGATTAACTTCAAAGGGAAGTTTTCTATATTAAAATCTAGAAAGCACCTCTAATCTTTATTAAAATTGCATGAAATGGGAGTAGAAAGTTTCAATTCAAGATCTAGAGGAACAACATCATGCACCTTGTGGATGTCATTGATTAGAGCATCAGACAAATTGAAATCACATTTGAGTTGCAAGTCATTTTTCCAAGTTAATGATGAAAACTCCCAAATGTCTCTAAATTTGGTGATGTCTTTTTTGAATAAGATCTTGCTATGCAAATGAGGATTAATAGCAAGAGGTTGCTCATGTAAACAAATCAATCAATTCCACCAAATAGATGAAGCAGAGAAGCTCATCACATGACTAAGGTCTTGTTCTTTCCATTTAAGAAGCGAAGACACTTTTTGTCATGCTCTCCATATGCTTAGAAATTGTCTAGAAGCTTGAGGTTTAAAGTATTATGCCATAAAGATTTATCTTTCCACCCAACCTCTTTCCAAGAATTATTAGCTTTAGTTGTAGCTATTATGTGTCTAATAAGAGACTTCCATGGGGCTACACCACGAAAAGATCTAGTAATCCATTTGGCTATTAGGCAAATTCCTTGTGTAAGGGGATCAATCACTCTTAAACCCCCTTTATTTTTTGGTTGAATACAATACAACTATGAAGCAACCAAATGACCTTTTTAATTATTCCATTTTTCCTAAAGAAACCCTCTAATTAATTGAGTTAGTTGAATATAGTTTTTTTTTTAAGGAAGCCAACATGATGAAATGTAAACATGACTAGATATAAGGATTTTGTTTGCAATTTGAATGCGTCCAGCCATGGAGAGAAATTTATTTGACCGTAGTTCAAACTTTCTTTTTAATTTGTGTATGAGCCATTTCCACATTTCAAATAATGAAACTCCTATCCCAAAGGGGATGCCCAAGTATTTGGAAATAACACAATGGTTATTGAATTTTCATTGTGGGGGTATCCAAGGAGGTGGTTGATCAAATGAAGTCATCCAAAATTTAGTTTTGTTAAGAGATAGTTGGGAGCCAGTAGCTAAACAAAATAGGTCCAATACTTTGAGGGTGTTGCTAAGCTCTTCATGAGAGTTTTGAATGAATAATAAGCTATTAGCAACAAAATGAGAATTAAAGCCACCACGGGTTAGCGTAGTTGGTTCGATTCTTAGGTTTGCTCCCCGAGGTCTCGAGTTTGACTCACTAGCCTGTATATTACCCCATCGTGCACACTTGGGGGTTGTGTTGGTTATAGCGTGGCCCCAGGGATTAGTCTCGCCTCACGCTCGCCCCGCAAAGGGAACCCGTTGGGTTGAATCGTAGGGATACCCTGAGATATTAAAAAAAAAAGAGAATTAAGAACTTTATCACCAAGTGGAGAAATATCATGGATGACGTTATAATTTTTTGCATGAATTAAAAGGTATCCAATAGCATCAATGGTGAGGACATAGAGAAAGGGAGCTAAGGGGTAGCATTGCCTTACTAATCTTTAAAGAAGAAAGATTTGAGAGATTGACCCATTAATAGCTAGGCAAGCATTAGCATCAACAAAGAGTTGTATGTGGCTAATGAGCTTGGGACCAAAGTCTAACCATTTAAGCATTTTTAATATGAACTGCAACCTAATCCTATCATAAGCTTTGTCAAAATCCAATTTGATGAGACCATTCTACAGTTTTCCAAGTCAGCACCAAATTATCAAGTATGAATCTTCCTCAAATAAAACTAATTTCCTCAGGCCTTACAATTTCTTGCACTGTATGTTTAATTCTTTTAGCAATAACTTTGGCTATAATCTTGTAGAATGTGTTAAGAAGAGTAATCGATCTCCACCATGAAATGTTCTCCTTTTTTCCTCTAGGAATTAATATAATCAACCCTTGATTAATAGAGGAACCCAAGGATCCTTGTGATAAGGTTTCTATATAGACTTCATATAAGTCCTCCCTAATAAATGACCACATTGTTTTATAAAATTTTGCAATTAAGCCATCAATACCAAGGCTTTTTGAGTCAACCATATCCTTCTTGAAGAAGCATCAAACTCTTCAAGGGTGAACAAGTGGTCTAAGTAGGTTTTTTGTTCAAGATTGATCTTATTGAGAATGCAATTTCCAATCATATCTTCAATAATGTCTTGACGTTAATCACCTTCGATGAGATCCATAAACAACTATTGATAGTGTTGAAAAAAGATATATTTGATATCATCCAAATTGTCATGTTTTTGCCCCTCTTGATCATATATAGGCATTATTCTTTCTTGAGAATGTTTATTTTTTAGATAACTAAAACATGACTTTCTTCCTTTGTCTCCTTCTTTTATCCAATGAAGCCTAGCCCTTAGTTGAGCTCCTTGACCTCCATAAAATTCAAATATTCTAAGTTTTGTTTCAACAACAGCCACAACATGTTGAGGAGAGATATTGGTGTTGAATTCAAAACAATTTTTTTTTTCCAACTTATTTGAATTTCTATGTGATAACTTCTCATTGAGATGCCTTGTCTAGTATTTCATGTGCTTTATTATTGCATCTATGTTTTGCATGCATTTCTAACAAGGCTGATACAACTATGGCATTTGACAAAAATTGCCTTTTTGTTAATGTTTTGATGGACAGGCATATTTGTTACAAAGCTTCCATTTTCACCAAACACTCCTTAGCCTTTGTACTTTACTCATGTTTACCAAATGTTACATACCATTGATTGGTGAATGCCACAACAAATGATGAATTTTTATCTTCAAATCAATGTGCACCATTTAAGCTTACTTGTCCCCAAATTTTGAGATATTGATTATAGGAATAGATTCAAATGGCAATACTCATTCTCCTTCACTCCAAAGCTATCTCTTGGGGCTGCTTTGGACTTCAAATCTAACAAGGCCATATAATCATTGAGTGAATTGCAAGGTAAACAAGTTACTATACTCATTCTTCTATCTATAAGAATTGTTGGCTTTGGAAGGGTATACGTAGCATCATTAGTTGTAAGATATAAGGGGGTGACTAAGGGAAGACCAATATGATTTTTAAGAGAAATTAATGTGAAAATTTTAAAATTATCAAGGTCAAAATGTGGACAGTATAATGTTGGTTAGTTCAAGCGATAAGAGATTTAGTTAAAAGGTAAAAGTACAAATCTTCATCACACTTTTACAAAGGAAGTAGCTAATCAAAATACAAATTTTTAAGTTCAATCATGTAAAAGTGGCCTTTATGTTTTTAATTTTTAATTTATATAAATTAATAAAATATAGAACTCTTGATAAATTTTATACTTCTTTTTTTTAATGGTTTGATATTTTTTTTAATAAATTTAAGAACAAATTTTGAATTGTTGAAATTTTCAAAAAGAAAATGAAGTTGATGAGATGTCATAAAAAGCAAAGAAATTATTTTTCTTGATTTTTTTCTCAAATAACTAACATTAATATTTAGTGCATGGAAAAAAATTGATAAATATTTTTTTGTAATAACATTATAAAGTCAAACTTCACCAAAATGACATAATTTTCATGAAACATCAACTTTTGTCCTTTTTATCATTTTTAAAAAGTAAATTATACTATTTTGGAGAGAATTTGATCCTCTAATGCAACATATATTTTTAAAATATTCAACTATGTTCAAAAAATTGGTGCTTCCAAATCACCATGATGGTGTACTTGGGCTCCCCTATGTGTTAGTTGTAGTTTGAATGAATTTTAAGTTTGAGAAGGTGAAGGTTGCTCAAGGTACAAAGGTGTCAAGGGATGAGTCACAAAATATGCATTTGTTGCAATAAGAGGTATAAATGCTTAGGCCTACTAATATCTGAGGAAAGTTGTGCTAGCATTAATGGTAACAATGATAGGGTTTTGGTGGGTTGGGGATCCATTTCTTCCTCTCCAATAGAGGGGAGTCCTCTCTTTGGAGGTAGAGATTTGGTTGGCTTTCCAAATTGGATGGTGTTGCAAGGAGGTTGATGCTTCTCAATTTTATTCTATTTTTTCCAAAACCCTTATAGTGGGGATTATCGTGGGGAGTCTAGATTTGTTGGGTTCAATGTTGTTTTTATTGAGCAGATCGTTTGTTGTAGCAGCCTAGCTGCATTGTTTCCTAACTGTTTCAGGTGGTTAATGTCATCTAATCTTGGTTATTTGGGTTAAAGGTCCCTTTGGTTCTTGTTGTTTGCAACCAGAGTTGTATTGCTAATCTTGATGGTTGTTGTTGTTGGGATGCCGATGATTTGTTGATTATTTTCTGTTAGCAGCTTTCTTGCTTTGGATTGGGTTGTGGATCCCATCAAAACTATTTGTGTTGGGTTTTGGGGCCCCATCAAAACCTATTTTTCCCATAATCAAACATAGTGATAGGGTTAAACTAGAAGTTACTAGTGACAGTTCCGCCCACATGTTTTGTGGTAATAACAAACATTTTCATAAGGAAAGAGTAAAACATAAGTCTTAAAGGGGGTTCATCTCAAACTACTAGACTTCATGGCTAGGCCCAAAGATAATATAGTAGAAGAAACAACAGAGTAGGAAAGAGAAAAGGCCTTTGATGTCAACCACTAGGGGGTGAGACACATTATTTTTATTCACAAGTTTTCATTGCAGCACACCTCAGGCAGGGAATAAACATGCAGCGACCTTCTATCATAAGGTGTATTAAATCGAATTCCTATAAGAACGTGCACAGGGCAGCAATCTAATCCCCAATAAGGAATGGATGTATCTAAATGGTGAGAAAATCAAAATCACTACTTCTAAGGTCCAAACTCTTCCAAACACCATTCATCATTTACTTAACTGCTAGATACCATACATGCAAGTGGATTCCAAACAAATTGTATCTTTGAAGAAAATAAAAGTACATGCAGAATCGAATGTAAGCCACAAAGAGAGAGAATGCAAGCATACATCATCCGAATTGCCTTGACAACAGAAGAATTCAAACTGTATTAATCAAGACTGTACAAGGAGCGACAAAGCCAACCTGATTCAATCGTTGGTAGAAGCAAGATTCCAGCGTTGAGATCCAACTCCTACAACCAGAACCCACTCCTCGGAACCCTGAAATTATTTTTCAATCACCCAAACGCAAATATTGCTCTCCTCCTTTCTTGCAGACCCCAGAATTTTTTATTTATTTTCCTTCCAGAAAAAAAACGTTGCTAGATTAGTCCCCCGTATTTTCATACATGATCCATAGGCACCACAGGTTTTGATCGGCTATATATGTAATGCAACAAAGGTTACTGATGTGTGGAAATGCACAGCCCTCAGCCGCTAAATCAGCAGGACTGCATGCACCCAAGACACAAGGAAAGCTTACAGTGTTGGGACATGTATTGGTGCGCTTCACTATAGAGCTAGCCGTCCTCTTTTGATTGTTTCATTTAACATCACCAATATCCTCCACAAAATAACGAATCTGTTTTAAAATAATAGAAATGGTTCACATCTCTCTGATGGTAGTGGCTGCTTTTCTTATTTTTTTAGTTTACGTATCTCCCCATGCCTCCTTATTTTGAGTTGACAAAAGTTAAGTTCTTCTTTTTAAAGCCTAAAGACTAGGAGATAAATGGAATCTTTCTTAAGGGAAGTAAATCTTGATTTTAATTAAGGAAAAGAGATTAAAATAATACCCCACTTTTGTTTTAAGATGATTTTCTTTAGATTACTCTTTTAGGATAATATTTTGAGGAAATTAACATGTAAGGAGTATATATGTATATTCTTTTATTGACATTATTTAGCAAATTATGTAAGTGAACTAGAATAAATAAATAAATATATATCTCTCTCATTTTTAGTCTTAGGTATCCAAGTAATTACTTTTAAGGAGAAGTAACTATTTAAGTTAATGAATTAATTAGGAATAAAAAGGAAGATATTAACTATATTAAAAATATTTTATTTATACTTATGCATAATATTTTAGGGAAAAATATTGTAAGTATGGAATTTATATTGGAGAACGAAGATAAAGAAATTGAATATTTTGTTGATTAAGAAATTCTAAAATTTAGAGGTTCGTTACCATAGACAATAATTAATTATTATAGTGAACTCTAGCGAATTATGTTGTAGTTTTGTAAACTTGAATAGTCTAAGTAGAATTTAAGCTTGTTCATATAGTTTCTTTAATAATTTAAATAAATTCATATTCGACTTGTAAACCAATGTAGTTGAGTATATTAATGTTCTTTATAGTTATGTGGTGTCAGTGAAATTAATGGTTGAATTTCAATGGTTCTATGAAGTTATATCTTCTTGGTTTTACATATGATGTTTGTTTGATTAAGGGATGTGTTTGTCAAGTGAGTGAAAATAATGTTTATTGGTTGTTATTGATATTATTGTTGTTGAATTCTGCTCAAGTTGATAGTTAGCCAAATTGTCATGTTGTTGGGTTATTTTATTTTTGTTCTTTTGTAGTTGGGAAGATCTTAGTATTGGTTTTGTGTTTTATTTTGTACTAGTTATTTGGGTTCTTGGGTAGATATTTATGTACCTCCAGGGGCTAGGGGAAGTGGTGTGTGTGTGCACGTTTGTTGTTGTTGCACCTTTTTGTCTATCTTTTTACCTCATGGATTTTGTGTGGGTGGTACCTCCTAGTTTATGGGTTTTGATGATTGCATAATCCCGAGATGGTCATGCCTCGTGTGTTATGTTTTATAAAGAATTTCTTTATGTCTTGAGGATTGAGGTACACCCATTGCTTGTCTTTGATTTTAGGGTAACCATAGGGGAGAGTGGCTCTTCTCGGGGCCAGTGTACAAGTGGTCACCCTTGAAAGAGTTTCCTTAAATAAGTGATAACCTAATTAATGTATCTAGTGAGTTGGGCTTAGTTAACACATAACAAGATAAAAACATGCACCTCACCCCTACCGTTAGCGCTCTCAAAGGCTAAGGACGGGTGGGAAGACCTGGTTGGTAAGGTCACTACCTTGTCTCTGTGAAAGGTAAGTGGCTCCGCATGAGTAACCCTATGGGGCGGCACCTTGAAATAGGATGTCTGGATAACCATAGATGGAAGCGGCACCTTGAGCTAGGTTGTCTGGATAATCCATGTATAGATGGAGGCGGCACCTTGTGATAGGTAGTCTGGCGAATTCATGTAAGGCCATGCGATGACACTCTCCCACTATGCCCTTTGTCTCTCTTGTTCTTGTTGCCTCTAGAGTTGTTTATTATTGTTGTTGTTTATTGATGTGGATGAAAGGTGCCCTTGGCTATTTATTGTTGGATGATTTTGCAATCTCATTTGGAGAGTTTTGGATTCTATTGTTGTCGGCACCTCTTATGGTTATTTAGTGTTGATCTATAATATTGACAATTGATTCTTGTTGGAAATTTCATTACTCTTGTTGTGGTTATGTGTTGGCAATGTTATGGGTTATCATCTTGTAATTTGTTATCCTTTTTGTGGAGCCTTGTTTACCATTGGTTCATCTAACTTGTTGGGTGAGGATCTTTCTTGTTTACTCCTAGCACAGGGGTGGTCGGGTGGAACGTGCTACGCACCCCATTGGGTCCCCATCCGAAGATGCGAGTTGTGCAGAGTTGTACCTGTTATATTGACTTCTAAGTTATGTCAGAGTTCGATCCTGCTTGTAGCCTTGTTTTCCTAGAATTTCAGTTTTACCTTTCCATGTTATTATACTCTTCCCATAGATGTTGGGAAACAACATTGTATTGATGTTAACCTTGAAGCAATGTATCTTCGTATTGTTAATGTATGATTCCATGTTTGGGTCATTTGATTAGGTGTATGTCTATCTCTCATGTAATGTAAGATGTTGATATGAAAAGTGATGCAACTATGTAACCCCAAGGAACTTTGTTATATGTTGTACTTATATTGTTACATTTCATGTGATGTATGTTGTTGCATATTATTTCTTTAAAAAAAAAAAAATTGTGCCTTAAATGCTTGTTTGTTAGTTTCCTTTGGGGTTGCATGGCGGGGCATTACACACTGTATCTTTTATAGTGTTAGCAAGGTTATTGCTTTTACGATTTGATCCTTAGGATGGCAAGGTGTTTTGTTGAGTGTTGGTAGTATTTTTATTTGTTTATTTTTTCTTTAGTTCTTTAGGATTCTAAGCATTATTTTTTATCATACTTTCTTACATATTTCTCTAGTAAGGTTCCTTCTCTAATAGGGAGCCTTATGGATTCCCCTAATACTTTAAAACAATTATAAATATAATCATGTTTTTTTTTAAACATTCATTGTTTGAGTTTCTTAACTAGTTGATAAATACTTCTAGTACTTTTTAGATTTTCTTAATGAATTTTGAAGATTTATGCAAGTATATAAATATTTCTAATGCATATTTATAGAAATTTATGCAAGTACATAAATATTTATAAACATATTTTATTTTTTACATTTTGCTTCTAGTTTAAATATGTTTTTTAAATGTGCATTCATTGCATTCCTTGAGTTTATTGAATCTTTGACTGGTTAGTAAATAATTCAATTATTTTTAGATTTCTATTATGAAATTGGAAAATCAAAAAAGAAAAGACTAAAAATATTAAAAACTATAATAAAATTGCATTAGAAAAGAGTATGACCTTTCAAGAATCAAAAGTTCATAACATATTTTTATTAATATACATAAATTTGGTGCATATTTTGTTCATTTATCCTTTACAAGAACTACTTTTAAAAAATAACTCACTCTAATCCAATGTTAGTCTATTTACTAGGTTTTAGAGATTCCTTCCAACATATAATTTGACATAATATCAATAAATTTGCAATAAAGGAAATGTGCCTCATAGGTACAAAAAGCTTAATTTTGAAATAATATTGAGTCCAATAAAAGATAATTAGGTAGACTAATTCAATTTCAAAATCAAATGAATTATAAATTACAGTCTACACTTCAATTCTAAAAATTAGTTTTGCAATTTCTTGACTATAATTTTCATTATACCACCCATATTTGTTTAAAGTCTACAATGTCAACTCCACACAAATAACGTCTCACTCTCAAAATGATTTTATTTCTAATGCCTAAGTCTTGCAAATAGAAAGCATGTTACACAATACACACCAACACCAACATTTGTGAAAAAAATGTTTATTATTACTATTCAACTAAAAAAGTTAAGAAAAGATAAAGCAGTGACAACATTTAAAACATAAGGAATTGATGTACATACACCTTTAAAGTTAAGAAAATATAAGTTGGTAACTTTCTTTAATCTATTTATGATCAGTGTTAATAATGAACACTATTTTTTTTAATTTTATTCTCTCTATAAATTATTCCAATAAAGTTATTAAAATGAATCACAAATTTATAAATAATTCTCTAAACCTTGTAGATTTAAAATATATTGAATTACATGGAATATGTGACAAAGCATAAAAATAAGCACATCAATTATGACTATCATTTCAAAGCTCTAGTTAAATTTATATTATTTATATGCTCACTTCAATGATTAGTAACTAAAGGTTAATATTAAAATTAATAACTGTGTTTAGATAGGTTATATTTCTTCACTATCCAATATACATTGTGCAATGAACAAAGACTGGTGATTGAAGTTATATTCCAAGGCATAAACCTATATTCCAAGGTATAAACCTCACAAAGAAATGTTTGAGGGAACAAGTCCCAGAAGAAATCACCATCCATTGGATATTATTTGATGAATGGTGAGATGTCTTGAGATATACTTGGCTATCATTCCTACAAAGATTGTCCACTTTTACATTTAATGAGAACATTAAATAATATGATTTTGAAATGATTCATCATGATTATCCTTATTTATATTAACATAATAGTGTGAGTTTTCATTCAACACCATTAAAAGAATGATGATTGAATTATATTTTTATTCTAAATCTAAATATAATAGGGAAAATATTGGTAACAAACTTTAGTCATTAGATTTATCTCAAATAATAATTGAGATTTGTTGAGATCAATATTTGAAGTCTCATCATTCCAAGAACACTATTTTGTTTCTTACTTCTATTTTGTTTCTTACTTTTTATGAGCATTGAAGTTTGAATAATTACCCCTTTTGTTGTCCATGCATGTTAAACCTTTTAATACTTTATTAAAGATGGTAATAAATCAAATGAAGTTTCAAGTCATCATTATTTCATCATTTCATAATTCAAAAACTACAAGTTATAATTCCCATTCAAAGAGAGACTACACACACATATCACTTGTTGTTCATCGTAGAGTCATAATTGTCTTCTGTAAGAGAGATTAAAATCCTAAATTTATTTATCTATAATGCCTTGAATTTCAATTTTTAATCTCTACATTATGTTTTACTAGATATGTAATAGGTTTAGAGAGAAAATTACCAAAGATTAAATGAGTGTTGATGCTAAAACCTATTTCACATATGCATAAATATTTAAAACTAGTGGACCTACTAATGAATGGAATGATATTCATGATACATGTTATCACATGAAATTACACCCTTGTTGGACACAACCCATCATTTCAATGAGACATTGGAATGATCTCAAGGTGTGGGACCTTGCAATTGAGATCAAACCTTTGAAGAAGACTAAATTCCTTTCTAAATCTAAATGCAAATTGTTAATCCAACTCAACACTAAATAAATATAATATCTAACCATGTTCCATTGATTGGCCAAGGAAAAGGGAAAGAAAGAATACATGAAAAGGAAAGGGTGGTGATGGACCTAGATTTGAATGAGTTTCCTTCTGCCCACAACAACATGGAGAAACAATGAAATTTTCCATGAGAACTCACACAGTTCTCTATTTTACCAACTCCTATGAATAGATATGGAGGTAAGGGATTTGACAAATACGAAGAGAGAAGAAGATATCTACATATAGTCCATGCAAATAGGTTTTACATAGCATATGTATCTACAAGCAGTAAACATCCATTCAAACATAAAGGTAAGGAGATTTACATAATGTGTTAGAAGTGAAGCAATGAAAATAGAAAAAAATTATTAATTTAGAGGCATGGAGCTTGTTTACAATGATCAAGTTGCAAAGCATGTAAATCTTTGGAAAAGAAACTAAGGATGAACTGCCTTACAAAAAATCACAATGTACCTTTTATTCTTCTAAAGATTTGTTGAAACTATTAGAATACATGGTAGGAGAAGAAACCTCCAGACATTTGTACCATTAGATATTATCTACTAGGGAAAGAAATTTCTTCATTTATGACTTGTCAATCAATCAAATTCACTTAGGAATTCTATTGAAAATAGCAACTTGGGAAAATAGTGTTGGCAAGAAGGGTTGCCCACAACATTAATGCAATGTGGCTTGATTATAAAATTATGATTGTTTAGGCCTCTAACAAACCCGATGGTTGGTGAATGCACTACACAAGAGTTAATTATATTGCAAAGTGATATAGGTGGAAGAAATAAGCCTCAAAGTCATCCTTTCTACTTGTTAGCAATTGGTGTTGGAAAAAGGGAAAGTTGAACATTGGTAAGCTTTGAAGGGGTTCTGGGAACTTAGTCAAGGACCAGCACAAGATTTGAAACCATTGAAAACCTATGATGAAATTTGTGTTTCTTATCTTTTCTTCCTTTTGGCTTATCTATGCTTTATCTTTTCTCTTTGTCCATATTTTTCCCTTCAGGTTCACTTTTGTGTATTGGAACTCTATGTTGGCGAAAGATTAGGTTTTGAGAACCTTGTTCAGGGCTAAGAAAGGTTCCAAAACTACTTGAAATTGTCAAAAAATTAACATTTCCACTTACTTGGTCACCTTTCTTCTTCCCTCTTTTCAATCTATCAACCCTTTGGATGGTTTTGAGAACCTTGTTAGGGTCCAATAGAGGTTTTGAAACTTGTTGCATTTTTTGAAACAACTTGAAACTTGCCTCTTTTGACTTCCCTTTCTTCTATCGACAAAAAATTTTGACACTTGGACTCATTTCAAAAATCTAAGGATGTTCATGAACCTTATGAAATATTGTGACAAACAAAAAAAGGTTAAGGCACGAAGGTTTGAGGGTTAAGAAGTGGGAGTGAGTGCGAACTTAGAATGGAAACCTTGAGGTTATAGATTCGCATTTCCACCAGGGGTCCTACTTCCAAGGAGAAACAATGGTAAGGTTGAACAAAGGAATACATGGCTCAAGGAATGGAAGGAAGTGAGGACCTAGAGCCATTATTTTTAGGCTCATGTTGAGTATCAAAGCTTGATAGGGACCTCCAGATGATGGGGCTTGAGAGGTGAAAGGAATAAAGGACCCAAAACTATTGGTTTTAGGTTCTCATTGGTGTTGAATGCACAAGACAACTGAGAGGAAGGGGATGAGTCAATTGTACATTAAAACATTAAAACCATCTTTAAGATTCAAATCTGCATTAGTCCTTAAACCCTTAACAACCACTTAAACCCTTATCATGCATTAACAAAATGTAAACATGAGAAAGGGTAATGCAAACACATAGAAACACATGATAACACCATATTTACATGGAAAACACAATAAGGGAAAAACCACAGTGAGGATTAGCTCACAATATGGAGTAATTGCAACACCGAATACAATAGGCTCACTATCAGAGGACCCACTACCCAAATGAAAGAAGGGCTCACTACCAATGGCTCAGTGCTAGATTATAGAAAAGAAGAAAGAAGAATGTTGCAATGATAAATCTATCTCAAAGCAACAAAAATATCCACCATAGCATCACCAGTACATTTGCAACCTCTCTGAAGAATGTAGACACCTTCTGCTCATTGCTTCTAGTAGTCTAACTCATTAAAGCTTGCACTGTATTTCGCACTTTTTCACCTCAAAACTCTACACTTCACATCACACACCCCACTTCACAATTCTTCATCAACTCAACACTTATTTATACCATCCTCAACCTTGAAAACAATTGACAAGGTTGACTATGCACCTCAATCGTGCAAATTCAAATTAGGTTGGCACTAAGCATTCCTACAGTGGAAAGGAATGAAAGTGTACCATACCACACCTTGACTTGGACCCAAATCATACATATACACCGTGCCACACTTCCACAAACATTGATGCATTTTCACAATTAGTGTAAACACCCAAGGTTGGTCGAACTTGTGTTAACACCATTAAACATTTAAGTACACTCTTCATTTGATCCAAAGATGAATTGCAAACAACATACATCACTTGAACACAATCTAGAATATTCCATAAACACCCTGAAATCAAAAAAAATCCTTTGCAACAACCTTCACCTGAAGAACATACTTATCCTGCACATCCTGTTAACTTCCCTCCTACTATAATGCATGAATCCAACCTTGCGGGGCACCAAGCTTCGAACAACTCATACTAAAGATAGATATGAGCAATATAAGCACACTTCCAAATCTGCAAGACTAGAAACGAAACTACAGAGAAATGTGGAGCAAAATCGTTTCTCCCAAACACCACCACAATACATTGTTCACACACCGGTGAACACAACTTTTTTTGTACAATGATCCAAAATCAAAAACTCTAGATATAACACGTCTAATAAACATATATGAACCATGCAAGAAGATCTTCAACCATGAATAAATGTGAAGCAGAACCAAATCACTACTTTGCTACATTGAACACCTCTTAATCACACGGTTTTCTCTTTTCTTCAAATTTTCTCAAAAGCACTTGAAAACCAAGCAAAAAAAAATACATTCTTATCGCCAGCAATACTTCCTCATCACAACCAAACCAATTGCAACATAGCAACTCAACCACACTCATGCTTATCAAAGAAATACTAGAGGTTGACACCAGTGGGATTACTAATGACAAAAAAATGCAACAAATCAAAGCATCACCAAGGTTGAAATCAATGCAACAACATAGATCTATCAACATCAATGACAACACAAACTACACATACTTGCAATAGTTGTGTTCATAGGCCTAATAAGGACCTAAGAAAGACAAACACCCCTGTTTGGCTATGTTTGGATTTTGATTTAGGGCAATTGATTAAAGCATGGAGAGGGGAAAACACAACCACGAGAGGTACATCTTAGCATGAATGAAATGTGTAGATCTCTCAAATCAATGATAATTAGTTGGAAAGGGGGGGTGATACAATAACAATACCTTACTCACCCATGATACAATCAAAGAGCTTAGATACATCTCTCAAGGTGAGACACTAAATACATATTTTCCTAAAAGTGTTACTACAACATGGGTGCTTGGATTTTAATGCATATAAGATTTAATCAACCCCATATAGCCCAAGGATCACCTACAACCAAAAAAATCTTCCACACAAGAGAGAAGCAATAGAAATGTTATGAAGATAAAGAATTCATTAGATACAAAATTGTCCAACAATATACTATGAATAAACCATTTTATAAAAACAAAGATGAAATCATATGACATACTAAGATCATGAAAAAGTGTCTTAATCCTATGATATGAGATGAAAATTTTAAATTACCTAAGTAAGCTTAAGTGTATAAGTTTGAATAGGACCTTTAATATGAAACTAGTTAGGTAATATACCATGCTCACACTAAGAACCACCTTAAATGTAAATTAGGGTGTGTACCAACATGTAAAGATGCAATGATGGGTCCAAACTAGAAGGTCGTGTTAGGTACCCATGTACAAATAAATCTCTCACAAATAGGGTAAAGGAGAAAAGCTTGTAGGAAAAATCCTTTCCAAAAGAGAAAAATTTATGCAAACAAGCATGTATAAGTAAAAGAAGGAAGGAACAAAAATCAAGACCAAGTGAAAACAAATGAAGAACAAAATCTAAAGATAAATATGGTATAACAACTATGATTGGATTTTCATCAAAGAGCATATGGATATCCTCAAATGCACATCAAATATATAAGTTGAGGCTCACAAAAAAACTTGTAATATTTGTCAAGTATGTATCCAATGCACCAATTCTCGAAGACTATGATATATTTGTTGTAAAGAATCACTTGAAACAAAAAGATATGGATATTTTATCATAATTTACGTCATCTAGCTATGTTAGTCATCCCGTTATGATGTGTCCCCACAAGTTATCTAAATATGAACACACGTAGATGAATTTTCCAATGTTGGAATGCAAGAATCATTGACCTTAAGATGACCCAAAGATAAAGAAAATGAGGTCTTTGAATCTAGATAAGGATTCATAGAAGCCAAATAATTAATGAATATATATGTAGGACAAAGAGAAGCATTAGGATAAGTCTCAATTTCATCACAACTATCAAGACCTACCAAATAATCATGTTTCTCCTCTATATCATCATCATATGATAGGTTATCAAAACCATCAAAAGGTTAGAATATTGTCCATAATCGGATCATCTAGGAATGGAGAGAAATGTGGGTCTCCAAAGATCTCTCAAATTATAATCCAGAGAGAGTTTGGGAACTCGATATGTGAGATAAAACACATAGTGTCAAAATTAACTCTTCTACTAATATATCAAAGGGCATGATCATTCTTGATATCATTGTTTGATTCTAATTAGATGTGCATGGTTTAGGAACAAGTCAATAGACATGTGGCAAGAGATGAATCCATCTAAGATGTTTTAGGATGTTGTCTTACCAATATTTATAGAACTCCCCTTGTTTAGGATGAATTAAAAAATCATGATTTTACAATTATAAACTCTGGTATTATATTATAGATCAAAACATGTGAAATTGGAATCCTAGTGGCATAAAAAATGGTCTCATGTTTTCCAAAAATATCTAAATTGAAATAATATGTACCTAGAGAAAAATTAGAATAAAATTAGATGAATGCATGTATAGTGCTCAAAATAAACTTTCCAATGCCTATTTATCTACAAAACTTTGATATTGTATTCCCAAGTTATAGACAATTTTGTAAAATTATTCTTGTAGGGATTAAAAAAAGAAGCAACCTATTGTTTGGGTTGTTAGCATAAATACTTACATTATCAAACTACTTAATTTTAAATCTACCTACAAGAGTCATATTCACACTATTTAAGTCTCCACTTAAAGGGACTTTACGTTTGTCTCCCCTCATGTGGTTGAAGTTTAATACCAAGGTCACAAAGAAAGGTCTCTTGTAGTCAACTTTCGAGACACCTATCTCATGTGCATATGACACATTTATCACACTTGTCCCATGCATATGACATCATGGAAACATGTCCTACACTCATGGATGAGGTTAGAGTCCACACCTACTTTCTTAGCTCACCCCTTTTCTATATATTCAAGGGGGCCATATGTAATTAAAAATTGTTTGGATTCATGCGTATTGTATGAATATATTGCATATTTTTGGCTTAAATTTGAAATATATTATAAAAGGTTTATAATTGTTTTACAATATCTATTTTAGGTTCAAATATCTAACTCCAATAGGGTGTTAATCACCCACATGACCATGCACTTAAGACTAGGGACTATCTCAATATTGGAAACCATGCAACAAAGATTTTAGGTGGTATCTCTCACCTCCTGGACAATTGACCTATCTACTTTAGTATGGTTATGTCTAAGGGATAGGTAACACATGATCACCCCGTATTTCCTATGTAGAAACTCCCCAACTAACATCCACTTGCAACCCTCACCAAGTATTTTATTTTAAAAAAATACAAATTCATACCTATGTCAAATCAATTTTCTATTATACAAAATCTATAGAGATGATGTAGGTTTAGGTACAACAAAATATTCTAGCAAGGTACAATTCTACATAGTGATGGTGGCCATCAATATGGCAAATGAAATCATATATTTTTTATTGTTATTTTTTTGCAACCCCCCAAAAAAACTCAATTTTTTTATGCTAATCCCTGCCATGTCTTATATGTATTTATAGGTTTTTGGTCCTTCTAAACTCAATTGACAGGTTCATTTGGAACTATAATGCATCACATAAAATATCTTGGTTGAAACTCTCTAAAATGAGGGAAGGGAATTACAAATCTAGTGCTCTAATACTATGTAATATTTGTTGATCAACCCCAAAATAGCCGAAGGAATACATGTAACCAAAACAACCTTCCACCCAAGAAATGTGCAATAAAAATACTATGAAGCTATATAATTTATTAGATACAAAATAAAATCGGTCAAACATACAATGAAGAAACCCTTGTTATACAAATAAGGACGAAATCCTCAAACATACTAAGGTCATGAAAAATGTCTTAATCTTTTTTTTTTTGATACTCAGGAGGTATCTCCAACCAAGGCCCAGCAATTCCCACCATACCTTGCCTCGGGCTTACTTTTTGCCGAGTGGGGGTGATGGTGGGGCGAGCCAAGGCGAAACTATTCCCCCTGGGGAGAAGCCCCGAGCCCGCAACAGGACTCCTCCAGGTTAACCCGACCAGCGTGAATCGAACCTTGGATCTATATGGGACAAACCCAAAGCCTTAGCTCAACCATACCAACCGTTCAGGCTGCGGGGCGAACCCCGAAAAATGTCTTAATCTTATGATATGAGAAACAAAAATTAAATAACCTAAGTAGGAATAGGGCCTAATATGAAACTAGTTAGGTAATATACCACATTCACACCAACACTCCCCTTAAATGCAACATAAGAAGAATAAAAATATAAAATGCATGGATGGGTCTCAGCTACAAGGCCATGCATATATACCCATGTATAAATAAACCTCTCATAATAATAGTAAAGGAGAAAAAGGAAAAATCCCTCTCCAAAAGAGAGGAAAAATGCAAATAAACATATACAAGTGAAAGAAGGAAGGACTCAACCATCTAGAGATTTATTCTTAAATGTAAGTTATTTCTTATTCATTGACTTGAGATCTAGGTGATGGCTCCTTAGATTTTTTCTAGTTTGACTTCAAGATGGGACAACCCCCATAGTATAGCATCTTAGGGATGCAAATTAGTGAGGTTCTACTTTCTAAAAGGTGGATGGGAGTGGTCAAGGTTTGTGATTATTAGGATTTGATTCAATTTAATGGAACATTTTACAAGAGTTGGAAATCCTTATATTTTCTTTAAGACTTCCAAGATTAGTCTCATATCTTAGAAAATATTGAATCATAATAATAAGAAACCCACATTTTGATAAAATGGATGAAATTAGTTGGTGGAGATACTTATTGTTTAGACAAGGTTCAAGTGGTTCATGTAGTGCTTTGGGATTTACATTTACCCATCCATTAAGGATTGGTCAATAATTTGAAATGAAATAAGTCAAATACTCCAAAATGTAATGCCTTTGTGTGGTTGGTGAGCCTTAAAAAATTTATGTTGCAAAAATGTGGTTTCCAAGGATCATCCCAAAGCTCCATTTATAAAAAATGGGAAAAATAGGTGGGCCATCTATCATTCACTATGAAGTTTCCTCAGATATTTGGGCTAAAACAATTCTCTAGATGGAATTGGTTTAGGTGGTTTTGGCTATGACATGCTAGTGCATATACAGTTGGTTCAAGCTTATTCTCTCTATATAGTTTAAAAAATAGTGCCTCCTTGTCTCACTAGGAATATTCTTGCTCAAAGGATTGGGGGATAAATCCCCCTTATGATCATGTTAAGAAAAAATAGTGAAGCTCAAGGTGAAGTGTGGTGGTCTAAACTAAGCCTTGGTTTCATAAAGTTCAATTTTAATGGAGCTTTTTGTAAGGTTCAAAATCACCTACTTTGTAATCTTTGTTTTATGTTCTTACATTTGTTTTAGTGAAAATATTTATAGTTCTAATATAGGGCCATTTATCCTAATTTTTAGCCTTTTGTCTTATTTTTGAATAATTTGCAAGGTCCTATATCCTTCCTCTCTCTTATACTTTTTATTATGTGATTTAGAAAAAGTTTTAAAATAGTACAAAAGTCATAGATTTTGAAGCCCCCTTTAACTCAGTTTGATTCAAATTGTCAAGTCTTAGATGCCCTAACTATAATCTCTCTTAAAATGGTTGAATTGGAATCACGTTTGATATAAGAACCCTTTATTCATCATTTTGAACATAACATACATTTGGAAAAGCTCTACAATATCAACTTTCTTCTACAACTTCCTTTTATATAAGGCTATTATGTTATAAATCCATATTATCAATTGTATCCCATTCTTCTTCAACTTCCCTTTGTTCCTTTATTCTCAACTTCTCTTTCAAAGAACCCCTAAATTCCCTACTTTCACTACACACATCCTTCATCATATCTATTTTTGAATTTAGCTCTCAAGCCACCTTCAAATCAATGCACAACACCTTATTTCACATTTGTCTCTCATAACATAACACAATTATCCCCTTTATGGTTTCCTTTTGTAACAATTCTCAACACATGTCATTTAGTATATTTCACTATAGGTTGTACACACTCGAAATTCAACTCTTCAAAGGGAAGACAAGATTTCCTTTCAAGAGTGATCTCAATATCACCACACTAGGGTCAACTAGCTTAGGTTTATGTTTAAACTAATCTATTGTTAATATTATGTCAATTAACCCTTATGATGTTTTAACTCTAAACATGTATTTGTTTAATGGATGATCCTAAAACACCTTAAAGAAAGGAGCTGATATCGATAGCAAAAAATTGAAAAAAATATCATAAATTAATATAGAGATGAAAAATAATGCAAAATTAGGAAATTGGACCAAAAAGTTGAAGCTCACTATGTTGAATGCTAGTGCTTTGTGTAGATGTTAGCACGACATGCTAGCATCTTGTATAGATAGAAAATTGAAACATTGGTACACACAAAAATTACCACCTATGCATACAAGAAATAACATCCAAGAGTACAATCAAGGTTTTTTAGAAATAACAACAATAGAATAACAATGAAACAAATTAGTCTATTGGAATAAACTGAAAAAATGACAATAAAACAAAGAGGAAGAAGATGGCACCAAATGAGAAGGAAGATGGAGTGTTCTCTTTTATGGGAACCTGCAACAAAAGAGAGGAAAGATAAAAAGGCCATTTGAAGATTTTCCTTCAAGTCAAATCCATATTTTTGGTAATTATACCTCAATAAGTATATTTTTATAATTCTTGGAAATAAAAATGACAAATGTAAGAAATATGCTAAGTCATGTATGAGAGAAAAATAACAATACACTATGAAATGTAAAATACAAATTTGAGATGTTAGTAACACTCAAGATACAATAAAGACAACAATGGGACAACAAGAGGATATTGGGGCAAATACAAGAGAATAATATCACCTCCAAAGCTTTGTAGGAGCTAGGAAGGGATAGTGTTGGACTATTGAAGATGCTTCCAAGATCTCCACAAATGCAATAGGCACAACAAGAGAACCTTCACATATAAAGAATGTTGAAATTTTGCTTCAAAACAATGGAGAGAGAGTTCATAATTTTCTAATAAGAGCTTGAATTGAGAGTTGTTTTCCAAGTGATGAAGTTGCAAGATTGAAAAAAAATGTTTAAATGAGGTCAAAGAGAGGAACAAAAGGTGAATATCCATCCTAGATCATGGTGGTTATCTTTTGAGAGCAAACCTTGACAAGGAAGTGAAATGCATAGAAATAGTCATTGAATCATTAATTGTTGTGAGATGCTAATGTGTCATGCATAGCACTCCCATCTGGACAATTCAAATCAAACAAAAGCTTCAAACATTCAAAAAAATGCAAGAGCTAAGAAAAGTACAACAAAACAATGCAAACATATTGATGTCAAGATAACATAAATTAAGGTGCTAGAGTGAGTGGCAGTGCAAAATATAATATGAAATTGCAAGGTTATGCACTTTTCAATGTTACAATGATAACTTTTATAGTTGTAATTTAGGGTTATTTATCCAAATGCTTAGACTTGTGTCATGTTTTAGAATAATTTGCAAGGACTCCTAGCCTTCCTCTTATATTTTGTATTATGTGATTTAGCAAAAAAATTAAAATAGAACAAGACATATTGATGTTGAAGCCTCTTTTAACTCAATTTGGTTCAAAATTTCAAAAAAAAAGGAAAAAAAAAAGATATCATAAATTTAATATAGAAATGAAAAATAATGCAAAATAAGGAAATTGGGCCAAAAAGTTGAAGCTCACTATGTTGAATACTAGTGCTTTGTGTAGACAATAGCACAGCATGCTAGCATCTTGTATAGATATAAAATTGAAATATTGGTACATACACAAAAATTACCGCCTATGCATGCAAGAAATAATGTCCAAGAGAACGATCAAGGTTTTTCGAAATAACAATATTAGAATAACAATGAAACAAATTAGTCTATTGGAAGAAATTGAGAAAATGACAATAAAACAAAGAGGAAGAAGATGTCATCAAATGAGAAGGAAGATGGAGTGTTGTCCTCTTCTATGGAAACTTGCAGCACAAGAGAGGGAAGATAAATAGGCTATTTGGAGATTTTCCTTCAATTCAAATCCATGTTTTTGGTATTTATACCTCAATAAGTCTACTTTTATAATTTCTGGAAATAAAAATGGCAAATGCAAGAACTATGCTAAGTCAAGCATGAGAGAACAATAAAAAATACACTATGAAATGTAAAATACAAATTTGAGATGTTAGTAACACTCAAGATACAATAAAGACAACAATAGGACAACAAGAGGATATTAGAGCAAATACAAGAGAATAATATCACATCCAAAGTTTTGTAGCAACTAGGAAGGGATAATGTTGGACTATTGAAGATTCTACCAAAATCTTCACAAATGCAATAGGCACAAGAAGAGAGCCTTCGCATACAAAGAATGTTGAAAGTTTGCTTCAAAATAATGGAGGGAGAGAGTTCATAATTTTCTAATGGGAGCTTGAATTGAGAGTTGCTTTCCAAGTGATGAAGTTGCAAGATTGAAAAGAATTGTTTGAATGAGGTCAAAGAGAGGAACAAAAGGTGGATATCCATCCTGGATCATGGTGGTTATCTTTTGAGATCAAACCTTAGCAAGGAAGTGAAACAAATAGAAACAGTCATTGAATCATAAATTGTTGTGGGATGCTAGTGTGTCAAATGAACATTCGTGCATAACACTCCCATCTGGACAATTCAAACCAAACAAAAGCTCAAAACATTCAAAAAAATACAAGGGCTAAGAAAAGTATAACAAAACAATGCAAACATATTGGTGTCAAGATAATGCAAATTAAGGTGCTAGAGTGAGTGGCAATGCAAAATATAATATGATATTGCAAGGCTATGCACTTTTTCAATGTGACAATGATTACTTTTATAGTTGTAATTTAGGGTTATTTATCCTAATGTTTAGCCTTGTGTCATGTTTTGGAATAATTTGCAAGGACCCCTAGCCTTCCTCTTATATTTTGTAATATGCGATTTAACAAAATTTTAAAAAAAGAACAAGACACATTGTCGTTGAAGCCTCTTTTAACTCAATTTGGTTCAAAATTTCAAGTCTTGGATGCCCTAACCATAATCTCTCTTAAAATGATTGGATTGGAATCACATTTAATATAATAACCCTATTTTCATCAATTGAACATAACATACATTTGGAAAATCTCTACAACATCAAGTTTTTTCTGTACAACTCCATTTTGTAGCAATTTATTGTGTTATAGAAGTCATATTTTAGGTCATATTCGCCATTATTTTCTTTCATCACTCTTTAATCATTTCCCATTGTTCTTCCTCTTCCCTTCATGCCTTTATTTTGCTTATTCTCTCTTTCCAAAGAACCCCTAAATTCCCTATTTTTGCTACACACATCCTCCATCTATCCATTTTCAAATTTAGCCCTCAAGCCACCTTCAAATAAGTCCAAGACACTTTATTACATGTTTATCTCTCATACTCATAGCACAATAATCTCCCTATGGTTTCTTTTTGTAACAATTTTCTACAGTTGTCACTTAGCATATTTTATTATAGGTTTCACACTCTCAAAATAGATCTATTGGTTAATTCTTTTAAGTTGAAATAAACCATCAACGGGCCTAATTAAAGTAGGCTCCTAAACAATCCTAATTATTTTTCCTATCCCTAGCTTAGATGGAGAATATCTAAAGATTTGCAGTAGTTCTAAGCAATTTGTAGATAGACTTCAAGTGTATATAAGGAAGGACCATTTCTTGAGTTATAGAAGATTGAGGACTTTGATGCCGTGATGTATTTCTACCCATAGATGTACCCTGTGGACTTTTTCTCTACATGAGTACCCTCCTCAACTATACATTGGACTTTATAGATCTCTAGAGTTGACATCGAAAGTCAAGTTATTGTTTGCAACAACATTCTATTGAGTTTTCACCCACACCAACACCTAGATTGAGGCAATTTATCCCACACATTATAATAATTGCAATTTTGAAGATGGCTGTTCCAACCGTCCTCTTCTACTCTCCTTTAATCTTATCCAAAACCACAAATATGAAGGAAAAAAGAATCATAGAAGGGGTTGTGATATTGCTATCAAGATTGAACCGTGTAGTTTTACGAGTCAAACTCATTGGGTCAATGAGTTTGACTCGTAAAACTACACGGTTGAATCTTGATAGCAATATCACAATTTGAAATGATGTGGAAAATACAAGGGTTCTTTAGTGATCATTTAAAGACCCTTTAAAAGGACTGGCTCCAGTTGATTGGAAAAATCGTTAAAAGTCTCAAAGCCTTATTAACATGTGTTCATTTCGAAGAAATGTCCTCCTCCCATTAATTTTGAGTACGTAACAAAGCAGTAACATGGGGTGGACCTTGACTGTGGTGGATAACATGGAGGGAAGACAGGGTTTAGACAACAATAATTTCTGAAAAGTCCCATTAATTACTCCTTTGAATTAGGAAAGACAGTGGCAGGATTTGTATGTCTGTTACTCAGATTTAATTAGGTGTCCGGGATATCTGAGGGGATCTATTTTCGTACTTTCATAATAATCATAACATTAATTTAGCATTCAAGCATGTGCCATGTGTGTGCTAGTAATTGCTTTCAAGGTACTTAGTTGGCAACTCGTGGGATGTGGGCTTTTTCGCTAGGACAGCCTTTTGTTATTCCATTCGTTGGCTATATCTGTCATGTGGTACTGGTGTTCTTCTGATGCGAGGTTTTCTGGGCCCCTTCTCTCATTGCTCGCTTAAAGGAAGGATCTAAGCCATTTGACTCACTTTTCCCTGCAGCTAAAGCCTGACAGAAGGTTGAAGGCTTGTTTTTAACTATTTGGTATTGGGTTGTCCAGGTCCTTTAGTAAATGGATAGTAGGTTTAGATGGGGATTCTAATAGGTTACATGTCAGGTCCCCCATTTGGGAGGAATTTGTAATGTCTGTAAATGGAAAGGTGGCAGCATCGAGGAGAAGGATTAGTTCTGCAGTATCTCCTACCCAAGGATTTGGGTAATATGGTCTTGTCAAGGTTCAACCCTCTTCCTTGGCCGGTCGTGCTTTGGCAGAACATGTCACCAAGCAGGAGGTTCAGGTCCTAAACAAGTAGTTGGTGATAAATAGTCTAACTCCAAGATTTTCAATCACTCTGCCTAGGTTTGCTATCTATAGTAGAAAATGAGTCTTGGTTGCTATCTATATTAGAAAATGCGTTGGTCAAGACTCAAGAAGCCCCAAATTTGTTCTCTTCCACAGCTCGTGGATGGCATTCTTCTTCACTCAACCCAACATCATGAAGTGATGGGTGGGGTCCAGCTATCCCAATTGTTGAACCAGCGCTCATTTGTGAGGGAATGAAAAAACAGGGGATGGGATCAATCTCACAGTCGAGTGCTACTCTAGGGTGTTGTGGTGGTGTTTAAAAAACGCGCAGTGTTTCTCGACTGTTAATGACCATTTTTGGCCCCTTGGTTTTTCATGAATATGTTGTTTTGTTTTGCTTCAGTGTAGGTTTCTTTTGTATGGGTTTAATTCCTTTCATCCTACGTTTGTAGTTTTTGTTAGGTTCATTCATAATCAAGTTAAGTTGCAAGGCACACAACCTCAGTGATTGAGTAGATGTTGAAGTTTATTAAAACTGTAATACCACTTTATTGGTTCTCACTTGACCCTAAGAACATGTCTAAGTAAGAACATACACATTTTCATTACTTTTAAAATTCTAGAGATATGTTAGCTATTCATAGAGATACGTTAATTATTCATATATCTATAATTTTAGAATACAATAGTTGAAACAAGATGGAAGTTCTAAAGGAATTCTAAATAAGATCCATATACTCTGGACAACTATCACAATCTCTAGAGAGAGTAATCCACTAACTAAATGGATTGAAATGAAAAGGGGAAAAGGTTTTAAATCCACCTCTAGGCATATTGCTTATAAGGATGTAAGAAAATGTATTTAGGAGTCTTTGGCCTATTATACAATACGAATTAAGGATTGTAAAAATCTAAACAATGAACTTTTCACGCCTTGATGAACAAGACACCATAGAAAGTGAGATCATAATTGATCAATCCTTACCTCTTTAATATATAGTTATGGGAAATATAGATAACTAGAGATCAAGAGTTCAAATTTTATTTCTCATTCAAATTGTAAAGATTCAAGAAAAGAGATTCATAAGTTTGTAGGGAATCCCAAGCTTGTAATTTTTGAAATCCATATCAAAATTTTACCACCAATAAAGAAATGGTTGTAACTTAAGCTTGTGGAGCATGACAACTAGCATAAGCTCTTTTAAATCCTCCATAAGTAAGGCAAATTAAAGGGAAAGAAATTGAATTAACTTTGCAAATACAACCAAGGAGTCAAATCTATGGAAGAGACTAGGACTCACATTATTTTAATGTCTTTCTTGAAAAGGTTAAGAGCTTTAATCACAAGGGTTTCTACAAGATGAATAATTCCATTACCAACAATAGGTCACCACCAAAGGCCATGATCATTACAAGAAAGGGTAATGTGAATCTTATTTTCAACCCAATTAAGAAATGACTTGACCATCTCATATACCTTCCAAATGTTATGGGAAAAAAGAATGCATTTAATTTTGACCAATGTAGAGGTCATATAAAGAGATTGAAGACTCAACCCCTTCAAATACTTCTTAACATATAAGAAGAGTCTTATAAGATATAGCTTATGGGGTCAACCCTAGTAATTTGTTTGTTAAAGACAAATAAGATGATGTGTAGTTTTCATACCTTGGTTAAGAAATGTCCCATAATAAGATGGACGATGTATAGTTTTCTTGATTTGATTAAGAAATGCCCCATAATAGGATGGAATTATTAAAAGAGTCGCAAGGAAGTACTCAATAGAAGGAAATCATCTAGAGAGAGTGATGTCAAATCTGTCTTTAATTATTAAACATAAAATTCATCAATGGTGCCAAACAAATCATCAAATTTATTGTGTACTTGCTTGAGGTAGTACACTCCACAATATGAAACAATAAATTATCTAATACATGCAATCCAATTAAATCCATAACTTTATCTAACTTGTTCTTATACGCATTTTTTTTCACTCCTTAGTGAATTTAGATTGTGTTGCAATCAACATTTGCCAAAGTCCCCTAGATCGTAGTAGTTGTTTCATTTTTAGTTTCCATGTGTGATAGGTGTGTGAAGTGAGAAGCTAAATGTCTTAGGTTCTACCATAAAATTAGCAACAAACACTAAGTAAAAAGATATTGGGTGCCTAAATTTTGTTGTATACCCCAAACCCAAATTTAATTATAACGTAGTTATGACCCCTCCCACATTCCCAAACAAATGAAAATGACACTTAAGTGCAATTCATATAATGGATAAAACCTAAATCAATTGTTTATGATATGGTGATTTTTACAATTTAAAAAAAAATGCTTATCAAATAGAAAATTAATAGTTACAAATAGACTCTGTAAGTTCATAATTTTTTTTTTAAGTGTAATTTCAACTCTAAGCAAAAGTTATGTCGTTGAAAAAAACCCAAAAAAGAGCTTCAAATAATAAATATTTGCACCTACAACAAAATGTAAAGAATCTATGTGGACCACTATGTAGAACTTCTTAAAATATATTTCACTTATTAGAAGTCTAAAAAGGCTTTTGTAGGTGAAAGTTATGGTTCATTGAAAAAATGCCCTTCAAGAACTAAATATTGCACTATGACCACTATTTAGGCAATGCTATCAATCTAGGCAAAGCATTGGTTACAAGATGGAGCAAAATTATTCAGGCGAAGCATAGAACTATAGTGAAAAAGCAAGGGTAGAGATCATTGGCAAAGGCATATATCTTGAGCAACATCATTGAGGAATTGGTGTAATTGTTGTGGTGAGTAGTTAAGTGCTTAGCACTAACCCAAATGAAAACGCACGACCTTAATGGCTGACAAGATCACCAAGGATGCCTACAATCCTCTATGCAAGTATTGTTGATTGTCAATACCCTAGTTATCAACTATTGACTTTGTCTATAAATCAAAGGACATATGTGGTCTTTATCGAATGGACACCTACTACATGAATCTAAGGATACTAAAGGTACCATAGATTGTTAAATAAATCCTTCACAAAGGAAAAAATACCTTATAAATAATTATGCTAACCCACAAACTAACACCAAGCAAGGACAATATAGTTTATACAAGCATAGGTGGCTAAAAAACTCTTCAAGGACCAACAAAAACATATTGAGTTTATAGTTGTCCATAAATATTTAGACCTTTTGAATTCAACCACCAAGTTACATCTAAACTAGGATACACCATACAAAAAGCTTGGCAAAATCTTCCCAAAAAATACAAGGGACTTGTGAATTCTAAATTCTAATACTATGTTGATATCACTATAAAGACTCACAAGAGCATGAATGCTCTACAACACCAAAAACCTTCCACACGAGAGAAGCAAAGAAAAATGTTTAACTAATTGTGAGAAAGCTCAAAAAAATCAGTTGGATTATATGTTTTTTACACCAATAATTCCCACATCTAACAAATGCTTAATGTGAATTACATTAGGTCTCCTTGCTTTTGAACAAATGTCATTAAATATTACGTACTCATTGAAGTCATCTTAAAAGGATTATAAATAACACAAATTAAATCCCACTAAAAATTAAATCATCTAATTAAGACTTCTAATAAAAAACCCTAGTTAGAGACATTAAATTCTCACATTTCATATTTGATGATAAAAGTATCATTGCATGTGTTTATTTGCATCAACATTTTGGATCACTCTATAATCCATCATCAAGATGAAAAAGATGTTAGTGTTTTATAGTTGCAAGAGGTATTTCCCTAAGCAAAATTAATCATAGGTAGGTTGGCCTATCATTATTAAACAAAATATTATATTCTTATAGGTTGGATCTAGAGGAGAGCACCTAGTTTGGTATATAAGGGAGATAGAGTCTCCACATTAAGCATCAATTCATTCCATTCCAATTCGAATTTCTTCAACAGCAAGTTGACTATCAAGAGCAGCAGATTTGCTTCAAGGAGAAGTGGTATTATTTTGTGTATTCAAGGAAATCACACTATCTTCAAGTGCAGATTCATTGTATGAGATTCGGCCTTGCTAGGGCCAAATTTTGAGTGCTATTTTTGCACTTATTTATTCTGATTTATAATAGAATATTTTGTTGGGTTTTTCTCCCTCAAGTAGGAGGGTTTTCCCAGGGTAAATTTGGTGTTCATTGTTCTCTATGTTGTATCTTCTGCTTATTGCATTTTTTATCGTAAAATTAACATGGTATCAGAGAGGGTTCAAGAAAAACTAACAGATGAAAGTTGTACAGTTCCCTTCAAAGAATAATTTTGTGTTTTAGTTTGGTTTGAAGTTTGTGGATATTCTGTCGTTTCCAAGATTGAGGAATTCATGAAAGGAATGTGTGAAAAGATGACTCATGTGATATGAGTATGCAGGGTTCCTAAGAAGTCAAATTGTGTATCTTGGAAATATTGGAAGTGTTTGCAGAATAAATTCTGCATTTGGAAGATCTTTCAATGTGTCAATTTTGAGTGAAGCCTAGCACCAGATTGAAGAATCGAAGCAAGAGTTGCCATTAGTTCGTAGTAAGAGCATAAAGGGTTATCATGGTTTCTTTATATTGAACTGCACCATTTTGCCACCCAATATGATATACAGACTGAAAGACCTGTAGAAGCAGAGCCATCTATCTCCAAGGAAGATATAAAAGAAAGATCTCAGTGCTTTGATAAACAAAATATTATTTCTTTGAGAGGGAATCGAATTTGTAAGAAGAGTGAAGTGATTCTATTTGAAATTCCTTTATCAATGCTTGCGCAAGGGACTAAAGTCTGAGGAGTTCACGACATTGCCACTGTTTAGTGTTTAAAGGTGACTCTCAAATCTTCATTATTGTTTGCTCTAGAATGTCCAATTGATGTTGAAAAGTTATAAAAGCCATTTCTTTATATCGTAGTTATGAAATAATAGCCGAGCATAGCCATTGAATGTGAAAGGAGAATTATCGATTATTTCCCTGAAGACATTCCAAACCTGTAATTGTCGCTACTCTCTTTAGTTTGTCCTAATAATTGAAGGAAATAATAAAGTATTTGTTACATATCATGAATTGTGGCTGAAGTAGTGTGATCCATGAAATTAAGAGTGCCATGGCAAAGGAGTCATGAACCTTGGGCATAACTTAAAATGGCATCCATTGTTCAAATGCCACATCTTTTCTGAAGTGTTGAGGCCATAATATTTGGTAATGGGTTATTCAAAGAACTTTGGATATTTCATTTTTCATTCTTCAATGGTAGACGGGTCCCTCCTAAGGTGATGTGGAGTCATACTTCAAATTTTAAAAAAATGTCAAGAAAGTTATCGAATTGAAGGATTTGTGACACTATAGCTCATGTGTATCAAGGAGTCATCTAAATCATAAACCACTGCTCATGATCTTGGAAGTTAAATGTTTTGTTTGAGCCTTGACATGGATGTGGAGTCGGGTTATTTGCAGTTTCCAATTATGACAGTAGGAGATCAAAACGTGAAGTTCTAGAACTACTATGAATTTATCAAGTCAGGGCAAAACATTTCCAAATCTAAAAATCAGATATTTGGAGGAGCAAATCCACAGCAAAAACGCAGGGTACATCATCGAACGAAGATGGTGAGGAGAAAAATGGCCGCAACTAAATCAACAAAGATAAGTTCTATTATGTATCATTCCTTTAATTGTTCTATCTAATGATATTTGCTAGATGACTACATGTTTCATTTGTATCGGGGTAGTTTGATTTTATGAACTATTGCTAATCTCTTTAAAATGTAGGATAGATCGAGAAAAAAAAAGAAGGATGATGGATTAATTATCAAAGATTGCATAAGGAATTCAAAGGGAGGAAGAGCTTGAGGCATCTTGTAAGGAAGTCATGTCGGCTGGAGAAATGAACAAACATAGAGACATAGCTTGCAACCATGGGACTAAGTTGATAGCACATAACTCTCATGATTCTTCACTGGAGACATCTCTCGAGGGCACAAGGTTGGGTCAGCCTTGGATGGAGAGTCTACATCAGCAAAGAAGATTGAGAAGGATGAAGACACTAAACAACAGTATGACAAAAATCATGTCCTCTTGATTTGGAACAATAGTCTATGGTTCTTGCATGGTAAATTATTGGCAACCCTAGAAAGAATTGTGGAAAACAATGAGGTTCCTATCAAAGATCATTGAAGAAGACATGCTAATGGCTATTGGATTCAGAGTTGTGAAAGCAAAACAGTTTTTGATTCTTTGTGAGTTGGGTAAAACAATGACATGTCTAGGAAGAGGACTAAGGTTCTGAGATCTGTCAATGGAGGGGAGTTCACTTCCAAAGGATTTTTGTAATCTTTGTATTGAGGCAGGGATCAAGAGGGAGTTTTGTGTTCAGCAAAATGGAGTCCTATGACACGAGGAACTAGAGTGACTCACTAAGAAGAAGTGAAGGTGTTAGCTAAGTGGGTTGCAATATTGCAAGGCCAGGTGCTAAGTCTTTGGAAAGCCTCTTCAGCTACAAAGAACATAATTGCTCAAGGCAGCCAACCTTATTTTGACATTGGTAGCACCGCAAACCTATTCAGAATAAGGTGATCTAGGATGAGGTCGAGGAGGACTAAGTCTTGGACTCTCGCAAGTTAGTTAAAGGTGCTACTAGGAGTAGTGTCAGAAGTGTGTGTTGGAAATCGTTCCTCTAAGGCAAACATTGCAGGCAATCTTCGACGAGGAGGTCAAGAGGTTGATGCAAGTACTTGGAGCTCCAGAGGGAGTCACAACATCATTAAGATTGGTGTAATGTATATTTCTTTGAGACAGAGAAATATGAGGTGAAAGCCCTTGTAGTGTATATTTATTTGAGACAGAGAAATATGAGGTGAAAGCCCTTGTAGTGTATATTTCTCTAAGACGGAGAAATATGAGGTGAAAGCCCTTGTAGTGTATATTTCTCTGAGACGGAAAAATATGAAGTGAAAGCCCTTGTAGTGTATATTTCTCCAAGACGGAAAAATATGAGGTGAAAGCCCTTGTAGTGTATATTTCTCCGAGACTGAGAAATATGAGGTGAAAGCCCTTGTACAATATCACATCTCTAAGACTAAGTTGTGCTTCCCACAATTGGGTGTAGCCATTGTGGACATCATGTTGAGAGACTCCATGATTAGCATATTTGAGAATACCTCCCTAGCTAAGAGGGAGTGTTAGTGTTTTATAGCTACGGGAGGTATTTCCCTAAGCAAAATTAATCATAGGCAGGTCGGCCTATCATTTATTAAACAAAATATTATATTCTTCTAGGTTGACTCTAGAGGAGAGCGCCTAGTTTGATATATAAGGGAGATAGAGTCTCCACATTAAGCATCAATTCATTCCATTTCAATTTGAATTTCTTCAACAGCAAGTTCACTATCAAGAGCAGCAGATTTGCTTCAAGAAGAAGTATTATTTTGTGTATTCAAGGAAATCGCACTATCTTCAAGTGCAGATTCATTGTATGAGATTTGGCCTTGCTAGGGCCAGATTTTGAATGCTACTTCTGCACTTATTTATTCTAATTTATAAGAGAATATTTTGTTGGGTTTTTCTTCCTCGAGTAGGAAGGTTTTCTTAGGGTAAATTTGGTGTTCATTGTTCTATGTGTTGTATTTATGATCCTAAAATTAACAAAAGAGACCTAGAGGAGAACACATCCCAAGGGTCCAAGAAACATCCTTGACATCTCGTACATCCTAGAGACATGAAGATTTAGAAGTGGCACCCCCATTTTTTGAGACTAGACAACTACTCCATTTGCTACATCAAAATAAAAACTTAAGAGGTGAAGTGGTGTGAGAAGTAATTGTTGAAAACATACTAGATTATTTTAAACTAAAGATGCTTTTAATTTATTAAATTATTTTAATAGCCACTCCCAAAATCTGGGAAATATTTTCTTATCCTTGAAACCTCGTCACTATTCCCTCCGCCAACCCTCCCACCACCCCCAAGCCTCACCGACTTAACGGTAATTTATTAGACTAATGTTTTTACTCAATAGTGAAATAATAAAAAACTAGAAATGAGGTGCATAGTTGCAATGTTAAACATTTGAGTGAAGATTTTAGTCCATAGATGCTCCTCTACGTTAATTACCCTTAAATGGGTCATATTATCTGATGCCAACTCAATCAAAACTCTAAATTATTTGTTGAATAGAATTAAAGAATTTGTCTATGATTGAAAAATAATAATAGAGCATCTTTACAATAATTGATTGGAATTTCATTAAGAACTTGAGAAACGAAAATGTAGTAGATTCACTAGTGTAATCTGCACTCTATTAAACATTTAGATATGCATTCATAATTCTAGAGATCATTATGTGTTTCAAGAAAAGTGATAAACAAGTTGATGACATAATTAAGTGTCATCAGATCTTGCACTCAATTGCTCAGATAACCAAACTGCTAGACAACTAATGGTAAACTTGGCCCTACTCTCTCTTATATTTACAGGTTGTGTTCTACTTTTATCTTGATGCTTATGTAGTTACATCTCATTTCCAAATGAAAGGGAAGCGCAAAAACTGCCCAAGAGAGCAGGTGAGATTAGAAAAATAAAGCATTTAAAATTGTGATCTAATCTTAATTAATAGTAATCGTACTTTAAACATTTCATACACGACAATGTTCAATTAAGTTTATACACATTTATACTATGACACCTGTAAATAAATTTAAAAAAGCAACAATAGTATTTAGTTAGAGTCTATACATGGCCATGTGTACATTTTATTGTGGCACAAGTGAAAAGAAGAGTGACAACAGTAATTAATCATATAAACGAAGCATCATTACAAACGAAATTGTATTTAGACTTCTCAATTAAATAGCAAAGATACATACATATATATATATATATAGGCTGCTGAATCACAATATGAATCAGCATTAATGTTAGGAGCACATATAACAGTATCATGATGGCATTCTATTAAAATTAAAGAACATGTGTTGATATAAGCTTGCTAAAGTATAATTCATTCTTGAGACATTTCACTAACTATGAAAATGCAATGCTTTGTCAATGGATATGGAAAGACAGGAAGATCTATAACCCTAGTTCAAATCACATTGCCAGAGCAAGAACAATAAATTCCAATAGAAATTGGAAAACAATTTATCATATTTTATATTGGTCCTTTTATCTAATCAAATGTTTCTGGATCTTGAGTTATATATTTCTTTGTACATATTTTGCTTGAATGATTCATTTAGAAAACTATGGAACCTATATTTATTTTTATATTTTTTTGTTGTCAAAAGCATTCAGTTAATTGAGTTAGAACAGCATAGATGATAATGTTTTTCATTTAACTACTATGATCATTCTCATTGGCAGCCTTCTAGCATTTTCGAAGGCAATTTTATATGTACGATACAAAATATTAAAATATGGCAACTACAATTCTTACAAATATGCTATGCATTAAGGCACAATAGAGAAATGGAGAAATTAGCAGTTAACCCCTAAAATGCAAGCACACAAAACAAAGCTAAAAAGAGCTACACTCCTAAAGTTAATGTTATTAACTAGTCCAATAGCACCCAGAAGTAAGACCATAGTGCACACGAGAGGAGGTATGGTTTTGAGCATTGTTGGAGATAATATTAGTGGCAGAAAATGCATAAGATAAGGATGATAGATGAAAGGCAGCTGCAAAGAGCACCGCTAACCCTTCAAGCACAGTGGGTAGGCATCCGTAGAGCAATGGCAGCTCCGCCTGATCTTGTAGCAAAAAGAAGGTAGGTCATCCCTTTTTGCAAGAAGGATTCCTATACACATCTAGCTTTTGCTGAACAGTCAATGCTCTTTCATCTCAGAGCAAAGAGAATTCTGTAGGTGGAATGGGGGAACAGATCTGCAGAAATGCCACCAACCCATACCCATCAATATGGAGATTTCTACATTTCCCTTATAGCAAAAGCAATGGGATATGCTTCTGCTCTTGTTTTGTCTCCATCCTCCAAGACTGGGAATGAGCACTCAACAAAGGACTGCAAAGACATAGGACTGGCTGAGGAAGTTGGCACTAGGTGTGAAAGGGTTTGAGGAATGAAAATGAGAATCTGCACAAGCGTCAGCTTATGGACAAGGTTGTGGAACACAATTTGGGTTCCTTTGAAATTTGGAACGCCTTTAGGCTTTCTTTGGCGGATCTTCCTTTCAAGCTTGCTGAAGAGGTTGCTGAATTCAACGAATTTCCAAGGAGTTAGGATACCATTCCCTGATGTGTCAGTTTCTTGGTAGTTGGCCGAAACTGCCTGAGGATCTGCTTAAGCGTCAGCTTATGAACAAGGTTGTGAAACACAATTTGGGTTCCTTTGAAATTTCAATTTGGAACACCTTTAGGCTTTCTTTGGCGGATCTTCCTTTCAAGCTTGCTGAAGAGGTTGCCGAATTCAACGAATTTCCAAGGAGTTAGGATACCATTCCCTGATGTGTCAGTTTCTTGGTAGTTGGCCGAAACTGCCTGAGCTAATTCAATGGATGGAAAATACATGATTGGAATTCCCTTTCCCTACTAGTTCTGTTGTCAAAAGGCTCTTTTCAAATCCAGTTTGAAACTGTTGAAGCACAGGATTTTGTTAGGCACAACAGCTTCATTCAGAGGCAGTTCTAGGTAGTTTTTGAGCCCTTGGAAGCCAATACTGACCCTGAAACAGAATTGATCTCCAGGATTCCTGTATGGGTTCACTTTTACAATCTTCTGGTGGTTATGAGGAATGAGAATCTATTAAACCTGTTGCCTAAGATAGTGAGTTTGTCAGGATCAATCCTGATCTGGACAGCAACCAGAAGAGGTTTGTCAAGGTGTGCCCATATATGGACGTATCGAAACCTATTTTTAGTAAGGTTCAAATCTTATCTAGAAGCAGTTTGTGGACCCAGTATGTTGATTTCAAAGGCCTTCCTGTTAGATGTTTCAGATGCCATAAGGTAGGACACTAGTTTGCTGAGTGCTCCTCTTCACCCTCTTCCAAATCTCCCCAAATGCTCCAGACTCCGAAATGGATCCCAAAACTTGGAAAACTTGACAAAGATTTGATTTGGACGAACCATGGATGCTTTATGCACAATCTTTCTAGAAGAGAAGAGGCATGTTCTCAGGCAAATGCTAAGGATTCTTCAGGAGCTAAAATTGTATCAGATTTAGGGACATCTTTCCCCTTAGCAATCAGACTCTGGGAAGTGCCTGTGTGGCTGGTCTTCAGGAGCTGAAATTGTATCAGATTTAGGGACAGCTTTGCTCTTGGCAAGCAGACTCTGGGAGGTGCCTGTGTGGCTGGTCAGGATTTTGATCTCGAGATGGAGGTGGCTATAGATTTACCAACTAAAAATGAGATTTCAACTCCAGAGAATGGTTTAATATTTTACGATCATTCTACTGGACTTCTTGGAGTGATTGGGTGGTTTCTCCCCTGGTGGACAAAGAGGGCGAAAATATGAAGCAGAATGGCTACACATGGAAGCCTTGAAATCATTCAATGATGGTTCACAATGGACTATGGAAGCTTTTTTATCTCAGAAGTGCGGTAGACTGGCAGCTACCCATGCGTGAGCAGGATTCTCTTGTTAGCCTTGCTGCTTTTGGATTATTCTCTTTTGTTTAGTTGTTGTTGTTAAAGTTCCTATAGATTTGTTGGGTTTCTGTTTTTTTTAGTCTTCTGGGTAGTATTATGTTTTTATACCAATGTTTTTGTAAGTTTCAGTATGGTTAGGTGATCTCTTTGTTCATTGTCCTGAGTTCCATACTTATGCCCACAGTGCTTGGTTTTGCAATGTTATTCTGGCAGTTTGTGAGTTATTATTTGTCATGGGTGAGGGCCCAAATAGACCCCATTTAATCAATCTAGAAAAAATAACTATAAAAATAAGTACCAAACTTCTATTAAATATATCCCTACTTCAAACAAACACTTATTGGTGCCTTCAAATTCATGCAATCAAATAAGTTCCAAAAAGCCAAACACAAATGCAATACTTCGCAATGATTTTTTTAAGTGTCCAAAAGACACATAAATCAAAGACTTCCCATCAAAAGTTCAAAGATATACCTTACAGAAAAGTCCAGAATACTGCTATTCATTTAAGTTAGAACAGTTGAAAAGGGAACAAAGTTTCAGCTATGCAATACTAAATGTCATCGCTTTGAGACCAATACAAGGAGCAATATGAAGTTACAGAACTCTAATGCTTCTAGAATCTGAAAACAATGCAGAAACTACAACACTGTACACCTGAAAACAATTACAAAGGCTTAAAGTTCATGCTGAAGCCCAAACAGAACTAAAACTACAGTGCTAAGTAAGATGTTGATCTATTGAGGAGATATTGTGCCATCAATCAGTTGGAGAATGTATTTAGAATCAAATCTGAAATTTCGAAAACTTTTTCCTGGAAAATCATCATTCGGAACAGCACCTTTGCTTGGATGGGACTCCATGCTAGTTATATTCTCAATTAAAGAATTGATTCCAGAACCCGAACCACTACTTGGAGAACTGGATTTAGCCTTCCAAACACACATGCTCGACCCTAAAGGCATGCTAACAATTTGTTATTTTAACTTTATCATCTCTGAAATTTTCAAAACAAAGATGCTGAAATTCTTAACATCCATCATAAGATTATGGAGACAAAATTACACCATTTACTGATGCTTCAGATTAGAGACAAAATCTTCAAAAGAAAAATGCTGAAATTCTGAAATTCTGAACATCCATCTTGCAGATGTATAGAAGAGTACAAAAGGCCAATACCTTAAATACAAGGAACAAATTCTGAAAAACAAAATGTACCTTTTAGTGATGCTTCACCATTTGTTGTCAATGGAGAGCAATTCTCCTGAATCCATGCCTTCAGTGGTCTGTTTCGTTGAGATTCAAACATATAGATCATTGCAAGATCAGATCTACCAGATGATATCAAATATTCTAACAACTGCAATTATACCCTCTTTTGGTACTTGTCCAATTAAGTAATCAAGTGATACGCCTTGTTTATGTAGAATTAAAAAATAATAATAATTTTGACAATCTTTCAAAGTTAAAGCACTTGTACTATGAGAAAAGAGAACCAATTTAAGTAAGAAAAAAAGTATGAGCAGCATTTCTGCCTCTTCATAGAAGTGAACTGATCTAGCTCAATTTTCCAAAGGGATTGAGAAAATGCTACTCAAAAAAACAGGTGCATGCCTTCTATCAAGAATATGAAGGCATTATTCAGCATGGTTAAAATCATCATTCCCTCTAAACAAGAACATTATGTGGGTACAAATAGAAAACATAAATTTTGCATGTTTTAGGTACCAAAGAATCCACTATCAACAATCATCTACCAAAAATTCACAATGAATGGAATCCAAACTGTCTACTTTCCCTCTCTTGTAATGAGTAAAAGCAAGACTTGAAATATGCTACTAGAGAAACATAAAATTAATTGAACTTAAAAAGTTCAATAATTAAGACTTATCAACAAATAAGGATATGATACCCACTTAAAGAACAACAGACTCAGTCACCCTATCAAGAACCACTAGGACGATGAAATGCCTATTACTGAGACTGGGAACTCTATAATGTTTATGCACTCACATTGCCACAACAACTGTCACAAGAGAATGGTATAAGGTTATATGTCATCCTCATACCTACAAAAGAAATGGATTGTTTCCCAAAACTAGGATATTTAATAATCAACTATACTCATTTTTATATTGTCTTCTCTTTGTTTAATCAGGTCCATTACACAATCACTCTTACCTTATAAACGGCCCAACCATGAAATACTTCATTCCATTTGGTCCCCGAGAAGATGCCTCACCATTTGTAGGTGGTAGTTCATCTACTCGATGCCAAGTAATCTCCTGCATTTTAAATAATGATTTATCATATTAAACGTTAATCCCTATTTTGGATCCCATTCATGCTTTATTGGAACTTGTATATCATGTCATAAAATGCCATTGCATCCACCATCTAAAAACTTCAATCTATTATTCCACGGAGTTAGAACTGAAATCCATTTGAAGGCCCAAAATGAAATCCTAAGAGATTGAACCAACAATATTAGTTTCAACTATAGAACTATTTTAAGAAAACAAGAAGACTGGTTAATTTTTTCTGCATCTGCAAGGTCATAATAAAGAATAGAACTTTCTATAGAAAACCAAAACATTAGCTTACAAAGCCACACATCAAAACTTTATAGAATGAGGAATAAAATGTCGATCTGAACTTCTAAATTCATTTGAGATGGAAAAAAATTGAAGATTCTTAGAAAAGAAATCTAACATACACTGATTTCCTTCTTAGTTTGTGGTGCAAAAACAGTATCTTCCTTCACTCCACCAATGATGTACAGACGCACTCTCTGTTGCCCTACAGTAACTTCAATATTGTGATCGACATTCAAAAGCTTAGATATATCAAATCCAGTCTCTTCCAATACCTGAAAATATTAGAACAAGAGAAAAAGGTATCCTCTAATTAGCATACAAAGAGGTACGCTCACCAGAAAGTTCTAGACTTGAAATTATCAATCTACCATTAAAGATTACTTTGAACCCTCCAATATTCATTTAAAAAGCTAAACAATGAGGGAAAGTAAATTTATTTTCCAATTACCTTCAAAAAGAGAGCACCCATATAATAGTTTGTAAATGTAGAACCTTATAACAAAAGTTAAGAATAAGCAGAAGGAAGCAATCACAGATTCCAATAACAATCATGAACTCAAAAAAGCGATCAGAAATGGAAGTTAGCATGTGCAACATCTTGAATCTTCCTTACCCTTTTCATTACGAGAAAACATATGTACACAAACCTATCTAGTGCTGAAAAAATTATGTGTATGCATGGTATTCAGTTCCCACAAAGGGACAAAAGAGGATCTACGAAAAAAAAGTTTCATTAAAACATAGTCTCAATAAACAGTTAAGTTATACAAAGTTTTTTTCAAAACTCTGCAGAGACAACTGTTGGAATTATCAAAAAAGTCAAAATGATCGCATATCTCTATAGTCTAACGTATTAAAGAAACTGACAGCAACCCCAACGACACTACTATTCAAACAATCTAGATTGAATAAATTTTCATCTTATTTCACACAAGCATTCCATAGAAGCAAGCTTATCCGAAGAATAGTATACCGGTGGCCTTCAAAAGTGTAAATGTCACTAAAATAAAAAATTGTTTAACTATAAACTCTGTAATGTCCCCATTTTTAGCACCACACTTTCCAGTGACTGTTAGCCTATTTCCGGTGTAGGCTAGTCAGAGGCAGAATTAGGGTTTCCTATTTTCTAGGAGGCTTCTTTTGTGGATTCAGGGGTTTGCATGCAGGAGTTTGGCAGTATGTTTTTTTGGATCTTTATGGGTTTTCAGAAAGCTTCGAAGAGATGTGACATGCATTTAATGAAAGCGGCATGCATTTCAATCAAGAGTTTACATGCAAGATTGGTTTATGGATTCTTTTTGGGTTTTCAGAGAGCTTCGCAATGGTATGACATGCATCTGCATCTGACAACCTTTTCCGAACTTACTATTTTTAGTGAGTTGCGACAGCTGCCCAATTTGTGCTCAAAATGCGTTTAAGTCACTATTTTTAGCAGTATGCTATTTATAGTAAGTTTTATTTTTGGCAATGCCATTTTTAGCAGCAACTCTACGGCTCAATGCAGTGTCTATTTCTGGCAAGGCAATATTCGCAGTTTGATCTCCAACATTCTTGGAGCCTGTTTTGGCAAGTCATGGCTTAAGTAATTTTCAAATATGTATGCCTTAGTTGGAAATTATAAAGTTAAATATTAACTGAGGCTAAATGGGACGTCACTTTTGGAGAGATAAGTGATCTTTATAAAATTTATTACTTAAGTAATTTTGGACGCCTAACTTAATGAGTTATTTGCATTTAAGAAAGTTTATTGGTTTAAGTCTATTTGGACATCCAAAGTAGAAATATATTTGATTTTTATAAAGTTTAAATTGCTAAAGCATTTTGGGCACCCCAAGTCAAGTCAAATGCAATTTAAATGAATATAATATTCCCTTCTTCTTGGGTGTCCCTTTTGGAGGGAAAAAGGCAATTCAAAACTTAAGGTCGCCCTAATTCCCTCTCACTCAATATAAAACATCATTTTGGCTCTCATTTGGACATCTTCACTTTGGCAACATAACAAAATGTTGCTAGATTTCTTCCAGATTGCTTGGGCTGCAAACTGAGGACGGAAACCCTCTTCGTTTGGGCTGATTTCGGTTGTGAAATATCCACCCTAGTCAAATTGTGAGTGATTCCACAGCAGGGATCATATAGAGCTTAACAGAGTTTGAGTTTTGGTGATTGAAAATGAGGATTTATCAGTACCTTTGAGGAGTTTTTTAGTGTGGTTTGTTTAGTTTTCAATTTGGAGTGTTTTTTATGAAGATTTGGGTGTGTTTTATATCATTTTCTAAGCATTGCTTTCCTGGACCAGAACTCACCTTTTGCTCATATCTCAGAGACGTCTTGAGAAATCAAAATGGGTATTGCACAAATGAATGACTCTTCTCATGGCGATTCCGAAGAGTATTAGAAAGCATTTTTTGGATGAGATTTGCATTTTCTAGAGTGGATCGAACTTCCCAAGGAGGACGCCCTCGTTGCTGTAAATCTCCAGTTTGTGACCAGCAAATGAAATGTTGTCTGTTGTTGAATGTTGAGGACTGATTATAGAGGTCAGGGTGTAGGAGAGTAAGGAGTTTGATTGCCAAAAGCTTGGTGTTGTTCAGTGCCAATATTGGAGCTTCATTGCTGTTGTTACAAGCCTTTATCAGGTCTGAAACTTCCTATATCAGGTCTGATATCTCAATGTAATATTCTGATTATAAACTGAAAATGAATGCTTATGATGCTTATTGCAATTTCTATTGAAAGGCGTTGTTATCTAGTGTTTCTTGTACATTGCAATCAATCATTTATGCTATATACATCTGAAAAAACATATTTGAAACAAACACAAACACTTCAATAAACAAGCAAAACAGCAAACAGAGGTTTTCAAAAAAAAATCAGGGGTGTATGTTACAAACCCTATCATGAAATCTTGGAAGTATCATCTTAAATAAAGCAAATTTGTAGTGACAAAGTCATCCACCATCATTGTATTGTCTTCCAAACACAGAATTGGATCTAGCAGTTATGATATGACATGATTTGAAAATGAAAAACAAAAGTAACATAAGAGACTAAGATAACAAAAATTGTTTGTTGATACGTTGTCCATGATATATAGCAGACAGTATCAATGGTGCAAGGGGCCTTATAAGACAAGTTTAACAAGCAGAGAGGAGATCAATATATACAAGTTCAAAGAGCATACAGTAGCAATCACCTTTGTAACTTTATAATAGATTAATATGTTTTGGGATACCAATGTAATATATACCACCTTCCTTGTACATGCATACATGGAAACCAAAATAATAAGCCTCTGCTCATATTGTAGACACCTAAAATTTAACACATCTAAAATAATGTCTAAGCATCACCACAATAATTAATTAATTTCATCCACAATTTACTCCATGATTCACTCCGCTAATGAAATTCACATTACTAATTTTTAAAATAAATTCAGTAAATCCATTTCCATCCCATATGAAATTAAATAAATTAAATACATTTCCACTTTATTATTGCATAAATAAATATAATTTTAAAAACGTTATCCTTACTCGAAGTACTATAAAAGAACTAGTGAACAGCTATTCCTAAAAAACTTAAGGATGGAACTGTCACTAAATCTATCATGAAAATCCTTTATAGACATTACTTCACTTCATTGTTAGCATTCTGTTGAGAATAGATTAACCAACAAACCAATTCCTTCATGTCGATTGTACTCCAAATTGATATCATGGAAAGCATAGTCCCTTGGAAATGTGGTGGTACAGGTAAGGGTATATAGATAGAAGCATCCTTGAAATCAGGGTGCTTGAGTAAATGAAGAGAGGTATACCTATATTATATATAATATTCAAATGTAATCACCAAAATAGATAGGTGCAGTGTCATGTCCCCGAAATTGCAAACAAAAAAAAAACCCTAACGTTGAAAATACAAATGAATAAAATAAAATAAATAACAACATAAATATCAAAAGAAATATTAGCAATTTAATATTATTATAATTATAATATCATGAGATAATATTATAATTACCAAATATAACAATATAAATATTATTTATATAAATGAATAATAATTATATATAGATCTATCATGTTCCCGAATTTGTAATAAATAAAATAAAATTCTACCTTATTAATAAGAATCCATAATTACTACCCATTCTTTAAATAAATACATAAAATAAACTTAAGAAAAGTTGAGCAGCAATAACTAAAGCAATATGAAATGCCTTGCTGATCGGTGATTTGAAAAGGAAAATTAAATAGATTAAATATTGTTAGCAGCAATTCCTTAATTCATTGTTAGTTGGGAATGGCAACATTTCCCAAAGGTAGTGATGGTTTTGGAGTGACTTAAGTCACATCCCTTCAGAGTAACTCTTCAACCTTTGGAGGAATATGTTAAATAGGATTGGCTTAGTTGGGAGAAAGGCATGGAATATCAAGCAGATAAAGCCTTATGTATATATGATCTGCAGCAGGTATAAGTGAATGATAGAAGAAAGGAGTATGATACAATTCATAGAAGCATAAATCTGCAAAAAATCCTCAAAATCGCGATTTTTAAAAAATCTGGGAGGTTGCCGATTTTTTCCCTGCAAAAATCCCGATTTTTTCAGCAGTCAACGCCTGTGAAAAAATCGTTGAAAATCGTCAAAAAATCGGGATTTTTCGAACAAAAAATCCGCAAAAAAACGTGAAAAAATGCGAGGAAAAATAAAACCTAAAGAAAACACGTTTTTGCCTTTAAAGATGACGTATTCTCCTTTTTCAAGTGCGAATCGAGGGTTTCTCATGTCGGCGAAAACGTCTGAAGGCGGCTGCAGGTTTTTCAAGTGCGAATCTACTCTAAAATCGCGGGTTTCTCATTGACGCAAATTTCTGAAGCCATTTTTTCTGGTCATGTTTTGCTTGCTTCTCAACGTGTGTTCATTCTTTTTAAGGCAATTTTTAATTACATTCATTTACATTTTTTTTTCAAATCCGATTTTTTCCCGATTTTTTCACGATTTTTTCACGATTTTTCAAAAAATCCTGATTTTTTGGTTTGCCGATTTTTTCCCCAAACGATTTATGCTGCTATACAAATAATAGCAGATGGAAATGAATAAATTGTTCAATCAGAAATCTGGAAAAGCAGCAGTTGGAAGAAAAGAATAAAATATAGTGTCAAGAATATATTTGAGCTGTAAGTTTAAATAACTTAAATATAATAATATAATAATATATATAATATATATATCCATGCAAAAGTAATTATTGTAAATTGAAATCAATTAGAAATAATGATATATATAATTATATATATATATATATTTTAGAAATAATGATGGATACATATTTAATAGAAGTAATGATATATATATCTATAAATTGAAGTCAATTAGAAATGATGATATATATACACGAACATTGCAATAATGATGCTTGTAGCAATTATTGAGCCTTATAAATAATTACGATCTTAATATAAAAAAAGAATAGATTAATATTTATTTATATACTTTTTTATCCTATGATCAATCAAATGTAAGGTTGAAGGAAGGCGATTAAAGAATAAGAAGACATGGGAAGACACAGCAGATCAGGTGATGTATTCACTTAGCAATAATATTTAGCATATTTTGAGTATAAGAAACAGATATTGCTAACCTGATTATTGCTGTAATGCTTTCTTTAGTACTATCATGATGATAATGATGTTGATATTGACTTAAAGAATCAATAGCAAATGCAAATGTATTTGATTGCTAAAAGATTGTCTTCTCCGTGTTTGTCAACTTCCTAGGGAGATAGGCTCGAGGTAAGTGGTGCCTAAAAACCCCACTTAACAATCCGTTGCGGCCATGGAGGGGTGGGGGTCCCACTTAACAATCCGCTGCGGCCATGGAGGGGTGGGGGTCCCACTTAACAATCCGCTGCCACTTAACAATCCGCTGCGACCATGGAGGGGTGGGGGTCCCACTTAACAATCCGTTGCGGCCATGGAGGGGTGGGGGTCCCACTTAACAATCCGCTGCGACCATGGAGTGGTGGTAGGCCCAAGCCACTTATAAGCTCCGCCGACCCTCCCTAGAAAGTTAAGTGTCTTTCGAGGTGATGATGTGGGTAGAGAAAGCAGGTACAAGTGTTTCCACTAAGCATGCCACTCCGAGGATGGAATAGTCTTAGTTGGACGTTTAGCTCGGAGCCAAGTGGTGGGTTGTCCTAATGGGATGCTTGTGCCCTTGGGCTTAGATGGATAGCTTCAAGCGGATCTACCCCTGCCACTCCTCATCTGTCTTCGTTATTACCTTTGTGATTATGTTTATATTTTGGATATCTAGATATTATTACTAATAGTTATATGTGTGTGTGGAAATGTTATTAAATTGGTGAGTGCAGATTTCAATCCACGATCATTTCATTAAAGGGAACACTTATTTGAAAAGAACCCCTAAACCTAATCTACAAGCGAATTCTAGGGCAAACCGAGTAAGGGACATTACATGCAGGGTCCCTAAACTCGATTCCCCATTGTGACTATGATGCAAGCATAGTAGACACTAGACATTATCTCTACAAAAAGATTTAAATATATCCACTGCACATCAAGGGGATAGTAAAACTAATATAAATATAGAAGCCACCAACTTTCCCCTTGAAGTGAATCCAAAAACTCAGGCTAGGAGAACTTCTTACAACACAAAGGAAACCAAGGTTCTCTCATAAAAATTAGTAAGAAGTCAACTAGTATAGAGCTTATCCATCATTTCTACACACTGCATCTAAGAGTCATGCATTCATCATGGAAATCTATAACATCCTTAGTAAAACATTATTACTACAAAAACATCAGCAAGAATCTGTTAAAAATCATAATATATCAGTATATACCTCTTCAATAGTAGTGTAGACATCCTCCATGTCCCAAGTCATTGATTTCATTTCAGAAAGACAGTGCATTTAAAAAAATTCATTTCCATACCTTGCTCCTGAATTGAGTTGATCAAACTGGTGTTACAAGGGGAAAAAATTATGGGTGGAGATCAGCTTACAGGTTTTGGTGCTCCTATAAATTATATAAGACAATTTAATGAATGTAATTTTTGCAGTGTCTACCAAACTATACACATCATACACCATCTAAACCCTACATACATACTTTCTAATGCTAAGCACCCAAAAAATATTATTATTTGTCTAATCTCGTTTTCCTCATAGGATTTCATAGGGTATTTATTCAATCCATCCATCACTCCACCCATCCCTGCACCATTGCCACCCTCTATCCATCCCTTCAGCCCTCCCTCCAACCCATCTATCCATCTGAGAACCTATATACTGCATTGCTCTATGGGTATCACATTCGAATAGCTTACTAAGTTCACATAGTCTTTGACAATTAACATGAACTTCACATATATCCTGCCAAGGCTCTATTTCTGTTATAAACAGAATAATGCCATAAGCATTGTTCTTCTGTAATGTCCCCTTCCAGTTGACATCTTTCAGTACTTGAGATTAGCCTATTATGTGGCCCTCGTAGGCTAATATGGAGGATAGAGGGTCTTGTTGAGGCATGGCTTGGCTTCAATTATCAGAATTATTCAGTTTGGCTTTCGTTCGGGGTCTTTTGGACATCATTTGTTTGACTTACTATTTTTAGTAAGTGGAGACACTTAGCGGAGCACCCCTGCTATTTTAAGCAGTATGGTTTGTTCATATGCTAATTCAATCACTTATCATCCGGCTTCAGACAGTTTGTCATTTGGACTTATATTGAGAGAGATATTAATATTTATTTGCCAAAATAAATATTAATTTAATTGAAGCTTATATTATAAAGTTATAATGTAATTTAATATTATAACTTAAGTGACTTATTGAAGGGGTCAACCATCATGAAGAAGGGACCAATTTTTAATTAATTATTATAATTAAAAGGGCGCCCAAACTATTGAAAAATTAAAAGTGGAATTCAAGTTTATTTTAAATGATGTTTTTTGAAGGAAATAGACTTGCTGATGAGATATAAGGTTTTCTTTTGAAGAAATTGATCATTATGCATATGTGAATCGGTTTTAGCCAATTCCTTCTACAGAGAACGAAGCCAAGGGTTTTTAGTTTTCTTCAGCATTGGAGAACGAGCCATCTTCAGTGTTTGCAGTTCAGAGGCTGTGAAATATCAGCTGATTTATTGCCTGTCAGTGGAATAGCTTCATTCAGAAGTTATTACAGAGCTTATTGTGAAGTTATCATTCAGGGTTTTGATCATTATTCGTCAGGGAAAAGTGATATCATTAGCGGCTGGGTTTATTCCTTTGTTTGGCACATTATTCAAGGTGGTACAGATTTCATAGTTGCTGGTACAGGCCGTACTTGCTGCAGCAAAGGCCGTACTTTCTTCTCTAGGCAAAAATGCCTTGTTTTTTGGCACTTTGACTTCACCACAGTGGACGCCTATCCCTCTAGAGGCATCTGCGACCTTCTGGCGGAGTGAGAAGTTTGCATTTTGGATGGGCCGTACTTTTTATGCCTTCTACAGGTGGCTGCAAATAGAAATCAGGTTTTTAAATATTACATTTAGCTTTGCCTTTTTGTCTACATGTCAGAGATCTATCATTGTAATCATCTAGAAAGAATAATAAATTCATGTGCTATCGATTCAGAAGTCCATTTGCTTCAGTATTTACTTTCCAGTATTTATTAAGGTTTTTAGAAGCATTTTCTTTTAAAATCTCATAATTCTCCTATTTAGCAAAAACCACAAAAAAAAAAATCAAAACAAAGAAAAACAAGCAAAAACAATCAGTTTCCACAAAAACAATCCTGCCATCCTGAGGGTTTGGGAGTCACATAATAGGCTAATCTCAAGTACTGAGAGATGTCAACTGGAAGGGGACATTACAGTCCGCCCCTCCTAAAATTGCTTGTCCTCATGCAATCTCAACTCAGGATGCTGCAAAATCTCCTCACTCTCCCATGTAGCATCCTCCACTGGTAAATCTCTCCACTTCACCAAATATTCCCTAATAGTCATCCTGTGTAGCTGTCTCTCTCTATTCCAGGATAGACTCAAGTACTAAAATCAACTTTCCCTCATCATCTAAGGAGGCAATACTGCTAAAGGTACCACACGATGTCCTAACGCCTTCTTGAGACGTGACACATGAAAAACATTGTGGACCTTACTATCCGCTAGAAGCTCTAGCTCATAAGCCACCTCTCCCACATGCCTGACAATCCTGAAAGGACCATAGTACCGTGGCTTGAGCTTCTCTGATCCACTCTTCCTAAGAGTAGACTGTCGGTAGGGCTGCAGCATGAGATATACCATGTCTCCCACCTCAAAAGATCTCTCGGTCCTCTTCTGATCTGCATACTGCTTTTGTTGATTTTGTGCCTTAGCAATATTCTACTTAAGAGCCCTCATAATGTCCTGGCTCTCCTACAATAAGTCTCCCGCACTAGGCACTCTACTATCACTCAGTAGCAAATCAAGAAAACTAGGCGCCTCATACCCATACAACGCCATGAATGGGGACATCTGAATGGTTATGTGGTAAGTGGTATTGTAACAATACTCACATAAGTATATCCACTTAACCCACGCCTTTTGCTGCCCTGCTATGTAATTCTTGAGGTAGCCTTCCACCCATTTGTTCACTATCTCCGTCTGACCATTGGTTTGCGGGTGGTAACTAGTGCTCGGTGTAAGCTCGGTCCCACAAAGTTTGAACAACTCCTGCTAAAAGTGACTCAGGAACCGACTATCCCTATCACTAACTATGATCCAAGGCAACCCATGTAATTTGAAAACCTCACGGAAAAATACCTCTGCTCCCTGTGTAGCTGTGTAAGTAGTGGTGATCGGAAAGAAGTGGGCATACTTTGTCAGCCGATCCACAACTACATATATGCAATCCCATCCTTGGGCTTTAGGCAAGCCCGTAATAAAATCCATCGACAGGCATTCCCACTTCCTGTCAGGAATCGGAAGTGGCTACAACAACCCTGCCGGATACGTGTTCTCCTACTTGTTCTGCTCACAAACAGGGCACTCACGCACATACTGAAGAACATCTGCCTTAAGACCCTTCCATGTAAATCTCTCCCGAACCTATCTGTATGTCTTAAAGTACCTAGAATGCCTTGCAGTAGGTACATCATGGAAAGCTCGCAGAATGGTGTTCTTCAACTCTGACCCTGGGATCAAGAAAATCCTGTTCTTGTAAATGATCAAGTCGTTTACAAGTGTGTACCTGGTGTCCACAATAGATCCCTCAACAATACCAGATGCCCATGTATCCTTGGCATACTCTGCCACAATCAGGTGCCTCCAATCCTCGGCAAT
>VDFB02271358.1:819766106-819805634 GCA_007258455.2 Sequoia sempervirens | reverse complement strand
CAGTTAGCTTCATCGATTGGGTGGTAATCACACCCTACTGTATACCACAGCGACCTGAGCAATTATGACAGAGACCAACAGATCACGGAGCCCTGTTATCATCTCGCACAGGAAGCAAAGGGAATCACAGATCTGTAGGACTCACACCCTCAGATCTGGTTTCGAGAGCGGTAAGGTTATTCCAGATCACCTACAGGCAAGTACTATTCAAGTCAACAACTATTGTGTCATCTCCAGAAGTCTGCCACTTTAACACACCTGCATTATTCACCTACCTGGGTAAGCCAGCAACAGTAACAGGCCAGCAAATAACTAGCACTGAGCTACCAGTCTCTTGGGGGTCAGTTCATACAGTGATTGTTTGTTTATTCCTTTAAGTATATTTCCTAAACTGGTTTGTAATCAGCAATATTAATAACTTATAAACAGATGATATTTTAGATATCTATTTGTAATTCGTTGATAGAATCTGCATTTTCTATTGTGATCTGCCAAACTGTTATCTGGAATGTTATTTCTTTCTAATTTAATGACTCAGCACATAAATTAAAGTTTAGAATAAGGAAAGATCAGTTTCCTACAAACCCTAGGGACATCTCACTAAATTAAGAGTGTCAGACAGCCAAGGAAAGAATTTGGTGTCCCACTAAGTAGGGAACAATGGTTGGATTTTCTGGTGGACGGCTGCCAACATTGTCCAGCAAAGTTGAAGAGGATGTAGTAAGATTATTCATAATTGCCAGAGCAAGAACTAAGAAAAGAAAATCAGGTTAGGTCCCAACATCAACAAGCTAGATAAGTGTGAAAATGAACCCTTTCAGTCTGCTGAATCATAAATTACACAATGAGTTGGAATTGAAAGTTTGAGTACAAGGCAAGAGGAATTGAATCAAGCAACACATGCACTAGATGGACAAAGGGGAATCAATCTCACTGTAGATAAGATGTAAATCAGCCACATCTTCCAAGACAGTTTCAAAAATATTTTCACCTCTGTAAGATGTAATCCTTTGTATATGCTTTCATGACACTTGTCAAACAGGTTGTAAGTAGTAACTTGAAAGATTAAAACTTATGAGAGGTTTTATCTTTCAGAAATGGGAGCTTCAATGAAGGAACCAAAGAATAAGAAAACTCAGGGAAATCTGTCTTCCAATAAATTTTCATGGGTGTGGCATGTGATTAGCCCAACATATCTAAAGATGCACCAATAATCTATTTAATGCACAAACATGGGAAGGTCCTCGTGTGAGACAGAGCATTGGGCCAAAAGCATGTTGAGATGTTAAGGTGGCATATGTGGTAGAATGAGGGAAGAAACCAGATTCAAATCAAGCTTAATAGATTCAAGTTAACTCTCGCATGTAACCTTCACTGATGGCAAGAGAAGTGCATGAGTTTGAGTAGACATCAGGTGATTATCCCATTTCCACTTATATGATAATTGGTCAAAATTGTCAGTTTGATTCTCTTCGTTAGTTGGTGAAGTGTCGGATAACCCTTGAATCAATTTGGTGTCAATGACAGATGGACCTTCTAGTGGAACGGTGCCAACTTTGTCCAGCAAAGTTTGTTTAAAGGATGAAGCAAGATAATTTCCCGATCAAGAATATAGAAAAGAAAACCAAGTTAGATTCCAGCATCAACAAACTACATAAAATGTGGAAATGGTTCCTATACATGGAAATGGTTTCTTTAAATGAGCTGAATTTAAAGTTACCCAGTGAATTGGAATTGCAGGTCAGAAAGTTTAATATAACGCAAGAGAAAGAGAATTAGGGATGCATGCACTAGATGGGTGAAGGGAAATCTTACTAAGATGCAAATCCACAACATCTTCCAAGCCTACTCCAGGACATTTGTATATCTGAGAGCTTTGATCCTTTGTCTGATGCTTCCATGGAGCATGTCAAACAAGATGTACCTCAAAAAGAATTTAGCTAATGAGAGGGTTTACCTTTCCAACGAAACAGAAATGGAAGCTTCAATAAAGGAACTAGAGACTTAGAAGTCTCCAGGATCAGACTCTTTTGGTGAACTTTTACAAGATGTGGCATGTGATTTATTTGATGCAGAAATATGGCGAAGCCAATAAATGCATACCTTATCAGGCTCAAACTTGAAGGCATCAAAAGGGGATTGGCAGGAAATTGGTGTTCCATAATCCTTCTCAACAGTTTTTACAAGATTCAAGAAAAAGAGTTAGCCAAAGGATTAAGTTCCTTGTGGCCCAGATGGCAAGAAAGGAACAAACCAGTTTTGTTAAAGGCAGACTCATTCTTATTAATCTTATAAAATCTTATGAATGTCTTGACTGGAATCATGAGCTTTCAAATGGTAATTGAATGATATTCAATATTCGTTATTTGTTATAAAACAAGGAGAGGAATACTCCTTTTATAATAAAATTATAAATTACAAGACGATGTTTCTAAAAAGAAACAATCGTGAACTAAAGAGAACTAAAGCAATAAACAAAAGTTACTAAAAATAACTAAAGTAAACTAAGTTAATTGAAAGCTAACTAACGACTAACTAACAACTAAAATGACCATTAAATATTACGATAATACTTTAATACCCTCCCTTAATGGTCATTCTACTAACTAAACTAAGTCTATCCATAATCTGATGGTCTTTTGGCCATGAATGCATAAAAGGCAGACTCCTGCTGCTCAGTAAGCTCTACAACATAAGCCTTTTGTTCAGGCCCTTCCTGGTTGGACTTTTGATCAGCCAACCACTTTCTGCAATGCTTCTACATATGACCAATCTTACCACAGTAATGGCATGTGAAAGACTTCTTGGAGCTATCCTTTGATTTGCCTTGTCCTTTCTACTAAGTGGACTTGCCTTTGCCATTGTCTTTGGCAATAAACGCTTGTTCAACACTGGGAGACTCACTGCTGCTCCCAAACTACTTTTTCCACCTATTTTGTTGCAAGAGCTTGTTGCACAACTCATCAAACTTCAAGTCAGCATTAATGGAGGTAATGTTGAGAGTTTCAATGAAGTGCTCGTAGGATTGTGGCAAGCTTTTCAACGTGATCACCACCATATCCTCCTCTTCCATCTTGCGACCAATGGCCTCCAATTGATCACGAATGTCTTTGATCTTCATTAGGTGATCCTACAAAGAGATCTTGTCATCCATCATAATGGAAAACAACATATTTTTAAGGAAGATCGCTGTGCCTTTGTCTAAAGTTTCATGAAGACCTTTCAAGTGTTTCCAGATCTCCACAACAGTCTTACCAAATGGTATTTTTGGTAGCATCTCATCGGTGACTGATAACTTGAGAAGCATGACCGCCTCTCAATTACTCCCACCATACTTGTCGTGGTCCTTTCTTGCAATGGTGGGACGAGCTTCTATCCCCAAAACAAATGAATCTAGACACCGATACTCAAAGATGGTAAGCATCCTCTACTTCCACGTGTTGTAGTTTTCCCCATTGAACCTCTGGGTACTTTGCAACATGACAGTCAAAGACGCCATCCCTCTCATTTTCCAAAAGCATGAAAGACGAGGTAAAAGTCAGTGATTAGTTGGCATGGATCCCAAGGCAATCAATTGGCACAACTCCCATGACTTTTTTTAAATCGTCAAAACAAATAGAGGCTCAGAAATCCACAATTTTGTTCAAAAATTGAGAAAAAATCAAACTTCGTCTAGAAACCCTAGGTGGAAGAGGCACACAAATTTTTCAAAAAAATCGTCAAAAACAAGAGCACGATTTTTTACAAAAATAGATCTTCAAAAAACTTACCGCTGCACGAACAGAACAATCTTTTTCTCAAGAAAAAATGCTAAAAAAATTTGGGTTGTAGAAAAAAAACTGGTAGAAACCTTAGAATACTTCACAAGTCACGGAACCCTAGGTCGGTGCAAACCCATGAACTCACACCCAAATGAAGTCGCGATTTCTCCTTCAAAAGACCTGCAAAAATCTCCAGATCACGATTCTGCACAAAGAATAGACACTTCATATTCCAAACCCGCAATTTTTAACAAAATCGAAGGCAAAAAAATGCAGGGATTGCACAGATACACTCCCAAAACAAGTCAACGCCCATGATTTGCAAAAAAACACACCCAAAAACTATCACGAACTCGCAATTTGGAGAAGAAAAAACTCACAACTAGCAGAAAGCCCTTCAAAAGGCAGCCACAAACTGAAAAAAAATGTGCAGAAATGAACACAGACGCGATTTTCCAATCTGCATTTTTTCTCAGAAAACCCCGATTCTGGCTGCAAACCCTCGAAATCTTCTTGCAAAAATCCACGATTTTTTCTTTGCAGAAAAACCCTCAAAATTCCTTTTAAAAATCCTCACAATTTTCAGGTAATAAAAACCCATGATTTTATTTTAAAATCGGACAAAAAAGTTCCAAATTGTTTTTCCAAATTTTTCAAGTAAACAATTAACGTTCGATTTTTTGATAGCAAAAACATCTAAAAAAAATTTTAAAAATTTCTTAGGAAAACACAATTTTTTATTGCTCAAAAAATTCACCAAAAAGAAACAATTAAACTCTGATACCATGAAATGGTGATTGAATGATATTCAGTATTCGTTATTTGTTATAAAACAAGGAGAGGAATACTCCTTTTATAATAAATTACATTACAATGTTTCTAAAAAGAAACAATTGTGAACTAAAGAGAACTAAAGCAATAAACAGAAAGTTACTAAAAACTAACTGAAGTAAAACTAAATTAACTAAAAGCTAACTAACAATTAAGATGGCCATTAAATATTACAATAATACTTTGATAAGCTTGGCCAAAAAGGCCTCTTCTTGAAAATTGATTTTTATAAACCTTCAGACAAAATGCAGTGGAATTTCATACTGAATATGTTGGATTTGATTGGGATTTGGATATTTTATTCATTGATCAACAAAGACCCTTTTTGAAGGCCTTTTTCATGGTTAATGTGAACAAAGCTTTGTCAAACACAACTCATCTACAAAGATCTGTTTGACAAGGATGTTAACACCTTTCCTACATGTTCTTGCAGCAGATGTTCTTAGCTATTGATTTTAATAAAGTTTAAGACAAAACTTTAGGGGATTTCATGTGGATTTCATTTTAAATATGTTGAATTGATTGACATTTGGATTCTTTTTTCATAGATCAACAAAGACTTTTTTTGAGTGCTTTTGTGTGAAAAATGTTTTTGTCAAACCCTATTCATCTACAGAGATCTATTCAAAAAGGGTGTCACTTAGCATCTTTTCCTTATATGATTGCGGAAGATGTTCTTGGCTGTTTGTTGACAATAGCTAGAGTACAACAACAAATCAAAGGACTCTCGGTGCCATGTGGTAATTAACTACTTATGTGTTATGTTGATTGTTCAAACTTCAGATCTAAACTAATTCTTCAATATGTATAAGGCATTAATTTGTGTCTTCACACAATTGTTCATTTTACTCAAGTAGTAGTCGGTGAGGAAAAAATGGGTGTTTCTTTGATTGGTCAAGATGAGAATCCAAGCTAGTTGTAATAAATACAGATGATTATAAAGCCAAGGGAAATCATCAGCTATTTGAATATCCATTTCAATTGTCAGTTGCCTATTTTAATTAAAGGTAGTGTGGCTAGATTTAAAACAAAAATTTGAGTTGGAAGGATGCAATTCTTCTGTTCCATGAAGTATTGTACTAGGCAGTTCACCAAAAAAGGGGAAAAACACACTAATTAAAGAATCTATATTCAAAATGTAATATCTAGTAGGTATACAAATCTATCGAGAAGCTTATTTTATCATGGATGATACATAGATAGAGTTTATGAAGGAAGTTGCTAACAGTATCAATTTAAACTTAAACAAATACGGCTCATAGAGCATACTTCTCTAATAGCACACATGTGATCTTCTTCGTCCTTCGCTTTTTTACCCCTGGGGAAACTCCAGCTTGCTCCTGCCTTCCAACCTTTCACAAGTAAGCACTGCACAGCAGAGACGGGCTTCCAAATAAGTAACAATTATCCCCACCAAGTTACTGTTTAACCATTACTGTAAATGGAACGTAATACCATAAAAGATGGGCATTATCACAAATTTGAAGTTTAGAGGATAAATAGTTCTTACTCAGCGGCAAATAAAAAATAAAACAAGATGCCAGCTGGTGAACACATTTTTAATTGCTCACTGTAAAACCATAGCATCAGAAATGTAAACAGTAGTAGTATGTTACAGAAAGCACATTTTGGATGTGGCATTTGTACACTCAAATAGATATTCATTTGACAGTTTTTTCTGATTAGAAAAGCAAAAAATACACAGCATGAGATTCTTTAAGGATTAACAAATGACCACATGAAGGTTTACTAAAGCTATATCAGATGGTTTAAGCGTATCTCATAAAGACAAAACGATTTAAAAAGTTGAACCACGCAGTATCAGTGACATGCAAATGTTAGTTGAGTTTGAAGATTTTTACCATGATTCATACAGAGGTCATCACCAATTATGCCATCAGCAAAATCTATAACAGTACTGATACAATACAAATCATATGCATACCAATGCCATTTACAATCTCATCTTTGAAAACAAATCCAGAGAGAAATGTTCAAGATTGATTTCTACTGTAGCTAGAATTTACAAGCAGAAAAAATAGTTGAAGAATATTTTGAAATTTTTAAAATCCTCCAACAAGTTCGATGCATTAACCCTTCAAGATAACCAATTAGATTTTTAATATAAAGAAAATATAAATTAATAAAAAGCTTACAAACTTGCAAGGAACTGAATATTTGGTGAAGCCAGGTAAAGATCAGATTCTGTAGGCCATATGCTAAAAGTAAACCTATATAAACTTATTTGAAGTTAATATTAACTGATGAGCATATCAGTCAGTATTAAAAAACAAACGTATTAACTGACAATTACAACTGACAACTATATAAACTTATTAACTAATGAGTACAAAAGCGAATATAAGCCAGCAGTCATGGAGAGATACAATCCTAGAGTGGAACTAGTCCATCACTACTCCTGTCTAGCAGCTAGGAAAAAGAAGAAGCACTTCTGCTTATTCGCCTGGTTCATTCCTACCACCTCCTTTCCCCTCTTCAAACTGTGCTGCTCCAATAGGTGATATGTTGTAATGAGAACCCTCCATGTAAGAGAGACAATATAGATTGCGTTCATATGAATGACTATTCATAGAAATCTTGTAAAAACATGTCTGATGCTCCTTGCCAGGCAATTTTAACTTTTGCAGCCATATAAAGCTAATGTGCAGGCATTTGAAAGGAGTATAAAGCAGGGCTCCACACAGATGCATCCATTGTCCTTTGGAGGCAAAGATCACATCCACAACCATTTTAAGGACCGGGATCATATTTGAGCCCTCATACATCTTCGATAAAATGCAGATCATTCATAACTAGATGAGGTTCTCTACTACTACATATATTCTAAATATATGTTCAAATTTTCCACATGCTTTGCCTAAACTCCTTGTTTCTCTCTCTATTTACTTTCCTCTAAGAACATATATTCTAAATATCCGTTCAAATATTCCACATACTTTGCCTAAACTCTTTTTTTCCCTCTCTATTTACTTTCCTCCAAGAACATCATATATTTTAAAAATACATTTGAATATTCCACATACTTTTCTAAAACTCTTTGTTTCCTTCTCTATGTACTTTCCTCCAAGAACATCGCACATTCACCTCAATCTTTCATAAGCATTTTCCACCATAACATATTTTCTGCATAAATTGTTTATATAATATCTTAAAATATCTTCCTGCAGAAATATTGGTGATGTGGACCTTAGTTGTGCCCAGGCTACAACACTCTCAAAGTTCAAACAGACTCAAATGGTTTATGAACAGAAACAAATAAGAGGTTGATAGCTAGAAAATATCAAATCAGAGTACCCTATGACAAGACAGAATTCAAGAATAATGATATCTCATTCTAGAACTGGAAATTACAAAATTATATCATGCAATAGCTCTGTACAAAAAAGGAGGCCCAATATCTTTCAAGTAGCCGTGTTGCATTGCTGTACAGGTGCAGAAGATAAGGGGGCATCATGACAATCACAAGAAATGCAATGTCTCACAACCTAACAGTTCAGCTCCTCTTATCTTTTTCTTTTCTAGAAGCACTGCAGAACAATTGTGCAGTATAAGGCTGACACAGTCAAAGATGTGCACTATGACCATGTGTTCTATGAATGGTTCTTGTGGTGAAGAAGACATATGGCACAAGGTATGCCAATGCATGACAAGTCAACCAAAGTGTCAAATTCTCCCGTATCAATTAGATCAAACAATTGCACAGTATAAGGTTGACACTGTCAAAGATGTGTAATATGACCATGTGTTCTAAGAATGGTCCTTGTGGTGAAGAAGACATATGGCACAAGGTAATGCCAAAGCATGACAAGACAATCAAAGTGTCAAATTCTCCCATATCAATTAGATCAAGATTCTGAAATGATGTAAGCATGCATGCTTTTCAAAATAGCAGCAGTCCCTATCAGTCTTTTGCTTTCAAGCACTCGCTTCCTTCTATCTCTACTATTTTTAAAATTGTGGAGCAAATTTTGAGCATATGTTGTATAATATGAATTTAGCAAAAATCCTATTTAATAATGCCTCACAAGAAAATTTTCTTTCGGAATACCACTGTAATAAGTATTCATACATTTCTGCTCAAATGTGTCCATGCTCAATACTCACAGCCAATTGGAAAAGGAGAGATACAAGCAAACTCTTGATGAGTAATTTTCATATGAAGCTTTATTTACTTTCAAGGTCCAAACACATGTTTCAAAACAAGAGTTGGTTGTAAATCATATAATTCTTGGACATGTCTTAGAATGCTATTACCATTTGTGGGTCCTAAGAACAAGCTTATTCAAACAAAATCACTAATATGTAGGTTCCTTGATCGTTTAAACAAGTTATTTTATGAGCATTAAATAGATGAGACCAGATAAGTATATTAATGTCCAGGAGTGACCAAAAGTAGGTCAATGGGCCTCAAGAATACATCAATGAACAAAACAAAGCACTCCCTCTAGAATCTCTCCTAACATCCAAGGCCAATGCAACTCCCATAGCATTGAGGAAACTCATAATGTGTGTCTATCCCTATAGCCCAAGGGGTGATCAACAAGGAATGGGTCAATGACCTCAAAAAGAAGCAAAGCCACAAGGTCAAGAAGTAGCAGAACTACATTGTCAAGGGAGAACATGCAAGTATATCTTAGTAGTGGTATGTTGGGAGAAACAACATCTCACAAGTTTAGCTTCCTCACTAGCTTGTTGAAATTTGTTGCTCGTAAGTGTTCTTTATACCTTACATCTTAGAACACATTATTAATTTATTTACTTTAAGAAAATATCATATTTAGTGAGTTTTAGGGTTACAATTTTTAGGTGTGATTCCAATAATTAGGAGCTAATCTACCTAAGCCACTTAAATTGTCATATCTCAATGAAGGTTTCTAGCTACATATTAATAATATTCTAATGATTTGAGTGTTAATCATCTAAACTGCCTAATTGGAGAACAACCTATGTTGTTCCATCTTTTGTTCAGTTAAACTCAAACCAACACTTCATTAGTGCAAATGGGCAGACCCAGTTGGGGTGGTTTGGCATTTGTTAACCATCTGTAATTGAAGTATCATGTCATGTCCCTGCCAGGCCCTAGGCCCTAATTCAAATTTTGGCGGGCAGAAAAATGTTTTTTAACATTAATCTAATCTTTAAATATTAGTAATAATATAATAATAATAATATTAATCATTTTTAAATAATAATAATAATAAATTCTGATCCTGGCTGACCCAGTTGGGGAGGCAATGTAAATTGCATATATATACTCAGTCAATTTGTTTAAGTTGATCATCACAGCTTTGGACGAAGGACTTGAGGAGAGAGTGGAGACGAAAACCTCTGCTTTATCAGCAACCAGGTGGGGTGCCGATCCCATCTGGTGAATTGTGATTTTCTGAAAATCATTCCTTAGCCAATTTTGATGCCTAAACTTCTGCTCCTATAACTTCAGGTCTGAGCGACAAAGTGTTGAGCAAGGAGGTTGCATACTCAAAGGTGGTAAAGAATTTGGTGAATTTTAGAGGGTGCCACCATCACACAGCCGCAGATCATCCCAAACTTGGGACGCAATGCTACTCAGGATGCAATAAGGCTGTTGGGGACACGTTACAAGGGGAAAGCGCCACTGAAAGGACGCTGGCGGCAATATCGCTTGCACGCGAGCAGCAATAATTGCTGCCATTCTTTCCATTATTGGCAGCCAAAGAGTTATGATCCGAGAGTTTGCAACTGGCAGTTAGGAACTGGGCCTGGAATCACACTGTGGTGTGCTAGTCTAAGGTTATTCTGTCATTGTCTACATTTGCCATTTCTCAGATCACGACTAGTAATGTACTGCGAACAGGCCATGTATGACTTCTGCACTACTAGCGATATTACTAGCTACTCTGAGTCGGTTTCCTTAAATTCAGTGTGGTGATTCCATTCAATTCCTTTAGTCTGTGTTCGCCCAGTAAATTGATATTAATTCCAGTCTGAGCATGTGAACATCCATAGACCTGGGTTTGCGAATTACTTGTGATGCATGCATTTCTATGATTCCTATATGTGATTACATCCTCCACCATACTTAAAGTAATTTCTGCATCTAACATTACTTCAGATCTGAGACCTGTGTAAATTGCTGCTATCAAACATCTGTCTCTATTTCAATTTTATGTGAGTTAATGTATGTTATCTTCCAAGTCATTCAATCGTGCCAACTGAGTTTATCATACCTGAGGATCAGCTTGTAGATCACCATTGAGAAATGCACTCTTGAAGTCCATTTGATGGACTTTCCAACCAAACTGAGCTGCAGTAGCGAGGACAAACTGAATAGTACTCATTTTGGCTGTAGGAGCAAAAGTCTCCTCATAATCAAAGCCCTTTGTTTGTGAGAACCCTTTGGCTACAAACCAAGCCTTGTACTTATCAAGGGTTCCGTCAGCCTTGTACTTAACTTTATACACCCATTTGCAGCCAATGGGCTTCATCCCAGGTGGAAGATCAAAAAGGACCCAAGTGTTATTCTTCAAAAGGCTATTATGTTCAGCTTCCACAGCTTGCTCCCACTTAGGTACGCCTTTAGCCTCAGAATAGGTTTGAGGCTCAAAGATGCTATGAAGATTGGCCATGAGAGCAAAATTAACAGTATTCTACTGCTTGCTCTTTTTCCGAGCAGTTCTACCCTCAAGTAATTCATCATCACGAAGATCACTTATGATTTTAGCATACCATGTAGGCCAGAGAGTATAAGTACCAATATCTGAAACAAGAGGAGCAATATCACTAGGGGTGGCTAGAACAACATCAGTTGGATTAGGATCCAGATTATCCTGAGGAGGGGCGGGTGGTGGAATATTCTACTAAGGTGCCTAAACAACTGTAGAATCCCTCCCATCAAGTGGAGCTAGGGGAAGACAAACACCCAAATCAAGGGCCTGCATTAATTGATCCTCAAAGCTTATAGAAGTAGAAGACGAAAAGAAAGGCCCAATAGTTTCATCAACCACAACATTGCGACTAAAGATGAGAGGAGTTGTATCTACATCAATCAACCTGTATGCCTTATGATTCTCACTGTAACTAGTGAACATGAGTTTCTAGCTTTTGGAATCCAACTTAGTGCCCTTGGCATCTGGAATCCACACGAGCAGTAGAGCCAAAAACTTTCAAGTGGCTGACCTTAGGCTTGCGTCCAGACCAAGCTTCTTCAGGAGTCATCTTCTTAACCGTATGAGTAGGAGACCGGTTCAGAAGATAAACAACATTATAAACTGCTTCAGCCCAGTATTTCCTAGGAACATTTCTATGCTCCAACATAGAACGAACTATTTCAGTAATGGTGCAATTGCAATGCTCAATGACACCATTCTGTTGAGGTGTGTACGATGTGGTAAGTTGGCGCTTAATGCCATGTGCAGCACAGAAACTGGAGAAGTCATTAGAGCAAAACTCCCCCACATTATTAGACCTAAGAGTGACTATTGGAGAGCCCGACTCTTTTTCAATTAAGGCCTTAAACTGCTAAAATATACCAAACACTTCTAACTTGTTTTTAAGAAAGTACACCCATATTCTTCTACTAAAACCATCAACAAATAACAAAAAATACCTACAACCAATAACTAAAGGAGTGTTCATTGGTCCACATAAATCAGCATGAAACAACTATAATACCTTGGAAGCTCGCCATGAGTCACCATCTAAGAATGGAGTCCGATGTTGCTTTCCATCCTAACAAGCCTCGCATACTCCATGATTTTGAGTCTGAATCATAGGTAGACCACCAACCAAATCATCTCGAGAGAGTTGAGAGAGATATTGCATGTTCAAGTGCCCATAACGTTGATGCCAAAGGCTGCTAATGGAAGTACTCCTCTGCTTGGAAGTACTCTTGAGAATCACTAGAGTCAACAAGTCTATATAGACCATGATCCTCAAGTCCCTGAACAATTGTAGTGTGAGTCTCTATATCAACAATGTTGCAAGTATGCATGCTAAAAACAATATCAAGCTGAGGAGAGTGAGTCATGATCTGACTGACTGAAAGTAGATTCAGCTCCATGCCAAGTACAAAGTATACATCGAGAAATATTAAATTTCTCCCTCCAAAATGAATCTACATGTTGCCCTTTCCGACAACAATATACTTTGCCTCCTCCAAAGATAACAGAATCTCTGAATGGTGTGTACTCAATGAACCAATCCCAACGATGAGTGAAATGTCGAGATGCACTTGAATCAATGTACCAAGCAGAGGATTTAACAGGATCTGCTGGACTTTTGGCCATAAAGGCATAGAATGCAAACTCCTTCTGCTCAGTGTGCTCTGCAACATGGGCTTTGGGTTTTGACTCTCCTTGCTTGTTCTATTCAGAAGCCAAGCATTTCCGGCAATCTTTCTTCATGTGACCATACTTATGACAATAATTGCACTAAACATTCTTCTTCTTGAAAGAATCTTGGGATTGCGCTTGACTGATCTGCTGAAAGGGTTGATTCTTGCCCTTGTTCTTCTAAAATGTCTTGGCAGGAAATGCCTGCTTTGTGGAGGATGAACTAGCATCACTACCGAATTGTTGTTTCTAACAATCCTAATGTAGAAGTATAGTGCAAAGATTTGAAAACTTCAAATCAACATTAGCTGAGATAATGTTGAGTGTCTCAATAAAGTGCTCATAAGATTTTGGCAGACTCTTCAGAGTGATGACTACCATATCTTCCTCTTCCATTTTTCGACCAATAGCCTTTAGCTGATCACGAATGTCCTTGATTTTTGTCAAGTACGCCTACAGAGTTGTTTTCTCATCCATCATGATTGAGAACATGTTTTTCAAAAGAGCGCACGGCTCTTGTTGGATGTTTCATGAAGATCTTTCAAAAGATCCCAAATTTCTTTAGCTGATTTGCCAAATGGTACCTGAGGTAGTTGGTCATCAATTACAGATAGTTTAATAAGCATCACGACTTCCCGATTTTGCTCATCAAACTTTTCCTGATCTTTACCTGCTGTTGTAGGACGTGTAGTGTTGCTCAGGGATAACTTTAAGAAACCCCCCCTCGGCAAAGGTGTAAAATCCTGGCAAATCTTTCCTTTTATTTGAAAAAAATATTAATTTTCCTGGCGAATCTATGCTCATTATTAAAAAAAATTATAAAATCTTGGCGAATCTTAATGAATAATTGGTAAAAATAATAATCACAGTGGCGAATCCTAACAAATAATCACTAAAAAGATTAATTACAATGGCGAATCTCTCCTTTTAAAATTTTCTAATGATTGTTGATTTACAATAGTGATGTAAAATCAACAAATGAAATTGCGCCACGTGTTGACACATCAGTCGTCCATCGCCTTTGACTATCACACCAAACTACCGGCCATTCCTTGTGGTCTCCACCAAGAAACGAGTACACCACTTGTGCAATTCCGAAGAATCAAGATGGGAATCTACAATATTGGCAACAAGTCTCAAGAAAAAGACCTAAATATTTAACTCCCAACCTCCAAGTCGGCATCCAAGTCACTGCCGTACGCGGTCGTCACCATCCACGCAGACCAGTCCCACCATCCATCGGCTTGTCACCCAGTTAGAGAAACCACAAACATCACGACCTCCAGTCAACGGTTAGGAAACTCCAAGACGCCGCGACAACAAAGAAGATCGACTAGTCGAGAAGTTAAGCAACTTCTGAACACTGCGACAAGGTTCCAAGGTTAGAGAAGTCAGCGATCCCTCGACCAACACACTGTCGCCCGGTTTCAAACTTCCAGAACCCCGCGACATAGGTTACAAGGTTCAAGTTTTGGGTGATAGGCCGACAATGAAGACCATTGATTAGCTTTTTAATCGAATGGTTGCAGGTTGATTTTGCGACCTAATACACATGTGCCTTTTAAAAGGTTGTTGAGGCCCAGAATTTGTTTTGGGCCACACAATTAGGTTTAATCGTGTGGACCAAAACAAATTTTGGACCTCAACAAGCCTTTTAAAAGGAACGTGTATTAGGGCACGGAATCAACCTGTACCCATCTAATTAAAAAGATAATCGATGATTCGATGACAATAAATAAAAGCCCTATTCAAGGCTAAAGTATCCCTAAAATTAAATGCTAATTTATTATTGTGGCGATATTGCCCCAAGATTAATGGTAGTAATATAATATTACTGGCGAATTTAATTAATATTTGTAATTATAGTATAAACTACTAGCAAATCGATTCAAATGACACATCGTTTACAGAGGCGAATTAATTGAGACGAAATTAATTTTTTGTAAAACCCTGGTGATTCAACATCCTTTTTAACTTGTACTATTAGCCATTTTTGGAAGTCCTGATTTCAATTATTCGCCAATTGGCGAAGATTCGCCACTAAAGTTTTCCCTGGTGTTGCTCAAAACAATCTGGTCAAGGCAGCGATATTCAAAAATTGTCATCATGTGCTGCTTCCAAGTGTTGTAGTTGCGGCCGTTGAACTTCTGACTGCCCTCCAACATGATATGAGACAAAGAGGCCATTTTGTACAAACAAAATTTGACAAAAAAGTACACAATACCTCGAATTCAAAAATATGCCAGAATAGAAGGCACGAAACCCTAGGTTAGAATAGCCAACAAAAATCACAGAAAGTTAATGGCAAAAACCCTAGCACTCCAAAAGATGACAAAATACACTGAAACCACGAATTAAAGGGTTGTTGCAAATAGCAAATACAGAAGGTAGCTCAGCCAAATACTTAGAGACAAAAAATCTCCAAAAAATTAAATCAAAAGGCCCACGATTTCAGGAAAATCGCTAAAAAACACTTGACCATGCAAGAGGCAACAAATGAAGTCACCGACCTTCCAAACAAAGACACTTTGGAAAACGCCCAAAAACAAGGAAAAAAAATGGGATTTATAGTTGTCCAGAGCTGTGATAGGTCGAGCAGCCAGGAGAAGAGCCAAACTCACGTGTTTTTAAACACAAAAACCCAAAAACGTGATTTTCTCAGACGCCCAAAAATGAGAGAAAATGCCCACCGAAATAAAGTCGTACTACCAAAGATGGAAGGGCCAGTCGTGCATAACCAGAAAAACGCAAAGAAATACAGCCACGAAATTCATAGTCGCGCGATTTTTCTTCACAAAAAAACGCAGTTTCAAAAGTCGCGATTTTGCAAGAGGAAGGCCTCTAGTAAATCCGCAAAATTTAAAGATAACAGACGCCCAGAATAAAGCACTAAGATGAGCTACAGAAGACCCATGAAAACTAGAGAAGAAAACCACAATTTGAAAAAATCACGTCAAAATGCAAGATCCGCGATCGTACGGAAAAAGAGAGCGCCATGAAAAAAAAGATTATTTTTCCTGCTCTAATACCATGAAGAGATTATGAAATCTTCAATATATTCATTGAAGAGGGAAACACTCTTCATATAGAGTTTACAAAATAGATGTTTCTAAATACAAAGTTTCTAAAATATAAACATTATCAAAGAAAATAATGGAAATAAATCTTAACTAATAGTTTACAAGATTACAATATTGAGCATTAATAAACAAGTAAATATTAATTTAATATTTGGAGGGTGTCTTACATATCATGAGTATAGAATTGCTGCACATGAGGTTAGCATACTGCAGATGAACAGTATTTGACTGTGTGACTCACAATCAAGCCGACTTGATATATTCCCTCCCAAAGAGACTATCCTTCTTTCTGGAGATTAATTTAAATGTGTTTTACATATTCATTCTCATCATTCTTGCTGGTGTAATTACTCAAGAAGTGTTGCTGATTTTTTCATCAATCTAATCTGCTCTGAATTGTACTATTATTGCGTGAAATTGATTCCTTACTCAAATGAAGTTTTTGTGAAACCCCATTTACATTCATTAAATGCTCGTGCATTTTTGCAATTCTAATAGAATACCTCAGAGGGTTTGAGCAGCTTTAAAGAGATCAATATCCTCTTATTTTTCTTCTTTCTTCCATGCACAGGCCTCAACCATTCACATAATCTGAGTGTTTTTACATTTAATGCCAGCTTCCTTTATCTTTCATTTAAAGGAAGACTTCCACATTAACAGTTTAATAAATATAACTATAAAACTACAAAAAATAAATCTCCCTTGAAAAGAAAATTCAGTTCCTAAGATAAGCGATTGCATCTAATGCAAGAAGCAAACAGTCTTCATTAAAATGTATCATTAATATTACAAGAAAAGTCTCCAAAATTTGCATAACAGTAGAATACCTCTGAAAACAGAGGTAAAAATAGACTTTTCACCAAACACAAAATTATAAAGTAGTGTCTTATATTCAAAGCCTCCCTAAAGTTGAAAGCACTATACATACCCGCTCATACGACTCGTCCAAAATTATTGCACCAGTTACTGGCACACGAACTTTATAGGAAGTGAAATCCTTGTATATGTCATCTATATGGGCAATATAGGGTCTCAATGCAGCACAACTCTGAAACACTTAAGGAGTTAAAGAAATATGTTTGCACTGACTATAAATATCAATTATAACACAAACAATAAACAATGTGCTCATAATCCTCATCAAATCACCTCCCACCAAAGTACATAACATAAACAAAGTATGAATACTCAGAAGCACAGTAGATTAGTAGTGAAGCACATTTTTCCAAAACTCTCACTGCACAAAGTCTTCCATATGAATATCTACAAATACATGATGCAAGCATAAACTTAAAATTGTAAAAGCCACTAATCACCTAAGAAATAATGTTTGAAAGAAAACATTCTTTATTCAGTTTGGTACAATTATAGTCATCACATGTACAACTACAGCACATGTATGATTAAGACTATTATATCATAATCCTCATATCACAAACTCATTTAGACACATTTATATAAAACTAGAACCTTTGTTGTTGCAGTCATGATAAAGATTAACCCTAGATCTCTGCAATGTGCTACAAGAGGGCTACAACCCACTTTCCTTCCAAAAAATCAGTTGAAACTAAACATAAGTCCACTATTTTCAACGATAAACAACATGAACAAGGTTTGTACAATGTTCTAGGGATAAATATGGATACAAAGGATGAAGATTGTTCTAAATTTCAAATATCATACCCCCACATCTTTCTGAACTTGCCTTTCTCTAGATTTTGTATTTAGACATCAATTATTTAAGCAAAATGGGTGCTTGTGACATTGTTGATGCACCAAAATCCACTCAAAATCATAAAATTTAAGGAATAAGAAAAGAGGCAGGGGATGAAAAAGGCCCAACTTTGCAAAGCATACAAAACCCTTCCATATGCATTGAGATTTTGTTAGAATTTCTTTACTAAGATAGTCAGTATTCCACTCAAAAAGAGCCAAAACAACTTGTTAGCAATAGCATTATTGAACAAGCTGTAAAATTACATTGTATTGTACCCCTATATATACATTGGCAGCCTGATAATACAAACAATCACAATACAACAAATGCTTACAAGCTTCTGGCTTAGGCGTAACCATTTGCCTATTATTAAGCGTAACCATTTGCCTATTATTAAGCAAACTCAAACAGTTATGCTGCCTTACTTTTCTATCATTATGTCAATATACATATTTCTGTTGCAAAAACAATATATTGAATCCTTTCATAAATTATTTCAAAAAGATTTGAAAAAACTCATCTTCAAAACTATTTAGGAGGAGAATGTGGACGATATGTTAATTCCACTGCAACAGAACACAGATATGCAAAAAAAGTGCAAACATCATTTAGATACATTAACTGCAATGAAAAACCAACACTGAACTTATTAATATTACAATCAACAAATATCTATATTCTAGATATTGCTTCAAAGGATACTTAAAGACGTGAATTCCCTTAGGCTTAGTGACTTTAGGGATGGATTTTGCTCCATTGCATTGTCCTCATAAAACCAATGTGCGCACTCTATAAGAAACAAAATTCTTTCAAAGGACTGTAGGTCTTCTTTAGGACAATTCAAAACGAACCGACTGCATTAAATATGATACACTATTAGTAGCTTCAGAATAGTGCAAAGCCTCTAACTTTCTCTGATATAAGTGAGCTGCTTCAAGCAAAGCAGACAAAAGTGCTCTGCCAGTGCTGATAAAAAAACGATCTCTGATTTTAACCGGCATAGTGAAAAATTAGCAAAACTTCTGCAAATTTTACTCAAAAGAACCAAAAAAATGAAAGAATAATAAAGTAGTATCATTAATTGACCTCCTTTAAAAATGTTTAACAGAGCTTCTGCAAACCTGCTGAAAATACAAAATTTCACATAATTCTGTAATATAAAACATACTTCTTGAGTTTAGTTTATTATAGCCAACAAAGAGCTAACAACCCACCTAAGAGATAGGTAAGTGCTTGAGTGAAAATTTAACAAAGTTTCTGTGAACACTGATTAGAAACAAAACAAGCATGATTGTATATCATACTCAATAAATTTATTGAAATCAACTGAAAATTGCAATCCCTCACTAATTTCAAACCTGCTATTGTAAGAAAATAAATAGCAGACTTTCTGAATACCCTGCTTGAAAATTAATAAATAAGAAGAATTGTAAAGAAAGTGAATCACAATTTTGATCCTACTTTAGGGTACATTGATCAAAGAATCAGCAAATGCTACTGAAAATATATATATATATATATATATATATATATATATATATATATATATATATAAAACAAGCCCCCTCACGAGGCAATCCTGGGGCCTCAGGTGCAGGTTGCATCATAAGGGACAAGGTGGGAATCCTCATTTGGACACTATCAAAGAAGTTAGTGTTTGGAACAAACAATGAGGTAGAATTTAAGACTCTCTTTAAATGATTAAAAATGTGTGAACAAAAGAATATAAGGTCGATCAATGTGGGAGGAGACTCTATGGTCTACATCAATGCAATTTGTAGCAGTCTAGGAAAAGTTTTGTGTATTGGAAGTGGAGTAAATAGATAGATGCTATCACCCCAATATAAGACAGATTACCACATTTCTCTCCCAAGGCACATTTACCAGTTGGCTAATAGGGTTGCAAAACACTTGGCTAATAGAGGTGTAGAACAAAAGGAGTTATTAGCATAGTTGCCGCGAGACTGGTACTAGTATTGGTACGGGAGACTGGTATCAGTACCGGTATGGCATTTTTTTGAAAATAGGAGACGGGGGTACTTGGAGACGCCATTTTTTTTTTAAATATAAAAATTCATAATATATAGAAAATCTGAAAATATAATGACATTGAACTTTCAAAACAATAGCAGTAGTAAAGTTTACATAATCATAGTTCCAACTTCTAAGTTCACATTTGACATTTGACATTACATATTCGATTACATATTGATTCATTGAAATTCAAAAATATTGATAGTTCGATTGGCTGATATGCAAACAAAAAACAAAAATCAGAAATCTATCTGATATCTGAATCTCATATCATCTACACCACATCAATATCATCCATGTCAAGGTCCTCAGCTATGATGCTCTCCAAATACTCATCACTCTCTAACTCAGGTTCCTCTGCTGGTAGTAGAACTGGGGGTAAATCAATAAGGCCATCTGGTTCAACCACTTCATCCACTATGGCTGCAACATCTTCATCAGGTGAAATTTGGTCCCATTTTGCTGAAGGACCTGCATTGTATGCAGGATCTACACGAGAGAGAAGGCGAAGCGAGCTATGAATGTACACCAGGTTCTCTGCTTTCTTTGACCCCAATCGGTTCCTCTTTAGTGAATGAATAAAACCATAAGTACTCCAATTTCTCTCACAAGATGAAGAGCTAGCTACTTGTGAGAGTAATCTTATTGCAAATGATTGCAATTCAGGTGTTTCACCTCCATGGTTCCACCACCACTCTATAGGGTCTTTCTTTGCTCGCATATCATATAAAGCTTCCACGGAAGAAAAGTCACCATGCCCACGTGAAAACTTATTCCATTGACTCCTTATAATTGATGCTTCCTCACCTCGGCCATATATCTTTTTTATTGCAGCCCAAAACCCCTTCATTACCTCTCTATCCTCATATGGAGCCCTCTTATTGGTCTCTTCTATATTATGCCATTTAGGATTTAAGGCATAGGCAGCACAATGAAGAGGTGTGTTAAGTTTGTTCCATCTTCCATGTAACTTATCTTCTATCAAAGGATATAGTGAAGGATCTTTTGCATCTGTTATTTGCTTAATTCTTTCGCACATGGAATCTATTTCTTCATAAATTTCCCCCAAACATGGCTTGTCTGAATCTGCAAATTTGATCACCTCACATATGGGCTGAATAAAGTCCACAACAAATTTAACATCAGCCCAAAAACGGTCATCAAGGATCATACCTCTCACCTCAACTGCATCATTTGATGTAGATTGCCTCCAAGCTGCCCATGCATCACTAACAACCGTGGAACACAAAGCACCTTTCACTTCACAAAGACGGTGAAGAAGAATAAAATAAGAAGCAAACCTTGTATCAGCTGGTTTGAGAAGCTCCACCTTGGCAAATTTTCGATAAATAGCTTGTGTTTGGTGATGGTTGCATATAAACATTTGAATTTTTCTGCCCTTTTCTATGAGAGCTGAAACCCACTCAAACTTGCCAATATCTTTGAGTGCATTATTCAACGAATGCACACAACATGGTGTCCAAAATATATGCTTATATTTCTTTTGCACCAACATGCCTGCTGCTTTACAAACAGGGGCAGCATCTGTAACAATTTGGACTACATTTGATGCCCCTACCTCCTCAATGCCATCACATAGCTGGTTATAAAGATACTCTGCATTTTTTTCATGCCCCGAACAATCCAATGCCTTCAAAAAATAAGGCCCTTTGCTGCATGTTACCATGATATTAAGTAGTGGACGGTTTCTAGTATCTGTCCACCCATCCATCACAATGCTGCATCCTTCTGAAATCCACACTCTTTTCAATGGTGCAGTTTGTTGCTCTAATCGAATTTTTTCTTTATCAATTAGAGTAGTGCGAAGCTTTTCATACATAGGTGGTCTATATCCAGCTGGTGCATTGTTGATTGCTTGGATCATCTCTGTATAGAAAGGTGATCGAGCAACATTAAATGGTATTCCATTGGCATAAAAGAAGCGTGCAATTGCTGCATCAACCGCTTCTCGACCTTGCATATCAAATAATCTGCCAATGGGGTTTGAGCTACCAATGTGTGGCCTCTTGTGAGAACTTTCTGCTGCTACATCTCTTGAAGACACATCCACCTCTGCCTCTCTATTGATATTCTGATTTTGATTTGCAATAGTGTTTGTTGAAACATGAGAGCTCATATTAGAAACTTTACCATTAGCCCTTTCTTCATCCCTCACAGCCTCATATCGCTCCACCTCATTTATACAAGGATCAACACCTTTTCTAGGTAGGTGAAGAAAATGAGCCCTCACCCTCGTGTAAGTACCTTGCCATGACATTGGGCATAATTTGCATGAGATCATGGCTGTTCCACCTAAACCCTTCGGCCCCTTAACACGATCAACATACTTCCACAACGGATACAAGCCTTGTTTGTTTCCCCCACTCGACATCTTGATTCAATGATTCAAATTCTACACAAAAAAAAAAACAAAATGAATCATTTATAGGGTACATTGTTTAAAATTTGCTGAAGTGTCCACAAAGTTGGCATCACCAGTAATCTCCACAAAAATAATAGCTTGTGTTTAAAGATTGTTTTATAATTTTATTTAGCTGTAGCATCACCAGTAATCTCCACAAGGGCATTGCCCACTATTTAAAATTAATGAGTGACTATGCCCACGATTTTCGCGGGGGGCAATCTACCAATGGCTCTCTGAAAAATATCTTCGCCTAACTAATAACATCCTGATAATCTCACAAAATAATAGCTTGTGTTTAAAGATTGTTTTATAATTTTATTTAGGCTGTAGGCATCGCGATTAATCTCCACGGGGCATTGCCTGTTTAAAATAAGTAGTTTGTATGCCACGTTTTAAGCGAGAACAACTCTGTGAAAACAATGATCGGCTATCCTAGTAATGAAAAGGTCTCCGCAGGGCATTGCCCACATTACAAAATTCGCGGAATGCGAGAGAGTATTCCCAGATTTTAGGGGGGCAATACCCCTGTGGAGATAGTATGTAATATTAAATAATAATAAAAAAACGGAAAACCTTACCTGGCTTGCCATTAGAGTCTTAGACCCTTAGACTATTAAAAAAAATTAAAAAACTAGAAGCAAAACATACCCAACTCTTAGACTCTTCAAGTTCAGATTGACGCAATCAACAATGACGATTTTGAATTTTCAATGCTTCAAAGTTCAAAGTTTTATCTGTCGTCGCCCTCTTCCTCAGTCAACTACTAAAGTGTCGTCACCAGTGCCGTCTTTTGTATAAGTATTTACTATTTTTAAAAATTATTAACTTTTTGTGCCTTAGATGCGTGATTTCTGACGGGAGACGCGGGAGACCTTGTGAGAGACGCCATTTTTAGGTTTCGGAGACGTGGGAGACGGCAGGAAACGTCTTGAAAGTCTCCAAACGTGAAATGGAGTCTCCGAGTGCGGGTGCGGTGTCGGAGACGCGTCTCAGAGGGGGGGAGACGCGTCTCCCAGCAACCCTGGTTATTAGTCATATCAAATCATTTAGAAGTGTGGGAAAATCTTTCAGGGATCTTGGATGCTAAAAAATGTATGGATTATAGTCCAAAGACTAAAGCACAATAGAACATATGATTTTGATGTTTCTAAAAGAATAAGGCACAATGGTATGTGCATTGTTCTTTGTAAGGAGGAGAGTGAAGGTAAGACTTGGAAGATGACAAGTGTAATGACCATTAAAGGAGTGTAAAGCAGACATGCAGAGGACGATTTATCACACCAACTTCAATGCCTATTTACTCTTCACATGCCTACTAGGGAGAGAGTGTTCATTGCAACCACAGGGTCAAGGGGGCTTGTAGCGGGGTATGTACATGATCAAAGCATAACGAAAGCCCTGCTCACCAATGTAATTGATATTTTGGACAGGAAAATGTGGGGTAAGTTGGTTGTGGCCAACTTCTTCCAAGACAAGTGGAGCAGCAAAGCAATGGAGGCTATATCAAACTATGATAGGAGGAGATTGACCATGGACATTGGTGGTATTTTCAATCATGCGGAGCTCAAGGAGAATAATACGTTGAAGATGTGTCTACTGCTTTCCAAAGAAAGTTTGTTGATCCTCAACTTTGATGGAATACTACCCCACGTTATCTTCTAATGAGCAAGAGCATTTGCAAGAACTCAAAGAAGGTCTCTTCATTTTGCATAGAAACAACTGAGCATATGATAATTTGTTTCTCTCCCCTATGGGATCATGTAAATTTTAGTTTCTAATTTTGATATGATAGTAGCTACCCCCAAGGTAGCAACTTGAATATATATATAACATAACTGAAAATGCAGTTGTCCCTAATTATAAACCTACAAATACCATAGTGAAATTGTTGGAAAACAAACTTTAACCAAATAAGAAGTCATATTCAACAAATTTCTTTAAAATTTGTAACCATGAACTCCTAGGAAATCAACCTTAAATTTAGGATACACTCATCCCTAATTCCAACCCCACTCTAGAAAAAAAGTAATAAAATGAAGAATGCAAATAGAAAAATAAAATTTAACATACTTATCTGTCATATTTAACAAAACCTTTCATATTAAGTTTAGCATAAACAATGACAGTTCATCCCACTGGAAAAATTAAAAATACAATAAGCCTTAATTTCAACTACTTCAACAGAAATAAATAAATTGGTAGTAATTGGCCCCAATGCACCATGTTAATGTATTAAAATAAATAAATTGGTAGTATTTTTAAGAAATAGTAAAAATGACAAATCTATTATAATTTATCATTGTTCCATTAAGTTTCCTAACAAGAGGATGGGTTTTGGGGATGGGAGGACCAAGTGCCTAAGTTTGGCAATGTCAAGTGGATGGTAGCGAGGGGAGTGGTGGGGGGCGGTACTACACAAATATATAAATATACATATAGTACTTGAAAATTTAGTTATAAAATGATGTATAAGGAATAAGTATAAAAATTACAAATGAAACTTTGGCATACTAACCCTGCGGTCCCATGGGGGGCTTGGGTTCCTATTTTCACGGAAGCAGGTGGTCTCATGGGAAAAAAAAAATCTGTTACAGGATTAAATGGAATCTCTTTCAGCCCAAATAAGCAGGTGGCTGAAAATTTCAGCTGGTGGAATTGGGGTGGGGCTAGAAATTGCCCCACCTGCTTAAATGTACTTCCTGCCACTTTTGGAGGGAAATGATGCTAATTTATTAATTTTTTATTAACATCATGCCATCCCACCACCATTCCACCACCAGCCTGCTTAAATTTTCAAGTTTCAAAATATTCATGGGACCACCAGCTTCAAAAATTCTGCTAAAAATTTAAGCAGATTCTGCCCCGGATTTTTAGGAAGCCCCCCTCCATGGGACCGTGGCCTAAGTAAACTTCAAAATAGTAAAATTAAACACATTGCAATGATTATATTAAGCATTTGAACTTTTGAAGTGAACATTAACAATAAAAATATTGAATTTAAAATTTATATTATATCCAAAATTTCATGATGATGATTACAATGTTCAAATTGGCAGAATGGCCTTAAGTGATATCTCTAATCATCCCCAAACACCTCATCACTTGAACTATTGGACTCCACATGCTCAAGCTCCTCCAAACCAATACCAACCAAACCTATTTGTGTAGCATCACCATCAACCAATGTTGGCTCATTTGTATGTAATTCATTCATATCTCCGTGTGGTGAAAGAACATAGTTTTGGGTATTGATTCTTTGGTTTCCTCATAGCTGGGTGGTGCAGGAGCACCTTGGTTTAACACCATTCATTTTGTTTGCAAAATTTTGGTTTGTGCTGACTCTAACCAAGTCAGAGATTGTTGTATTTAGTTTGGACCTTAGAGGTCTTGCATTTTGGTGTGGAGTAGCTAGTCACTAGGACTAATTTCTTCATTAGATTATCTTATTGTTAATTTTTGCTTTATTAAGCTTTGGACAGTATTTAGTAGATTATAATGTATTAGTGAGTTATCCTCGTGGTTTGGAGATGCCATGGATAGTTAAAGAGCTCTTGATGCGAGTATAAGGAGAACAAGATCCTACAAACAAGGATAATGGCGGATTTGCATGGTTGCATGTGGGAATTGTTAGTTTGCATGCATTGGATTTCCCTTGAAATCAGGGAATACACGAGCAACTGCCCTTGGAATGTGGTAATAGCACTCAAAACAAGGGGAATGACTCGTAGTAAGTTAGGAGAGATCATTGTAATTAGTGTGTGTGGAGAAATAGAGAACAGTAGCAGATTTTAACAATTTTCTGTGTTTTCTGGAAAACACAGTGTGTTTCTTGCCAGTGAATCTATTTAGGTGTTGTAAATTGATACAGTCTTTTGTTTTTAAATACAGAGCAGTGATAACATGTTTCCTTGTATATAATATTCATTTTGAGTGTTGATAGTGCTTGGTGTCCATGGTTCAGGCGGTGAAAGGAAGATAGTCCTGTTTTGGCAAGAATCTTCAATTTCTAAATCTGCCGTGCTCTTTTGAGAACAGCAAACTAAAGGCTCAACATGTTAATTTTTATTGTGTAAATGCTTAGTAGATAGGAAAGAGTGATTTTCATTTGATCTTTAGGTTGTTTAGAATAGAATAGTAGTTTAGGCTTCATAAATTATAGTTTGGGAAGTATTTATTTTTTAGTTTTGGAACAGTCACTTTTAGAATGCCTTCCCCATAACCATTGTCCGCGGGGTCCTCTTGAGGCTGGTGGAGTATGGGAGAAGAGGCAGCTAATTGTACATATTTAGTTTCAGTAGTGTCAAAGAGCCAAGCAATGTTTGAAAACTCCAAACCCTAGGCGGGTGAAAGTGGTCCGGTTAGGAGTTTGGAGGAAAGAATTTGAGAACATAGGTAGGGGATGTGAGCACAGTACGGAATCCGTACATTTCTTGGTAGGGTTAGACAATATTTTTGACTGACAAAAGGTTTGGAGTTTTAATCAAACCATTGGTAGGAGCTTGGAAGTAAAGAACAGTGGAACCCTAGTTACTAGGGCAATTAGGCCTCCAGTCCAAGAACCTTGGAGACAGCTGTACGGAAAGGGATAAGGATTTAATAACCTATGCAAGATTTAAAACCCTGAAAAGGGTGCCTGAAAATGCATTTTATTTGGCAGGTTGTGTGTCAAAATTGTGAGAAAAAGGTCAAAAACGGACTGGTAAGGGCTACAAGGAATTAGCCCTTCTCAAAGCAAAATCCTGAAATCGGGTAGATTGAGGATTGGAAAACCTTCAAGATGCTTCCAGTTGAACGTGAAAGGCAAGGAAACAGAGCTCCTAACTCCCCTGCAACAAGTTTTAGATCAGATAGTAATGCAAGCACTTAGAGCCTTCTAGGTGTTGTGAAGAGGAAAGTAGTTTCAAACGGTGATTGGTCTTCCTAAGCTAAGCACAAGTGGAAAACTCATAGTAAAGAGTTGGAACAGAGCTTGGTTGGCTTACTGAGCTCAACAAGAACCATTGGAGTCAGGTTCTAGCAAGAGACAATGAAGAAGTCTCTAAAAAGTTGTGCAAGCAAGCTTAGGATGTCACATACACCATATTGGTATCAAAGCAAGAGTTGGATTCTAGGCTTGTGATTCATGAGCCAATCCACTGAGTCAGTAGGAGAAAATACACCAGAGGAAGGAACCATGGTGACGAATGCAGAGCTAGCAAAGAAAGTAGAAGAGCAAGAGGAAGATAACCGGTTGCTCAGAGAGAGGATATCTCAGATGGAGAAACTCCTAGATGAAGTCCATGAAACAACAGACACTATGAAGGACAAGATAAAGAAGAAGGAAGAGCAGGAAGCCAAGGAAAAAGAGGTGGAATTGGAGGAGGAAGCTCCAAAACCTGATCCTGTTCTTGCAGAGGAACCATTCTTGAAGGCATTGCAGGCCTTGAGTGGAAAAGCATTGGATGGTGTGCCACTTTTCAGTGGGAAAATGGATCCAGATTCAGTAGTAGATTGGATTGAGAGTATTGAGAATCACTTTGAGTGTGATGGCATAACAGAGGCCCAAAAGGTGAAGGTGGCCAAGTCTAGGTTGAGAGGAGCAGCTCTCACATGGTGGAAGTTTGTGCAATCTGAAAGAGAGAAGGAAGGCAAAGGTCCCATAGTTTCATGGAAAGGAATGGTGACCAAGATAAGGAAAACTTATCTCCCAGATGATTATGAAGTCCAGTTGCATAGGAGGAGACATAATCTGAGGCAAAAAGACATGGATGTCCAAACATATACAAAAGAGTTTCAGAAATTGTGCCTTAGATCAAAGGTGGTTGAAGATGAGAGTATCAGGTTAGCAAGGTACCTAAATGGACTCAAATGGTCTATTCAAGAAGACATGAGCTTGGTAAACTTCAAATCAGTACGCCAATGCTATCAAATGGCCTTGAAGATAGAGGAGAAAGGAAAAAAGAAGCAGGAACAAAACCCCAAAGGTAGAGGTAAAGGCAAAGACAGCAGAGGACAAAGAGGAAGCTATAGTGGAAGAAGCTCAGAATCAAGAGCTCAAGGAGAAGTCAGATTTTCTGATCAGCAAGAAGGAAACTCCAGTAGAGGTGGTAGAGGAAGAGGTTTCAGCCCAAGAGGAAGAAGTGGTGGACAAGGAAGGGGTAGTTACTTCACCAACATGAAATGCTATCATTGCAACCAGTTGGGACACCCAGCCTATAGATGTCCTGAGAAAGGAAGCACATCTCATGGAGGAGATAAGAGGACTAATCTGATTCAAGATGAAGCAGCTGCAGCAAATAAACAATCAGAAGTACCCTTGAACTCAGAAGAAGGTGAGAATCTCATGATGAGAAGAACCTTAATCAAGGAACCGGTCAAAGAGGAACCAAGCCAAAGAAGATCTTTGTTTAGGATAAAATGCAAGATGATGGGGAAAGTGTGCAAGGTGATTATAGACTCAGGTTCTACTGACAATATTGTGTCAGAGGAGGCAGTCAGCAAACTGAAATTAGCAAGAATACCTCACAAGAACCCTTACAAGGTTACATGGCTCAACAAGGGTCAGCATGTCTTGGTGAATGAACAAGCATGGGTGGAGTTTTCAATTGGCAAGTACAAAGACAAATATTATGTGATGTGTTACCTATGGATGCATGCCACTTGCTCCTAGGTAGGCCATGGCAATTTGACCGCCAAGCTGTGCATGATGGAGCCAAGAACTCATACACCTTCAAGAAGGACAATGTCACATACAAGATTCAATCTTTGTTGGAAGATAATGAGGTGCAGACAGCAGGTTCTAAGTTGCTGATAACTGGTGAAAAAGAGTTCTTAAAGGCCTTGGAAGAAGGAGAAGGCGTTGGCTATGCAATAATGATCAAGCCAAGAGAGGCAAGCAAAGAGAAGGCAGCTGAAAAGAAAGAACTACCAAAGGAGATTCAAGACTTGTTGCAGACCTATGAGAACATAGTAAGTAGTGGTCAACCAGCAACTTTACCTCCTAAAAGAGCCATAAGTCATAGGATAGACTTGATACCAGGAGCCACCCTTCCAAACAAAGCAGCCTACAAGATGACACCTCAACAGAATGAGGAGATAGCCAGGCAGATTCAAGAATTGCTTGATCAAGGTCTCATTAGGAAAAGCATTAGTCCTTGTGCAGTACCCACCGTCTTAGCACCCAAGAAAGGAGGAGAATGGAGGCTTTGTACTGATTCCAGAGCAATCAACAAGATAACCATCAGGTATAGGTTTCCCATTCCTAGAATTGAAGATCTCATGGATTGTCTAGGTGAAGCTAGGTACTATACCAAGATAGATTTAAAGAGTGGATACCACCAAATTAGAATACATGAGGGTGATGAGTGGAAAACAGCCTTCAAAACCAATGAGGGTCTTTATGAGTGGCTAGTAATGCCATTTGGTTTGTCTAATGCCCCCTCCACATTCATGAGACTCATGAATGAAATTCTCCAGGACTACATTGGCAAGTTTGTAGTAGTGTATCTTGATGATATACTAATTTATAGCAGAACTAGAGAAGAGCACCTCCAACACATTGAGATAGTTTTCAAGAAGCTACAGGAGGAGAAGCTGAAGATTAACCTGGAAAAGTGTGAGTTCATCAAAACGGAGCTGGTGTACCTTGGTTTTGTGTTATCACATGGCAATTTGAAGATGGACAGCAGCAAGGTAGAAGCCATTCTTAATTGGCCTACTCCCAAGACAGCAACAGAGGTAAGAAGCTTCCATGGTCTTGCTCAGTACTATAGGAAATTCATCAAACAATTTAGTGCAATTTGTGCTCCTATGTTGGATACCATTAAAGGAGGCATGAAAACTAAGTTTGTGTGGAATGAACAAGCTAACAAGAGTTTTGAGTTGCTGAAGGAAAAGGTAGCTACTCAACCTATTTTGGTGTTGCCAAGTTTTGAGAAACTATTTACAATTGAGTGTGATGCCAGTAATGTAGCAATTGGAGCTGTTCTCAGTCAAGAGGGCAGACCGGTGGCTTTTCATTCTGAGAAGCTAAGTGAAGCCAAGAAGAAGTACTCTTCTTATGACCTAGAAATGTATGCATTGGTCCAAGCACTAAGGAAGTGGAGGCACTACTTGCTTCCCAAGGAATTCATTGTGTACTCAGACAATCAAGCACTCAGTTTTCTGAATTCACAAGAGAAGTTGAGTCATAGGCACATGAAATGGGTGGAGTACTTGCAAGCCTACACCTTCAACATCAAGCACAAGAAAGGAGCTCTCAACAAAGTTGCTGATGCATTGAGCAGGAGAGTTCTTACCATTCAAGAAATCCAATTGAAGAGCATGGGAATAGATCACTTCAAGGATCTATATGCAGATGATGAAGACTTTGCAGAAATTTATAAGGTATGTCTTGAGTATAAGAACCATTTCCATAGCAAATATGCTGAGTATACCTTGCAAAGTGATTTTTTGTTTAAAGGGAATCAGCTTTGTGTTCCTAGAGGGTCTATTAGGGAGAACTTAATTCAAGAGAAGCACAATGGTGCATTGAGTGGTCATTTTGGAATCACCAAAACTCAAGAGCTTGTCCAAAGATTTTATTTTTGGCCTAAGATGAACTTAGATATCAGAAAATATGTAGAGAGTTGTGTAGTGTGTCAAAAGGCAAAGGGCACTTCTTCAAATGCAGGCTTATACCAGCCACTACCAATCCCTTCTAGGCCATGGGAATGCTTGAGCATGGAATTTGTAGTTGGTTTACCCAAGACAAGGCAAGGTATGGACAGTGTGTATGTTGTGGTTGATAGATTCAGCAAAATGGCTCACTTTATACCCTGCAAAACAACCAATGATGCCAGTCAAATAGCCTCACTTTTCTTCAAAGAGGTAGTTAGAATTCATGGTTTACCAATCAGCATTGTATCAGACAGGGATACCAAGTTTATGAGTCACTTTTGGAAGACACTTGGGCAGAGAATGGGCACCAATCTATCCTTTGGATCTGCATACCATCCCCAAACTGATGGTTAGACTGAAGTTGTGAATAGGACACTTGGAAACCTTCTCAGATGCTTGACCAAGGAGTATGGTCAACAATGGGATCAGATTATTGGCCAGGCAGAATATGCCTATAATGATACAGTAAACAGGTCAACAGGGAAGAGCCCCTTTGAAATTGTGTATGGTTTACATCCTAGGGGTGTCTATGAGCTGAGAGAGCTGAAAGATGGAGTCAAAGGAAGTGGTTATGCAGATGATTTTGCTTGTGCAATGCAGGAAATTCATGAGACAGTCAGAAAGACCTTGGCAGAAAATACCATGAAGCATAAGGCTAAGGTGGATGAGCATAGAAGAGAAGTCCAGTTTAATGTTGGTGACTTAGTCATGGTACATTTGAACAAGGCCAGGTTGCAGAAGGGAGTCCCTCACAAGTTGCAAATGAAGAGGATAGGTCCCTGCCCTATCTTGGAGAAGTATGGCAACAATGCTTTCAAGGTGCAATTGCCTGATGACAGTGGACTTCCCCTATTTTTAATGTTGCAGATCTGATGCATTACAAAGGACCACCATTAAACTTGGATCAGACACTACATGAAGTTAATCAAGATGTAGAAGAGCTCAAACTGCCCTCCACTGCAGTACAATCAGCTGATAAGATCTTGGATACCAGGGTCTACAAACAAACAAGAACCAAAGAATATAAGGAACATCTGATCCAAAGACCAGGACAAACTAAAGTGGATGCAATATGGATTAAAGAGGCAGAGTTCAAGAAGTTGGGAGTTGATCCTGACATCCTCAATCCAAGGGTGGATTGAATCTTTCTATTTTGGGGAGGATGGTGTAGGAGCACCTTGGTTTAACACCATTCATTTTGTTTGCAAAATTTTGGTTTGTGCTGACTCTAACCAAGTCAGAGATTGTTGTATTTAGTTTGGACCTTAGAGGTCTTGCATTTTGGTGTGGAGTAGCTAGTCACTAGGACTAATTTCTTCATTAGATTATCTTATTGTTAATTTTTGCTTTATTAAGCTTTGGACAGTATTTAGTAGATTATAATGTATTAGTGAGTTATCCTCGTGGTTTGGAGATGCCATGGATAGTTAAAGAGCTCTTGATGTGAGTATAAGGAGAACAAGATCCTACAAACAAGGATAATGGCGGATTTGCATGGTTGCATGTGGGAATTGTTAGTTTGCATGCATTGGATTTCCCTTGAAATCAGGGAATACACGAGCAACTGCCCTTGGAATGTGGTAATAGCACTCAAAACAAGGGGAATGACTCGTAGTAAGTTAGGAGAGATCATTGTAATCAGTGTGTGTGGAGAAATAGAGAACAGTAGCAGATTTTAACAATTTTCTGTGTTTTCTGGAAAACACAGTGTGTTTTGCGCAGTGAATCTATTTAGGTGTTGTAAATTGATACAGTCTTTTGTTTTTAAATACAGAGCAGTGATAACATGTTTCCTTGTATATAATATTCATTTTGAGTGTTGATAGTGCTTGGTGTCCATGGTTTAGGCGGTGAAAGGAAGATAGTCCTGTTTTGGCAAGAATCTTCAATTTCTAAATCTGCCCGTGCTCTTTTGAGAACAGCAAACTAAAAGGCGCTCAGCATGTTAATTTTTTATTGTGTAAATGCTTAGTAGATAGGAAAGAGTGATTTTCATTTGATCTTTAGGTTGTTTAGAATAGAATAGTAGTTTAGGCTTCATAAATTATAGTTTGGGAAGTATTTATTTTTCAGTTTTGGAACAGTCACTTTTAGAATGCCTTCCCCATAACCATTGTCCGCGGGGTCCTCTTGAGGCTGGTGGAGTATGGGAGAAGAGACAGCTAATTGTACATATTTAGTTTCAGTAGTGTCAAAGAGCCAAGCAATGTTTGAAAACTCCAAACCCTAGGCGGGTGAAAGTGGTCCGGTTAGGAGTTTGGAGGAAAGAATTTGAGAACATAGGCAGGGGATGTGAGCACAGTACGGAATCCGTACATTTCCTGGTAGGGTTAGACAATATTTTTGACTGACAAAAGGTTTGGAGTTTTAATCAAACCATTGGTAGGAGCTTGGAAGTAAAGAACAGTGGAACCCTAGTTACTAGGGCAATTAGGCCTCCAGTCCAAGAACCTTGGAGACAGCTGTACGGAAGGGATAAGGATTTAATAACCTATGCAAGATTTAAAACCCTGAAAAGGGTGCCTGAAAATGCATTTTATTTGGCAGGTTGTGTGTCAAAATTGTGAGAAAAAGGTCAAAAACGGACTGGTAAGGGCTACAAGGAATTAGCCCTTCTCAAAGCAAAATCCTGAAATCGGGTAGATTGAGGATTGGCAAACCTTCAAGATGCTTCCAGTTGAACGTGAAAGGCAAGGAAACAAAGCTCCTAACTCCCCTGCAACAAGTTCAGATCAGATAGTAATGCAAGCACTTAGAGCCTTCTAGGTGTTGTGAAGAGGAAAGCAGTTTCAAATGGTGATTGGTCTTCCTAAGCTAAGCACAAGTGGCAAACTCATAGTAAAGAGTTGGAACAGAGCTTGGTTGGCTTACTGAGCTCAACAAGAACCATTGGAGTCAGGTTCTAGCAAGAGACAGTGAAGAAGTCTCTAAAAAGTTGTGCAAGCAAGCTTAGGATTTCACATACACCACTGGGCCCCATTTAGAGTGCTCATTTGTGATTCTTGGTGAAAATCTGATATTATAAGGCAAATCGCCCCTCCTAGGAAGCCGTGCCATTTCAATGGGTATTGGTCTTCAGATTGAAATCTGATCTGCAAATACAGAGATCTGTAATCAGCTTGTTAAAGGTGTCTTTTCAAGTAGAATGAGGGTTAAATGTTGAGGAACAGGTTGGAAATTGGTTAGTGCATGAATTGGCTCATACCCATGAGGAGATCGTATGTGTTTCTCTCATCATGTGGCTGGAAGGTCCACCTTTTGGACTGTAATCAGGCGCCTGGATTCATTTACTGCCGGTCTGAAACTGCTTGTCGAAGATTAGAAAGAGTTGTATTTAGTTTTGGGTGATCAGTTTGCAAGTTTGAGTGTTATAGTTGGGTCTGTGAAGCTGGTCAAGCATCCATTGACTGTGGAAAACTGCTGTGTGCGCTGGAATGATAGCAGATGCTTTATGGAAGGTTACACAGTCTGATAATTGCAGAGAACTGTTATAACAACATGTTGGGAAGACTTTCAGTCCACTTTGCCTAGAGGTATTTCACCTTAAACAATAATTGTTACCATTGGATGTATCATTGAATGGTTCTTGAGTGTTTGGAAATTCTCATAAGTGTACAGGAGTTTGAAAATGAATGCAAACAGTTACTTTAAAGCAATGGCTGAGTCCTAATGATTCTAATCTTTCAATATCTAGTTTAACTCAAACTGCATGTATGTATATATATATACACTTAAGTTATTGTTTGAAATCTTTGGAAAGAAAAAATTGGGGTGGTCATTACAATAGGTGTAATTTTGCCAAGCCTTTGCATGTACCACTTCAAATTTAATGCATAGGCAACCATGTGCCAAAGAAGTGTTGAGCTTCTCCCATCTGTGATAAAAGATTGGCTAGAAAGATTGGCTAGATTTGTTCATTGTAGAATTGCAATGTGGGTTCCTTTTGTCGCACAGCAGCCTTCATTTGAATTTGATCAAATAAAGTATCAATGCACTCATACACCTCTCCAAGGCTACATGCTTTAGAATCCCCATATCTAATCACTCTAAAGACTGAAGTAATGATGGAGACAATATATTTTGCATCACCTCAAAAAACATCACTCTTCACCACATCCTTCACCCTCTTCCCCTGCTTTGTCTCGGACTGAAGCCACTATTTGCATTCAACCGTCATAGCCATTAGTTACAATTCCTCTTTGAACTTAAGCATCTTCTCCAAGAGAATGAAATACGATGCCTATCTAGTCTTTACATGTTTCAAAATTTTCCTTGTTCGAGAAGGTCCTGAAGAGTGCATCTGAGGTGTCGTTGTTGCAGATATCTGCACATCGTTAGCATCACTAACAATTGTTTTGATCCACCCAATTCTTCCTATGTCTTTGAGTGCAATATTCATGGCATGAACACAACAAGGAGTTGGTATGTAATTTATAAATGTAGTGGCAGCAGGCTAATGTTAGCCCATCTCCAACGAAATGCTTGAATTTAGTTTCGCATAACCAGCTGTGTAAATCCACTCTAAGTGGAAATTGGGCTCCATCCCTAACTTAGCCCTGCCTTTGCGCCCTAAGTTGATTAATTTTAAATAAAGGTTCTCCAAATGCTGCTAAAATTAAGTAAGTTTTCGTGGTATTTTTAAGAAGTACTGAAACTAGGTTGCATTTATGTACAGAAAACAAGCTACAATTCAGTCTTATCTATCAAATTTCTCGTGATTTTAGTTTAACATAACTAGCGACGAAAATCCACGCTAACTGAAGAACACAATTCTGGCTAATTTTGACCTACTTCAAGGAAATCTTATAACACTACTCCAAAAAAATTAACATAATTGCAATAAAACTACTCACAACAAAAATTAACATAATTGTGTATTACACTCCACAATTTTCTTGAAATTAAGTTTCGCGAAAACAAGATTCACCCTACCTAAACAATTTACTAGTCCATAATTTTGACCCTTCTTTCTGAAAATTTAGCAGAACCTTAGCAGAATCGACTCGTTCTCCTAAAATTAAAAAGCGTTGGAAAAAAAATTAACCTGCACAAATCATCGAGAAGCTCCCGCGGCGGAAGCGCATTTCTTGTGGGCACGCTCTGCGACCGAGATATTCCCGACATGTTTTTTCCTCCTTTTCTTCACTTTGAAAATCGAAATCCTACACTTGCCGTAAGAGAAGCGACATAAACGTATTCTGTAATAGCAGCATAGCATAGATTTCAATGTTCGTTTGCCTGTTTGTTTGCAGGTTATTTAAAGGGTTTGAGGAAGAAAGAAGGGAATAGAAATTGAGAAGTGATAACGTGACTGCTTTCGGAAAAGAAGAGAATTAGATCCATTTTGTCACATTTTACCTTTTTTCCTCTAATTAATTAATAAAAAATTATATATTTTTACATTTGCTTATGATAGGCAATGTTTGGCCCTCTTACATTATTAAGGACTCATTAGGTTAAGTGCACTTGATTATGGTGGAAATACTATGGTCAAGCATATTTAAATAATAGGAAAGAAGATCTAGTAGTTGTTCACTCCAATTTCTTGGATGTCAAAATCTTATGTATCAATGTCAAACAATATTGAAATTTTTAGAATTTTTAGAGTAGTTTTTTCAAGTAGTTTACTACCTAAACTTAAGGTTCAAAAAAATCATTTTTTGAACCCCTTACCCATCATAGTCAATTATTGCACCTCATTTTCAATTTTAATTGCACCAATAATTGAAGATTTTATCCCTAAAATTATGTACAAACACTCTCTCAAATCCATATTAACATCATCTTTAAAAAACCTTTGTTTGCTTAGAAATATGAAAACATAAAACTATAAAATTAAACAATGAGACATTACTAACTAAACAATTTGAAACTAGTATTATTCTTAAAATACCCTAAACCTATTTATACAATATCTTATTACTAATCAAATTTACTTAGAAACTAATACTAGACTATCTTATGTTACTACTAAAATACCTAAACCTAAAGGAATTCACTAAACATAAACCTAGTGCACTTTTAATCCTAAAAATGTTCTCATTTACCATTGATTGTCTTTTGTTGTTGCCTCCTTCTTTGCAAGATCTTTCTCCCCCACCACAAGATCCATGTCTGCCACAAGCTTCCTCTTAATAATTGCAGGATCAATACCAACATGTCCAACTTGAAATGTGTCTAGGCTTAATGACAACATGACTAATTTTCTTCATGGAGTCCTTGAAGGTATGCAAGATATATTTAGTTTTTCCCTAGATCTTTGGGTTGTCTTCTAGCTTGCATTTTATTTTTCCTTTTGCAATCACCTATGTTGATTTTCAACTCAAATGGCAAGTCAACTTCAGATATTTTCATTTAAGGAAAATCTATCTTTCTAAACAACCAAAATTACAACCCAATTCTTTTTTCCTAAGATTTGCAAATACTTGGGTTTGACCTTCCCAAGGCTATGAACCATTTGTCAGTTTCATAATGTTTTTACTTTAGTAGGGTTTTAAAATATTTTCCTACAAACTCTACCTATTTTTTCTCGCCAACATCAATGACAACACAACATAGTTTGTGTAAGTCACTTGTCATGGTTTTGGTGAGTTTTTTGGAATATGTACGTAGAAAAATCATTTTTGTTATATTTTATTTCTTTCGAAAATAATTATGTTGTTATATGTTAGATGAAGGTATTACTTATGTAGTTTTATCTATGGTTGCTTTCATATATGTTATTATTGTGATACTTATTGTTAGATCCATATTTGTTTCTTCATGTGGAGACATTTTAAATTATTGAAATGAATTTTACCTTTATTCGGTGGTTTTAAATTTTTATTTTTATTTTTTTCTTTATTCTTGATGTTATTTTTTTGACAATTTTAAGTAACCTCAAGAGGTGTTTGAATACATCATAAATATAATATACCTATATGGCTTTTTTCATTCTATTTTTTCAATGGAGATCACCCATGCATCTTCTTATCTTTATGGTTGGTTGTCACTAGATTGAATCATGTTTAGGCATTCAATAAGTAGTGCTACAAATTAATGGCCTTAGGTAATAATGACAATCACATCTTTCTACTATTGAAAACTCAATATTCAAACAGTGAGGAATGTGGTGCAAAGAAATTGTATGGTTAAATCACTTTAGTTATGAGTTAATTGATTGTTAACTATTTTGTAGAGGTTGATTGTTTAGAGTAAATCAAAAGTAAAACCACCATAATAGAATAATTTTAAGTAATATCAAGGGGTATTTGAATAAATCATAAATGTAGCATACTTATAGATCTTCTTAATTGTATTAATTAATTGATATTACCTATGCATTCACTTGTCTTTGTGATTGGTTGTCACTAGACCTAGTCATGTTTAGGCCTTCAATAAATAATGTTAGAAATAAATGGTCCTAGGTAATAAAACTCAATTATGATCCTAAAAGAGTGCCCATTTGTTAAAGGGATTTTTGCAACTAAATTTTTAGATATTATTATGTTAGAGAAGTTGTTTGGTGATATTGTTGTACAGTGTATATTTCTACTTGGTAATGATACTAATGCAATGCCCATGTGTTATTAGAGTAATCTCAAGATAAAGCTCCATATTTAGAGGGTTGTGATCCCAAAGAAGTTCAATCCTTGTAATTTATAATTATAGTATGATTGTGGTTGTTTTTGTTTTTCATGTCATGGGGATTCTCGTTAGCATTTTCAAGTTATAAGTTCAAGTCATTTTATAAATGACTCCATTCAATCCCCAAAAAGTGAAGCAAAAGTGATTTTTTAATTATTACTTTGATATGTGCAAAGGATATTTTGTCAAGGGTTTGAATTAACTCTAGAGTTCTATCTAAACGAGTTTTATCTAACCCTCTTTAATAAAACCCCTTAGATGGAACCACTCAAAACTTAAATTATTATTTTTTTTTAAAATTATGTAATTTTAGAAAAAATAAGGATGTCCCAAAAGTGGGACGGGGCTATTGTGGAATCAACCCACAAATACTTCCTCTTGCTTCAACATCTTTAGTACATTATATTTTACCATTGCATTGCAGTCTACCTCTCAAAAACCTTCCTCCTTTTCATCTAAATTATCTATTTTAATAGAGCTTAGATGTTTTGTTCAACTTCTCTACCTTAAATGTAAGTGCAATGCATCCTTAATATTTATAATCTTATTGATCGATGTATCTTGCCACCTTTTTGATCTACTTCACAATGTCTAGCCCTAATGACAATCTTATAAAATTATTTAGTGTATTCCTTTACAATATTCTTCATCTACCTCTAATTTTCAATTCTTTCAATGATTCTAACTAATTTAAATAATGGGGTATAAATCATTTCTTTATTTTTAATGTGGATATCAAAATATGCAAATGGTTTAAACTCTAACACAAACATTAGCATGATTAGTATTTTAAAAGAAAGCATACATTCAACATCCATATGAGATATTTCAACATGCTTCAAAATGCAATCAAATAACAAGATAACCAAAGCATATAAAAACATGAAGTATACCTATCCCATATTGGATTGGTGCCACTTTGATATGAAAAGTGGCCCTTTCCCAACCCTTGACAAGCTCAGTGATCAAAATTCCTTGAAGATGCTATGACAATGAAGTGGACAAAATTAGCTCTCAATGTGAAGAGAGTAACTTTGCTCTAAGTTTTGGATGATAAAAATGAAGGATAACCTCTCTATTTATAGAA
>VDFB02271358.1:819680685-819766006 GCA_007258455.2 Sequoia sempervirens | reverse complement strand
AAATCAATATATCATCAAAGAATACTAACACAAACTTTCTCAAGAACTTCTTAAAAATGGAATTCATCAAACTTTGGAATGTAGATGGTGCATTGGTAAGACCAAATGGCATCACCAAAAATTCATAATGACCATCATGAGTCCGAAATGTTGTCTTACAAATACCTTCCTCCGTAATCCGAATTTGGTGATAACTAGATCTAAGATCTAACTTGGTAAAAAACATAGCTCCATTTAATTCATCTAGCAAATCATCAATGACTGGAATTGGAAACTTATCTTTAATGGTGTATGTGTTGAGCACTCTATAATATGGAAACATGCACCAAGTATCATCCTTTTTACGTACCATCACCAATCACGAGTAAGCACTTTATTATGCCTCTAATGATTCCTTCTAGCATCTCTTTCAACAATTTTTTCTATCTCACTCTTTTTGTATGTGTGGATACCTATAAGGCCTGATGTTCGGTGGTTGGCTCCCTGGGACTAACTGTATGGCATGATCATGATCCCTCTTAGGAGGAAGTCCTTTAGGCATATCTCCAAGAACAACTGAGTGACTATCAATTATAGCTTGCAAATCTGGATGAGTAGGAGCAATAGATTGAGAGACTTCTAATGAACATAGTTGGGCCACAAATCCATCCACTCCTTTCTTAAGCAACTTTTGCATTTGATGAGAGCTTACCATTTGTGGAGATTTTGCCTTCAACCCCCTTAGCTCTACTAGCCTTCCTTCCGATTGAAATCTCATGAATAGTTCTTGGAAGTTCATCTCAATTGTTCCTAATGTAGTAAGCCATTGTACTCCCAAAACAATATCTCCTGCACCCATGGATATCGCATACATTGGAGTATCAAGTTGATAATATCCCATGGATAATTTCTAATGCTACCATTAATTTCCCTCAACAACTAACTCCACTCCACCACATCCTAATCAAACTTCTGTCCTCGAGCTGGATATATATGAAATAATTCTAGGACAGTAGCTAACTTTTTGTTGATGAAATTATGAGTACTACCTCGAGTCGACAACACTGGCATCTTCATTTTTGTGAACCCCACCAATTTCGATTTTGTGGAGTAATCAAAACCCGAGTGCATGATAAGAAATGATTGGTTGAGAATCATGTGATTCCTCATTTTACTCCCTTTCATCTTCTAGTATGGGTTCCTCCTCTTCTTCCTCATTGGGACCTTCAATATAAAACAATTTCTTTTCACTACATTTATGTCCACGACTGTATTTGCTATCACAATTGAAACACAAGCCTTTTGCTCTTTTCTCCTCAATTTGTTGTGGAGTCAAATTAGTAGGTTGTGTTGAATATCCTTTCTCTCTTGTCACATTAGCCCCTTGCTTCTTAGGAATCAAATATTTCTCCTCTACCCTGCGTGCTAAGATAAAAGACTCATTTATGGAACTAGGGCTAAACATGCATTCCTCATGTTGAATGTGATCCTTTAGACCACCCAAGAATAAGTCATTCAGGCTTCCTCCCCTAATTGAGTCCACCCCTTAGGATAGATTTCCGGAATTGTTGAATATAATCCTTAACCCATCCCGCTTTTGTTGAAGTTTAGCTAATGGGTCAAGAAGTTGTCCTGCATGCCATTGCTATATTGTGCTTGGAGTTCCTCTCAGAAAATTGACCTCCTATATCTAAGTGAGCCCTTTTTACCTTTGATATGCAAAATCAAACGATACCAAATGAATTGATCTGGTTCTAAATATAAGGAAGCCATCGTGGACCTTTTGTCCATTTGTTCTGTATTTCAAAAAATTCCATTTCCAGTTTTATCCATGTTATGATCCCACAACAAATCCTATGATATCCACCTTTTGGAAATAAATTCTAGATCCCATAGAGTAATGCTTGTGTTAGTAGGTTAACCTAGAATTCTCACCTTGGTCACTTGAGAACTCCTTTCTTGATTCAGCTATGTAGGTGTTTAACATGTTTCGCATGTCCTGACATATCTCCTCTCACCACATATCTCCTCTTAGGTCACACATATCCATCTTAATTGAGGAAATTTCTTCCTTGACCTTATTTATTTCTTCATTATGAGTAATATCCTCGATTGTTTCACCATCCTTATCAGGAGTCTTCCCCGGAGTGACAACATTCTTTTTACCCCTTGTTGCAGGCCCCGTCATGATGGAAACCACTAATGTTGAAATAAGTCACACAAATGAAATTTAAATTCTCTCAAATTTTTACTGTAATCTCCTTTAGTATGTCTTCAAAAACCCAATAAAAATCAGACTTCAATTCAGCAAGATGTGCGAGATATGTAGATTCCAAAAAAATAGTGTAGAAACCCTAATTCTGCAATAATTCGCTTAATTATACTCCAATTCTTTTAAAATCTGGACTGTAGCTTCTTCAATATGTTCTTCAAAAACCCTTTAAAAGTTAGAAAAAAATTCACCAAAATATGAAAGATATGATCTTCCCAAATTTGCCTCCAAAATTGAGAAAAACCTTGCCTCTATGGTGCCAAGAACCTGGCTCTGATACCACTTGTTATGAAATAACTTGCACAATAGAAGAATATGATATGAAATATGTTGTAAACACTTGATAATAACTGAGAATAACAAGCCACTTCGAGGGGGAAACCTCCAAATATCTCTAATGAGAACACACTTCACACTTGATGATGAAATAAGACTCACAACCTCCTATATATACCTATTTATGCCAAGGATATCACCTAGGCCGACTTAGACACAACTATATAAGACTTAGGCCGACCTAAAAAACTAAATAACAATATACTAATGATAATATGACTTAATAGAGAGTTAAGATAGCCACAAGCCGACTATTCATAACCCGATGTACAATAATATTAAGGGAGTAGCATACCCAATAAAAATCAGACTTCAATTGACAAGATGTGCGAGATATGTAGATTCCAAAAAAATAGTGTAGAAACCCTAATTCTGCAATAATTCACTTAATTCTACTCCAATTCTTCTAAAATCTGGATTGTAGCTTCTTCAATATGTTCTTCAAAAACCCTTTAAAAATTAGAAAAAAATTCGCCAAAATATGAAAGATATGCTCTTCCCAAATTCGCCTCCAAAATTGAGAAAAACCTTGCCTCTATGGTGCTAAGAGATCATGCTCTGATACCACTTGTTATGAAATAACTTGCACAATAGAAGAATATGATATGAAAATATGTTGTAAATACTTGATAATAACTGAGAATAACAAGCCACTTCGAGGGGGAAAACCTCCAAATATCTCTAATGAGAACACACTTCACACTTGATGATGAAATAAGACTCACAACCTCCTATATATACCTATTTATGCCAAGGATATCACCTAGGCCGACTTAGACACAACTATATAAGACTTAGGCCGACCTAAACAACTAAATAACAATATACTAATGATAATATGACTTAATAGAGAGTTAAGATAGCCACAAGCCGACTATTCATAACCCGATGTACAATAATATTAAAGGCGTAGCAAATAGGCAGTATGAAGAATATCTAGTGAAATGGAGAGGAAGGCCTGTGGAACATTCATCTTGGCTGTCTAAGGCAACAGTTGACTGTTTGGATTTTCCTCAACCATCTGAGATGTGACGGGGTCACTTCTCAAATTACCTTGGGTGTCTGATGCAAGAGCATCCAGTGGTATAAGGGCAATCTTGCATCACCTAAAAAAAATAGTTAAATTTCAAGTTTATCATTTTTCAAATGTTTTTACATTTTTAGATACTCTTTTTTTCATATTGAAATTCTCAATTTACGGTTTTTATTTTCTATTCCTAGGTTGAAAGATATTGCAGTTTTAGTTTCCCATATTTGCACTTGAAAATCTTTTGAGTTGGATTTGAGGCACTTAGAGCTTCCGGAATGGCCTCGAAACTTTCCAAAATTGGCATAGTCAATTTCAAGTGCGTTCTTGACTTCGAGACCTTTCCAACGGTTCAAACGATTCATGAATCGGAGCCCCGGATCAAAAGTTATGTCCCTGGGAAGTTGGTGCACTTTCTAGAAGATAAATTGCAAATGTTCTTTTGAAATTTGAACTTCAAATTGTAATATTCGGCGCCAAACTGCCTAAACTCAAATTTTAATGTTGTTTTGGCTCCAAACTAAAGAAGAGCTCTATTTATGAGCGGGTTTCTAATATTTTTGGGGAACTTTTTTTGGGGACAAGCTCGCATATTGCGAAAGGGTTATTCGGTAGCTTTCTATAGCTTGCATGTGCTGTAGAACTTGGGGATTTGAGATCCTCTGCATGTAAGAAGCTCCATTTTCTGAATAATAAAATTATTCTCTTGTTTGTGGGTTATTTTTTGTGTCTCGGGTTGCGCCCTCATCAGACATGTTATTATGGAATCAACCCACAACTACTTCCTCTTGCTTCAACATCTTTAGTACATTATATTTTATTATCCTCTTGCTTCAACATCTTTAGTACATTATATTTTATCATTGCATTGCAATCTACCTCTGAAAAACCTTCCTCCTTTTCATCTAAATTATCTATTTTAATAGAGCTTAGATGTTTTGTTCAATTTATCTACCTTAAATGTAAATTGCAATGCATCCTTAACTATTTATAATCTTATTGATCAATGTATCTTGCTACCTTTTTGATCTACTTCACAATGTCTAATCCTAATGACAATCTTATAAAATTATTTAGTGTATTCCTTTACAATATTCTTCATCTACCTCTAATTTTCAATTCTTTTCACTAATTCTAACTAATTTAAATAATAGGTATAAATCATTTCTTTATTTTAATGTGGATGTCAAAATCTGCAAATGGTTTAAACTCTAACACACACATTAGCATGATTAGTATTTTAAAACAAAGCAAACATTCAACATCCATATGAGATATTTCAACATGCTTCAAAATGCAATCAAATAACAAAATAACTAAAGCATATAAAAACACGAAGTATACCTATCCCATATTGGATTGGTGCCACTTTGATACGAAAAGTGGCCCTTTCCCAACCCTTGACAAGCTCAATGATCAAAATGCCTTGAAGATGCTATGACAATGAAGTGGATAAAATTAGCTCTCAATGTGAAGAGAGTAACTTTGCTCTAAGTTGTGGATGCTAATTACAAAGAGAAGCCTTTCATTTATAGAAAGACAAGATGGAAGAATGAGCAAAATGGAGCAAAGTGGGACTAAGCTTGAGCCAATGACAAGATGCCACTTGTCAAGAGGTGAGAGGATGAAGGGTGAGCACATTTTGATGAATGTGCCCATAAATGCAATTAGTTGAAATTTGAAATTAGTGAAATGACAAGGTGGAGGGACAGTCAAATGGAGTTATGGCCACTTGGCTCAAGGCAAAAGGACTTGTTAGATGAAATAAATGCCTTGTTGGAAGGACTCATCCCATTTGGAGGGATTTTCAAATTTGGAGGAATATTCCCTCAAAGATGCCAAGTTGAGAGAAAATGAAGATTTAATAAATTAATTAAATTGATTTATTTGTGCAAGTGGGAAAAGCTAGAGGTTGTGACATGGATTAAGATTGGATTTAATTATGATTTGATTAAATAAGAGGAGGTTGGGTGATTTGACAAATTTGACTTAGATTTTAGAATTTAAATAAATCAAAGTTGAAAGGAGAATGATTTAGAATTAGTTAAATAAAGATTTTGATTTATTTGACTAAAGGGGATGATGTTAGTGATTTAATTAAATGAAGAACTTTAGAAGTTAATTAAATAAGATTTATTTATTTAATTAAAGAGGCATTTTAGGATAAAATAAAATGATTTATTTAATCAAAAGAGGATAATGATATAATCAAATAAATTTGATTTATTTGATTAACAAAGGAATTAAGATGAATTAATTAAATGGTTAATAGATGGCTGATTAAAGAAGAATCAAAGTTAGTTGATCAAGATATTTTTCATGTCTACATTTTGCTCCTCTTTGAAGCAATGCACTTGTTGTGTTGGTTCAAAGAATAAACTTACCACGATCAAAATTCAAAAAAATTCTATTTTTTTTCAAATGCCCTAGCAAAAAGAAATATGGTACATTGCCCCCTTGAGAGATTGAGCGAAAAGATTCAATTTGAGGATCGATCTCGTGATAAAAAGGTTCAAGATGAACATATGGATGGTTATGATGATGATGCAAATGAGATGGTTTTAAGATGCTTAGAATAATCAATCTATATTATCCTAAACAACTTAAATGATGATATACTGTGTTTGAGATGGATGATGTGATGATGCCTATATTATTATGCAATGGATGTTTTATGCAAATATATGGTTTATGAGATGCTTAGAATAACCAATCTATATTATGCAATGATGAAATGCAATGCATGCGAGATGATCAATGTTTCTTATATGATATGATATGATATGCAGATGGTTTGTGGATGTAGGATGGATGCATTAGCGATGACGATCAACTGCTAGTGCAGAGAGAAGAAAGAAGAAATGAGATGATGACAAGAGGATTCAACAAGCCAACTTTATGATGATGAGAGATGGATGATTTGCTTATCAGGAATTGGGACTTTATATTTGATAACACACATAGACATGATGCATCAAGGTATAAAGAACCAAGATGGCATTGCACCTAGTGTGATGGACTTTGACTCAACAATTAGATAGGAGTACTCTTGTTCACGCCTGACATACGAAACCTCATTTAAAATGCAATTCAGATATTTCAAACATCTTGAACCAAAACATAGAAAGGCTAGCCTTCCTATGTGGTCAACAAGATACCTAAAACATCCTCCCTACACCCAAACAAAGCACGCATGACAAAGGTTATAGTACAAGAATATCCAACAAGCACAACAGATAAAAAGATAATGATCATTGCCCCATTCCTATCTTTCTAAATCCTTTCATTTGGAATATTATCGAGAGGTCATCGAAATGAGCACAATAAGATAAGTCAAAAGAAAAAAGATAAAGTAAACAAACAAGCTAATATTCTTCATACCTCTAACCAAAAAGAAATATGTTTTTAAGGATAATAACTGAAATGATTTCCAATAGATAATGCCCATTGTAGGAAGGATACATCCTAGGACATGTTAGTGGATGGTAGCACGTCGTTTCATTTATCCAAAGTGTTCTTTCCAATAAATAATGCCCATTGTAGGAAGGATACATCCTAGGACATGATGTTATCAAATGATTGATTTGGGACTGATTGGACGATAGGTTATTGACACAAAGAGTTGACCAACTTGTTTACGTATTGACCTAGACCTTAGACTTTGACATTTTGAGTTTTTTCTTTCAATCTGCTAGACTTGTTCCTGATTGTTTTACCAAAGGTTGAGGACGACGATTGTTTATTATGAGTGATGTTTATTGCGGGTGAAGGTGAGATGAGGATGAATGGATTTTTCAAATATTTGGATTTTTTGGAGTTTTCTGAATTGTTTTGAGGTTGTTTTTGGTATTTTCAAGATTTTACAAATGTTTTAATTTTTTGAATTTTTAAATGTTTTGGGATTTTCTGAGATTTTGACCAAGAGACTAACCTAAAGACCTATCCTAGGGGCCTTGGGGGTTGATCAACAAATTATCCTTGCCTACATTATACATGCAGAGACCACGTAGTTTGACTAACACAGACTCGATTATTGATGAGATATGAACAAATGGACTACCAGTTTATTATGACGAACTCCTAAAGGACTGACCTAAATGTCTCGAGGGATGATCAAAAATCAACCTTGCCTACGTTCAAGGCTCAGAGACCCGTAGTTCGACAAGATGACTCCGTTTTTGACTAACTTTTTGACATGTTTTTGGATTTTTGGATTTTTTATGTTTTTGAATTTTTTGATTTTTTGATTTTTTGATGTTTTTTGATTTTTTGATTTTTATGAACCTCAAGAATATACACGAATCTGATTCGATGAGAACATGCCCCCAATGTGAAACAATAGACTACTTCAATAAAGGCAAAACAAACTGACCTTGAGAATGGGTCGAGCAGTATTTTGAGGGATCATGACACAAATGCAGGATCAAGCTATGATGTGGACGCAAATGGGTGATGGATGGAAATATGGAATGTGGTGGATGATGGAAGCGTAATGGATGGATGATGCAGAACAAGCCATGAAGATCCTGGTGGATGGAAAGAGCTTATTTACACAAGGCGCCTGTTTGCCAGGTTTTCACCAAGGTACTTGTCCAAAGCTCCATTGAAGTGGTTTTCACTAGACAATTTTTTCTCTTTACTATTTTTGATCATTTTTCTGATTTTTTATTTTTTATTTTTTATTTTTTATTTTTTTGTTGTCACCAAAATGTCTGTTTGTCAAGTTTTCATCAGGGTGACCATTTTTCAGGACATTTTCTGATTTTTTGGTATTTTTGGTTCTATACCTTGAAAGATTTAGGCATAAAACTTTTTGAGATGGGAGTTGTTCATGGGATCTTGCAGAGGCTCGCCTTCCGATGTTGACAACTGATATGCCCCTGACTTGTAATTTGTTGTGATGACAAATGGTCCTCACCAATTGGGTTCAATTTTTCCTTTGTTATCTAGATTAGGGATGTTCTTCTAATTCTCTTTTAGCACCAGTTCTCCAACTTGGAAAGTCCTGCTTTTGATCCTCTTGTTAAAACTTTGCTTGAGTCAATTTTGATATACTTGCATGTGGTTCAATGCCTCCATCTATCATTCATCTAACAGTTCTAGCTCATTCAGTCTTGACACCCAGTATTGCTCATCTATGATGAGGTTCTGCAATGATATTCTTAATGATGGGAGCTTGATCTCAATGGGTAATATGGCTTATGATCCATAGACTAAGGAGAATGGAGTGGCACATGTGGGTGTGCGAATGCTGGTTTGATAGACCCAAAGGGTAGGATTTAGCTACAAGTGCCAGTCACAGCTAGCATCCTTGACCATTTTCTTAAGGATTTTCATAATGGTTTTATTGGTGGCCTCAACTTGGCCATTGCCTTGGGGATAATATGGGGTGGAGAAGTGATGTCGGATCTTGAATTTATCACATAATTCACGAACATCCTAATTTTTGAAGGGTGTCCCATTATCTGCGATAATGGCTCGTGGGACACAATAGCGGCATATGAGATAGTTCAGGATGAACTTTGATATCTGCTTCCCATGTATATATGTCATTAGTATAGCTTCCACCCACTTGGTAAAGTACTCAGTGGCGGTTATGATAAATTTGTGGCCACTGGATGAGGTGAGGGTTATTTTTCTAATGAGATCAAGCCCCCACTGCGAAAAGGGTCATGGTGTGATAATGGGATGGAGCTCTTGAGTTGGAGCATGGATGAGATCTCCATGCTATTGACACTGCAAGAATTTCCTGATGTAGTCATGTGCCTCTCTTTCCATGGTGGGCCAATAGTACCCCGTCCTCAACAGTTTCTTGGCCAAGGTCATACCACTTGAATGTGAACCACATATGTCATTATGTACCTCAGTTGAGGTGGTCAATGCCTCCTCAGCATTTAGACATCGTAACAGGGTTCCCTCTATACTCCTACGATAAAGAGAGTCTCCTAGGATAACGAAGTAGGAGGACTTTTTGGCAAAGGTTCTTTTTAGGCTCGAAGGTAGGTCAACAAGTAAGACTCCTATTCTTAGATAAGTATATATGTCGTGGTACCAAGGATCACTAGGACCAACAATTTCACACACAAATTTTGACTTTGGTACCTCGAATGCAAGCACGAGAAGCTGTTCTACCAAGAATTCATGTTTTGGGACATTGCGAGGGATGTCCAGTAGGGATCCAATCATTGCCATGGCGTCTGCTGCTCTGATGTTTGCTCTAGGAATCTGCTCAAATGTGATCTCAATGAATGATTCCTTGAGACTTTCTACCAACTTTTTGTATGGAGTCAGCTTATCATCTTTTGTTTGGTACTTGTCATTCACTTGATTGATTATCAGCTGGGAGTCTCCATATACCCTGAGGGCCATGATGTGCCACTGCACGGCTATTCTGAGACCTATGTTTAAAGCCTCATATTTTGCAATGTTGTTAGTGCAGGGGAATGCCAACTTGTAGGATCTAGGTATGCAGTCCCCCTATGGGGTGATGAATACACCAGCTCCTGATCCATGCTATGTGTATGAACCATCAAAGTAGAGTTTCCAGTGGTCGGCTATGTTGATATTGAAGATGGATTCATTTGGAAACTCTAATATGAGTGGATTCTCTTAATACATGGGTGCTTCTGCAAGCTAATATGTGATTACTTGGCCTTTGATTTCTTTCTGTTCCACATACTGAATGTGGTATTCAAATAGAATCATGACCCACTTGGTCATCCTTCCTGTGAGCATTGCCTTTGATAATAGGTACTTGAGGGGGTCAATTTTGGTGATGAGTTTAATTTTGTGGGCCAACATGTAGTGTCTAAATTTTTGTGAATCAAAAACTACTACTAGACATGATTTTTCAATGAATGAGTAGTTTAACTCATGCCCGACCATTGTGCGACTGATGTAATAGATGGCCCTCTTTGTCCCATTTTCATCGTGTTGAGCCAAAAGAGCACCAAGGGCTGCTAATATTGTTGATATGTAGAGAATGAGAAGCTTTCTTGGGATTGGTGGCATGAGGACTGAAGGTGTGAGCAAATATTCTTTGATTTTGTTAAAGGCTTCATCACACTAGTCATCTCATTTGTACGCTACTCCCTTGTGAAGGAGGTGAGAATATGGGTTTTTCTTGTTTGCTAGTTGTGCTATGAATCTACAGATGGATTGAAGCCTACCTTGGAGGCCTCTCAACTATTTCAATGTTTTGGGTGCCTCCATCTCAAGGATTTCTTTTACCTTGGCGAAATCTATTTCAATACCCCTCATTGACACTATGTATCCCAGTAGCTTTCCTAATTGTACGCTGAAGACACTTCTTTGGATTTAAGTGGACCTTGTATTCCTCTAGCTTGTTGAAAATAGCACTCAAGGTTGTTATGTGATCTCTCCTCTTTCTAGATTTTTCTATTATGTCATCAACGTAATCTTCAACAGTTTTGTGGATCATGTCATGAAAGATTAACGTCATGGCTCTTTGGTAGGTGGCCCCAACATTCTTTAGGCCGAATGGAATCATGTTCCAGTAGTAGGTCCCCCATGGACAAGTGAAGGTCATTTTGTGTTGGTCTTCTTTGGCAATCATTATTTGGTTGTATCCAAAGAAATCGTCCATTAGAGAAAGCATTTCATGTCCCGTCGTCATGTCCACTATCATGTCAATGTTAGGCAACAGGAAATCATCTTTTAGACATACTTTTTTTAAGTCTCTAAAATATGTGCAAATTCAGATGCCCCCATCAGGTTTTGAAACATGTACCAAATTTGATACCCACTCCAGGTAGTCAGTTGGTCGTATGAATCCTGCATCAAGTAGCTTCTTTAATTCCATCTTGACTAACAAAGAAATATGAGGATGCATTTTCCTGAGGTTTTGTCTAATGGGATTTGCTTTAGAGTAGACTGCTAGGTAATGGACCACAATCTTTGGATCGAGCCCAGGCATGTCAGCATAGCTCCATGCAAAATTAACCTGTCTCTCCTTTAAGAAGGTTGCTAGGAGCTCTTGTTCCTTTGATAGTAATGACTCAACATAGAATGTGATGTGTGGGGTCTCCTTTATTCCCAAGTTGACTGGGTTGCATTTTTCAGCTAGAACCGTTGACTTTTCCTGATGTAGAGCTCTGAGAGGAAGATTGAATCCCCTATCCTTGGGTGCCTCAAAGAGGTTTTCACCATTGGACGTGTCTTTTCTTTTTACTATTTTTGGGTTAGAGAGTACCACAGTGTGGTTTTCACTCAAGGACCTAGAGATTATTCTCAATTTTTTGCTTTTGCGACTAATGGATTCAATCATTTCCCCATAGTATGCATGTGTGTCTAGCTTGATGATGAATCTCGCTTTATGATCCCCACATGGAATATTATCTCGTAGTCCCATGAATTCTGAGAGTGCTTCATCATTTTTAAATGTGTCTAGAATTGGTAGTCCTTATTGGTCATAATCGATGAGTTGTGGGTAAACTAGATGGATTTCATGGTTTTGATTGGTTGTCTCAAATGACATGGTACTAAGCATAAGGATAGAGGAATTTTTGAAGAGCCTAGGTAAATCAGTTATGGCATCTTCCTCATCACTACTACTACAAACATCGGTTATGTCGAATGTGAAATTATCTATGCAATGTCGAATGTGAAATTATCTAAGGGAAAACCAGTAGATACGGGCAATTGAAGGGCGGTTGTCATTTGCTGAGGAGTTTTGACCTTCTTAACCAGAGGATTTCAACCATTTATGGTTATACTCAGAGGGGTACATCCAAGGCCAAGATTTTTCATTCGCCTCTTAGGAATAATAGGTATTAGAAGCCCGTTGTCATTTTGGCCAAGCCTTTTGTTTATGTCATAGCCCATGGCGAGCATCATTTGTAAACCCTTACTGTTGTCATCCATAGGTAGATTGGTTGCTGGTCTATTATCTTGGTATAGGAGATGGGATGGGTCCTTTCTATTATCTCTTGACCTAGATCCCCCCAACTTCAGAAGTTGGAAGAGCCTGTTGTGAATGTTTGGGATGATGAATCATCATTTGATTGTGGTCGTCCCCATGACCTAGGAGATTGTGGTAACTCTCCTACTATGAAGGCATTCTTTGGGATTGTATAGTGTCCACACCCATTATCCTGGATAATAACCTTAATATCGGAGATGGCAGGGATGGTGGGTGTCTCTGTCGCAAAAGTGGAGGCAAGAGTAGTTGGGTCAATGTATGGGGTAGATGGGCCTTCATCATTCTTTGGCACTTGGGGGATTTTGTAATATTTGGCTTCTAAGCTCTTGCAATAAGAAAATGGTTCGAGATCCCCATGTATAGTGACCGCCTAGCCTTGTTATGTGAATTTCACACACTGGTGGAAGATTGATGCCACTTCTTGCATCCAATGGATCCACGAACATCCCAAGAGAATATTGTAAGGCAAATCGAGGTCAAGGACCTGACAAGTGGTTTCCATAATTGTTGGTCCTACTTGGACAGGGAGTTGGATAGTGCCCTAAGACACTCTCTCTTGATCATCGTACACCCTAATTGTGAGGCCTTCACCTTTTTTAATGGAATCTTCCGAGATTCCTAGATTCTTTATTAGCTTGAGGGAACAAATGTTTAAACCTGCACCTCCATCCACCAAAACCCTCTTGACTTTGTTCTTATATATTAGGACCTCCAGATGGAGCACGCGATTGTGAGATGGTTGGGCAGGAAAGTCTTGATCAAAGAATGTGAGAAGATTTGGGGTAATAATATTTCTGACCATAGCTTGGAATTGTTCGGTATCAAGATCCATGAAGACAGCAGATGAGGCTAATGCTTCTTCAAGGATATTTTTATGGGCATATGATATCTTCAGTAACTCCATGATGGATATTTGAGTTGGGGTTCTTTTCAATTGATCAAGGACATTATAGCCATTGGGAACGAATCTTGAGTTGAAAGCGAGTCATCTAGGAGGCTGAGATGACCCTGCGATGGTGATTTTCCCAACTCTTGTGGTGACTCCACAATCAGTGTGGGATCCTTTGATGGTGATAACAGAGCAATACTCGTCCAAGGATGCGACAACATGTTGTATACATGATTGAAACTTTTGAATGTTCCCTTCCCTTTATCGTTGTTATTGTTCCCTTTATTGTTATGATTGGGCATTAGATTCGTGTATATTTTGAGATTTTGATTTCCAGCTGGCTGCTCCACTTTTATGATTTTTTGATCAACAAGATCCCATATTAGGTTTTTTAACCTCATGTAACTATTAGTGGTGTGCCCTTTGATTTTGTGAAAGTCACAGAGCTGGTTTTTGTTGTACCAGGGTGGTTTCACTTCTGGTTCCTTGTAATTTTCATAGGTGGGAGCCTTGATGAGGTTTTCGTTTATCAATTTCTTCATGATGACCTCAAGTGGTTCTCCAAGGGCCATGTACTTCTTGGTGGGATTTTTGTTTCATGGGGGTGGTCCCTCTTGATTATTTAGGTTATTAACTTGATTGTTGGTTGGTGTTGTGATACTGTGTTAGTTTGGGTGTTGTTTTGATCATTGTTTTGCGATTGTTGGTAGGTTTGGTTGTTTTGCCTCAGAGCACTGATCATGACCTTAGCATCAACCACACCATTGTTTGTGACATTTTTTTCCTTTCCCATGTGTGAGGTTTCTCGTTATAGCTGTTGGATGGGCAATTTTTTTGTTGTTCTAGATATGTGGGTGTCCCTCCTTGTGGAATAAGGGCTCATTCAATGTTAAGAACCTTAGGGATCAATTGATCGTATGTGGTGATCCCTTGCACCTTGAGATGGAATGTCAAGGCTTCGTCGAGGTTGGAGATGATGGTGCAAACTTGTTCTTCTGGAATGACCCATTTTCTCCTATTGTCCTTGGATTGCCATCATTGCAGGAAGGAAGAAAATGATTCATTCTTTCCTTGTTTAAGAGTTGATATTTCCTCGAGACTGACATTCATATTGATATTAAATGCGTAATTTTTTATGAATGCATCCACTATCTCTTATAACTTCTTGATGCCAAGAGGAAGGCAAGAGAACCAATCCATGGCATGGCCAACCAAACTTCTAGGAAATAGTCACATCAGATAGGTATCGTCGTATGTGACTTCCATGTAATGAACTTGGAATTCCTTGATGTGATCTTCGAGGTTTCCTGTCCCATGATATTTATTGAATTTGGGGATCTCAAATCCCTTTGGGAACAGTTTCATTACAAGGCTCATGTCAAATGGATAGGGACGCATGTTGTGGGGTGCCTTTATGGTTTTCTCTGATTGAAGATCAAGTACTTGTTGTGAGAGTAACTTGATCTATGTTGCTACATCGTTTTGCGGATCAGGGGGTAGGATGAAGGTGTTATGTGGTGGTTCACTTGTTGGAGGGATGGGTGGATTGGTTGGTATGTTGGTGGATGATGCTTGCACATTTTATTGCACCAAGTATGCTTGTACTTGTTGTATCAACAATGTTTGTTGTTGATCCTATTGTTGTTGCGCTAATAGTGCCTATTGTTGAGCTTCTTGTTGTTGTTGCACCAACAATGCTTATTGTTGGGTTGTTAGTTGGGTTGCTTCTTACTACTCTTGGTATTGTTTCAGCGTGTGTTAGTATGCTTCTTGTTGAGATGCTTGTTGTTGTGCGAGGTACTGTGCTTGTGCTTGTGTCTGTGCCTATTGAGCTTGGTATTGGGCTCAAGCTTGCGCTTGTGCCTATGCTTGGGCTTGTGCTTGTTGGGAAGCTTGTTGATGTTGTAATAGGGATTGGGCTTGAAAAACCTTCTGTGCTTGTTGTGCGACTAGAGCAACTTGCATTGCTTGTGCTACTTGAGTGGCTTGCGCTGCTTGAGTGGCTTGTGCTGCTTGAGCGACTTGTGCTACTTGAGTGGCTTGATGTGCAGCTAATTGTGTTTGTGCTTGTTGAGCAGCTAGTTGTGTAGCTTGTTAATTTTGGATTTGTTGAAGTGCCTTTTGATAGGTAGCTTGTTGAGCAACTTGTAATGCAATGCTATATTGGCTTGATGTATTTGTATTTGGTGGTGGAGGTGGTGGTGGTGGCGACGACGGATTTGGTATAGTGTTTTTTGTTGTGGTGAGAGGTATTGTCGTATTGATGATTGGAATTTGGGTGGTGGAAGGTGTGATCGATACGCTTGGTCCTTAAGAGACCATGTTTTGGGATACTTGGGGGATGGTTGTTGATGTGATGGTGGTGGCTTGTGTTATCAGGATGGTTGTCATATGTTGTTACGATGTTGATGACAAGATGGAAGGATTTTGTATGATATATTGATTAATGATTGGAGGGTTGATTTGATTTTGTTGATTGATGTTTGGTAAAGGGGGAAGCCCTAAACTGAGAGGTGATGTGGATATTGATGGCAAGGTGGGGAGTGGTGGAAAAGTGAGTGGCATACTCTCTTGGGGGAATGATGAAGATGTAGTGTCAAAGATGCCCCCTAGTCCAAATAAGTTTTCCTCTCCTTGTGAGGTTATGGGGAGAGAAGTTTTAGGTGTTGCACAAAATTATGATGATGGGTCATTAGGATCATGGAAGGTGAGGGGGACATATGGATGTGATAGATTTTGTGGGATGGATTGCCCCAAGATGGTATTTGCGTCCAAATCTTGATTATTCACAAGGGGGTGTTTGTAATGAATTAAGAAATGCACTCCCTTTGTTAACAATGGGTTGGGTTGGAGCAATGGATGATGTAATTTTGGGGATGGGTTGAGTGATGCTTTGGAATGGAGGTGTAGATGATATTGGGGGCATGGATGAAATTGGAGGCATGACCCCAAAAGGTGGTTCCACAATGGTACTCACATCGAAATCGGAAGGGAGCTTAGCCCCTTGTTTTTATAATTCAATCATGTATAGTGAGGGATTGAGTCTCATCATGATGTTAATGATTCTATGATTCTCAATATTCTGGACCATCTGAATGATCTCATCTTGTGTCATCCCGAAGGCATTATTGGTGATATCCTCTACTTGGACACCTTCCTCTTGATGGTCTTGCAAAAATGGAGGAAGGTTAATTGTGAGACTACTAGACCCAATGGGATTCATTTTGGGAGCGGTCTGACTCAAGTCACTTGAAGTAGATGTTTCTTTGTTGGTCTCCATGTCCTTCTTGTGTTGTGATCTAGTTTGCACCATAAAATAGGGATCAATTTTCAAGAATGTAAGAGATGAATATCTAATTATTTGGATTGATCTAAATTTTAGGTACAAAAGAGAAAATTTAGGATGATTTAAGGATCAAAGGTATGATGGTGAAATGTGTGAAAGGAGGATGATATGGATGATTAGAACTCTTGAGAAATCTTGAAGGATATGTTAAAATTTAGGACTTGGATTTGATGTTTGATGTTTGATTTGAGATTAGATTAGATTTGGATAGTAAACTCATAAACTCTAAGAGGTTGGATATTGTCCTAGAGTAAATTTGTCCTCAAGATGCTAATTTGACTAAGTGTGAGAAGAAGGATTCATATAAACACACCTAACCAAACAAGATGATTTTTTATTGGATTTTGATTTTGGATAATGAACTCCTAAACCCCAAGATGTTAGATGTTATCAAGGGATAGACTTGTCCACAAGGTTTGATAATTTGACTAAATATGTGGAGAAGGATGTATCTACACACATCTAATCAAACAAGATGATTTGGATTTGTTTCAAATGATTTTCCCAAAGTTTAATATGGAGGATTTTTTCCAAGATTTTCAAGAGTTGATGGTGAGATGATTTTGGTTTGATGTTTGTAAGATGAATGGAGGTTTGATTTGATCCTATATGTACCTAAAAAGAATCTTGCTTACAAGACCTCAGTTTTAAAGAACATGCTTTACTCTAAACAAGGTGTTCAAATTCCTAAAAAATATTTGGATTTTTTTGATAAAAGAACACATACAAATTGGGATTGTTTCTTAAAGCTCTTCTATAAAAGTTAAAAAGCAGTCTTTGTCTGAATTTGTATAACATTGAGAGATGCTTTTGATGATCTTTTGGACTAAGAGATTTTGACTTTGATTTTGGGATTTTGATCTTGCATGAAATCATTTGAGACACATGTGTGGGGTTCAATTGTTTTTAGCTTTGCTTAGTGAGTTCTTTTTCCACAAACAATTCTTGATTAGGTTTTGAACTAGATGTCTAATGTCTTAACTTCTTATCATTCCATAAAGTATATCATATGGAACTTCAATGAGATCAAGGCAAACGTTACCTATTGTTAATTGTAGTAAGTAAATTGAGATGTAAATCCAAATGTTTAGAAACCTCTAAGGATAGAATCCCTAGGGAAAACAATAACACTTGAATTTTGTGAAAGATATTTGCTTCCTAAAGGGTTTGAAATTTGATGACAAATGTTGAATGTTTGTTTTCCCAATGTTTACAAGCAAGCAAAGTGTTTTGATTTCAAGAACAATCACAACCCTATGGATATGAAAGACTGTATTTGTTGAATCCCCACTTGGACAAGTCCAACTACGCCTACTTTCAGCGAATGGTTAGATGCTTGACCACACAAGGTCCCCCTTATAGTGCACTCGCTTCTCAGGTCAGCCAAGCATCAGTACCCATGAATCTCCCATGGCATACTTTCCATTTCTACTAAAAGTCGTAAAAGTGTGGGGCGGCTTTAGAAAGACCGTTCTTGCACCAAAAAATAGATCAAGGATTTTGACCTTTTCTAAACAAGGGTTTTAATGTAGGCATTCTGTTCGTGGGGGACCATCCATGCAGTGAGATTGTTTCCCTTCTCATTAGAATAATCCTCTTGATATTGGTCTTTGTTTCAATATCCACACTTATATCTCGGGTGGAAGTTGCTTGGCTTTAGTGTGTTCTCGGTTGGGTCGTTCCCTTGGGTGAGTACTTTTTCCCACAAGGCAGGCCCTCTAAGATTACAAAAAAGGCAAGCAAACATATTTGTAACTCTATCAATCTTTGTTGTGAACCAAAGAGAGAGAATGTATGCAATATGCTCCACTCACACTCGCAAGATTTGTTCAATTTTAAAATCCAAATTGAAGTGTGTGGGTAATTACTTATGCAATTTAATGTCACCAAAAGGCCTTTTGATTCTCAAGATTGCCATGAGGTGCAAGAGAGGCACATACGTCCTTTTAATGATATTACTTTGAGTAAGTAATTACAAGACAAATAAGCACTTGTTCATTTTAAATCCACAAAGTAATTATTTGATTCTTTTTAGTGCACCAAAATGAAATATGAAATTTTCCTTGTTCAATTGTTAATCCTCAAACCAAATCTAGTAAGTTTGTCTAAATTTCTTTTTAAGTTATTTGTAGCAGAAATTGAAATGTTCTTTTTAGATCCCCAAAAAGATGTGAGTTGATTTAAAATAGAAAACTAAAGCATATAATGAAAGTTCTTAGCATTTAAAAACGCTTTATCAACCCCAAATTTAATTCTCAATTCTCTTTAACTCCAAGATTCTTCCAAAGATCACTTCTTATGCTTCAATGTTGCAAGTCTTTTGCACGAACGAAATCACTCCTCCTTCCTTTTCCTATTTCATCACAAACAAGATCTATTTTAATGTCAAATACAATAAAATAAAATTTGGAATTTTAAATCTAATCAGATAACAAGGTTGTAATTTATGATCAAACTTAACACCAAAGCACTTGTATTGGTTTATTCAATGCGTGCAACAAAAATTCAAGTAAATAGCATTAAAAGTCAACTTTGAAATTTGAGTATTCAAAAAATGAAATAATGACATTTACTGCCCTTGCTAGAGATCACTTGCAAACAATCAAAATCATATTTATGAGAAAGCCCGAGACTTATACTTTGACATTAAGACACATGGATCCTCAGATCTTTGCAACAAGAATTGACAATTTCCCAAAACAAAGTATTTATGTCGATAGTTCCTTTGGTTTATAAATTACTTCATCATAAATCATTTTTTTATTGATAATGAATCGTTAAACCATTTAACCAACTAGAAACTACCCTAAGACATTCACATTATGATATTGCAATCTTTGTTTTACTGAGAAAAAGAAAGTACTCAAAAAGCGTTCAGGAAAAAAGAATCCTTGTATTGTGATTTGAATTTCAAATTTGTGTACCTTTTATACAGAAATGACACTCACTAAAAGATGCTATGACTGACAAGTATGTATGCAAATTGTTCAATGCCCACACTGCCCGAGGAGGATTATTCAAACTACAACAGGCCAATACAATAGTGCCCTTCTAGAATTGATGTTTAGGGAGCTTCTAGTGGAAAAATAGCTTCGATTCAACTTTAAATGCCACACCATAATGTTATTTCAAAATATTTTTAAAAGTAAACATGAATGGTAGGTGGGTTGCGTATGGGAGCTTTCAAAATGCCATAAATATCTTGATCTTTAGGTGGAATTTTTATTATGCCATAAATAGCTCGATTTGGTCCACCTTTGAAATCTTTAGTAACCATTCATTATTACATTATAAAATTATTCATCCAAAAAATATCCAAATTGTTTAATGGTTCCTACAAAAGTAAGCAATCGACAAAAGTTCCACTATAGGAAAAAGCAAAAGCAAAAGAAGTGGTCTCAAAAGTTACAACACATGACAAGGCATTGTGTTCATATTGTTGATAGAAGAAAATTTTGTTATGAAATAACCACTCAACCATATGCATATGCAAAGTGACCCATCTTTGGAAAAGTAAGAGTTGCAGACAAAAATAAATAAAGCAAACTTGTATAAATGTGCACTATACTTTATCATATTATGAAGGTGTTCTTAATAGTCCAGTCGACCATGAAGCCAACTGGTACAAATTCTCTTTATGTACTCTTACATTATAATACTCTACTCGGCATTTATTTCAGCATCCTCTCTACCACGAGAAACTCTTTACTAGAACAAAAGTGAAAATCGAGAAATAAAAAACTAGGGAAACATATTTTGATAGCAATGTACCAGTGAAGTGGTAGCACAAGTTTTTAGCCAGCGCCATTGAAAGTTGGGCCTCTGGAACTCCACGATTGTCAGAGCATTTGGAACTCCTCTTTAGGCGCTATTTTGCAGTCATGTTTATTGTTGTTGTGATGGGCAAGTCTTTTGGAATCCTGGGTTATCTACAAAGCCATCAATGTGAGGAAGAAAATGGGTATTAGATGCTTCACACTGTCAAGGTTGTTTACTATTTTCAATCACAAGCATCATTATCATAGATGTGGAGGCTTGTTCTGCAACAATTGTCAACAAATAAAAGATAGAGGATTTTTGTAAGTTGTAGTTGAAACTATTTGAATAGACTTGTATCCAAAATGTGGACAAGACACACATCTATTAATAATATGCCTCAATGATATGGAATTAAATGGACAATGAAGGAACTTAGACTAGGCACGCATTCAATCGGATAATGTTGATGCCACAATGATTTTCAATGTCTGCTTTCAACTTAAAAAATATAGCATAAATTGCGCTTTCACATATACAAAAGAGTTAGAAGTTTTGTCTATTACTAACACAAAATGGATCATTATTAACACTTGTATGCAGATCTAAACATAACGTAGTAATGATATAGCAGATAGTCTTTCAAAATGTATCATAACGCATCATTGATATCTACCAGAATGATCATATGTAATGCATATATAAGGTAGATGTACGTAGATTTTTGATAAAGATAATAACCTAGAGAATATGGAAAGTCATAACATAGAGAATGTAATAATATGACCTAGAAAATATGAAATATACTAGAGAGAATATGATATCAATAATGCATGTATCAATAACACAAAGCATATGATGTAATACACGTATCAACAGAGAAATCGATCACTATGTCAAGTGACTCATCAGGGAAATCATAAGAGGCTTTAGTTGTATCTTTACCTATTTATAGCATAATATCAAAGGCTTAAGGCACACTTTGCACCAAAGATTATCATATTCATAAAATGTTGCCAAAGACATAAAGAAATGCATCTACTCCATAAAACCTATGAGAACCTGTACCAAGATAAATTAAAGACTTCTACCAAGCAACACAAAAAAAAAGAAAAAAGAAAAATAAGGGAAGGCCCTCCTTCTAGCGCCATTATGTGGATGTCAAAATCTGCAAATGGTTTAAACTCTAACACACACATTAGCATGATTAGTATTTTAAAACAAAACAAACATTCAACATCCATATAAGATATGTCAACATGCTTCAAAATGCAATCAAATAACAAAATAACTAAAGCATATAAAAACATGAAGTATACCTATCCCATATTGGATTGGTGCTACTTTGATATGAAAAGTGGCCCTTTCCCAACCCTTGACAAGCTCAATGATCAAAATGCCTTGAAGATGCTATGACAATGAAGTGGATAAAAGTAGCTCTCAATGTGAAGAGAGTAACTTTTCTCTAAGTTGTGGATGCTAATTACAAAGAGAAGCCTTTCATTTATAGAACAACAAGATGGAGGAATGAACAAAATGGAGCAAAGTGGGACTAATCTTGAGCCAATGACAAGATGCCACTTGTCAAGAGGTGAGAGGATGAAGGGTGAACACATTTTGATGAATGTGCCCATAAATGCAATTAGTTGAAATTTGAAATTAGTGAAATGACAAAGTGGAGGGAGAGTCAAATGGAGTTATGGCCACTTGACTCAAGGCAAAAGGACTTATAAGATGAAATAAATGCCTTGTTGGAAGGACTCATCCCATTTGGAGGGATTTTCAAATTTGGAGGAATATTCCCTCAAAGATGCCAAGTTGAGAGAAAATGAAGATTTAATAAATTAATTAAATTGATTTATTTGTGCAAGTGGGAAAAGTTAGAGGATGTGACATGGATTAAAATTAGATTTAATTATGTTTTGATTAAATAGAGGAGGTTAGGTGATTTGACAATTTTGACTTAGAATTTAGCATTTAAATAAATCAAAGTTGAGAGGAGAATGATTTAGACTTAGTTAAATAAAGATTTTGATTTATTTGACTAAAGGGGATGATGTTAGTGATTTAATTAAATAAATTTGATTTATTTAATTAAATGAAGAACTTTAGAAGTTAATTAAATAAGATTGATTTTTTTAATTAAAGAGGGATTTTAGGATAAAATAAAATGATTTATTTAATCAAAAGAGGATAATGATTTAATCAAATAAATTTGATTTATTTGATTACCAGAGGAATTAAGATGAATTAATTAAATGGTTAATAGAGGGGTGATTAAAGAAGAATCAAAGTTAGTTGATCAGGATATTTTTCATGTCTACATTTAACAACCATCATGTATCTCATTTCTTTATCCTCTCACTATCTTTGTTATTTCTATTTATAATTCTTTCCACCAAATGCTAATGTGTACTTTCAATTTAATTTTTACAAATATCTAGATTTTAGGATTTACAATTTCTTTATATGCCAAATATTATTCTAAATTATTTATCCAATCAATTCTCCTAAAGTCAAACTACTCGAATAACCAACATTATAAATTATAGGTCTTTTACACATTTTGCAAATAACTTTCAACATCTTTATGTAATTTATTTCTTCTTCTTCTTCTTTTAGATCTTCTATATCTTCTTCAACATTTGATGCATTATTTGTTATCATTTTATGTATTCATGGTTTGAGGGTCTAACAAAGAGTTATCCAAATTTCATGTTAAAAATGTACAAAAATTCATGCACATTAAAACTCATTATATAGTAGAATAGAGTTTTAGTGGCTCACAACCATGAATTACATCATACTTTACTATAATGAAATTATAGATAGCTACATTGGGGGCTTCATTCTCCTATTTACAAATGATTCATAATATCCATATGAGTATCATTTTTATACAACATGATTTACTTACAGTACTTTAGCTTACATATGCACATAGGGTCATATGGCTGCTAAAGTGGGGGCTAAATGTAGCATCAAAAATTATACTCCCTTGTAGGCCGTAGTACAATTTCATGCTTAGTTTGGACCTATTTTAGTGACCTTGTATTTATGCATTTTCAAAACCTCCTAACTAGGCCCTAATCTCCTAATTTATGCATTTTGAGGCCCATTTTATTATTTTTCGACAAGTTGCAAGCATTGAACAAATGCATTCAGTTGATGTTTTGCCCCCGACACTTAAAGTCCTAGAAAATAAGGCCATGACCCATTTTCCCTAGGCTATACGATTCCCCTTGTTGTGCATGTTTTGCACACACGCCCCACCGTAGGTAAGGACCCCCTTTTTTGGCTCCTGACAGGCTATTTTACTCCTGTCTTGTTTTGCGTGCCCCATTTCCAAGCCCAAATTGGTCATGTGCCTTCAAACGATCAAATCTCCTACCCAAATTCACCTACTTGGGGTATTCAAATCTGTGGAGAAATGAAGTCATCCATCCCCTTTTTTGCCTTTTGTCTTGTTCTTGCTATTTGGAAACATCCGTGGACCCCCATCGGTCCGATTTCCACGTTATTGATTTTGAGGCCAACATTTTGGTGGATTTGGGATGTGTTTGGGGTCCTTAAGTGAACTGCCAAGGTTTCGTCAATGTTCGGTTAAGTTTCGGTGGTTCTAGAGCTTTGTCCCTCTTTGGCTGTTTTGGAAACATTTGTGAACCCCCGTTGCTCCCGTTTCCTCAATTTTGACTTTGGGGGCAACCTTTTTTGGATCGAGGATGTGTTTGAAGTGCATAAATGAACTGCCAAGGTTTCGTCAACGTATTGTTAAGTTTTGATGGTTTCAGAACTTTACCTTTGGAATTCCCTTCCTCCTTAGCTCTTTGGAAACATCCGCGGACCCCTGTCACTTCCGTTTCCTCAATTTTGAATTTTGGGGCAACATTTTTTGGATCGGGGATGTGTTTGAAGTGCATAAATGAATTGTCAAGTCTTCGTCAATATTTCGTTAAGTTTTGATGGTTTTAGAACTTTACCTCCAAAATTCCTTCCTCCTTGGTTGTTTGGAAACATCTGGGGACCTTCGTCGCTCTCGTTTCCTCAATTTTGACTTTGGGGGCAACCTTTTTTGGATCAGAGATGTGTTTGAAGTGTGTAAATGAATTACCAAGGTTTTGTCAATGTTCCATTAAGTTTCGATGGTTTCAGAACTTTACCTCCGAAATTCCCTTCCTCCTTGGCTATTTGGAAACACCCGCAGACCCCCCTCGTCCCTGTTTCCTCAATTTTGACTTTTGGGGCAACCTTTTTTGGATCAGGGATGTGTTTGAAGTGCATAAATGAACTGCCAAGGCTTCGTCAACGTTCCGTTAAGTTTCAATGGTTTCAAAACTTTACCTCTGGAATTCCCTTCCTCCTTAGCTGTTCGGAAACATCTGCGGACCCCCGTTGCTCTCGTTTCCTAAATTTTGACTTTGGGGGCAACCTTTTTTGGATAGGGAATGTGTTTGAAATGCATAAATGAACTGTCAAAGTTTTTCCAACGTTCCATTAAGTTTCGATGGTTTTGGAACTTTACTTCCGAAATTCCCTTCCTCCTTGGCTATTTAGAAACATCCGCGGACCCCCATCGCCCCCGTTTCCTCAATTTTGACTTTGGGGGCAACCTTTTTTGGATTGCAAATGTGTTTGAAGTGCGTAAATGAATTTCCAAGGTTTCGTCAATGTTCTGTTAAGTTTCGATGGTTTCAGAACTCTACCTCCGGAATTCCCTTCCTCCTTGGCTATTTGGAAACATCCGTGGACCCCCGTCGCTCCTGTTTCTTCAATTTTGACTTTGGAGGAAATTTTTTTTGGACCGGGGATGTGTTTGAAGTGCGTAAATGAACTGCCAAAGTTTCATCAATGTTCCATTAAGTTTCGATGGTTTCAAAATTTTCCCTCCGGAGTTCCCTTCCTCCTTGGCTGTTTGGAAACATTCGTGGACCCCTATTGCTCCCATTTCCACAAATTTGACTTTGGATTCACTCTTTTTTGGATCTGAGATGTGTTTGAAGTGCGTAAATGAACTATCAAGGTTTTGTCAAAGTTTGGTTAAGTTTCGGAGCTTTGTCCCCCTTTTGCTGTTTTGGAACATTCGGTGGCCACCTCCTTCTCGGCCTCCGGAGCCTGACCCCTCCGTGGCCGTTTCTGGGATTTCGCCTCTCCGTGGCCATTTTGGAACATCTGACAGCCACCTCCCTTCTAGCCTTCTGAGCCCGACCCTTTTGTGGCCGTTTCTGGGAGTCCATCCCCCTTTGGCCGTTTTGAACATCCAGCGGCCACCTCCCTTCTGGCCTTCGAAACTTGGGTTCTCTGTGGCCATTTCTGAAAGTTTGTCCCTCCTTGGCTGTTTTGAACATCCAAGAGCCTACCTCCTTCCTGGCTATTTTGAACATCTGGGAGCCTCCCTTCTTCCTGGCTATTTTGAACATCTGGGAGCCCCGCCTCCTTTCCGGCTGTTTTGGATTCCATCCGCTGTCTGCCTTCTGGCTTTCTTCCGCTGTCTTTCCGCCCTTTGGCGCTCGTACCCTTGAAGCACGCATTAATGTTTATAGCCCAAATGAGCTCCTAATATGAATATCAAGATATTTTGATGATGCATGGATAGATCTAACAGGGAATTTGTAGGTTTGTCTGACATTTTTCTTAACTCATGTATAAATGCACTTACGACACTTCGTATTTGCAGGAGTCAAGAAGTCTTCCGCAGGTCTATCGGAAAGGCCCATTGAGGGAGTTATCCCACCTTTTTCCAGATGATGATGATTTCTAAGGAGCTTTCTGCCCGAATTAGGGGCCACCAATCCATTGATGCAAGTCATCGAATGACCTGTTTGATCCAATCAAAAATGTTGCAAGTCCACCAAATGGAGGGCAGCCTTCAAACAGTCTTTACTACAGTAAAAAGGGAAATCAGCTACAAGAAAAATTTGCTACAACACCTGAGCACTAGATGACAAAACAGAGAAAAGACAAGGAATGTATTTTAAAATTGTTGGATAATGAGGGGTAGCTGAAACTTTAATGTAATCAAATCTAAACCATTCATTGCAAATTGATCCTAGCCATTCATTTGGGCTTTGAAAAACTATAAATAGGGGCTTGCCCCTCATTTGTAAGGGTTGAAGAGCTGTTGTAAAAAGTATTTGACAACAATAGAAAATAGCATTGCATGAGTTTATGGATGTTCTCTTTGATTTTGCTCATCTTGCATGCATGGTTCTACTTCGATATTAGTTTTAATATTAGTTTCTTGAATGGCTGTCATGATGGTGTTGCTGTTATAGTATTTGATGAACTTCTAGCTTATGCTTTTTGTGGTTCATTGATGATGAATCACTTTTCAAAGCTAGTCTGAGCCTCTTTCCTTTATTGTTGCAACTCAGTTGGATTGCATGTACATGATGTGTGTATGTGATGTGAAAATCTACAGTCTTTAGAAGATTGCACTGGTTTTGTGTAGCTATAGGTTTCTCTTGGTCAATCAAAACTCGGTTTAGGAAGTCTGTCTACTTTAGAAGCCACCATTGTTACTATTCATTCGTAGCTTAGGATTAGAATAGATTTCTTAACCCTTCTCCTTTTGCTATTTCTTTTAATCCTTGGTTAGAGTAGGACCCAAAGCATCACCATGAAGCTAAATTAGATGAACTTGATAAGTGTCAACTTGTTGTTTTGAGTGGACAGCCACTGTTCATTTACTTTCAGCACTTTGAAACTGCATTTGCAAACCCAACTTCCATGCTTTGTAACTCATTTGTAAGACCACCTTGTGATTTCAGCAAATCATATAAAACAACTAAGATATTCCAAGCACTGTCAAGACCTGACATTAGAGACCTTGGGATAGTGTTCTACAATCTGATTGTGGAAGATTGTCTTTCAAGAGAGGTAGTGCACCTACGCACTGCCTGTGTTGAAAAGTGCATAAAAAACACATCAACAGAACTGGCGCTAGAAGGAGGGCTGACACGTTGGGAATGCAAAGGTGAAGGTTGGAAGTGATTCATTTTATGCCCTCCTCCTCCTAACGCCATCAATAGAACTGGCGCTAGGAGGGCATGATATGTTGAGGCTACAAAGCTGAAAGTTGGAAATCAAAAAAAGCACTTTCAAAGAAGAAATCTAAGATAGGAAGATCTCTTTCAATGCTAAAAATCAAAAAAATTTGAAGACAAGTAGAAGCTGAGTCAAAATGGACCAGCATGCACAAATTGACATCACTCAACTACATGCATATTTGAATAAGAGACTAAAGAAGCCATTGTAGCAATTTGTATTGGCGGATAGATGTTGGGTCCATTGCACTCGCAGGCACAACGAGTTGGGGTGTTTGACTTTTTTGAACAAAATTGAAAAGGTCTTGCAAAGAGAAATCCCCTTCTGGGAAATCTATCTACCCTTGGCCCCCGAAGACCTATAGGAAGAATTGGAAACCATAACAGCCAACGCATTTAAGGAGCTGATCTAGAAACATTTGAGCAACAAGGATGGACCAAGATTGGAGGAAGTACTAATGGAAAGTTGGTGTAGATTTCATAATGCACAACATTCAGAATTTATGTGTCCATCATGTGACAACATCATTTCTCAAACCAAGGGTTGTTTGGACAAGTTGGAGCAGCTAACTCTCAATAAGGAGAAGTTATCTAATGAGGCAGAAGAATTGTCAACATCCGGAGGACAGCAAAATAAAGATGAACTAAGAAATTTGATACAAGTTGGTGTTGGGACAACAGACATAGAAAATGAAAACCAAGAGGGAGGATCTGAAAGTCTTGGGACAACAAGGTGCATTGATGAAAATCTAATTGTAACCAGTTTAGTAGGTTTTTCCTCCATTGAAGAAGAGCAGTCCTCCACTCAAGAAGAGGAATGAACGACAATTGAAGATGAATTAACAGAATTTGCTGCAACATATGCTAGGACAACCAACACAAATGCTGAAAATCAAGAAGAGGAGGCTAAAAGCCTTGGGGCAACAGAAGGAGATGATCAAAGCATAAGCAAAATCAGGTCGAAAGAACTCTCCTTCATAAATGACAGTGATCGAGAATCTGAAAATGCAAATTTGGGGGAGTGGGAACAACCACTCACCATGGCTGTCCACCATCATGCTTCTTTTTCAAGTGATGATGAGGACCCAATAGCAAAAAGATATGACCAACTTGTCTGTAGGTTGGAAAAGGATTGGTCAAAGCTGAAATACTAAGTGGATTTGGAGGTGCTACTATTGCCAAATTGGTGCAGGCTTCATGATTCATCACATTCGGAGTTCACATGTGAACTAGGCCAATAAGCCATCAAACAAGTCAAAGAAAGAGCAAGGTAGCCAAGTGCCCGACCTTCTCTACTTACTGCTCAGATCGAAGTAGAAGACCAAGAGCCTGAGTCAAGTGATGGCTCAGTTGAAGGTGAACCTCAAGAGGATGTTGGGGCAGTAATAGAAGGATAGCAGTACAAGCTCGGACTTCTGAGTGATGAAGTAGATCAAGTGGGAATGCTGTCCACCAGTCACCAAGAAGTTCTTCCTTTTGAAGAGCAGTTGTGTACCATGGACGATGGAATTTTTGGTGAGTCTTCAGAGGGAAATTGTGCAGTAGACTTTGGTCCCCTTGATGAGGTTCCATCAATTGATGACTTCTTTCCATTGGGAGCTGCACTACAGAGGTATGCTCATGCCGATGAAGAGCACATCCCAGAAAACGGTAGCGATGAATACATACTCCTTGAGCCCTTGAACGGTGATGCACTAAAGTTTCTAGATTGGGAGAGGAGCTCCTTCTCCATTTATAGTGATAGTGAGCACAAGGAAACGAGTGAACATCATAATGAGATGCATGAACATCAAAAAGAAGACAAAGGTGAAAGTGCTAAGATAGTTGCTAACAGAGATGAAGCACTCGACCGACTACAAGATGCAACTTGGAGTCCTTCCGCCATGATCGTTGTTGATTCTCCTCAGTATTTAGATGGCTCCAATAGGATAGATTCGCATATGTCATCGTCCCATGACACTGAACATTATGAAAGTAAGGCTAACACTTGGGAAAGGAGATGGGACAACATGCTGCCCCTTCAAGGAAGCAATCAAGAAGAGGTTTGGGCAACAGAAACCCAGGAAGATGAGGTGTACTTCCTCGAGAAATAACCAGTGGAGGTTGTGGATCCCATTGGTGGATTGGAAGAGCTGTTTGCTACCTCGTCCTCCCAGCCTTATACCAGCTTAATGTCTAAAGTGTTGCACGCTCCACTGTGCCCGCCCGAGGCTGCCAATGCAATGACCAAGTATGTTGTGATTGCTCTTGACTGTCCAATGCTGCCACCTCCATGTGACAACATCCAAGTTTTATCCTTCCTTGCCCCTATCATTTCTCATAACTGCACTTATTATTTTGATTATGGGAATGAGGGAAAATGAACAAGTTTATGGATTAACCATGGGTTTAACGAGCCTCCTCAATTGCTGATTTTTCATGATGACGTGGTTGAACTTGAGTGCTACAACATTGAATTTCTTTTTTCATAATATAAAGATAAATTTGCATGGTTAAGGACGATAACAATCGCCTATTTGCTTGTGCATGCACTGCGAAATCCAATGAGTGTTAATGTCAACTCGCCTTGCCTGAACATAATGCTTTGTAAATATCTTTGTACATAGCCCGTTTTGAGTAATATAGGTTTCTGGTAAATACTCCGCTTTCCTGCTTTCCTTAGGTTGGTGTGTGTAGGTTGCTTGCTTTGTAGGTTGTTAGCTTTCATTTACTTTCGCTTTGTTGTTGCTTTGCTTGGGGTCCCTTTGCTTTTAGCTGGGCACATCTATGCGCACAACCATACTTATTGCTTTGGGTTGTCCTATGTACTTCTTTGTCATACTCTAATCAAGTCTTCAAAGTGGATGGTGAAGGTGTTCTGTTAGTGTCAAGTGATCTGGGTGTTTGATTCAAAGAGGATAAGTTGTTGGTTTAGTCCGACTCCGACGTATTCTGAAATCTTACAGCTCTTACACATTTTAAAAATTCGACAGTCAGTGTAGGGCCTTTTGTGAAGTCTAGTTAAGTGAAAAGTCTAAAATTCTGCTCCAGCGCCACTGTGATTCTAAGCCCTAAGTGCAAGCTTCAATGCTTGCAAGTTGAAATAAAAGAGTTGAAAAGAGAAAAAAGAAAAGAAAAGAAAAGAAATAAATAAAACATTAAAAATTAAAAGAAAGAGAAAATTCAACTTTTCGGGGGTATCTGAGCAACTCTACCGCGACTATGGACGCTCGGCTGGCAGTAGAGCAATGTTTGGGAGAATCACAACGACAACCTCGTAGGGGCTATGGACGCTTGACTGGCAGCGAGGCTATGTCCCGGATGCTTTTGGAGTTAGAATAAACTATATAGCTTAACATGATAGAGTTTGGGTTCCTATAGCAACTGAAGAATGAGAATTAACGCAATTGCACACATTTGGATTTTCAGCATACTAAAGGTTGGGATGGCTAATAGTTTTGATCCTTTGGTTGGGCATCTGGTTTGTTTGCCATAGCATGAAGGTCAGAACCAGAGATTTTGGGTTTGTGATTCCAGTTTGTCATGCTCTCGATCATTTCCCCAGTGAGTCGCCATTTATTGTGCATGTTTTGCACACACGCCTTGCTATAGGCAAGGACCCCCTTTTTTTGCTCATAAAAGGCTGCTTTCCTCTTGTCTTGTTTTGCGTGCCCCATTCCCAAGCCCAAATTGGTCATGTGCCTTCAAACGATCAAATCCCCTACCCAAATTCACCTACTTGGGGTATTCAAATCTGCGGAGAAATGAAGTCATCCATCCCCTTTTTTGCCTTTTATCTTGTTCTTACTGTTTGGAAACATCCGTTGACCCCCGTTGGTCCAATTTCCACGTTATTGACTTTGAGTCCAACATTTTGGTGGATTTGGGATGTGTTTGGGGTCCTTAAGTGAATTTCCAAAGTTTCGTCAACGTTTGGTTAAGTTTCGGTGGTTCTAGAGTTTTGTCCCTCTTTGGCTGTTTTAGAAACATTCGTGAACCCCTGTCGCTCCTGTTTCCTCAATTTTGACTTTGGGGGCAACCTTTTTTGGATCGGGGATGTGTTTGAAGTGCATAAATGAACTGTCAAGGTTTTGTCAACGTTCCGTTAAGTTTCGATGGTTTCAGAACTTTACCTCTAGAATTCCCCTCCTCTTTGGCTGTTTGGAAACATTTGCGGACCCCTGTCGCTCCCGTTTCCTCAATTTGACTTTGGGAGCAACATTTTTTGGATCGGGGATGTGTTTGAAGTGCATAAATGAATTGCCAAGGTTTCGTCAACATTCCATTAAGTTTCGATGGATTTGGAACTTTACCTCCAGAATTCCCTTCCTCCTTGGCTATTTGGAAACATCTGCGGACCCTCGTCGCTCCCTTTTCCTAAATTTTGACTTTGGGGGAAACCTTTTTTGGATCGGGGATTTGTTTGAAGTGTGTAAATGAACTGCCAAGGTTTCATCAACATTCTGTTAAGTTTCGATGGTTTTGAAACTTTACCTCCGGAATTCCCTTCCTCCTTTACTGTTTGGAAATATCCGCGAACCCTCGTCATCCCTGTTTCCTCAATTTTGACTTTGGGAGCAACCTTTTTTGGATTATGGATGTGTTTGAAGTGCATAAATGAACTGCCAATGTTTTTTCAACGTTCTGTTAAGTTTCGATGGTTTCAAAACTTTACCTCTGGAATTCCCTTCCTCCTTAGCTGTTTGGAAACATCTACGAACCCCTGTTGCTCCCGTTTCCTAAATTTTGACTTTGGAGGCAACCTTTTTTGGATCGTGGATGTGTTTGAAATGCATAAATGAACTACCAAGGTTTTGTCAACGTTTTATTAAGTTTCGATGGTTTTGGAACTTTACTTCCGAAATTCCCTTCCTCCTTGGCTATTTGGAAACATCCGCAGACCCCCATCACCCCCGTTTCCTCAATTTTGACTTTGGGGGCAACCTTTTTTGGATCAGAAATGTGTTTGAAGTGTGTAAATGAACTGCCAAGGTTTCGTCAACGTTCCATTAAATTTTGATGGTTTCAGAACTTCACCTCCGGAATTCCCTTTTTCCTTGGCTATTTGGAAACATCCACGAATCCCCGTCGCTCTTGTTTCCTCAATTTTGACTTTGGGGGAAACCTTTTTTGGACCGGGGATGTGTTTGAAGTGCGTAAATAAACTGCCAAGGTTTTGTCAACATTCTATTAAGTTTTGATGGTTTCGGAACTTTCCCTCTAAAATTCCGTTCCTCCTTGGCTGTTTGGAAACATCCGTGGACCCCCGTCGCACCCGTTTCCACAATTTTGACTTTGGGGGCACTCTTTTTTGGATCTGAGATGTGTTTGAAGTGCGTAAATGAACTGTCAAGGTTTCGTCAATGTTTGGTTAAGTTTCGGTGGTTTTGGAGGTTTGTCCCCCTTTTGCTGTTTTGGAACATCCGGCAGCCACGTCCTTCCCGGCTTCCAGAGCCCGGCCCCTCTGTGGCTATTTTCGGGATTCCACCTCTCTGTGGCTGTTTTGGAACATCTGGCGGCCACCTCCTTCCCGACCTCCAGAACTCGGCCCCTCTATGGCCGTTTCCGGGATTCCGCCTCTTTGTGGCCATTTTGGAACATCCGGCAGCCACCTCCCTTTCGACCTTTGGAGCCCGGCGCCTCCATGGCCATTTTCGGGAGTCTGTCCCCCTTTGGCCATTTTGAACATCCAGCGGCCACGTCCCTTCCGGCCTTCGGAACCCGGGTCCTCCATGGCCATTTCCGGAAGTCCGTCCCTCCTTGGCTATTTTGAAAATCCAGGAGCCTTCCTTTTTCCCGACTGTTTTGAACATCTGAGAGCGTCCCTTCTTCCCGACTTTTTTGAACATCCGGGAGCCCACTTCCTTCTCGACTGTTTTGGCTTCCATCTGCTGTCTGCCTTCTGGCTTTCTTCCGCCATCTTTTTGCCCTCTGGCGCTCGCACCCTTGAAGCACACATTAATGCTTATGGCCCAAATGAGCTCCTAATATGAATATCAATATATTTTAATGATGCATGGATATATCTAATAGGGAATTTGTAAGTTTGTTTGACATTTTTCTTAACTCATGTATAAATGCACTTATGACACTTCGTGTTTGCAGGAGTCAATAGGCCTTCCGCAGGTCTATCGGAGAGGCCCATTGAGGGAGTTGTCCTACCTTTTTCTAGATGATGATGATTTATAAGGAGCTTTCTGCCCGAATCAGGGGCCACCAATCCATTGATGCAAGTCATCGACTGACCTATTTAATCTAATAAAAAATGTTGCAAATCCACCAAATAGAGGGCATCCTTCAAACAGTCTTTGCTACAGTAAAAAGAGAAATCAACTACAAGACAAATCTGCTACAACACCTGAGCATTAGATGACAAAACAGAGAAAAAACAAGGAATGTATTTTAAAATTGCTGGATAATGAGGGGTAGGTGAAACTCTAATGTAATCAAATCTGGACCATTCATTGCAAATTGATCCTAGCCATTCATTTGGGCTTTGGAAAACTATAAATAGGGGCTTGCCCCTCATTTGTAAGGCTTGGAGAGCTGTTGTAAAAAGTATTTTGCAGCAATAGAAGATAGCATTGCATGAGTTTATGGATGTTCTCTTTGATTTTGCTTATCTTGGATGCATGGTTCTACTTCCATATTAATTTTAGTATTATTTTCTTGAATGGCTGTCATGATGGTGTTGTTGTTATAGTGTCTGATGAACTTCCAGCTCATGCTTTTTGTGGTTCATTGATGATGAATCACTTTGCAAAGCTAGTATGAGCCTCTTTCCTTTATTGCTGCAACTTAGTTCGATTGCATGTACATGATGTGTGTATGTGATGTGAAAATCTGTAGTCCTTAAAAGATTGAACTGATTTTGTGTAGCTGTAGGTTTCTCTTGGTCAATCAAAACTCAGTTTAGGAAGCCTGTCTACTTTAGCAGCCACCATTGTTACTATTCATTTGTAGCTTAAGATTAGAATAGTTTTCTTAACCCTTCTCCTTTTGCTATTTCTTTTAATCCTTGGTTAGAGTAGGACCCAAAGCATCACCATGAAGCTAAATCAGATGAACTTGATGAGTTTCAACTTGCTGTTTTAAGTGGACAACCACTGTTCATTCACTTTCAACACTTTGAAATTGCATTTGCAAACCCAACTTCCATGCTTTGTAACTCATCCGTAAGACCGCCTTGTGATTCTAGCAAATCACATAAAACAACTGAAATATTCCAAGCATTGTCAAGACTTGACATTAGAGACCTTGGGATAGTGTTCTGCAATTTGATTGTGGAAGATTGTCTTTCAAGAGAGGTAGTGCACCTACGCACTACCTATGTTGAAAAGTGCATAAAAAACATATCAACACCCCTTATTTTGTTAAGGACCAATTTTGGATATGTTGGTGTCAGTATTTTAACATTCAAAATTCAAATTGTAAATGTCAGCTATTGGGGTCTAATTTTCAAGAAATTAGAGAAATGCCTATAACTTCCTAGTCTTTTCACCATTTGAAATTAGAAAGCAATAAGAAAAGAAAGGAAAAATAAGATATCATTAAATTTTTGCACATACATTTGAATTTTTAGGTTTCTAAGCTTATTTGCAAATTTGATCAAGCCTTATGTCATGATTGAAGATTGGTGTCAATAAAAGAGAATGATGGATTCTAGGTTTGGGAGATGCATTCTTCAACCTAATGAATTGTTTCCTAGTGTTCTCTCTTCAAGCTTCATCTTACTTGTAGCCTAAAACAAGGCATCATTATATTTTAGATTTCCTAAGGGTGTTTTGACTTCCTTTTAGGTAGATCTTGTCATTTTCATATAGGAATCCTTCTCTAACACACTTGAGTAAAGTTTTGTGAATTTTTAGCTCATAACAACCTTAGATGTACTTAAGGTTAGGGAACACACACTATTATCAATTAATTTGGCTATTATGGAGGTAGAAATACCAAAATAGTGTTTGAGTGAAGCAAAATCCTATATAGCCACCCCCCATCTCTTTTTGCAAATTTATTGCAAATTTGGATCCAAAGATGAAGGTTTACAAGGCATACATCAGAGAGTAGACAAAGAGCTCTAGATTCAAATTTGAAGTTTCAAAAAAGGCATACAAGGACCCATACACCCTTGGGAAACTCTATCCTCCATTTTATGTCAGATCCAACTTGCAGGATAGGTACATATCACTTAGCACTTCCCACATTTGCTTGCAAGTTGTTGTTTTAATTTGTTAATCATCAAAATATTACAGTTTTCATATTAGGTTGCATAGTTGAATTAGGTTAATTATATTAAATCAATTCCAATCCATTTCTAAGGATAAAAAGGATCAAATCCAAGTTTGATTGACTCACCTTCATGTTTGAAAGTTAATCTAAACACCTAGTTGATTTATATCCTAATGTACCTTTGAAAAAGGAGCAAAATTAATCCTAGGTTTATGCACAAAACTTAGGGTTCCCTTTTTCTTATGTTACATTTTGGTGAACTTGATATTTTGACATAATAAACCTTTTGAAATATGAAGGAATTTAACCCTAGATTTAGGTTTTGGATTTGTGGATTAGGATGGGTTCACATATTTAGATAGTGCTACAACACAAATTTTGAGTTTTTTGGATTGAGTTATGGTGCAGGAGCACCTAGTTGAGTTCATGCCTCCATGAGGCCATTTTGTTATTTTGTTTTGAGTTTTGGGTTTTGGTCATGTAATAAGGTCTATGGGACCATTTTAAGTGTGTTCGAGTCCATTAATAGGTGGTTAGGTGGTTTGTTGAGTCATTTTGCAAATATTGTAAAAGTTGTCAATTCTTGCACATATTGTCATATTGTAAAAATGCAAAAATGCAACAAAAGGAAGATGAAGGGTCAAAGTCGATTGGAATTAAAAGAAGTTGGTTTGTAACTATTGGAAGTGGTCGGGAAAGGTTAAAAATATTTGGTTCCATCATTTTTTGGTTGTTGAAGGTTGGGAGGAGGTTTTGGAGCAATAAACAATTCATTTTTTGCATTATTATTGTGCTCCTTACTGTTCCTCTCAATGGCACGTGGTTGTATGGACAAATGAAGGTCTAAATCCTACTATAGATGATAGAGGGTTAAATCTAGTTTTTGTGGCTTCTTGTTCCATTCCATTTCATTAAGAAACAAGAGAGATATTACATTTTCTTTGTAGATTGCTTGAAACCCTGGCTAGGTTAACCAATGGCATAGAAAAAAGAAGTTTCTTAGTGTATCACAAGTGAAAATCCACAAAACTTGGTGCATAGGTTTGTGCGGAAATTCTCTTTGTGCTCTCCAAGTTACAAGAGTCATGGATAAGGTTTTGTGCAGGTATGATGATGCCCTAGGCTAGTAAAAGTATGTTTTTAAATAAGAATGAGGTATAGAAGTAGGGTTTTGAAGAAAAGATAATTGAGACCCATCCTATTTGATTAAATTAGCATGTGTAGGCCCTAAATGAAGTGTTTAAGGTGTTTGAGAGGAGGTTTGAAGTCAGTATTTTAGAGAACCAATAAAACCTTCTTGAAACAAGCTTAATTAGGCCTTGTAGTAGCAAGACATTCAATTTTAAGGCCCTATGTTGCAAAACAACCACCCATAATTTTCACACATATTGAATAAATTCAAAATGGGTACTCAAAATAGGTTTTAGATTTTGTAAATGAGGTCTTTTTTTAAAGTTATGGTAAAAAAATAGTGAATTTATGCTCTTTTAAGCTTTTGTGCAAACGTAGCAACATAGATTTGAAGGATATGTTCCAAAAAAACCCTATGATATTTTGAGGTATGTTATGAAGGGGCTTAATGGGTATCTAAAACTGGTTTTGGTTTGTGGGTAGGTGTCATTTTCTAAAAATTATGGTCAAATTTCACTATTTGGAATGCTACAAGCAAATTTGACGAGATTGTGAGAAAACAATAAGTTAGAGTTTCAAGGTTAAAAGATTACCCAAAGCTGATTGATTTGTGATTGGTTAATTTTCTCCTTCCATGGTTTGCATCAAGTTATCCATTTTTCTCTCTTTGACACATTATTTATTAGGACAAACTATGAGTAGGCATGATTCCTTATTGCAATGGAGATGGATCACATGCAATGATATCATTGAGAATTTGTGTTTTTACAAATACACGTGGCTCATTGGAGACTTCAAAGCTTTGTTGGGTGCTCTTCTAAATGCTTATTATGAAAGAGAAATGATAGAATAATGACCATTTTTTCCATTATTCACTACAAGGGAGAATGTAGGATAATGAACATTAAGATTAGTTTATGTGATTAGTTATTAGTTATTTGGTAGTTTTAGATTTCAATTTTTTATTGTGTTACATTTTTTGGTCTATACATGTACAACATTTATTCTAAAAATAATAATGGAGACTATTGGAAATCCTACTCTTTTATGTTTTAAATTCCTTCAACCTTGACTGAATAAGCATAGGTACGTTATTAACTCTAGAATGAGATGACAATGATGTTGTCAAGTCACTTGGAAAGGAATAATTTTCAAACAAAAGGTGTTATGTAAGTTCTCGATTAATATTTTTGCAATATTATAATTATTTTGTATTTTCTAAATTTCTAAACAAATAAATAACTAAAAATAGTAAAATAAAATGAATGTCAGGGTGAACATTACCAAAACCTTATATACTTATTTTTATGGTCAATACACACTTAGATTTGAGCATATAAATAATGTAGAAATATATTAGAGGCCACAAATAATTATTTCAATTGCTAAAAATGAGGTACACTGATGTAAATAAGTAAATGCACTTAAAAAACCTAAAAATAATTATACAACTGCACATATAGGCTACAAATCAACATAAAAGTCCTCTAAATTGATTCACCTTTTTGTAAGAGTTGTTGATGAACTCAAGCATTCAAGATCACTTGCAAAACCAAAATTAACCTTTTACACGAGAGTAGCAAGAGGATGAAAAGTTGAAATATAGTGCAATAACTGAATAATGATATTATCACACTCCAAATTATACAATATGCATCAACACTCCCTTGAATTGACTGAATTGATATGAACTCATTTGAACTAGCTAGGAAGGGAGAGGTGAGTGTTGATTATATAGCACAATATAGGCATATAATTCCAAGAGGGGTAATAAATCCCAAATAACCAAATTAGGAGGGAGTTATGCCTACTTGAAAAATTCCAAATAGGTGGCATAACCTACTAAAAAAGAGATAAGATAATAGTTTTGTGAGGTGGCACAAAAGGCCAAATGAGGGTGTGAGACTCAACCACCCAAGTGTGGGTGAGAGCGACACATGTAATCAATGGATTATGCCACATGTCCTCACATAAACCATGTTTCACATAACCTAAGTATGCTTAATAATGTGTAGGAAAAATAAATGTTAAAAAATCCACACCAACACCCCCCTTAAGCATAGCTTAGGTGGGTGAAACGATAAAATGATGCAAATATGGGTCTCAGTTGCAAGGCCATGTTGGGTACCCATGTACAATGATAAAACCTCTCAAAATATGAGAAAGAGAAAACTCGTAGGAAAAATATCTCTCCCAAGAGAGAAGAAGAAGGACCATGTAGTACCCCAATGTAGAGTCTCCTGCATTGTTGGTGAATGCTTGACACAACAAGTTGAACATGATCCAAGATCATCGAACAATATTCCTCCCCTTAAGAAGAAAGAAAACCAAGGATGTATGTAGGATATCTTCCCATTCTTGAAAGGAATATGAAGGAAGAATGATGAAAATGTATGAAGTCTCTGAACTTTGTTCAGGTGTCCCCATGTCGATGTCATAAGTTGTCACCATTAAATTAGATGTTCTAGGCCACACTATAGAAGATGACAATCCAAAACCTATTGGAGATGGATGTAGAACAAAATCTAAAGAGAAAGATATCTCCTCTAAAGACAAAGGCACCTCCTCCAAATGTTGCTCAATAGTAGCCACAGTCATGTCAAACTGTGAAGAATGATCGTGTGGGTAAAGAACAAGAGGGTCAAAAGGTCCCTCAACATCTGAAGAAGATGAAGCAACTTCAACAAAGAGAAAATGCATGTACTCAATTTTTTCCTCTAAGTCTGCAAGATAGGACTCACAAAACAAACCTGCAATGTCTTTCAAGTACTCATCCCAAGTAGATGTGTCTGGGAGACAATGAATATCCTATTGCACTAAATCAATAGAAGCCATGGATGTAGCAATACTAGTATAATCAGAAACAATAGGTGATGTAGGAGATGGAGTATCAACACATGTCTCTTGAACTTCAATAGAAATAATACCAAGATTCACTTGACCATACTGAATCTCCTCAAAAGTATCCACACTAGATGCCTGAGTGTGTACATCAGCCGAAGGAACATCAAAGGAAAAATGTGAGAAAGTGTACAGTTAAGATTGATGATATACCTCCCTAACTGCAACAATATCTCTACTATGCAAATCTTGAATAATCACAGAATGTAGTGTGAACTCAATACTCTTTCCTTCCCCACCATGTGCGATTTGATAGATAGAAAGGATATTTGTTGACAATGAAGGAATACAAAGGACATCATTGAATGATCCTTCGTCTACGTCAATAGATCATTTCCCAAAAACACACATATATGTGTTGTTAGCCATCAAGATGTCTGGTGACGAACAAGTTTCAAATGAAGAGAACATACTCTATGATGAAGTCATGTGATGTGAAGCTCCAGAATCAAGGAGCCATCTCCCTGACTCAGAATCTACAATTGCAACAAGTGCTTTCCCCTTTTATTTCTCTGACTTTGCTTTAGAAGAAGATGATGAATCCTTTGACATAGTTGAAGGGAAGTTGATTTTATTCTTTGTCAAAAGATGCTTCAACTCATCAATTTGTTTTAAATAACATTGGTGTTCATCATGCCTAGATTTGTGCATATTGGGCTTCTCCTTTTTAGATGATTCCCCTTTTGAGGAGGAGGATTCAAATTCTTTCTGTGGATTGTTCTTTTTCTTTCTTTCTTTTTTTTTTGATCAAGATGCCTTGATTCTTTTTGTACCTTAGGCTCACTAGCTACCAATGCTTGTGACTTGGAAATCTTGATGAGTCCCATTTGAATTAGTTTCGCTTCCTCTTGGATTAGAAGATCTAAAAATGCATCAAATGTAGGCTCAACATATGCAGTTCCCATAGAAATCTTATTGGTGTGAAAGCTAGAAACAAACACTAAATACTTAGGATCAAGCTTGGATAACACATTGGGAATCAACTGTAAATCCTCCTTAGTAATCTTGCAATCATTTAGCTATGTTCTTAGTTGCTTAATCTTGGAGATATGGTCTTGGATGTGGTTGAAATTTTTTGGATCAAGATTCATCAAATCATTATCAATTTGATAACCCCTAATCTTATCAGTTTTACCATACAAGTTTTCAAGAGTCTCCCAAGCCTCCTTAGGTGTCTTGCATGGTTCAAGATGAAATTGTAAATAAAAAGAGACTAGTGAACAAATGTAACCAAAAGCTCTCTTAGGATTGAATCTCCCATTTTACCTTAGCATCAACATCAATAGGTTCAGGAATGGATTCTTTTACATAACATGTGCAACCTTTTTCTCTTAGATGATTCCATACTATTTTTTTCCATGTTTCATAATTATATGGAGTTAAGAGTTCAATTTGAGATTTCCCCATAGTACTAACACACAACAAAAGAAATGAAAGCAATCAAAACACCACAAGATCACGCCCCCAAATTCACTCAATCAATGATCCCCCCTAGAAAAATATGATGGAGGCACTTTATAAATAGTGTGTATACAATTCTGGAGTTGTTACCAGAGTTTTACAATGTCCAATATTGGACCCAAATATTGAAAGTATAAAATAATCTCAAAATTAGAACTTCAAAATAGCACCAATGTGTAGTGCTTAGAAAAATATCAACTTTCAAAAAAGGAATCACCTCGATCCAAGGTCGTATGTGAAAGTTACAAGCATTTGAAGTTCAAGAAACGAGAACTATCCTTCAGATTTACTGAGAAAAGTGATTTTATAGAAAATTTGGATCACTTGAGAAAAAATGAAATACACCATAATGAACCCTGTGAAATTCTACCCCAAATAAAAAAAAGAAGAAAAATTGAAAAAATAAAATAAAAATGTAAGTTATTGATGAACTCAAGCACCCAGGATCACCTGCAAAACCAAGATTGACCTTCTACACCAGAGCGACAAGAAGATGAAATGCTGGAATATGGTGCAATAATAGAATAATGATATCATCACACTCTAGATGATACAATATGCATCAACACTCCCTTGAACTGATTGAGTTGATATGAACTCATATGAGCTAGATAGGAGGGAGAGGTGAGTGTTGATTATATATTGTATCATCTAGAGTGTGATAATATCGTTATTCAATTATTGCACCATATACCAACATTTCATCTTCTTGTTGCTCTTGTGTAGAAGGTCAATCTTGGTTTTGCAGGTGATCTTGGGTGCTTGAGTTCATCAACAACTTTTACATGGTATTAGAGCTTTCAGATCTACAAGCCCCTTCTCGAATTTGAGAGGAATTCAGCATTGAGCTTTTTTTGGGTGCATTTTCAGCAAAAATGGGAATTGCCATCGAGTCCAGAGTGCTTCATAGATGAATTTTGATATAAAGCACTCTATATTTTGGCTCCCAAAAATTTTAATCAATTTTGGAGAGCATGAAGAATCTTTGATCGAAATCGGTACCGTATGTGAAAAAAATTCCTCACCTCCATCTCCTCGGGTAAATTTTTATTTTATTTGAAAAGTTTATATTATCAAAATTCCCCATTTTATTATTTACATTTATAAAGTTTTTTAAAAAATTCAAAAAAATCATTGTAAATATTTTTTAAAAGTTTTTTTTATCATTTTTTTTTTGAAAAAAATATCAAAAAAATCAAAAGAAATAAAAAAAGTGGAGAAGACTTTATTTTATGTGAACAGGGTACGCACAGGTCTTTTCAGTGTACCCGCGAGTCCATTAGCCATTGTTGGCATAATTTTTAGGTAATCGGGAAATTAAAACTCGAGCCTTCATTTACAAAATCGATGACTTCTTTTCAATCAAATCGACATTCATACAATAGTCTGCAACCATGTACTCCTCTCGGCCTTTGTGCTAAAGTTGACCTCAGCTAAAATTTAGCAGACCCCCTAAATTTAGTGGTGATTTTAGTTCTTCCATCAGATTTGACGATGCAACTAAATTTATCTAGTAGTGACAATTTTGGAGTAGTTCCAAATCATCTAACACAACTTCTAACTTTGGAAGACCTACTATATTTGGAGGTTTTTGGCTGTCTTTGGTGGTGATGCAGTGCTAATGTCAACTCCTTGCGCAAAAAATAATGGATGATGTGTCCGCCCTAAATGCAAATAAAATTCCTCTAAAACCCTCGGATTTGTAACTCGTCTTGCTTATAACATTATTTCTGAATTTTGTGGATGATGTATGGCCTTGAAACCAACTCAAAGAAACAAAGAATATAATAGAATAGAAGAATTTTAACGTCCACAAGACCAAAAGAAGGCCTATCACTAGTATAATTTGGCAAATAAATGACTAGGTGACTAAAAAATTTAGTCACAACAACTAAAAATGACTAAATTCTACTCATTTTTGCAACTCAACTATAAATGAGTAAATAAATGACTAATTTGGTCATTGACTAAAAAATGATTTAGTCACATAAATAAAAATGACTAAAGAGTTAGTTGTCAAATCCAAAGTAGACAAAATTTAAAAAAAAAAACAATTTGGCCAATTATTGGCGTGATATATTTATGCACACAATGTATTGGCATGATTATTCACTTTCATTGTAGATTCATTTGTCTCACTTGACCTCACTTTGTTCGCTTGACCTCGCTTCATTCGTTCATTACATACCTCGCTTCATTCGTTAGCCTGGCATGAGGCATTTTGATTAGTTATAGTAGCTACTTGCATGGGCGATAAGGATTCAAAGAGGACCTGGAGACTTCTAAAAAGGCAAGCAAGGGCAAGGAATTTGGAGTTTGATGCTACGAATTTGAATTCGCTAAGGCCCTTTGTAGCGAAATTAGATTTGGAGATGCCCTCTGCAGTGAATTCAGAGGTAATTTAAAACCCTCGTTACATTAAACACAAATTCAAAATGCTCATTACAATCTACTGCTCTTAATAATGTTCTTTTACAATCTTGTCACTGTTCTGCTTTATAATGTGCTCGAGCTAAATATAATAAAATTTGGGTGTTAGTGCCAAATTAGAATTTCCTCAAACATTTTTGATACATTTTCATTACAAGCACAAATTGTCCTTGTGCAAAGTAAACATGTGTTAGATTTACCCACACATTAGGGATCTAAACAAAGATGTTTCTTGTTGCAGCTTCTTGTAGCTATGTAAAAATTCCCTTTGCAATATCAAATTGACCCCATTTAGCTAGCACAATGGTTGCCTCATTTGTAGCATAAACATTTCTTGGTCTCTGTGCCAATACTTTACAATACAATTCTCTAGCCTTCTCAAGATGTGCCTCCACCTTTGGATCCCTCCTCTCATTGCAAAAAGCTACAAAATAATTCCAATTTCCAAGTGAAATGTCTATGGATATAAATTTCCTCAAGCTCCGTTTGAGTTGTTTATAATTTTTTCTATGTTTGGCCATGCCTTATATATTTGAATATCCTCGGGCCCCCTTTTGATGAACTTCATTTGCTGCCACCACGTGTCCGCCAGACGCTCCTTGCAGGGATTTATTCCTTCACTTTTCTTCCAACCCCCGCCATGCTTCCACATGTCAACACCACATACACTTGAAGACTGCTTCCCTTCACTTTTCAACTGGGCTCTATCTACATGCCACGTAGAATCAATCTGTGTACACTTTTTGGCAGACCCCACAATCAACATTGGTAGAAAGGACTTCACCACGTGTCTCCTCCGTGGGGATTTCATTGAGAGGAAGGAAGGAATGAGCAATGAGCCCCGCTCTATTTCCAAGTGTCATAACGAACTTCATGATTGAGCAACACATGTCAGCACGAGGTTTTGCTGGGACCACCACCATCATTCACAAGGGATGCATCTGGCTCGAAGGTGACTGTGTTCTATGGCTCAAATCTTTTTATGTTGCAATGACCAAGGGAAGTAATTTCTCTAGGCATCATCGCTCATGATGAAGGAATCTTTTCTGTTATTTGGCCTGCTAGGTTGTGGGATTATTTTCTATATATATTAATTCTTCCTTCCAAAAAATGAGTTCGAAAGATACATAAAAATTGGGAAAAGACACCAGGCCTTTTGTACTATTTTTAGATTATTGTATAAGACTCTCAGACTGTGCCATTGTTTGGCCTTTTTGTTTTCTTAGCTATTTGACAAAACATTATACTGTGCCATTACTGTACTGAGTTATTTATTTGCAGAACTTCTATGATTTCAATATAAGTTTGTTGATTTAGACCATGTCTTTGACTCTTCTTTTAAGTAAATATGTATGGGAGTTATTTTATGTTATTGAATAAATTATTTAGGTTTTCACCTTTGATTTCTTTTATTCCGGGACTTAGCAAACTATTGAATGGACCCTTAAATTGCATCCAAAAGATAGATTTACCGTGCCTATATCTATATCTTGGTGCATCGCCTTAGTTAGATTTTTATTTTTTATATTTGCTTCCCTTTCTCCATTCCAAAACCACAAATATAGAAGATGAATTCTTTAAAAACTCGAAGGTCACTTAGTTTAGCACAATTGGTTCCCCCACTAACTGAGTTTCCCATAATGTTGTTACCTTGTCAATTTTTGGCATCAACAATGTCAATATAAGAATTCTTTGCATTTGATTCACTTTGTGCAACTTTAATTGTTTCTTTGCTTTAAGCTAGACATATGTTTTTAGTTCCATTTTTCCAAGCATAGATAAAGAATTTGATGAGTTTTTATCCACCTTAAGTGCATCCCCAATCAATTCTAGGCTTAGTTGGATCTCATTCCAAGCCTGAGGCATGGCTGCAAGATGTAGATATGTATCCACATAATCAAGAAACTTGAACACTATTAGCCTATATAAAAGATTTGCTTTTTCAGTATCATGTAGTTGTTCAAACAACCTAGCAAGAATAAATAGTGTTGTGACTTTATCCCATTGTAACTCAAGTGAAACACCACCTTCTTCTAGTCGATGGAAGAATTTCATATCCTTAAAGGGCATAGGAAAAACTACAGAAATAGCACTGGGGCTTTTATTTATGAATTCAACCCAAATGCCATTCCCTAATGCCTCCATAAATGTTTGTTGAGCCAACTCTAGTTCATCACGCTCAAAATGAAGAACCCCAATGTTGTTTAATAATTGAATGGGCACTTCTTCTCCGCTCTTCTTAAGAAGAGTCTTTGGCATCTTAGGAGAATCTAAGGTTGCACTGGGTTTTGAAAATATTAATAACTCAACCATCTTGATAAATGCATGGGCATCGGGTGGATCTATGTGAGTTGTCTTTCCTAAAATTTCCAATGCCTTCTTTGCCAGCCCTTGTTGAGCATATATATGGCCTACAAATTTTAAGCTCTCATAGTTCTCAGGGTGGACATCCAAAACTTCTCAAAATTTGAGAGAGAACTCTTAAGGTCTCCCAGCTTCAATTGAACCTATCCACAAAATCTTGTGGCCTCTGGCTTTCCTTGATTGATGTCATGTAGTAGCGGCTAATGGTGTCATAATCACCTTTACTATGATAGGATCGTGCAAGATCATAATACAAATGAGATTTCATGAGAGGGTGGTAAGTTGAAACAAGAGCTATCTCAATCAACTGTTCCACAAGAAAATGTTGCCCTGCAATGAAGAAAAAATGGTTTGCTAAATGATTCAATGCAATTGCAGCGCACATGTATAATTCAATCGCTCTACACATCTTTTCCATCCCTTCATGAACACTACCTTTTTCACTAATAGTGAGAATCCTACAAGTAAAAAATGCACAAAAGTGACCATAAAGATTTATGTAGAGGTAAAACATCATTTCCTAATGACTCCATAAAAGTTTGTTGAGCCAACTCTAGTTTATCACGCTTAAAATGAATAACCCCAATGTTGTTTAACAATTTAATGGGTACTTATTCTCTACTTTTCTTCAGAAAATATTTTGGCCTCTTAAGAGAATCTAAGGCTACACTAGGGTCTAACGATATTAATAACTCACCCATCTTGATAAATGCATGGGCAACATGTGGATCTATGTGAGTTTCCTTTCTTAAAATTTCCAAAGCTTTCTTTGCCTACCCTTGTTGAGCATATATATGGCCTACAACCTTTAAGCTCTCACAATTCTTAGGGTGGACCTCTAAAACCTTTAAATTTTTTGAGAGAGAACTCCTAAGAGCTCCCAACTTCAATTGAACCTATCCACAAAATCATGTGGCCTCTGGCTTTCCTTGACTAATGTCATGTCGTAGTGGTTAGTGGTGTCATAATCACCTTTACTATGATAAGATCGTGCAAGATTATAATATGAATGAAATTTCATGAGAGGGTGGTCAGTTGAAACAAGAGTTGTCCTAGTCAACTATTCCACAAGAAAATGTTGCCCTGCAGTGAAGAAAAAATGGTTTGCTAAATGATTCAATGCCATTGCAGAGTACGGGTATAATTCAAAGGCTCTACACATCTTTTCCATTCCTTCATGAACACTACCTTTTTCACTAATTGTGAGAATCCTACAAGTAAAAAATGCACAAAACTAACCATAGAGATTTATGTCAAGGTAGAACATCATTTCCTAATGGCTCCATAAAAGTTTGTTGAGCCAACTCTAGTTTATCACGCTCAAAATGAACCCAAATGTTGTTTAACAATTAAACAAGTACTTCTTCTCTACTCTTCTTCAAAAGAGACTTTGGCATCTTAAGAGAATCTAAGGCTGCACTAGGGTCTGATGATGTTAATAACTCATCCATCTTGATAAATGCATGGGCATCATGTGGATCTATGCGAGTTGCCTTTCTTAAAATTTCCAAAGCCTTCTTTTCTTGCCCTTGTTGAGCATATATATGGCCTACAACTTTTAAGCTCTCACAGTCCTTAGGGTGGACCTCCAAAACCTTTTCAAAATTTGAGAGAGAACTCTTAAGATCTCCCAACTTCAATTGAACCCATCCACAAAATCTTGTGGTCTCTGGCTTTCCTTGACTGATGTCATGTAGTAGTAGCTAGTGGTGTCATAATCACCTTTACTATGATAAGATTGTGCAATATGATAATATGAATGAGATTTCATGAGAGGGTGGTTAGTTGAAACAAGAGCTATCTCAGTCAATTGTTCCATGAGAAAATGTTGTCCTGTGAAGAAAAAACGGTTTGCTAAATGATTCAATGCCATTGCAGAGTACAGGCATAATTCAAAGGCTCTACACATCTTTTCCATTCCTTCATGAACACTACCTTTTTCACTAACTGTGAGAATACTACAATTAAAAAGTGCACAAAACTAACAACAAAGAATTTTCCCCATTTCAAACAACAAAATTGCCAAAAAAATGCATTTAAAACCTACAAAAAAAATGCAAATAAAATCACGCTGATTTTTGTGCCACCAAAAAAAAACCATGATACCATAGCTTGTTGCTTACTATTATGCTTTGATATATTTTTTCCAAGAATCCATATATTTTTTGAAATCACCTATTTTAGGCTTTTAGCCATAGCAGCAAGGCAATGAACTATTTGATAAAATTCTTTGGTAGACATGTATGAAAAATGTGGTAGCATAGAAACATAAATGAACTTTGGAAAAAATGTCTCAAAGAAATGTGGTCTCATGGTGATGGAATGCCATGACGAATGCCATGAAAAGCGAATTGTTATGGATTGTCATGGCATTCCATCACCATGGGACTACATTTATTTGAGGCATTTTTTGAACTAGTTCACTACCTTGTCTATGCTATTGCTTAATATTATGCTTTGATAGATTTTTTCCAAGCATCCTTAGCTTGTTCGAAAGCACTTGTTTTAGGCTTTTAGCCTTAGCAACAATGCAGTGAATTGTTTGATAAAATGCTTTGGTAGACATGTATGAAAAATATGGTAGCATAGACAAGACAATGAAATTTTTGAAAAAATGCCTCAAATAAATGTGGTCTCATGGAATGCCATGACAAGCAAATGCAATTGGAAACTACTCCTAGTTATTAGTTATGCAATGTGAAGTAATTGCATAATTGCTTAGGTTGATTTTGTAAAAACTATATTGTAATTGAAAATTTGTCATCTATTAGCATCTAGTTATTAGTTATGCAATGTAAAGTAATGCTTTGAGTTTGAAAGATGTGCAATGCAATGTAATCAACAATTTGAATATAAACTAAAAAATCTATTTTTTACAATTCATTAGTTAAACTCTCTATTTTATTTGCTCTCTATAACTCTATTGCTATGGAAATTCTTTTTAATTAAAAAAAATAGTTTTTGTCTCTTAGTTTACAATTTTTTGTTGCTATGTGTAGAACATTACAGATGGATCAACGTCAAAGGTTGACTAGGGATCAATACCATGCATTTGATGAGAGAATAGTCAATGAGAGGGACATGGAAAAATATCCATGTCCATGTAATTATTGTCTTGGTGGAAAGGTGAAAAAAATAAGTGACATTTATTGACATATGATAAGATACAGGCATAGTGGTATAAGCCCTTGGAAAGTCAATTATTACGAAGATATGATAAAATGGCAGAGTGTGAGAGTTGAAGAGGCAATGAACATAGATGAAGTGGAACCAAACATAGATGAAGAGGCAACAATGTTAGACAAAGGGTTTGAAGTTGATATAATGTTGAATGAGGGTCTAAACAATGATTGGACCAAGTTGATGGAGGATGCTTCAAAGCCTTTGTATGCTAATTGTAGGTTTAGTCATTTGATAACAATCCTTCAAATTCTTAACTTGCAAGTGGTGTTTGGTTGGTCAAATGAGAGTGTAGATTAGTTATTGGCATTATTAAGTTCTTTGTTACCATCTGACTCCACATTGGCAACAAAACAAAGTTAATGTAGAAAGGAAATCACTAAGCTAGGTTTAGGGTATGAAAACATCCACACATGTGTGAATGGTTGTGTATTATTTCGCAAGAATCTTGCAATTGAGAGTGAATGTCCAGAATGTAATGAAGCGAGGTATAGAGAATGGTTGAAATCAGTTGTGGTTTCTAGAAAGGTTCTTCGCCATTTTCCAATAATCCCATGATTACTCTGAATGTCTAGGTGCAGAGACATTGTTGAACTTATGCAATGACATGCCCAAAATAAGAGCACTGATGGAAAACAATGACATGTGCTTGATTGTAAGATGTGGATTGAATTTGATAACAGATGGCCTGATTTTTCTCAAGATCCTTGTAATATAAGGTTAGGTTTGGCTCTAGATGGGGTGAACCCATTCTCAGATCAAAGTACTAAATAGTCAACTTGGCTAGTGTTTTTAATAAAATATAACTTGCCTTCATGGGTAGCAACTAAACCATTTTTCTTAATGCTATAATTGACTATAACATGAAAGAAAAGTGTGACTTCAGATACAATTGATGCTTATCTAGAGCCATTATATGATGAACTAATGGAATTGTGGAAAGGAATTGAAGCAATTCAATCTTTAAGGGATGGTCATTCAATCAAATTCACTTTAAGAGCTTCCTTATTGTTTATGATTCATGATCTTCCTACATATGACACATTGTCTGGTCTTAGTGTTCATAGATACCATGGATGTCCTACTTGCAACTTTAACGATTTTGTGAGGCACTCAAGAATTTTGTGTAAGTGTATTTATTATGCACATCGTACTTACCTTAAAATGGATCATCCATATTGTCAACAAAAAACACGGTTCAATTGTCAAGAAAAGAATCGTGAAGGGCCATTGCTAATAATAGGTGATTACATTGTTGAGAATGGATAAAAAAGAATAGCCATTTATTGAAAATGATGGGATTGTTGGTAGTAGATATGATCCATGTAATGAAAGCAGTGTAAAAAGGTTGTGCATATTCTATAAGTTTCCATACTTTAAGGATATAGCCATTGGGCATACTGTTGACTTTATGCATACTGAGAAAAAATAGCCTATGCTATTATAGAAACTCTTTTTGGTGCTTTTGATACTATTTCATCACGTGAAGACTTTTGACAACTAAAGATTCATCTAAATATTTGGGTTGAAAAATATGATGATGAAAAATATATAAAACCTAGTGCTCCTCATGTTTGGACAAAGGAACACCATGCACAATTATTACAATTGATGTCTCAAACTTGCTTTCCCATTGGATATGTAAGTAGTAGTATTAGAAGCCAAACTGACATTAATGGCTTAAGAGGCCTCAAGACCCATGACTATCATGTCATAATGGAGAATATTTTACCTATTGTGGCAAATATATTAAGTTTACCAAAGGGGCTTATTGGGTGAAAATTATGTAATCACCTCTTCAATAGATTACACAACCTAGATTTCAACCACAGTTGTGTGAGATATGATCTCTCCTCTCAGAAAGGGGAGGCGCCCTTCTTACTGCTAACAAAAACTAAATTAAAACTAATTAAGTATTCACAAAATGTACACTACAATTATGAGATGGGGGGTGTGTCACATTCATACTTCTCTATTTTTTTAGAGAATATGTTTTACAATGCTTCATAGTTGATAGTTCAAATTTGATACAACTTTAAACTAAAAACAAGCAGTAATTACAATATCTCTATCTTGTCAAAGCAAAGCTTAAAGATTCCAAGTATGATAATAATAAACAATAAAATGAGAAAGAAAAGCTTACGAAGGAACAAAGTCATTCTGTAGCTTTTCACCGATGGATCCTTGAGATATGTAACATTTTTCGTATTAGAAGCACAAAGTCTTCCTAGATACAACAATTCCACAAACATCATGAACAATTACAAGCACAAAGTCTTGTAGATTATCCACCAATAATTATCCAAACATAAACAAAAATCTAAATAAAGAGTGTAACACAAAGTCTACATAGATTTATTCAAATCCCTTAGATCTCACACACTAATTACCACCAATCTTAATCAAATTCAAAAGATGATTGATCCAACACAAAGTCTAGTATGCAACTTTCTTCTTTATTAATCAGATTCAGATTCACAAAGTTGAACACAAAGTTTCATACATTTGTTGCAAAATGAGCAACACTTCGTTGCTAGAGATAAAAGATCCAGATTACAAAAAGAGTCCTCTCTTATTTATAGATGGAAGAGGAGAGCAAATTTAGAAAAATTAGGTGAGAAAATCTAGGAAAATCTCACCTACCTAAAAGACTTATTCAAAAATGTTGTTCATCATTATAGGAAAACATCTATGATTTTACATGTAATTACATTTTGCAAAATGACATGTAAAATGTCAAAACTTATTTACATAAAGCATGAAAAATTCTAAAACTGGGAAATCTAATCCAAGGCAAAATTTGGCCTTCTTCAACATATTTCTCCATGAAACTTCATGATGACATGCTCTTAATCATTGTTCGGCATTGGAGTGTACTTTGGAGATGACGAGGATTGTTGAGGTTAACTCCTCCGATGAGATTGAAGACTTTCCGATGCCTTTCAAATCTAAAATAAGCTGGAAATCGATCATTTTGTTCATTGAAGCTATTGAGGAAGCTTTGTCTTCAAATTCTTCTTGGCGCTAAAAATCAACGCTTCAACATATTAAAGGACTTGGGTAATTTCATGTAAAAGCAGTAAAAAATGGAGCTTTTGCATGAAACATGTAAAAGCGGTGAAAAACAGAGTTTTTACATGTCATATGTAAAAATGGTGAAAAATAGAGCTTCTACATGTCATATGTAAAAGTGGTGAAAAACAAAGCTTCTACATGTAAAATATGTAAAAGCAGTGAAAAATAGAGCTCCTACATGTAAAATATGTAAAAACGGTGAAAAACAAAGCTTCTACATGTGAAATATGTAAAACCAATGAAAAACGAAGCTTTTACATGTCATATGTAAAAGTGGTGAAAAATAGAGCTTCTACATATGAAATATGTAAAAGTTGTGAAAAATAGAGCTTCTACATGTGAAATATGTAAAAGCGGTGAGAAATGGAGCTTTTACATATTATATGTAAAAGTGGTGAAAAACAGAGCTTCTACATGTGAAATATGTAAAAGCAGTGAAAAACAAAGCTCCTACATGTGACTTGTATTTTGAGATGTAGAAGCGCTAAAAAATAGAGCTTCTACATGTGTCAGAAAGTCACTAAGGCATGAAATATGTAAGAGTGGTGGAAAACAGAGCTCCTACATGTAATATGTAAAAGCGCTAAAAATCAACATTCCTACATGTGCCAGAAAATGACTAAGGCATGGAATATGTAAGAGCGGTGAAAAACAAAGTTCCTACATGTAAAATATAAAAGTGCTAAAAATCAACACTCCTACATGTGCCAGAAAATGACTAAGGCACGAAATATGTAAGAGCGATGAAAAACAAAGCTCCTACATGTAATATGTAAAAGTGCTAAAAATTAGTGCTCCTACATGTGCCAGAAAATGACTAAGGCATGAAATATGTAAGAGCGGTGAAAAAAAAAGCTCCTACATGTAATATGTAAAAGCGCTAAAAATTAGTGCTCCTAAATGTGCCAGAAAATGACTAAGGCATGAAATATGTAAGAGCGGTGAAAATTAGAGCTCCTACATGTAAAATGTAAAAGTGCTAAAAATCAGTGCTCCTATATGTGCCAAAAAATGACTAAGGCATGAAATATGTAAGAGTGGTGAAAAACATAACTCCTACATGTACTATGTAAAAATGCTAAAAATCAACGCTCCTACATGTGCCAGAAAATGACTAAAGCATGAAATATGTAAGACCGGTGAAAAATAGAGCTCCTACATGTAAAATGTAAAAACACTAAAAATCAGTGCTCCTACATGTGTCGGAAAATGACTAAGGCATGAAATATGTAAGAACGGTGAAAAATAGAGCTCCTACATGTAATATGAAAAAACACTAAAAATCAACACTCCTACATGTGCCATAAAATGACTAAGACATGAAATATGTAAAAGCAGTGAAAAACAAAGCTCCTACATGTAATATGTAAAAGCGCTAAAAATCAGTGCTCCTACATGTGCCAGAAAATTTTCTAACTCCCAAAACTAAATTTTCACAACTTGGTTTAAACTGCGAATTTCAACGAACTAACAAAGGTTAATGCTCATAATGACTTTTTTAGGATGGGGGACCACGCATGAGGACCAATGCAATTTGCCTCATTTTATGTGCTTAGAGTATGTGGGCTACAAAATAGATAAGTTTCGTAGGGGTTATCCCTCAAACTGAGCATGCTGAATTTGAGGATAACAGGGCCAAGATTGACAGTTATAAGGTTGGGCCTAATATTAAAGAGAATGAGTTTACATGTATTAGATCCTTTGAACTTTGATAATTTGAGGGAGGAGGTTGTTGAAGTCCTTTGTCTATTGGAACAAAAATTTCCACCAACAATCTTTAACATTTCTATGCATCTTTTGATACATCTACAATATGAACTAAAGCATTGTGGCATGATAAGAACAAGATGGATGTATTCTATAGAATGATATATGAAGGTTTTGAAAAAAAATGTTTGTACTAGGGAAAAATCGGAAGGCAACATGTTTGAGGGATATTCATTGCAAGATGCCATGAGATTTTGCACATAATATATGAAAGATTTTAAAAATGTCAATCCGCATGTATGGGATGATGACGAAGAAGACACAATTGCAGGTGAAGTATTATAAGGCAATGGATGTCACTTAGAGCTATCACATCAAGAAAGAAGTGTGATGCATGCCTATATTCTTCAAAATACATCTTCGTTTGATAAGTGGCACAAGTAAAAAATATTTTACACAATAATTTATTTACTCAATTGCATTTACACATTTATATTATCAATCTTACTATTTGTATGTTAGTATTCTGTGTAGAAAATATGAAGAAGACAATCAAGCTTGGATGCAACGTCAACTTCAAAGGCACAAATGTCATGTTGATTTGATTCGAGGTGATTCTTTTCCAAAATTTGAAGAATGGATTGCTAATGTATTTAATGATGCAAAAGAAGGTCAAGATATAACATCGGAGGAAAGTGAGCTTTCACAATCTCCACATTTATGGGATATGTTTTTCAGTGGAATGTGGGCCTATGGTAGTCATTTAAGAGTGGAAGAAAAAGACAAAGGAAAGATAAATTGTGATTGTGTTGTTAGTGTTGAATTTCTTCATGAAACTAAGAAGAAATTTTATGTTGGATTCATCCAACAAATTATTCTAGTGGACTATGGTGAAAATAGTCCTATATTATTAAAATGTAAGTGGATCCGACCATTTATAGTACAATATGATGAGTATGGATTTGTACGCGCAAATATAAGATAATTTTTATCAGAGACAAATGAGCCATATGTTTCCCCTCTTCAAATTGACGAATCATTTCTAATTGATGATGTAAGAAGCCTAGGATGGTCGTATGTCATTCAAACAGAGTCTTGTTCAAAATGAAAATTCATGGAAGTTATTGATATAATGCTTGATGGGCAATATGTTAATTCACAAGAAACATTCAAAGAAGTAGATGAAGACGATGATGGAATGTTTGAAGAAATTTTGATTACCAATGAAGAGATTGGGAGAGAGAATGCATTGCATGCCACAAATGAGGATGAGGAAGAAAATCAAGTAGATGCAGACGCGAATGATCAAGATTATGATCTTGCTAGCAATGCAGATGATTATGATGATGTTTTGTCACCTTAAGAGGTTAGCTTGTCACCTAAACTTTGGTTATATGTATGGTGTAATTTATTATTAAATGTAATAAAGATCTGAGTATAGGTATGCTTATTCACTTTTGTTTTATTGATACATTTTTGAATGTAATCATCATTATTCTATTGGTACATTGTATACAAAACCTGAGATGTTCACTGCTCATTTGAAGTGCATTTAAAGTTAGGTTCAATCATTCTTATTAGTTTTCTTACTTTGTGTAAGAGAGGGGGACCAACCATGTTCAAGGCCCTAGGTCACGAAGAACCAAGAGCATAAGGCTGCCCTAACTTACCTCACTCTAAAGGGGTGTCTTGAAATGAGGGACGAGAATGATGAGGACTAGAAGGTCCTTCAATCACTCTACAAACCCGAAATCCAAAATGGGGCTAGGTGAGCTGGTTTTCAGGTTTAACACTACACCTTAGGTAGCTCTCTGCCCAAGGACAAAAGTGCGGTTCTGGGATGACAACGTGGCACACTAACATCTCTCAGGTGCATTGGCATCCATACGACCAGATGACCGAAAATATAGTAAGAATCGCTAGAAAACAAGCTGACAACCTAGCTAGTGATTTCTAAGGGAACAAAACAAAACTATAAAGTAAGATATATACAAATGGATGTGATAAAGCATATGTATTAAAGCTAAGGTGAAAAAGATGATCTCACAAAAGAGCCTATTTTCTAGCTAGCTCCAAATGAACATCCACCTACACACAAGAAAGAGGAAAATTATTGGGGGGGTTGTATAGGGGTCTACCTTAGTCAGACCCCCATTTTGGTGTTTCCACCTCCATGGACAACCAAGATAGCAATGATAGAGAAAAGTATTATAAAGGAGAAAATAAAGTAGAGAACACAATAAACATTACAAAATAGTAATGTGCTACTCAACTAAATCGTAGAGGAGAGGAGTGAAAATGCTTACCACCTCCACCAAGATCTCACTAGCTAATGGAGGAGAAAAGAGGACTCAAGCCCCTACTATAATGGTTTGTTCCACACTTGCTCTACGAAGTTGATGGAGTGTTGTTGTTGCTGCTATGGAGTGTCAAAATGCTGCTTGAAGTGATGGATGTTATGAGAATGCTTGAGAATGCTCAAAGAGAGTGTAGAAGCTGGATTGAATGAAGAATGGAAGAATTTGAAGAAGGGAGAGAATCTTCCATATTTAGGTCGGTTGGTCGAAGAGGGATGTTACAAACCAACCCCAATGGGAAATGTAATGCCTCTGCCAACTTCAGATGCAAGAATCTGTTAGGGATGTAAGTGTGTCGCGCGAATGTCTGTGCACCGCACGAGCATCCCTAACAGATATTCTTCTACTAACGCAAAAGATAGATGCCAAGTGGAATGAAGACAATAAGCTGATGTGGAATTTCACCTTTGGATTTGATTTTCTAAGGTGAGGAAGGGTAAAAGGGAAATTTACGTAAGGGGTGAAAATTTGCTCCTATACATTTTCCCCCACTTTAGTAAGCATGAATACCAATGAGTGCTTCGATAAAGTAGATCAAAAAGATAGTAGGGTTAGAAATGTATACCTGAACTGTCAAGGAAGCAAATCGCAATCTGGCGAACTCAGGAGCGCAGGACAAGAAAATAACTTCATAGCCCCACAAAACTATGAAGTTGCAGAATGAAAGCGTCTTACAGGCCCATAGAATTGCAAGGAGGCAACCCCGAAGATCTCTTAGATGAAGAAAGCCCCAAGAGATAAGTGCTTCACATGACGACAGACCTGCAAGGAAGGTATCCCTCAAGATCTCTCACATGAAGGAAACACAAAAAAGCCCCTTACAGACCCACAAACCTACAAAGAGGTGTCCCCCAATATCTCTCACATGGAGGAAACCCATAAAATGTCCTATAGGCCCACAAACCTGTAGGGAACGTGTCTTGCAAGATCTCTCACATGAAGGAAATTGAGAAAGCACCCTATAGACCTACAGACTTATAGGGGAGTGGCCCTCAACATCTCTCGCATGGAGGAAGCCAGAAGAAGTGCCCTACAAACCCACATACCTATAGGGAGGTATTCCCCAAGATCTCTCATATGGAGGAAACCCATGAAAGGGGACTTTGGAGAGTCGGGAAGTGGCTTCACAGACACACCCGTAAAGCAACATGTCTACCTATAGATAGAACATGTCAAAAAATGATCACTTAGGTAAGTAAGCGGATAGTCACATAGACTGTCAACAAGTTGGAAAACTTTCAAAGGGGTCCCTTGGGAACTTGGTGTGAAGGAAGGGGTCCACTCAAGGGATGCTTTGTTCAAAAGTACGAAAGAGGTCTTTCTTTCTCGAATCAATTCATCATCAAGGAATTCGAAAGGAAGAAAATTCCCCCTTGTGAGAGGAGGGTTGAAGCTGCTCCCACCTTGAAGAAAAGCTTCTCAAATTCTTTCTTTGCAAACCCATGATAAAGGAAACACGTTGCATTAGGGTTTCAAATCGAGAATGCGATTCTTGAAAAGAAGTTTGTGAAGATTCTTGAGAAAAGATTCGTTGGCAACAAATGCATTTTCTGAAAATAAAAATGTCATAGAAGTGGCATTGTCATACATGAGAGGGGAAACCCAAGCAAAGAAGAGAGAAACATAAGAAAAGAGAAATAAACATGAACATAGGGCACAGGGGTAGCCTAGAATTTCGGGGTCAGAACTACTCATAAATATATATAAGAATAATAATAGTATATAAAATGAACTATCATCAACCCCCTACTATATCAGACCATGCAAAGAATGCACGAGAAGACAAAGTAAAAATAAAAAAATTGGGTCAACATGGAAGGGAATCCTAAATGCCCCCAACGCTTTGCATTGTCCCCAATTTGTCAAAAAACAATCACAAACATGGAAGAATGATGCTACAAATAAAAGAAGGTTTACGACAAAAATAATGCATGTATCCAAGCACCAACAAGGGTGACAAGGGTCATCCAGGCACACATAGCACGATCACAGGGGAACACATCACAATACACACATCTATTCTAAATATAAAGAAGGGGCCTCCCCCTAACACTGATCAACCAAAAGGTCATTCGCTTCCCACTCTAGATTATCGTAGGGGGAAGGAGGACGAGCCTACAGTGGTGGAATGTTAAGAGGAGGAGCATCCAACCCTCCCACAACAAGGGCTAAGGAAGAGATCCCCACAAGGTCCTCTCCACCAAGCTCTTGTGGAGCTAAGGTCAGTGATTTTGCAAAGATCGTTGACAAGGTCAAAACTTCATCCAGAGAATTAAACATGCACTTGACATGAGTTACATGTTTCACCTCAATGGACGGAGAAAGTTGCACCCAAAATTCATCACTAGGCTCATCAAGTGATTTGGGAGTGGTGATGAACTCAGGGGAAGCTGGGACTGGTTCTGTTACTTGGACATAATAAGTTAGTGTGGGACCACCTTTTGAGGAAGGTGGACTCCTCTTATGTCCAACATTGCAGGAAGGACCACTCTCCACCTTCTGCTCCATTGGGGGATGTGAACTCCGCACAAATGAGGTGAGAGGTTTGGAGGAAGAGGAGGGAGAGAAAACTGCAGTAGATACCACTAAAGTGTTTGTCATATCTACAGGTTTCGAGAAAGGCAGGACATCTAGAAGGGACATCAACAAAGGTGGCTCCACCGAAGGAGCGATGAACACCTGTACCTTTTTAGGGTTCGGCACATTCATACTCAAAATGGAAGTAAGAAGTGATACAAAACTCGGTTGAATGAGAGCAGAGGGGAGGAAAGAGTAGGATGCGACAAGAGGCCCTAATACAGGGGTGATCATCTCCTCTTCCTTCCTCTATAAGGTGACCTGATTAGCCATGAGAGCCTTTTGCTAATGCTTGTGCTCACACATAATGTAGTTTCTACAACTCTTTGAATTGGAGGCTAGAGGCTTTGAAGGAGCAGAAGGCTCCTGGTCAACCATGGGAGTGTCCACTACAGCTATTTCCGATGGAGGAACAAACTCTTGAATAGGATTAGGAGGAGCAAGTTGAGAAGTAGCCAAGGGAGTCGGCTCAAGTGCCTTGTCAATGGACCTCTTCCCATTTATTGCTTTTGGAGCAGAAGCAGTAGGAGGCCGTGGAGGCTAAGACATAGAGGATTCCCCACGTGGACTTTTTCCTCTACCATACAAATAGTACAAAGGTCAAAGAGGTTTAGTAGAGAGGTCCAATATCCTGATCTTGGGTTTGTGCCAAGATGGTATCATCGGACTTAACGGATAAAAACCAGGCATGTTCATCCAAAATTCCTCTCTAGAAAGGGGGGAGGAGAGCCATCCTAAGAATGGGAGAGCTTTTCTTTCTGCTTTTGAGAAGAGGAGGTAGTTGGAAGATCCAATTTCAGTTGTCTGTTTCGCCCAATCTTATACTTCAAATAGTTTTTGTAAAGTAGGTCCATTCTTGGAGGAAGCGGGCCAACCGGGGTGGGCCAAAAATGGTCTAATGAATATCCCACATGGGACACCAAAGGCTGGTATCTAGTGTCATGCACTACATGCACAACACCTTCATGGGAGAATTTTAAACATTTATGAATTACAGAGGCGATTTAATTCATGGAAGCTAACCAAGGTATGCCTAGCTTCATCCTAAACAAATTTGACTTTGGGATGACATAAAAAAATGTGTCACTGCCCTAGGTCCAACTAGGATGGACAAAGTTATCAAGCCATATGGTTTTAGACAAAGACCATTTTGCGTACGAATGGTAGATTTTGTTTCTTCGTACTCTTTTCTATGTAGTGAGTTAAGCTACAACATCTCCTTTGTAATAACATTCACTTGACTCGTGGGGCCTACTAAGACTCATGTCACAATGTTGCCATTGAGGCGAGCATGAAGATAGAGGGGAGAGGGCTTGTTATTTAGGGACAAGTCCTGCAAAGTGAATGTCACATCTGGCGAACCGATCATAGGTTGTGCAGTAGGGGTAACTGTGACCATGTTAACATAGGTCTCAGGCTGAGTGATAGAGTCGGTGGGATCGATAATCATGTTAGTAGAATGTGACGAAAACGAGTCCATGTATATATGCAATTCACTATTTTCTTTCGCCACTAATTGATTTGTATTTTATTTGCTTCCATCAAGATGAATAGTGTTGTGTATGTTTTGCACACATGCCCCACCGTAGGTAGGGACCCCCTTTTTTTGCTCCCAACAGGTTGCTTTGCTCTTGTCTTGTTTTGCGTGCCCCATTTCCAAGCCCAAATTGGTCATGTGCCTTCAAATGATCAAATCCCCTACCCAAATTCACCTACTTGGGGTATTCAAATCTATGGAGAAATGAGGTCCACCGTCCCCTTTTCTGCCTTTTGTCTTGTTTTTGTTATTTTGGAAACATCTGTGGACCCCTGCTGGTCGGGCTTCCACATTTTTAATTTGGGGGAAACCCTTTTTGGATCGAGGATGTGTTTGAAGTGCGTAAATGAATTGCCAAGGTTTCGTCATCGTTCCGTTAAGTTTCGATGGTTTTGGAACTTTTCCTCCGAAATTCCCTTCCTCCTTGCCTGTTTTGGAAACATCTGCGGACCCCCGTCGCTCCCGTTTCCTCAGTTTTGACTTTGGGGGAAACCCTTTTTGGATTGGGGATGTGTTTGAAGTGCGTAAATGAACTGCTAAGGTTTTGTCATCATTCCGTTAAGTTTCAATGGTTTTGGAACTTTACCTCCAGAATTCCCTTCCTCCTTGGCTGTTTTGGAAACATCTGCGGACCCTTGTCGCTCCCGTTTCCTCAATTTTGACTTTGGGGGAAACCCTTTTTGGATTAGGGATGTGTTTGAAGTGCGTAAATGAACTGCCAAGGTTTTGTCATCGTTCTGTTAAGTTTTGATGGTTTTGGAACTTTTCCTGCAGAATTCCCTTCCTCTTTGGCTATTTTGGAAACATCCGCGGAGCCCCGTTGCTCCCGTTTCCTCATTTTTGACTTTGGGGTCACCCTTTTTTGGATCTGGGATGTGTTTGATGTGCTTAAATGAACTGCCAAGGTTTCATCAAATTTTGGTTAAGTTTTGGTGGTTTTGGAGCTTCGTCCCCCTTTTGCTGTTTTGGAACATCCGGTGGCCACCTCCTTCCTAGCCTCTGGAGGCCGGCCCCTTTGTGGCCGTTTCTGGGGTTCTACTTCTTTGTGGCCATTTTGGAACATCCAGAGGCCACCTCCTTCCCGACCTTCGGATCCTGGCCCTTCCATGGCCGTTTCTGGGGTTCCGCCTCTCTGTGGCCGTTTTGGAACATCCGACGGCCACCTCCTTCCCGGCCTCCAAAGCCTGGCCCCTCTATGGCTGTTTCCGAGGTTCCACCTCTCCATGGCCGTTTTGGAACATCTGGTGACCACCTCCTTCTTGGCCTTCGGAGCCCGGCCCCTTCGTGGTTGTTTATGAGGTTCCGCCTCTCCGTGGCCGTTTTGGAACATCCAACGGCCACCTCCTTCTCGGCCTTCGAAGCCCGGCCCCTCCGTGGCTGTTTCTGGGGCTCCGTCTCTTCATGGCCATTTTGAACATCTGGCGACCACCTCCTTCCTAGCCTCCAGAACCTGGGCCCTCTATGGCCGTTTTTGGGAGTCTGTCCTTCCTGGCTGTTTTGGCTTCTGTCCGCTGTCTGTCTTCTGACTTTCCTTTGCTGTCTTTCTGCCCTTTGGCGCTCACACCCTTGAAGCACATATTAATGTTTATGGCCCAAATGAGCTTCAAATATGAATATCAAGATATTTTGATGATGCATGGATAGATCTAACAGGGAATTTGTAGGTTTGTCTGACATTTTCCTTAACTCATGTATAAATGCACTTACGACACTTCGTGTTTGCAGGAGTCAATAAGATTTCTGTAGGTCTATTAGAGAGGCCTATTGAGGGAGTTGTCCTACCTTTTTCCAGATGGTGATGATTTCTAAAGAGCTTTCCACTTGAATCAGGGGCCACCAATCCATTGATGCCAATCGTCGACGGGCTTGTTTGATCAAAGGAAGAACACTGCAAACACATCAAGTAGGAAGACAACTTTCAGGCAGTTTTTGCTACAGTGAAAAGGGCAATCAGCTAAATGACAAAATTGCTATAGTGATTGGCACTAGATGATAAAACAGAGAAAAGACAAGGAATGTATTTTAAATTGCTAGATATTGTGGGGTAGGTGAAACCCTATTGTAAATCAAAATTGAGCCATTCGATGTAATTGAATCCTGGCCATTCATTTGGGCTTTGGAAAACTATAAATAGGGGCTTGCCTCTCATTTGTAAGGGTTGGAGAGTTGTTGTAAAAAGAATTTGCAGCAATAGAAGACAACATTGCATGATTTTATGGATGTTTTCTTTGATTTTGCTTATCTTGCATGCATGGTTTTTCCTTCCATGTTAGTTTTAATGTTAGTTTCTTGAATGGAAGTAATAATGGAAATTGTTGTTTTGGTATTTGATGAGTTTTTAACCCATACTTTTAGTACTTGTTGATGACAAGCTGTTGTGCAAAGTTAGCCTGGGCTTCTTTATTCCAATGCTGCAACTTAGTTCAATTGCATGTTCATGATGTGCATGTGCAATCTGAAAATCAGCAGACCTTAGAAGATTGTACTGGTTTTGTGTAGCTGTAGGTTTCTCTTGGTCAAGCAAAACCCAGTTTAGGAAGCTTGTCTACTTTAGCAACTACCATTGTTACTGTTCAGTCGTAGCTTAGGATTATAATAGCATTCTTAACCCTTCTCCTTTTGCTATTTCTTTTAATCTTTGGTTAGATTAGGATCCAAAGCATCATCATGAAGCTAAATCAGATGAACTTGATGAGTTTCAACTTGCTATTTTGAGTGGACAACCACTGTTCATTCACTTCTAGCACTTTGAAACTACATTTGCAAACCCAACTTCCATGCTTTGTAACTCATCCATAAGACTGCCTTGTGATTCCAGCAAATTACATCAAACAACTGAGATATTCCAAGCACTGTCAAGACCTGACATTAGAGACCTTGGGATAGTGTTTTGCAATCTGATTGTGGAAGATTGTCTTTCAAGAGAGGTAGTGTACCTACACACTACCTGTGTTGAAAAGTGCATAAAAAACACATCAACAAATAGTACCATCCTTAATGTGATCCTATATCTCATGACGTAGGCACATACAATGTTCGGTATCATGTTTGTTAACTCGATGGTACTAACAATAAGTATTTGCATCATACCAAATAGGGTAAGGTTCCTTAAGAGGTTTATGGTTCTGCAAGGTTATAATGTTATCCTTCAATAAATTTTACAGGATGGAAGAATAAGATTCTGCTAACTTTGTGAATTTTTGGTTGTGTTTGAGACCGTTTTCATCCATAGCAACTACTACATTTGCAACATCCTTACCTTTCCCAGAGATCGACATGATGGAATTTCCTTCAAAATGGGAATGAGAAGAGAATCCCTCGAATTGAACTACTGTCTGTTCGTACTCTCGTAGGGCTGCACACAAATGCATGCAAGAAGGGTATTTCATAAGGGAAAACTTTTACTACCAAGGCCTTTTCAAGTTCCCTATTGTTAGCGAATGGAATGGCTCTTGATACATATGCTTAAATAATGACTCGAGGCCCATATTTAGCACCAATTGAAATCCACTAACAACTCTGAAAAGATCATAATTGTTTTTATGACTTTTCTCTGAATTTTGTCAAGGTACAACTCTCTCATTAAATCTTCAATGAATTGTCCTATTCTAATGCAAGGTGTGTGCTTTTAACCAGAAAGCAGAAAAGGTGACAAACACTAGTTCATAAATATGAAGCTAGCGCGGATGACATACCAAAACCACAAACTATCAATGTAAAGATTGAAAATTCATGATCATCCAACTCAAGAGATAAATCAGACTGTAATAAATGAAGACATAGAACTTATCTTTCAAAGAAGATATAACTACATTGTACACATAATTCCGAGATCAACATACTCAAATCATTAAATTCATAACACAAATTATAAATCATCACAATTTGCAATAAATGTTTATTCCTTCTCGATAGCACCCCGAGGTGTATCCAAAAAGGTCCCTTCATCCTTTACAATTTCAAATTTATAATATAGCTAGTGCCACTAGATGGGCACCAAAGCCATTACTAAACTAGAAACTTCTTGTATTCCTAACGTTTCTTGGGGAATTGGTTAGAATAATTGAATTTAGTAGAGGAATAAATATCGACAAAGAAAACTAATCTTAATCCCACCAATAGCCGCCAAAGGACCAATCATACCACCAACTATCAATGCAACATATAGGGATATCAAGTGGTGACACGTGTGTGTTGCTTGAAGGGAAATTGTAATTCAAAGTGACACAAGCCAACCATAAATGGGAATTAAATTAACATCTTATCAAGCTCATGAGAATACACCCATGTCTAGCCAAAATTCTATAAATTCAACTAGCATCACCTTTCTCCCGCAATCAATTGCATCCAATATGGCGATTTCTTAGAGTGATAGTAATTCCGCCAATGACTACATTGTTCTGGAGGAAATCAAGTGTAGTCCACTGTTTAGGAACACCTCAGATCAACTAAAAGAAGTCTTCATACTATAGAGTGAGGTGGAGGAAGAAGCGCTCCAGAGTATCCTCGGTGAGGCATTCCTGGGCTAGACTCATGTGCATAACACAACTATGTTGGAGCGCTTTATCTATACAATCATCAAGACTTTTGTCCATTGTGACTGGGGCATGAGATCACTAGAGCATCTGGTGAAACCTGAGTTTCATCATCGCATTAAGGTGGCAATTAATGGGCTCAACTACTATCCTTGAAATGGATTAATAGCTGATGTTATTTGCATTGCGTTGAATATTCAGAATGAGACTTTGGAGGAGGCTGTGGCTCTTCTGCGTACAAGAGTGGTGAGGAATGATATAGGGCTTTTTGCACAATTCCTCCAATTGCACGAGAATCTGCTGTCGCCAACTCAAGTCAAATGCCTACAGATTGTCACTAAGGGCATTCATGTCCTAATGTTTACTCTTTGTACCTAAAAAGAAATACCTCTTTGTCCTTTTTGTCCATGACCTAAATTTTGTAGTCAAACCAGACAGTTTTGGTAATGCCAGTGCAATGTAAAAACATTTATATATAAATAAAATATCTTTTTTGGTATCACTGTGTCTTCACATGCATGGCTTCATTGGTTTCTTAATCATATCATGCTTGCAAATGCTAGTTTCTTTTTTACATAATGTATCAATTAAATGAATAGGCTGACTGCTATTAAGTTAATCATCAAAAATCTTCTAGGCGACAAAATGGGTGGTTCACACAACTTAATAAAACCCCACCCAGGTTTAAGACAACCTAAAGAATGTCACTCAAGGCATGACTTGCGAGTGATGTTTCTATGGTTCTGACATACGACAACCCATCAATCAGGTTATTAATATTTGTACATCCACCCTGAGGCAATACAATTTTGAAAATGGTAAGAAAACACCACCTAGTGAGAAACAAAAAACACAAGTGGTAGAATGACAAGTTTGACGAACAAATGAAAACCCCACCTGAGCTCGAGGAGAATGACAAAAGGCCACCTGAAATAAGTTTGAGTATTGGAATTAGGCAAAAATAAAAGATAGCAACCAAAAGAGAGGTTAAGGGAAAATTTTATGGGTAATAGTGGCTCTGACTGGGGACAAGGATTGCAAAGGACAAAGCAAGGAATCTAGAATCTCGAGCATAGACCAGTCCTTTCCATTGGGCACGAAGTCGACAAGAAGGACACCAAACAGAATGCCAACAATGAACAGACCAAAATGCCTATTTACATGGTAGGACTAACCTACTAGACAAAGAAAAGGAAGAGCATGATCACACAAACCCATTAACTAGCTAGGAGAAGAATAATCCTTTTCTGAAGAGGACTACCTTCCTGTATAGCCTTCGAAACACATTTAGGAACCTTGACATCCAATTGCTAATGCACACACAGATATATCCATAGTCCAATGGTCTCCCAAAAATCTATTCTCATCAAAAAATTCCTCTTGTTGCCATTTGGTTAGGGCCAAATCCTCCTTTGCTAACCGAATTTCATAATAAAAAACTACCAATTCAAGCATATCCAACTCTGACATGGTGTCTTGAGTTCCAAATTTTTCTTTGACCTTACATTCCCCAAAAGTTTCCCTAGTCCCCAAAAAATTACCACAAGAAACAATACTATCCTTAACCTCATCATACCTTCTCTCTGTCTGATCACTTTCATGAAGGGTAATTGCTTTTGTAGACCAGTGAAGAGCAAGGGTTGGTTTATTTTCCACTTCTGACTAGATGTAGACGTCATCTTCCCCCAACAAGAGACTAACACCCTCCTCATCTTTCCTTTGTTCATAATCTATCTCGGGCCTCGATAAATGAAATTTATCCACATGCATGAATTGATCAACAATCTAACTTGTGAAAAGGAGATTATCACATATTTCAAATTCATCAAAACTAAAAAGAGGGTTAGAATGAGTCAACCATTTTTCCTTTTCCCAAAAATCACCATTCCTAGAACCATCGTTTCCTTCCAAATTTAAACATACATCCTTATTCTCCATTTCTTCAAAGGAGAAGATTTCATATTCTAGAGTGAGAAGAGAAGTCAATGCCAAATCATTCAAATTAGTCTAAAAGTGGGAGATATTATCAAAAGCAGGTGGTGAAACAAATGATGACCTTTCCCACAGCTCATCATCTTCATCATCACTGGATGAACTGTCATCACTTTCAATTTCAAAAGAAGTATATAAGTTGAAAGTCAGATCATTACTATGTTGATCTTGTCCCTCATTAGGCTGTTGCATGTCATAAAAAATGTTAAATTAATGTCTTTGGCAGTAGGGCGAGATAACTCTACCTCTTTGTGACTTCCAATCAAAAACTTAGGAGATTCCTTGCAATTGGATTTTGGCATCACATTTGAGTCTAATTTCCATTTACCCATGGTGATAAAATCGTACTTAGCATTCATTGCTTCCACTTGAGCTTTCTTGATTCCATGCACTTTATCTCTTTTGAGGATTAATTGTATGTACGGTTCCATAGCAGAAATGAATATATGATACTGGATCTTTGTACTTGGTATTTCTGGAGTAGGAATCTTTTGAAGAGACCAAGTAAACCTGTAAACAATCCCTCATTGTTTCCGCTCTATTTTTCCTAATCTAAAAGAAGAGACGTAGGGAAGATGCAATACTAATTGGAATCCCATAGAGTTGGAGAAATTTTGTCTTGAGAACCTACCATCAAGTAATGCTCCCCTTTTCGAGCACTCTATACCATTCTGCCGCTTTCTCTATCAGACTGTCAATGAAAATTCTTACAAAAAAATCTTATTCTTGAATTCCTAAAATTGCACTTACAATAGTTATAGTTGAAACATGTTCTTTAGGGTCTTGTTCATTATGACTAGAAAATTTAGGGAACCTTTTCTAGGATCCTCAGGGTAAATCATGATATTGTGATAGGGCAAGTGGTCCAACTTGATTTCACGAGAAATTTGAAGCCATAAACAAAGTCGCCAACTCACATAAGAGTAAAGGTTAAGAAGAGAAAATTACTGTGGTGGACAAGCTAGAGGTGGATTTTGAGGTTGTCGTATGGGTGGGTCCCTTGGTTGATGTAATGGTCAATTAGGTCGATGATTATGATGATGAGGAGGGTCGTCGTAGTATTCAAATATCAATCTTGGAGGACATTCAATTACAGGTGTGGGTAGTCGTTGAGCCCATTCCTCCTCTTCTTCCAAGACAAAATTTACTCACGTATAATTTTCCACATTCCTCCTATATCTCCATGTGAGTGTATTTAATTGTGATATGATGTCTTCTTGCTCCACTCCAACCCAATCTAAGTTTGGTTGCAAAAAATGAAATACATTATTGTGAAGAAGTACCATCTTGCTGCATGACGTGATGGCAATTGACAAACTTTCCAATCAATTTGATCTTCCCCATCGGAGTCTCCAAAATTTTTTTAGCGAAAGGAATGGCTCTTGATACATATGCTTAAATAATGACTCCATGCCCAGATTTAGCACCAATTGAAATCCGCTAACAACTCTAAAAAGATCACAATTGTTTTTGTGGCTTTTCTCTGAATTTTGTCAAGGTACAACTCCCTCATTAAATCTTCAATGAATTGTCCTATTCTAATGCAAGGGGTGTGATTTTAACTAGAAAGCAGAAAAAGGTGAAAAACACTAGTCCATAAATATGAAGCTAGCGTGGATGACATAAACCAAAACCATAAACTATCAATGCAAAGATTGAAAATTCATGATCATCCAGCTCAAGAGATAAATTAGATTGTAATAAATGAAGACATACAACTTATCTTTCAAAGAAGATATAACTACATCACACACATAATTCCCAGATCAACATGCTCAAATCATTAAATTCATAACACACAGATTATAAATCATCATAGTTTGCAATAAATGTTTATTCCTTCTCGATAGAACCCCTAGGTGTATCCAAAAAAAGGTCCCTTCATTCTTTACAATTTCAAATTTATAACACAACTAGTACCACTGGATGGGCGCCGAAGTCATTACTAAACCAAAAAATTCTTGTATTCCTAATGTTTCTTGGGGAATTGGTTAGAATAATTGAATTTAGTAGAGGAATAAATATTGACAAAGAAAACTAATCTTGATCCCACCAACAGCTGCCAAAAGACCAATCATACCACCAACTATCAATGCAACATATAGGAATATCAAGCGGTGACACATGTGTGCTTCTTGATAGGAAATTGTAATTCAAAGTGATGAAAGCTAGCCATAAATGGGAATTAAATTAACATATTATCAATCTCAAGAGAATACACCCATGTCTAGCCAAAATTCTATAAATTCAATCAGTGTGACCTTTCTCCTGCAGTCAGTTGCATCCAATATGGCGAGTTCTTAGAGTGATGGTAATTCTGCCAATGACTACATCGTTTTGGAGGAAATCGAGTGCAATCCATTGTTTAGGCATACCTCAGATCAACTGAAAGAAGTCTTCATAGTGCAGAGCGAGGTGGAGGAAGAAGTGCTCTGGAGCATCCTCGATGAGGCATTCCTAGGCCAGGCTGATGTGCATAACACAACTATGTTGGAGCGCTTTATCTATATAGTCATCAGTACTTCTAGTTGTCCTGACTAGGGCTTGAGAGCACTGGAGCATCTAGTGAAACTCAAGTTTCATCATCACGTTAAGGTGGAAATTAACGGGCTCAACTACTATCCGCGAAAAGGATTAATAGTTGATGCCATTTGCATTGCGTCGGCTATTCAGGATGAGACTCCGGAGGAGGTCGTGGCTCTTCTATGTACAAGAGTGGTGAGGAATGATATGGGGCATTTTGCATAATTCCTCTAGTCGCACAAGAATATGCTGTCGCTAGCTCAAGTAGAACGCCTGCAGATTGTCACTGAGGGAATTCGTGCCCTCATGTTTACTCTGTGTACCTAAGAAGAAATACCTCTTTGTCCTTTTTGTCCATGACCTAAATTTTTTATTCAAACCAGGTGGTTTTGGTAATTCTAGTGCAATGTAAAAATGTTTATATATAAATAAAATATCTTTTTTGGTATCACTATGTCTTCACATGCATGGCTTCATTGGTTTCTTATTCATATCATGCTTGAAAATGCTGGTTTCTTTTCTGCATAATGTATTAGTTAAATGAATAGGTTGACTACTATTAAGTTAATCATCAAAAATATTCTAGGTGGAAAAATGGGTGGTTTGCACAACTTAATAAAACCCTGCCCAGTTTTGAGATAGCCTAATGAATGCCACCTGAGGCATGACTTGTGGGTGAAGTTTCTATGGTTTTGACATATGACAACTCATCAATTGGGTTATTAATATTCATACATCCACCCTGAGGCAAGAAAAGTTCAAAAATGGTAAGAAAACACTGCCTAGTGAGAAACAAACAACACAAGCGATATAATGAGAGATTCAACGGACAATTGAAAACCCAGCTCGAGTTTGAGAAGAATAACAAAAGGACGCCCGACATAAGTTTGAGTATTGGACTTAGGCAGAAAGAAAAGATGGCAACCAAAAGAGAGGTTAAGGGAAAATTTTATGGGTAACACCTATGAACACCTTCTACACGTCATAATTGAGTAGTAGATACAAGCTTTGTGAGAAGAGCACTTGATACCGCATGATGAATTCAATAATCTTCTCATTATCACCTTGTTTACATTAGACGAGATCTAAAAAGGTCATCTTAGGCCCCATGTTAGGTTGGAATTGTCGTAGGAATTGGTTTACAAGTTGGTCAAATGAGAAAATGGAATTATCGGGTAAGGAACAATACCATTCGAGCGCTGTATCCTTGAGAGATCAAGGGAATAGTTTTTCCATCAATGTTTCATGATGGAAGAAATCAATGCATAGGGAATTAAAGGTGGAAACATGTATTTGTGGGTCCCCCTTGCTGCCATATTTCTCAAATTTAGGAATTTTCAATCCTTGAGGGAAGGGAGTGTTCAAAATTGCAACTGACAATGGGCTATGTAGGAAGAAGGGTTGGAAGATAGGCCGGGAGTAGAGGCTTGGGAGAGACTAGCCAACTAACTCTACATCTTACCCATATTCTGAAGAAGTGTGTTTAGAATAGGGTCATTAAAATATATAGGGCCAGAGGAACCTCCTCCAGAATTGCCACCAGAACCATCACCAGAACCATCGGTGTGACCACCGTTGGAACCACTACCAGAGCCACCGCCACCAGTAGGGCCTCTGTCAGAGCCACCTCCACTTCCAAAGCCACCACCGTGATCTCCACTGGAACCACTTCCATTAGCACCACCCCTGTTGTTGAAGCCACCGCCACTACCAAATCCCCCACCACTTGGACTGCCAAAACCTCCACTGTTAGAGGTGACATGAGAGGTAAAGCTAAAACCCAAGGGGATCTTGTTCACTTTGATAGTTCTAGATGTCTCAGAGGTAGAGGGGATGTTGATCGAAGGTACAAAATTAGCCATGTAAATAGATGTAGGAGGCATCAACATTCCTATCAGTCTCTCATGATCTTCAAAAGTGGCCCCTTGTATAATGTTAGGATTGTTCAGAGGGGCACATGCTTTAGTCAGACTAGAGAGAATAGCTAGGAGTTCTATGCCTATTCAGTATTTTCCCACCATATACTCTAGTTCGCTAATAACCCAGGTGACCCTAGCCAACTTTGGGTCTCTTTCCAAGTGGTTTTCCAAGTCACCCAACCCTTTGTTGAGGGTGGAGAAATATCCTGAAGGAATGTGAACAACCTCATGCTCGTCTATCGATGATGGTGTGGGAGATGCAGGAGGAGTGGGGACACGGTCAGTCTCATCAGAGAATCGTATCTCACCCCTTGACAACTTCTCTTGTCCAGCAAGACCAACAACGGATCCAACAAAAGGCCTGTAGATAAACCAGTAGTGACCTTCGACCTCTTCATTAGAAGGTGTTGTACACTTTTCCTAACAATATACTTGGAAGTTGTGGACTGGGTTGTGATGCTCATAAAAATTCACAATATTTAGGGGCACAACGATCACAAGGTATAAGGGAAAAGCCTCAACACCAACGAATGAGAAAATGTTGGTTCACATTGGGTTCACCAAAAATGTAAGAGAGGGGAACCAACCACATTCAAGGCCCCAAGTTACAGAGAGCCAAGAGTGGAAGGATGCCTAACTTACCTCACTCTAAAGGGGTGTCTTGAAATGAGGGATGAGAATGATGAGGACTATAAGGTCCTTCAATCACTCAACATACTTGAAATCCAGAATGGAGTTAGGTGAGCTGGTTTTTAGGTTCAACACTACACTTTAGGTAGCTCTCTACCCAAGAATGAAAGCGTAGTTCTGGGACAACAACGTGACATGCTGGCGTCTCTTAGGTACATTGGCGTCTGTATGACCAGAGGACCAAAAATATAGTAAGAACCGCTAGAAAACAAGTTGACAACCTAGCTAGTGATTTCTAAGGGAACAAAACAAAACTATAAGGTAAGAGATATACAAACGGATGACATAAAGTAGATATATTATAGCTAAGGTGAAAAAGATGATCTCACAAAAGAGCTTGTTTTCCAGCTAGGTCCAAATGCATGTCCACCTACACACAAGAAAGAGGAAAATTGTTGGGGGGCTATATAGGGGTCTGCCTCAGTTAGACCCTTGTTTTGGTGTTTCCACCTCCACGGACATCCAAGATAGAAATGATAGAGAAAAGTATGATAAAGGAGAAAAAAAAGTAGAGAACACAATAAACACTACAAAAAAATAATGTGCTACTCAACCAAATCATAGAGAAGAGGAGTGAAAATGCTTACCACCTCCACCAAGAGCTCACTAGCTAATGGAAGAGAAAAGAGGACTCAAGTCCCTGCTGTAATGATTTGTTCCACACTTGCTCTACGAAGTTGATGGAGTGTTGTTGCTGCTGCTATGGAGTGTTAAAGTGTTGCTTGAAGTGATGGATGCTAAGAGAATACTTGAGAATGATCAAAGAGAGTGTGTAGAAGCTAGATTGAATGAAGAATAAAATAATTTGAAGAAGACAGGAGAGAATCTGCCATATTTGGGTCGGTTGGTCAAAGAGGGACATTACAAACTGACCCCAATGGGAAGTGTAGCACCTCTGCCAACTTCAGATGCAAGAATCCATCAGGGATTTAAGTGCGTTGTGCGGGCATCCTGGACAAATATTCTTCTACTGATGCAAAAGATAGACACCAAGTGGAACGAAGGCAGTAGGATGATGTGGAATTTTTCCTTTAGATTTGATTTCCTAAGGTGAGGAAGGGTAAAAGGGGAATTTGCGTAAGGGGTGCAAATTTTCTACTATGCACTTTGGTTGAAAATTTGAAATTAATTTTGTTTAGTTAGAATATAATTTCTTCTATGTCCTATATGTTGTCTAGATGCAAACATATAATGAACATCTATGATTTAATAATACATATAGATATCTTAACATTAGGTGAACTAAGCCTCCCCATTACAAACAAATAAATGATCTCTTAGGTCTGAGTGACACTGAAAACTAAAACTAAGAGATTGCAAAATTAGAAAATTATTCAATAATTTCAATCAAATGTTATCTAAAATACTTCATTCATAATAAAATACAATACCACACTACCACAACAGTCAATAGAGGTATGCACAGGATGGCAGGACATATAGGTCAATTTAAAAATACTTACCGCAATACAATGACAACCAAATGTGAATACCGCTGGGTGGTGGTGATAACATGTTAACTAAAGTAATTGCAACCCTGCAAGGGGTAAACAGTGATACTGCGGTATGACAGTGAAAAGTCACTCAACTATTAGAATTAACCTATTGTCCTGTAGGAGTCCAAAGAGGTGTGCATGAGGTGGCAATACTTCTACCTCTACCTCACAGCGGTCTTGATATGATAGAGCGGTATGGCGATGAACAATCACTCACTCACTAGAATTAACTTGTCATCACGCGAGAGTCTAAAGGGGTGTTTGTGGGGTGGTAGCATTGCTAACGCTACCCCGCAATAGTCTTTAAATGACCTAGCAGTAGTTTGGTACAAGCTGCCAAAGCATTAAATGATTACACTGTCTGATTTTCCAAGATCGACACCATGTATTCAAACTCAAAATATGGGCAGATTCTAAAATATTTTGCATGAATTGACATTAATAGTGAGGTGACTGAGCTCAACAACAAATATTACTTGGGACTCGATGAAATTTTGGAAATCATTCACAAAGATCAACGTACTGGAGGCAAGGGAGTTCAAGCGGGAAAAGTCAGCAGTTATTATTTGCCCAGGTAAGTTCACAGAAACCCTTTGTAGCAAGTGTATAAGAACTGAATTTTCTTCTACAAGTAGACACTTAAAAAATCAAGTAGGACTAAATTCTTCATCATGCCACCCAAAATAAGTCAACTTGCAAGTAAAAAGGAAGAGTCCACAATTTCTAAATCAAATAAGAGGTCCCTACAACAATCTATTTTAGATGTGTTACCTAATTCCATAGACAAAGGATCCAAAAATGTGTTTAAAGATACAACTCAAGGATCTATTTTGGTACTTCTATAAAAAAATGGTTGAGAAGAGACCAGTTTCGAATCCTTGGACCTTAGGTTTGGCCAAATTGATAGTCCCAAATGTCTTCGTAGATGTTGAGTTTATTAAAGTATTGGTACAATATTATCACCCGACTACCAAGACTATAAGAATGCTAGATGATTTACCATAAGTGGTGTTGACTAAAGAAGCAATTATAGAGTGTTTTATGTTAAATAAGTAAGCTATCACTAAGATCGACTTGGGAAAAAGTGAGGAGGATTATAGGAGATTGAGAAAAACCTACAGGAGTGATGAACTTCCTTTATACATGAAAAAGGGAGTAAACAATAGGAGGATACCTATCTCCCCCTCCCAAAATGAGCCATTTGCCACATAAGACTTCCAAGTATATTTCAAAAGAACTTATTTTGCTTTGTGCCAAGTGCTTGGAATATATGTTGAAGAGAGGATGCCAACATATCTCATGATGATGGAAATGAGGATACAAAGTCTTGAAGTCAACATTGAGTATGATGTTGCTGCTGAAATTGAGAAAGGGCTACATGAGGGATTTTTGCAAGTAAGAGAGAACTTAGCTCCCATCACTTTTAGGAAATACTCTCTGCCGTGTCATTTAATATTGTACCAAAACAAAAATAGATGGACTAAAATAATGTGTTTGAGAATGATTGATGATGAAGGGAATAGGTTGTCTGTACAAAACTGGTGTTACATCTGAGATAGTAGATGTAAAAATAGTGATTATGTAATATTTAATGTTGATTTTGTAGTAAAGGTCATGGCTAATCTTGGTCATATTTCACCAAGATTTCCTAATAAAATCATGCAAGTATTAAGACCTTTAGCATTGAAGCCAGAGCAGGGACACACTCACAATTTCAGTGACTGGTTCTTCTTAGCAAACCAAATAGTAATAAGGGTCTATGGGTGTCCTCAAGGCCCACATGTTTTACCTAAATTTGTTTCTATTCAAATTGCATTTTTAGAATTTATGTGGCAAATGTTATGGATGGAGCAGGATGTTATGAAAAGACAGAAAATGGGGACATTCCTCCTTGACCTAACTGAATGTGAGGGGCCATTCATAGGGTCTGACACTCTTGAAGAACTACAAAACTATTTGAAGATGTGGTATTCATTGAAGTCATGAGGAGAAAGGGTCTTTGATTTTGAAGGGCATATTAATTTTATAAAGAAGACACTTCTCACTAAAGCTAGGATTACCCATGTAATGGATTACAAAGAAGATGTAATAAGAAATTGCTTTACACCTGATGAAGTTTTTTAGAGGAAGAGGAAGTGGGAAATCATAAAGAGGCTTGAGGAGGATAAGAAAAGGGACACTAGATTCCAAGGATTCTATGTTGAAGAAAAGGATCCTATCAAAAGGATGAACGTAATAATTGACAACTTTGAAAGATTATATGTTCAACTAGTAAAGAAACCTGAGGGTGAGTCTTCGAAACCCTCCAAGCTTCCCATCAAACCAAGAGGTATTGTAATCACAGAGTCCCTACCAGACACTGCCACAATACAATAAGAAGCATCCCCTAAGCAACCAAGTCCTAAAAGGAAGAAGACACATGGAGTGGCCCCCTTAGTGGCATATGAAATAAGTGAAGGAGTAAGGGATACTAAAGAGGTAGCCGATGTACTTTTGAATTTCAAATATGATGAAGTTGATCAGCCATCGCCTAAGCTTGCAACTGATGCTCACAAACCAGAATAAAGAGTGGATGTACATGGGAATAATGATCAAGAAGTGCATGATGATGAAAGGGTGATTGCTGCCCTTAGATTTATTGAAGATGATGAATTCATTCAAACTCCCGAGTTTAAGGATTTTTGGTTTAAAATGAAAATAAAAAAAATTGAGAGACTCCAAATTAATAAGATGGGCACTGAGGAGTCACAACATGACCAGATTGTTGCCCAGACTCTTGAAGAACTCAAGATTAATGAAATAACTGTTAGCCCCCAAGAAGCAAGAAAATTGGTCTTAGAAAGCAATATACTATTTATTCTTGGGATGGAGTTAAAAAAGATATTCTTATTGGATCAAGTAAGAAGCCAAGAAGATCCCATGTTGGTTTTTGAATTCAATTTAGATGAGGGAATGAGTGGCACAGGTTACAATCCAAGACTTGAAACTCTAGCCTTTTGGAAAAAGCAAAAAAGAACAGAAAAACCAAGATTACTTGATATTGTAAAAGAAATGAGAGGGATTGCCATGGTAAAGACACTTCAAGACACATCAGCATTAGAGGTAGCTACTATCACAATGCACTCAACAATTTTTACTAGGGATGTAGTTAAAGCTATGGAGCTTAGATTGGTAGAATATGAAAAAGCACAAACTAATCTAAATGATGAAGTGAATAGGTTATTCATAGAAAATGTGAAATTGGAACAAAAGTTGAAGGGAGTAGGTCCTTCCCAAAGCACAAAATTAATAGTATACCAACCCCTTGCCATCCAGACTGATATAGGTGAAATCACTATTGAACAAGTTAATGTGCTAAAACAAGAAATTGAGAAGTTGAAAAAGAGTAATGAAGAAACAAAAGAAAGAGCAAAGAGAGAAACCCTTAGGGTATTTGTAAACACGTAAAATGTACTAATTGACATTGGACATATGATCCTGACCACTAACATCGTTTCATCCTGAATCATCCTTCGGTCTAACCATTTAATCAAATACTTTTATCTGATTAAATTCATCAATATTCCTCTCTTAATTAAATAAATCAATTATCTAATTAAGTCATTCTACCATTATGATTTAATTATCCTATCTAATTAAATAATTAATTTTATTTGATTAAATCTCTAAAGACTATCTATTAAATAAAATAAAATAAAACCTTAGTTTAATCTAACATCATCTCTTTTAATTAAATAAATCAAAAATCCTTATTTAATCAATCCTTTATCACATTATTCTTATATTTGATTTAAATAAATCCACAAACTTAAGTCAAATAGGTCACATCATTTAATCCCTTCATTAAATTAATCAACCTTGATTAATTTAATCTTTTCTCATGTCCCATCCTCCATCTTTTACCACTTGCACATGAAAATAGAGTTATTTGATTTATTAAATCTCTATTTTCCTCAACAAGACATCTTTTAAGGAATATTCTTTCAATTTGAATTCAAAATCCAAGTGGACTTTGTCCTTCCAACAAGGCATTTACTCCTTTTACAAATTCCTTTTGCCTTGAGCCAAGTGGCATTCAATGCATCTTCTTTCCCTCTTACATGTCATTTCAACAATTTCAAAATTCAAATATATGCATTTATTGACACATTCTTCAAAACTTGCACATCCTCCATCCACTCATAAGTTGACAAGTGGCACTTGGCCATTAGCTAATTCTTAGTCCCACATTCCTCTATTTTGGACATTCATCCATCTTCTCATTCTATAAATAAGAGGCTAATCTCCTCATTTGATCATCCACAATTTGAGCAAAGTTATTATACTCAAATCCATAGCAATTCTCATCCATTTTTATACAATCTTAGCTAGGTTATGCAAATTTTTGTCTTGGAGCACATTGGAAATCTTCATCAAGTGGATCACTCTTCATCATCAATCAACATTGCATCATTGGAGTTGGGAAAGGGTCAATTTTCACATCAAATTGTCACCAATTACTTCAAGAGATTAGGAGTTTGTTTGTTTTAGAATAGGATTTAACATGTTTTCAAGTTTCATTTGTGTTCTTCATGTTATTTACTCTTTCTTTTGCAAATCAAATGAATTTCTTGAGGAATCTAGATGCCTGCAAAATACCAAAGATCAAGGCAAGAATGGATTCATTTCACACGCTAAAGCAGTGGTTCGTGCCTAAGATACTAAGGGATGATGATCAACTGAAAGGCTCTAAGGATTGGATAGATGAGTTTAGCAAAATTATTCCCAACTACTTCACTAATATATAGAAGGATGGTGACATAAATATTCACTGCCTCAATTTAACCTTGGATGGAATAATTGCATTGGATTTTGGGTACTCAAAATTCATCATGGATACCAAAGGGTTATTGGAAAGGGTTATTGGACAACAGATGGAAGAGTCACTTGGCCAACACATAAAAAATCTAGAAGTACAAATGGCCTCATAATTACATGGTGTACCAATGGGAGCAAACATATCTAGTTCCCCCAAAAGAATAAGCCTTGCAGTGAAGTACCAAGCCTTGTAGATACTATCATGGAGAGAGGACCTTGCCAGATCTGAATGATCACAAGTAACTTACGATGAGTAACAAACTTCCGTATCTTGCGAGTGTTGTGGACTTCAACATCTGATAAATTTTCTTCACTTCTCATCTTTCATTGCTTTTAAAGTTTTATGTAAACAATGATAATTAATACTTTTTGATTTATGTTAAAAGTGGGTAACGGACAAGACACTTTTTGACATGTCAGCTAGGACAAAATTTTGAAACGTATTGTAAATTTTTTTGAAGATCAATAGAATGAAGTTATAATTGGTGGCTGAATTCTAGTTTCAATTGTTTGTTGAAGTGAATTAATGAATGCTATCTTGTTGTCTCCAATTTGATCTTTCCTTGTTATTTAAATCAATATATCAAGGGTATATCTAGTTTATCAGAACACATTTGTTGTCAAACAATTCATTTTGTTCTACATTTTGGTGTCAAATCTTTGGTAATTATGGTTAGTTTCATTACATTCAAATTCTAAATTATGGGAAATTATATAAAGTAAATAGATTGATGGTTGTTTGGATAGTGAAATTATCTTTCTTAGAAATTAATTGAAATATCTTGTCTTGAAATATCTAGAAGGATTATTTTAATTAAAGAGGATTTTGTGGTTATTTTTCTAACAATGATTTTATAGTGCAGCTAGCGTGCTATTTTTATTCAAGATACAAGTCATGATCAAAGTCAAACACATACCAAGAAGATGGTACTCTACTTCAAACCCTCAACCTCACTTAGTTTAGTCTACTTACATGGGGATATTAAGGAAGTTGCTAAACAATTAATATATATCATTTGTTGTTTGTGAAGGAGATCTTGTGAGATCCAATATGGTAGTGGATCAATATTCAGTTTCTTTTTTGCTAATACTGAACGAGTTTAGGGTGTTGTAGAAACCAAGACGTTATACTTTAGAACATCAGAGTTTATAGTTATGGTGGTTGATATAGATCCTCTTTCCATTCTTGATCCTTTGATTTCATTAGCCAAAGATAAGGTATTGATTTTTTCTCTCCTTGTACCATTTTGAATTTTGACATTATTGCAACCTTTTAAGATGTTAGATGGGCATTGCAACATTTTTAGGTTAACTCCATGTGCCATGCAATACTTGAATCATTCCTTAATTTGTGAGAGGATTTCATTCAATCGCCTCTGATATGTTTCAATCGTTCACTGGAAATCTTTAAATCATGTAGATGTTGCAAAGGTGGATTGAAGGGATTGAAACAAATAAAATGAACAAGGTTTGATTCTCATTGTACAGGGCAGTAATCACATGGGTAAAATGGTGGGATTGAAAGTAATGAAATGATGTTTGACATAATACAAAACCCTTTTAACTGTAAAGTTTTCCCACGATCAAATCCCCTAACTTGCTACCCTTTTTTCTAATTTTGATGAATTGTAAGAGAATAAACCTAAATAACTTGCATGGGAACATCAAATTTTTGGACTTATACTGGTGATGAGTTTTGAACCATTTGGTGATGCTTCTGTGTATTTGTTCAAGTAGTTGTTTTCTTGCAAGTTTAATGGATGCCTTACGTTTTGTTATTAATCATTAGTTTGAAAATTACCATTGCAAAAAGTACCTTATGTGTTTGTGCCTTCAAAAGTTGAATCAGACGGTGCTTGTAAAGTGAATGGGGAAGATGATGTCACAGTTGGGAAACTTGTGAAACATCAGTTTAGTAATTTTTGGATGTTAAGGCTTCCCAATTGGATATAAAATATCTTTTCTCATCAACTTAATTTGGAATTTATGTATTGTTGGTGTAAATAAAGTCTTGTACCTAGTTAATTAATTACTAGGGGACTTATTTACACATGTTAAGTTTACTTAAGTCCTAAGAAGGAATCTTTCTAGAAGGTGTTAGTTGTCATTAGTTGTTATCTTATATTTTGACTTGTAACACATGTGAACCTAGGTAAGTGTGATTAGTTGTCTCATGCCATATGATTAAGACACTTGTCATAATCCTATGACATCTTGTATCTCACCTTGGCTATATAACCAAGGGGTGTCTCATTGTACAACATAACAATCATATCATTAAACCATATTGATAAGAATATAGTTTATTCTTGTCACATTCCATTCTCTCTCTCTCTTTGTGCTTTCCATTTGGTTTCAGGATCTTGACAGCCATAGCCAATTCTAACATGTATAAATGGATTCTTTAATGGTGCAGGTCTTTACTGAGACAACACATGAACCAGAGTTGACACTTTTGTTGTCCAAGTTTGATGGCATTCTTGGGCTTGGTTTCTAGGAAATTTCTATTGATAATGTTGTTCCAATTTGGTTAGTGTTGATAGCCTTCATTCTATTAGATGTCAATTTCATTCTATAATCTGAGCGTATCACCTTTCTTAAATTTTGAACAAGGTTATGAAATCAAGGGTTCAATATGCATATTTCAGGCCTATTTTGAACACTCTGTTTAAGGAATTTGTTGACAAGGCTATAGTTTTTTAATTGATTTATCTTTCTACTGTGTTTGGAATTTCTTTTGTAAACTTTCAATAGACAATGCACTTTTATTCTTTCTAAATTGAGTTTAATATTAATTTTGTTGGTTGTACTGAGGCACAACTTCATTCATGGTAGAAAAGGCAACACCCCGACATTGCTCATATCAGATGGAACGTTGCATATAAATGAGGAAATATTCTAGTTGGGTTATTGTTGACTGCATTGAAAGAGAGAGCTTGATATATGGGACACGATCAACACTTTCCTTGGATTCTACACGTTACAACTTGCTCTAGGAAGATTTACCACATTGTAGAAGTTTTAAGAGATGAAATTAGGGGCACGTGCTCGTACTGAACTAGGGCTTCAAGCACGTGTTTCCATCATTGCAGAAGTCTTTTGGAGAAGTTTATTTCTTGGAGTCATTTCTCTGCAATATTGTAACTCAAATTTTCAATCTTGTGACTAAAAATAACAATTGTAATACTCTATTTCTAAGCTGTAACTAGAACACCTTTCTTTTATTAATAAAGTTCACCAATTTTTCCTTCTCAATGGTTGTCTTATATTTGTGTGCAATTGATGATTGATGTGTATTTATGCTTAAATCCTTAAATATTATTCAATTAAAATGACTAAATATACTACTAAATGACATCAATTAATAATTAAATTGACTAAACATACTATCAATTGATATAAATCAGTGTTAATAGTGAATAAATATGACTAGATATATTAGGAGTGAAATTAGTGAATAAAAATGATTAAATATACTACCTGTATAGGAGTGAATTTGCACCCCTTATGCAAATTCCCCTTTTACACTTTCTCACCTTAGAAAACTAAATACGAAGGCAAAAATCCACATCAGCCCACTGCCTTCATTCCACTTGGCATCTGTTTTGTGTGTCGGTAGAAGAATAACTATTGGGGACGTTCGTGCGGTGTGCAAATGTCCATGCGGTGCGCTTATGTTCTTGACAAATTCCTGTGTCTAAAGCCTACAAAGGCATTACACTTCCCATTGGGGTCGATTTGTAAAGCCCCTCTTCAACCAACCAACCCGAATATGGCCGTTTTTCTCATCTCACCTTCAAAAACACTCTTCCTTCATGCTTTTCATCTTTTTCCATCATTTAGCAATCTCTCCAAGCAATCTTGTAAGCATTCTACACAACCTTTCTTGCATTCTCAAGCATCCATCACTCTCAAGCAACACTTTGACACTCTATAGCAACAACAACAACACTCCATCAACTTCGTAAAGCAACCACCATTGTAGCAGGGGATTGAGTCCTCTCAATTTCTCCTCCATTAGCTACTGAGCTCTTGGTGGAGGTGGTAAGCATTTTCACTCCTCTCCTCTATGATTTGGTTGAGTAGCACATTACTATTTTGTAGTATTATTATGTTAAAATTTCATTCCTCCTTTATCATACTTTTCTCTACAATTGCTATCTTGGTTGGCCGTGAAGGTGGAAACACCAAAACAGGGGGTTTGACTGAGGCAGGCTCCTATACAACCCCCCAACAATTTTCCTCTTTTTTGTGTGTAGGTGGACGGGCATTTGGAGCTAGTTGGAAAATGAGTACCTTTGTGAGATTATTCTTGTCGCCTTAACTTTTGTATATTTACTTTATCACATTCGTTCATATCTTCCCTACTTCATAACTTTGTTTTGTTCCTTTAGAAGATACTAGCTAGGCCATCAGCCTGTTTTCTAGTAATTCACATTATCTTTTTAGTTCTTTGGTCATACAGATGTAAGTGCACCTGAGAGATGCCAGAATGCTGCGCTGTCATCCCAAAACCCCACTTTTGTCCTCAGGTAGAGAGCTACCTGAGGTGCAGTATTAAACTCGAGAACTGGCTCGCCTAGTCCAATTCTAAGTTTCAAGTTTGCAAAGTGATTGAAGGACCTTATAGTTCTCATCATTCTCATCCCTCATTTCAAAACACCCCTTTAAGCTAAGGTAAGTTAGGGAAGCTTTCCACTCTTAGCTCTTTGTGACCTGAGGCCTCAAACATGGTTGGTCCCCCTCTCTTACATCTTTGGTGAATTTGACATGAAGTAGCATCTGCTCATCTGTTGGTGTTGAGGCTTTTCCCTTATACCTTGTGATCATTGTGTCCCTGAGTGTTGTGAAGGTTTATGAGCATCACAACCCAGTCAACAACCTCCAAGAATATTGTTAGGAGAAGTGTACGACACCTTTCGATGGAAAGGATGAAAGTCACTACTAGTTTCTCTACAGGCCTTTTTGCTAGATTCGCCATTGGTCTCGTTGCACAAGAGTAGTTGTTAAGGGGCGAGGTAGGATTCTCTGACGAGACCGACCATGTCCCCACTAGGTCACTACTAGTTTCTCTATAGGGCTTTTTGCTAGATCTGTCGTTGGTCTCATTGCACAAGAGCAGTTGTTAAGGGGCGTGGTAGGATTCTCTAACAAGATCGATCACGTCCCCACTCATCCTGCATCTCCCACACCATCGTTAGTAGATGAGAATGAGGCTGTTCACATTCGTTAGAATATGTCTCCGCCCTCAACAAAGGGTTGGGTGACTTGGAACATCACTTGGAAAGAGACCTGAAGTTGGCTAGGACCGCCCGGGTTATCAGCGAACTAAAGGATATGGTGGGAAAAGATCGAACATGCATAGAACTCTTGGCTAGTATCTCTAGTCTAACTGATGCATATGCTCCTCCAAACAATCCTAACATTATACGAGGAGCCACTTTCAAAGATCATGAGAGACAACTAGGATTATCAATGCCTCCTACGTCCATATACATGGTCGGTACCGTACCCTCGATCAACATCCCCTTTGCCTCTAAGGGATCCGAAACTATAAAAGTGAACAAGATCCCTTTGGGTTTTAGCTTCACCCCTCCTATCACCTCTAGTGGTGGAGGTTTTTGTAGGATGAGCGATGGGGGATTTGGTAGTGGTGGTGGCTTCAGTAGCGGAGGTGGTGCTGGTGGAAGCAGTTTTGGTGGAAGTCATGGTGGTGGCTTTGGAAGCAGAGGTGGCTTTGGCGAAGGCCCTATTGGTGGCGGTGGCTCTAGTAGTGGTTCCGACGGAGGTCACACTGGTGGTTCTGTGGTGGCTCCAGTGGCAGTTCTAAAAGAGGTTCCTTTGGACCTTTATCTTCTAATGACCCTATTTTGAACACTCTTCTTCAGAATATGGGTAAAATGCAAAGCTAGTTGCCAAGTCTCTCCCTAGCCTTTGCCTAGCCTATCTTCCAACCCTTCTTCTGACACAGCTCGTTATTGGTCACAATCCTGGACACTCCCTTCCCTCAGGGAATGGAGATCCCTAAATTCAAAAAATATCGCAGAAAAGGGGACCCACAAACACATGTGTCTGCCTGTAATGACCTGTGCACAAATTTCTTCCATCATGACGCGTTGATGGAAAAACCATTCCCTTGATCTCTCAAGGATACAACACTTGAATGGTATTATTCCTTGCCCAATAATTCCATTTTCTCATTTGATCAACTTGTAAGCCAATTTCTACGACAATTCCAAGCTAACATCGAGCCGAAGATGACCTTTTCAGATCTTGTTCGATGCAAACAAGGTGGTAATGATAAGATTAGGTCGATTTCATAGCGTGGTATCAAATGCTCTTCTCACAAATCTCGTATCTACTGTGCGATTTTGACATGCAAAAAGTATTCATAGGGAACTTCCAAAGGCCTTAATAGGAAAAGTTTTCCCTTACGAAATACCCTTCTTTTGCACATTTGTGTGCAACCCTACGAGAGTATTAGCAGATGGTAGTTTAGTTTGGGGGATCCTCCTCTCGCTTCCATTATGAAGGAAAGTCCATTGTATAGATCTATGGGAAGGGTAAAGTTGTTGCGAATGTAGTAACCATTGTGGATGACAATGGCCTCAAATGCAACCGAAAGTTCACAAAGTTGGAAGAATCTTACTCTTCTGTCTTGCAAAAGTTAGTGAAGGATAAGATCGTAACCTTGTTGAACCCTAAACCTCTTAAGGAACCTTACCCTAGTTGGTATGATGCAAGTACCTATTGTCAGTACCATCAAGTTAACATACATAATACCGAACGCTG
>VDFB02271358.1:818841235-819018619 GCA_007258455.2 Sequoia sempervirens | reverse complement strand
TTAACATAAATCAGTCATTAAAAAAAAAAAAAGAAAGGCAAGGGAAAGAGAAAGTTTCTAAGCCTACAACTAACTATGAATAGTGACAATGGAATTCCTGCAATGGACAATTTCCCAAAATAATATTCCTCTTAACCAGAAATTTCACAGTATCATAGAAATTATGCTATCTTCTAAGGTCTGCAGATACTTTGTCCTTCATTCACCATATACATGCATGAATCAAAGAGAAATATTTTAGAGTAGCTTCGAATTCAAGTCCAGGCTAACTTTACATAGCTATCTACCATTCGCAAATAGCAAAAAGTATGGACAAAGAAATCATCAACATGGCAGGAATTTTCATAATCACCCAACAACATTCCTAAGATCTATCCAAAGAAAGAAGACAGCTAACTAAAACAACAGTAAAATCTAAGCCAAACATTTAACATTGGAGATTGAATCAAGTAACATGGGAGAAACTAAGAAAATACACCAAGTCAATGCCCTTTCCTTATAAATTTTTGTAGCATGTCTTTATAACAACTCAACTCTCCCTTTTGCAAATGAGAGGAGAGCCCTATTTATAGTGCCCAAAAGATTCAATGAATGGCCAAGATTAATTCTTATTATGTGGTCAAGATTCATTACAAAATAGGGTTTCACCTACCCCCCAATATATCACAATTTTAAAATTATATTTTGTCTCTTCCCTATTTCGTCCTCTTGCTAATGGCACTGTAGCTCTTTTATTCTTTAGTCAATTGTTGTTTTCATTGTAGCTACTCTTCAGGAACTTCTTCATCTTTGGCAGGGTTGTTCTATCCCTTGGAGGCTGTGTATTTGATGAACTTGAGGACGACCTCTTGGAGTTTGTCTATTTCGATGATCTCACATCGCAACACCTGGTAGCTCCACTCCTTTGCATTATCTTCCAACCTTTTCCAATCCTCATCATACTTTGAGCCTTGGTCTCTGAACAGCTCTAGTTGGTCAAAGACGCGGGCATCAAAACTTAGAAACTTCATTGTGATATCTCCAGCCATCACGTTCTTCATCTTCTCCTGGAAGTAGGGTTTTATCTTTTCTGGATCCATTTGCACATTGGGCATATCATAGCTCGTCATCATCTTAAGGTAATGAGCACATTCTGCCCGGATTTCTTTGATCCATTCCATGTACGGATCTTGGGTTGGAATCGGGTGCTCTAGGAGGCTGAGATGACCTTATGATGGTGATTTTCTCGCCTCTTGTGGTGACTCCACAACTGGCCAAGTGGGCTCCTTTATGATGATAATAGAGAAATACTCATCCAATGATGCAAATGACATGGTTGTATACATGATTGACACTTTTGAATGTTCCCTTCTGTTGATGGTGTTTTTATTCACTTCTCAACACAGGCAGTGCGTAGGTGCACTACCTCTCTTGAAAGACATTCTTCCACAATCAGATTGTAGAACACTATCCCAAGGTCTCTCGGATGTTAAGTCATGACAATGCATATATACCTCAATAGTTTGATGTGATTTGCTGGAATCACAAGGCTGTCTTACGAAAGAAATGCAAAGCATGGATACAAAGTATGGAAGTTGGATCTTGAATGGAGTTCTTAGGATGTAAAGTTGTTATGCATTGGTTGTAGGTTCAAACAATAGTCTTGGACTCCATTTTGTTGTTGGATTTGGCTTTACAGTGTGCAATGAACCTTAACATAAATCAGTCATTAAAAAAAAAAAAGAAGGCAAGGGAAAGAGAAAGTTCCTAAGCCTGCAACTAACTATGAATAGTGACAATGGAATTCCTGCAATGGACAATTTCCCAAAATAATATCCCACTTAACCAGAAATTTCACAGTATCATAGAAATTGTGCTATCTTCTAAGGTCTCAGATACTTGTCCTTCATTCACTATATACATGTACGAATCAACAAAGAGGAAATGTTTTAGAGTAGCTTCAATTCAAGTCCAAAGCACTTCCTTTACATACCTATCTACTCATCTGCAAATAGCAAAAGTATGGATAAGGAAATCATCACCATGGCAGAATTTTCTATAATCACCCAACAACATTCCTAAGATCTATCCGAAAGAAAGAAGACAGCCTAACTAAAAATATGGTGAAACCTAAGTCAAACATTTAACATTGGAGATTGAATCAAGTAACATGAGAGAAACTAAGAAAATACACCAAGTCAATGCCTTTTCCTTATAATTTTTTGCAACATGTCTTTACAACAACTCAACTCTCCCTTTGCAAATGAAAGGAGAGCCCTATTTATAGTGCCCAAAAGATTCAATGAATGGCCAAGATTAATTCTTATTATGTGGCCAAGATTCATTACAAAATAGGGTTTCACCTACCCCCCAATATATCACAATTTTAAAATTATATTTTGTCTCTTCCCTATTTCGTCCTCTTGCTAATGGCACTGTAGCTCTTTTATTCTTTTGTCAATTGTTGTTTTCATTGTAGCTACTCTTCAGGAACTTCTTCATCTTTGGCAGGGCTGTCCTCCTATCCCTTGGAGGCTGTGTATTCGATGAACTTGAGGACGACCTCTTGGAGTTTGTCTATTTCGATGATCTCACATCGCAACACTTGGTAGCTCCACTCCTTTGCATTATCTTCCAACCTTTTCCAATCCTCATCATACTTTGAGCCTTGGTCTCTGAACAACTCTAGTTGGTCAAAGATGCGGGCATCAAAACTTAGAAACTTCGTTGTGATATCTCCAGCCATCACGTTCTTCATCTTCTCCTGGAAGTAGGGTTTTATCTTTTCTGGATCCATTTGCACAGTGGGCATATCATAGCTCGTCATCATCTTAAGGTAATGAGCACATTCTGCCCGGATTTCTTTGATCCATTCCATGTACGGATCTTGGGTTGGAATCGGGTGCTCTAGGAGGCTGAGATGACCTTATGATGGTGATTTTCTCGCCTCTTGTGGTGACTCCACAATCAGCGTGGGCTCCTTTGATGGTGATAATAGAGAAATACTCATCCAATGATGCAATGACATGGTTGTATACATGATTGACACTTTTGAATGTTCCCTTCTGTTGATGGTGTTTTTATTCACTTCTCAACACAGGCAGTGCGTAGGTGCACTACCTCTTTTGAAAGACATTTTTCCACAATCAGATTGTAGAACACTATCCCAAGGTCTCTCGGATATTAAGTCATGACAATGCATATATACCTCAATAGTTTGATGTGATTTGCTGGAATCACAAGGCTGTCTTACGAAAGAAATGCAAAGCATGGATACAAAGTATGGAAGTTAGATCTTGAATGGAGTTCTTAGGATGTAAAGTTGTTATGCATTGGTTGTAGGTTCAAACAATAGTCTTGGACTCCATTTTGTTGTTGGATTTGGCTTTACAGTGTGCAATGAACCTTAACATAAATCAGTCATTAAAAAAAAAAAAGAAGGCAAGGGAAAGAGAAATTTCCTAAGCCTGCAACTAACTATGAATAGTGACAATGGAATTCCTCTAATGACACTCCCAAATATCCCACTGCAGACTCCCCACATCATGAGACCAGCTAATCTCTGGTCCCAGATACTTTGGTCCCTTCATCCACCAATGAACTCAAAGATGAGTACCATCGTAGATAGCTCAACTGTCCAGGGCCAACCTCACACACGCCTGGATTCACCATCCAAATGGACATGGAAACCACCACCATCTCTCATAATCACCCAACAACAAATATCCTAAGATCTATATCCAAAGAAAGAAGACAAAATTAACTAAAATAGCAAAGTAGTAAATCTAAATAAAACATTTAACATTGAGATTGAATCAAGTAACATGGGAGAAACCCAAGAAAATATACACCAAGTCAATGCCTTTTCCCATAAATTTTTGTAGCATGTCTTTATAACAACTCAACTCTCCCTTTTGCAAATGAGAGGAGAGCCCTATTTATAGTGCCCAAAAGATTCAATGAATGGCCAAGATTAATTCTTATTATGTGGCCAAGATTCTTTACAAAATAGGGTTTCACCTACCCCCCAATATATCACAATTTTAAAATTATATTTTGTCTCTTCCCTATTTCGTCCTCTTGCTAATGGCACTGTAGCTCTTTTATTCTTTAGTCAATTGTTGTTTTCATTGTAGCTACTCTTCAGGAGCTTCTTCATCTTTGGCAGGGCTGTCCTCCTATCCCTTGGAGGCTGTGTATTCGATGAACTTGAGGACGACCTCTTGGAGTTTGTTTATTTCGATGATCTCACATCGCAACACCTGGTAGCTCCACTCCTTTGCATTATCTTCCAGCGTTTTCCAATCCTCATCATACTTTGAGCCTTGGTCTCTGAACAGCTCTAGTTGGTCAAAGACGCGGGCATCAAAACTTAAAAACTTCGTTGTGATATCTCCAGCCATCACGTTCTTCATCTTCTCCTGGAAGTAGGGTTTTATCTTTTCTGGATCCATTTGCACAGTGGGCATATCATAGCTCGTCATCATCTTAAGGTAATGAGCACATTCTGCCCAGATTTCTTTGATCCATTCCATGTACGGATCTTGGGTTGGAATCGGGTGCTCTAGGAGGCTGAGATGACCCTATGATGGTGATTTTCTCGCCTCTTGTGGTGACTCCACAATCAGCGTGGGCTCTTTTGATGGTGATAATAGAGAAATACTCGTCCAAAGATGCAATGACATGGTTGTATACATGATTGACACTTTTGAATGTTCCCTTCTGTTGATGGTGTTTTTATTCACTTCTCAACACAGGCAGTGCGTAGGTGCACTACCTCTCTTGAAAGACATTCTTCCACAATCAGATTGTAGAACACTATCCCAAAGTCTCTCGGATGTTAGGTCATGACAATGCATATATACCTCAATAGTTTGATGTGATTTGCTGGAATCACAAGGCTGTCTTACGAAAGAAATGCAAAGCATGGATACAAAGTATGGAAGTTGGATCTTGAATGGAGTTCTTAGGATGTAAAGTTGTTATGCATTGGTTGTAGGTTCAAACAATAGTCTTAGAGTCCATTTTGTTGTTGGATTTGGCTTTACAGTGTGCAATGAACCTTAACATAAATCAGTCATTAAAAAAAAAATAAGAAGGCAAGGGAAAGAGAAAGTTCCTAAGCCTGCAACTAACTATGAATAGTGACAATGGAATTCCTGCAATGGACAATTTTCCAAAATAATATCCCACTTAACCAGAAATTTCACAGTATCATAGAAATTGTGCTATCTTCTAAGGTCTGCAGATACTTTGTCCTTCATTCACCATATACATGCATGAATCAAAGAGAAATGTTTTAGAGTAGCTTCGAATTCAAGTCCAGGCTAACTTTACACAGCTATCTACCATTCGCAAATAGCAAAAAGTATGGACAAGGAAATCATCAACATGGAAAAAATTTTCATAATCACCCAACAACATTCCTAAGATCTATCCAAAGAAAGAAGACAATAACTAAAACAACAGTAAAATCTAGTTTCAAACATTTAACATTGGAGATTGAATCAAGTAACATGAGAAAATGAGAAAATACACCAAGTCAATGCCTTTTCCTTATAAATTTCTGCAGCATGTCTTTACAACAACTCAACTCTTTTTGCAAATGAGAGGAGAGCCCTATTTATAGTGCCCAAAAGATTCAATGAATGGCCAAGATTAATTCTTATTATGTGGCCAAGATTCATTACAAAATAGGGTTTCACCTACCCCCCAATATATCACAATTTTAAAATTATATTTTGTCTCTTCCCTATTTCGTCCTCTTGCTAATGGCACTGTAGCTCTTTTATTCTTTAGTCAATTGTTGTTTTCATTGTAGCTACTCTTCAGGAACTTCTTCATCTTTGGCAGGGCTGTCCTCCTATCCCTTGGAGGCTGTGTATTCGATGAACTTGAGGACGACCTCTTGGAGTTTGTCTATTTCGATGATCTCACATCGCAACACCTAGTAGCTCCACTCCTTCACATTATCTTCCAGCCTTTTCCAATCCTCATCATACTTTGAGCCTTGTTCTCTGAACAGCTCTAGTTGGTCAAAGACGCAGGCATCAAAACTTAGAAACTTAATTGTGATATCTCCAGCCATCACGTTCTTCATCTTCTCCTGGAAGTAGGGTTTTATCTTTTCTGGATCCATTTGCACAGTGGGCATATCATAGCTCGTCATCATCTTAAGGTAATGAGCACATTCTGCCCGAATTTCTTTGATCCATTCCATGTCCGGATCCAGCTTACTCACGATTTGTTCTAGCCTCTGCTTCTGGTTGTCAAAATCTCTGCACCACACATCCATCAACAAGTGATCTTCTTTCTTAAACACAAGCTTCTCCTCCTACATGGCTTTAGGCAACTCAAGGATAGACTCGATCCTTGGAAAGGTGTAGTCATAGGTCGCGGGGAAATTGGGGTAGCCTATTTGGCCTTTTGGTGAAGCCTTGGACACGGATGTACGTAAACTTTGGGTATTGGATATAAAGGAAGGCATACTACTTCAAAAGTGCCCTGGCACTATGGGAGACCCTCCTCTCGAAGTCTCCGGCAATCAATCTGATGACATGGCCAATGAAGGCATCATTAACCTTGCAGTAATCCCTCTTGAAGTTCCAGTATTGGAGTTGCAGGTATTTATTATAGGCTTTGAGTTCCCGCTTTTTCCCCTGATCAGGTGCCACAAACAACCTATTGTACTGTCTTTGATCTGTCAAGGAATAGACAAGGTAGGAAGTCATATAAAACTTGGAGCTCTTCTTTATGTTGACAAACTGCTCATGGAAGCAGTCGCTTATGATTCCCCCCAATAGAATGAAACTTTAGTTGTGACGTCTTTGTTTCCACGCAGGATCTGCTCAATGAAATATACCATCCATTCTTGGAAGTAGGCGGTCGTAAGAAGACCTATAACCCTGCTCAATATGGTTACCAGGTCGTGGTAATCCTCATGGAAATCGCTACGGAAGAGCTCCTAAAGAACTTTAGTAGCGCTGCCCCGTCTTTCCTTGAGCCAATGTAGATTTATTGACTTCTTGCATCCCATCGGATTATCATCCCACACCGCCTGACATTTCTTCTAAGGTGGGGACTTTCATTTGTTGGAATGTGGGGATATGGAAGGTCTTTGTGATCCCTTCAGGCGACATGTCGACAAGAATGTTTCCCTCTTTATCAACAATTGTTTTTGTATTAGCCTGATACGCTTCTTGGTAATCCATGACCAATTTAGGTGCCACGAGGGATGGAGGGAATCCGGCAGCCTTAGCTATTCCACTCTGTCTTATCAATCTGACATTCTTTGTTGTCGGGTTGACCTTGACTCTCTACGTGAATTCATCGATATCCACTTGGCCAATGTTGGTGTCCGTGATCTCCTTCCAATCTGTTGTGACCTTTGAGTGGAGCGGCTCGCTCTAGAATTGGTACTTCATCTGGTGCTTGTCTTCTTTCCCTCGAGGGGTCCTTCCTGACTTCTTCCCCTTGTCCCCTTCGGCGGATGTCCCTGAAGTTCCTACACCCGATTTCATATATTCTGCAAGCAATGACAAAGTCAGGACAATGGATCACAAAAGTATTCATGTTAGCCAATATCTTGAGAACAATATTTATTTCAAACAATCAATCAAGCATAGCATGAACTTTCATCTTAAGATGTTATTGGTATTCTGATTAAAGGGATTTGGACAATTTGGGTTGGGAGGGTCAGACTTCCCTGGTAGGAATGCTGTTTGGAAGGGAAAACACAGCAGAAAACTCTCGAAGACTTTCTTTGGTCACATTTTAATATTTCAAGAGGTTCATGATGAAGATGACCAAAATTCAGGATGTGGGTCAAAATTAGATCTCAGATTTGGGATCGTTTGGATCGATTTAAGAGAGCTCGGAAGTCTCAGGTCGGAAAGCTATCGGGAGATAACAGTTTGGGACAGTGGACATCAAATGGAAATCCGGAGGGGGAAGTCCGGCAGTAAGAGCCCGGCGGCATGGTTTTCGTTTTAAGTTGGGTGGCAATCGACAGGGCGGAGCCCGGAGATCGGGACACCAAGCGGGGTTTTCTGTTTAGCAACGGTGGTCGAGGATAGGAGTTCCGGGAGATGGGGCCCGACGAGGCGAAGGATGCTAATCGTTCATGCAACATCCCATCAGCGACGGAGGCTTGGGGCCCAGCGACTGGAAGGATGGGGCAAAATCCCCCCGACGGCGGGAGAAAGGCAGACTTTTAGGAACGAACCTCCGAACATTGGGGCCCGAGAGGTCCGGAGGATGCTAGTGTGAAAAGACAAGCCAACAATGGGTAATGGGAGGCCGGGGCCTGGAAGGCAGGACGCCGTCAAGGGTTCACCGTTAGGCGACGACGATGCACCGACGGAACCCCAGAAGCGGACCTCCGGGGTCTAGGGCCCGAGAATGCGAAGGCATCGATCTAATCTTTTAAAACAACCGCGACGAGGAGACGACTGGGCCCCAGTGGACGGGAAGCCGGGAATCGATTGCTATTTTGGCGCGGTGAAATACAAGTAGAATTTCGATACAGGAAGTCCGACAGGCCAGACCCGAAGGGAAGAATCGCCACTGGCGGTAAGGTTCATTGTTTGAGTTAGGACGGCCAAGACAAGCCCTAGGCCCGAAGGAGATAATCTCCCTGTGCGAAGAACGGTCGTGGCGAGGAAAAGTCCCAGTTTGGCGGTGAGGGTTTTCTAGAGGGTTTGTCAATTTTTTACCCATGGGTTTTGTGCGCAATATCATGTTTTATCATTTTATGCCCTCTTAATGATTGTTCATCCATTTAAATTTTTTGAAATCATGAAAACGATGCTCGAGAGGGCAAACAGATGGCCTACTTCAAACACGCGATGCAGGGAGATGCGGGATCCACCTTCGGTTGACGAAATGATGCCGAGGGAGATCATGACGATGATGTCGAAGATGGTGGGCTCCAAATAGCAGGTTGTCCAATCACTCTGCAATTCTATGAGATGAAAATGACGGGTCAGAGTGGGTATTTTATACCCCTAACTGCCATTAATACGCGTATTTAATGCAGGTACGATGACAAAAAAGTTAGTGGATTTGAAAATATCAGCGACGGCGGCGAGAAGGTCGGGGCCTGACGGCCGAGGAGGTGCAAGATGGCGGCCGCTTTAAGATTTAGCTTGGTCGAATAGCGGCGGCGGGGAGCGGGTCGGGCCCCGGAGGGCGGGACGCTGGGCGAGATTCGCCGTCAGGGATGGCGGGACCATCACGGAATTCCAGACTCGGAATTCCGGATGGTCGGGCCCGGAACGCCTGATGGCAGTTAGGGGCTCCCGCAATCTTCAGTCAGAGAAAATGTTGGCGGGACCCGGGGGCGGGTCACCGCAGGAAGTTCGCCGTTGCGGACAGTGAAACACGGGCAGAACCTTGGAATTGGAACTCTAAGGAACAAGGTCTGCAGGGAAGAACGCCGTTGAAAATTTCCACAAACGTTTAGCAGACGGCAGACAGGGATTCAGACCCTGAGCTTTAGAAGGACGCAGAGCGGATGCCGCCGAAATGATAGTTCCAGCGGGGAAACCCGGAGACGGAATCCCGATTGGCCTGGCCCAGCAGGGCCTGGGGCCGTTGGCAGGGCCAAACTGCCAAAAGGACTCCGCAAGGCACCGGAACACAACAAAATTAAAAGGGGAAGGCATGGTCGATTTATGGTGGGACCTTAAAGCAACATTGACCATCCGAGACATCAAAAGGGGAGGCACGCAAAATGAGGCGACGATAAAAATGATCCGACAAGGTGAAAGAAAAGAGGGTTCCCATTCCGAACGGGGCATGTGTGCTAGGGGCACAACAAATGGTGACTCTGTTGGAGAATGCTTCTGAGCGTTCTAGGGATAAATATTCATTCATGACCCAGAATCTCTGGTTTCGCAGACCAAGGGTGGCTTCCAAAGATGAATCTAGGAGGACGAGATCCTTAATTGGGTCAGCTTAGAGTACATCTCAGAAGTGTGTGTAGTGAATTTATTCCTTTCCTTGGGAAAGTGACCAGGGTCACCAAGTCAACCAAGCAAGCTACATAAATCATCTAACACCAAAAGTAACCTGGACATTGCTCTGCTGCCAGTCAGGCGTCCATAGCCCCGACAGAGTTGTCGCTGTAATCTCACAGATATTGCTCTACTGCTGGCTGGACGTCCATAGCCCCGGTAGGGTTATTCGAACACCCATACGGTTGTTTATTTCCCTTTTTCAGAATTCTTTTTTTCTTTTGCTTTCATATTTCATTTATCTTTTATCATTTAGTTCGACCGGGTAAGCACTGAAGCCTACGATGGGTTTGAGACTGCAGTGGTCACTAGAGCAGACTTGAGATTTTTCACTTGCTGGGGTGTTATAACAACTATGGCATGATTGTTTAGAAATGATTATTATGTGCTTTGTGCGAGATTCGAGATGTGTGTAAGAAGATCTAGCCAAGGGTCAAGTTCTAAGCAGAATTCAAGCAAGGAAATCATTCACGGGCCGCTTTCAAAGACCGATAATCGAGAGTGAATGTTTAGCCAAAGAACACAAAGAACAGACAATAAAGTGAACCGCTTATCGAGCAAGCATGACCACCGCAAAGGAGCGGGAAACAACTTTCAAAACAAAATTACCGGGAGGGAGAAAATAAAAGAGCGACGCAAACAATACGCAAGCAAGCCAGAAATTAAACTATCATAATCTATGTACAAGTATTTACACCGAAAAGATCAAACGAGTTTAAGCCTGGAAGTAATGCTTCAGGTGCTGCCCGTTGACTGGAAACGAGACGTTCTCACCAGTTAAAGTATTTAAGCGAAAGGCATTATCTCCCAAAAATTTAGCTATTTGAAAAGGGCCAAGCCAGAACTTGTTGAATTTGTTGTGTCCCCCTTTTTTTTCGTGGGTCTTGTCCCAATACAGGACTAGATCTACAATTCTAAAGGCCTTGATCTTGGCTCGGCAGTTGAACCATCTTTTAACTATGCCCTAATGTTTGGCAAAATTTTCTATTGCGCGGTTGCGGACTTCCTCTAAATGTAAGAGCTCAGCTAACCGAACTTCCCTACGATCTCCTCCCTTATAAAAATCATTGATGAACTAAAGAGTAGGAATCTTCAGATGGATGGGGAATATAGGTTCTAGGCCATAAACAAGGTGGAACAGGGAATCACCAAGGGCAGCCTTGTGGCTAGTGCGATTTTCCCAAAGGGCGAAACGGAGCTGGGTATGCCAGTCCTTTGGATTCCTATCTAGCAACTTTTTGATCATAGTAATCAGGTTTTTATTTGTAGACTCGGTAAGGCCATTGCCTTAAAGGTAGTAATTAGATGAGAATTTAAGAGCTATTCCATAGTTAAACGCCTAACTAGTAAAATTCAATGAAGCAAACACAGGTCCATTATCACATACCAAAGCATAAGGACAACCAAAGTGATTTAAAATAAAACTTTTTAGGAAATTAGTAACTACTTCAGTTGTGCATTGCTTACATACTATTGTTTCCGTCTATCTAGTACAGTAAGCAGTAGCGGTAAGAATGTACATGTGTTCCGCATATAATGGAGGGCTTACCAAACCGATGAAATCAAGACCCCATTGCGCAAATGGCCTTAACTCCAACACAGGCTGTAGTAGGATAGCAACATTCTTTTCTCTGGTGGCAGCGGTCTAGCATGTGTGACATGAACGAACATGGCAATGGGCATCCTTGAAGACGGTTGGCTAATAATACCCTGCTCTTAATATCTGATGTGTTGTGGAAGAACCAGAGCCATGGCCCGTGCCAAATTTGTTGTGGAACTCTTTCAAGACTCGATCTGCTTCTTCCTTGCTAAGACATCTTAAATAAATGCCTTTATGATTCTTCTTGTAGAGAATAAAACCCTGCAATATGTAGCCATTACTTTTCAATCTTAGGGCCCGCTTTTGGACCCCTTGCAAGTGTGGTGGACACTTATGGTTCAGCAGATAGTAGACGACATTCTGGTACCACTCTCCGGGGGAGACATCTTCATGCTGGTACTGCTGCACAGTGAGTTCGGGTCTAGCTTCGGCTGCTGTTTTGACAATTGTACGGGTGAGTGCTTGTCCTCTTACCAGCTTCATCGGTTGGATCTCCATGTCATATTCTTGGAGCAAGGTGACCCATTTAGCTCTTCGTTCACCCAATTTATTCTGCATGAGTAGCATTTTTACTGTTGGATCTGGGACAATGGCGAACACCTTATTACGTAAGATATAGTGTCTAAATTTCTTCACTCCTCTGACGAGGGCATATGCTTGCTTTTCAATGTTGTGATATCGCAATTCAACATCCTTGAGGGGAGCACTCATAAAGGTGATCGGATGCTCGTTTCCTTCATCGTCCTTTTAGGTCAACATGCTAGCACAAGAATGCTCTGAGACAAATGAGTAGATGTAAAAAGGCTTCAGATAATCTGGGTTGACCAACACGGGTGTCTCAATGATGGCCTGTTTAATTTCTTCGAAGGATTGTTTGGCATCGAGTGTCCATTCAACTTTGGCGTCTTGTTTGAGCATAACATTAAGAGGTTTAACAATCTCCACGAAACCTGTGATGAATTTATGGACAAAGTTGATCTTCCAAAGAAAGATTTTAATTATTTCTTACTTTCTGGGGGCATGATTTTGAGTAAGGACTCGATACATTCAGGATCTATGGAGATTCCCTGTTCTGAAATGATATGCCCGAGCAATCTACCTTTAGTCACTCCGAAAATGCACTTTTTGGGGTTAAGGGAAACTCTGAACTCCCTACACCTCTGAAATACCTTGCATAAGTCAGAGACGTAATCGCTCCGCCTTTTAGAAAATACGGTCAAATCATCCATGTAGATGATTATGCATTTTCCGATTAGGTCCTTGAAGGCAATATCCATGGCGCGTTGGAAAGTGGCGCCAGCGTTGATGAGTCCGAAAGACATTCTTCTATACGTGAACGTCCACCACTTAGTGGTGAACGTCGTCTTGTGACGATCCTCGTACTGTATCATTACTTGGTTATACTCAAAGTATCTATCGAGGAAAGACATCATTTGGGAGCTGTTGATGATATGCAGCACCTCATCCAATGAAGGTATTGGATAGTTGTCTTTCTCTGAAGCGCAGTTCAGATTATGAAAATCTACACATAATCTAATCTCCCCGTTCTTTTTTCTGACCGGGACCAAATTGGCCACCCACATGGAATGCCTAACTGGAAAAATGATTCTTGCTGAGAGCAACTTTTGTACTTCTTTGTAAACGACAGGTTCTAGCAAGGCATTGATAGGGCGCTGCCACTGGCGGAATGGCCTCATTTTTGTCTTAAGAGGGATAGTGTGTGTAATGACAGAAGTGTCATAAGTTTTTAAATCTTTGTAACTCTATGCCACCACATCATGGTACCTCCGCAACGCAGCCGTGATTCCCTTCCTTTCCTCTGGCATGCACACCTTGCTGATAAAAACATCCCTGATCTCCTCGGTTGTCCCAAGGTTGTGAGCATCGCACTGGTTGCTTATAGCCTCCTTTTTCGTTTACTGATTCTGATATCTGATCTGGTCCAAGTCAAATATGCATTCCAACTGAACCATACCACTAGGGATCGTATTAGTTTTGAGGTTAATAACCCCCTCTATGTCCAGTTCAGCTTCTTGTGGATCAGCTTCATCAATTATTTGAGCTGCAAAGACATCGAAACTTGTGATGAATTAAAAGATATGTTTGTTATTATTGAAGACTTGCAAGTGGGTAACATTATCCGGGACAGATGGCGTGGATGTCAACTCAACCATGAATTTCTTGAGCCCAGACAGAGAGAGGGGTTGTAAAGTGCTGGCGGTTTGAGCCAAGGCATCAGCTATACGATTCTGAGCATGAGGGATCAATTATATATTGAATGCATCTAAGCCCTCCAAGAGATCCCAGACCCTATGCCTATAGTTTGTAAGTCTCCGATCATGATAAGAATACAACTTCCTAACCTGTTTAACTACGAGCTCAGAATCTCCGAAAACTTGCAACATTTTTACATTTTTCTTCAAGGCCATGAGAAGGCCAAGAACTAAGGCCTAGGACTAAGGCCTCATATTCCGCTACGTTGTTGGTGCAATAAAATTGCAATATGTGGGCAGCTAGAAATGTATTACCCATTGGGCTAATGAGTTCGAACCCAGCTCCAGCCCCTTGCTTGGACTTGGATCCATTAAATTGAAGCGTCCAGCATGTAGAGGGTTCTTTATCTTTGGGTCTGATTGAGCTTCTGTTCTCTTTCAGTTGGACGGCTGGCCTTGTGACCTGAGAAGAATTTTTTGGTTTGATGCATTGGTCAATAGGTGGTTCTACTGGTGCCTCCTTTAGTGTTTCTATCTGAGGAGCAACTAATTTTCTAACATGTGCAACTGCTGCTTGACACAAGCAACAATCAAACTCGGAGTGTGCAGCATTGTGAACCTTGCACCAATTTGGTAACAAGAGATCCTGTAAATTCATTCAGGCCCCTAGGCTGAGCTAATCCCTTGCACACTTTTCAATGAACTCTTGGAAACCACTAAGTAGTTCCCAGTTGTCATCCTTATCAGTCTCATCATTGGCTTTTATCAATATTTTTGTGTCTGGGGGCATTCGTGTAGAATCAGTCGAAGGAATACACAACATCAGTAACACTTCGTCCATATCCTCTTCCTAGAGCTCGACCTCATTTTGGTAGGCGAAAGGGCAGTAATTATCCAAGTTGATCTCGGCAAACAACACCTCATTAATATTATTGTACTCCGTGATCATATACTTCATACGGGGTTCACGGTCAATACAGATTTGATTTGGCAACCCCTTCCATGGTAGCCACATGTGAGAAAGGTCTGTGGCGGTGTATCCGTTCAGTGCCTTGGTGAATTCCAATCCCAAGATGATTCCATATGCATTGGGAAAATGTCAGCCACTTGAATATCAATGACCTGTTGTATCCGCGGGTCTATAGCAATTTGCATCGGGATACAGTTTATTTTACCCACAATGTTAATCTCTGTTTTGTCCAGCTAGGTCACCTTCCTCTTTGAAGGCATGGGGGTGATGCCAAGAGCCTTGCATATTGCCAAAGACATGACATTGGCGGATGCTCCTGAATCAAACAGGCAGTTATGCAGGTTCTTCCCAAATACCCTAATGGTGGTCAGGAAAGGGGGAATTTTCGGTCTCCCCTTGAGGATGTCTGTAGGCGTGCCCATGTGAGCTATCTGACCTTTGTTCTTATCATTGCCCAAATCTCTGGTCTGCCTAAATAGCTGGTTCTTGGAAAGCTGCCTATTAGTCTACTCTGGTTCTTTTTCAATTTGTTTACTTGCAGACTAATTCACAGGAACATCCTTCCTTTTCCCGGTATTATCCTGTATCTCCAGTTCTTTCATAGGCTCTTCAAAGGTAACCCTCTTAGCTGGCGTTTCTTGTGTTGTACTGAAAGATGGGGTCCCATTAAGAACCCTAAATAAGGCATGCCTCACAGCAGGGACTTTGAGCAATTCGAAGGTTGATAAACTGACTTTTACCTTCTTAAACTCTTCTGCTACATATTCACCTATTTGCTCAATTTCTAAGCTAAAAGCCTGGCCTATGGCAGAAATAGGAGGTTGGGCCTTCATTTGACTAAACAAATTTTGGGATTGCCCTTAAGGATGATTTTGTGACTAATTTGAGATTCATTCTTGTTGAGGTATTAGGTGGGTATATGAAGAAGTCTAGGGTTATTGTTGGCATTAGGATCAGGCGGAGTGGCAAAATTGTTTGGTGGGGTAGAAGTTGTAAAGAGTCCACCCGCCTGTCTATTCCAAAGGAAGTAGGGAGTCAACCTTTGATGGAACATGTGGACCTCATCTACAAATGACTCTTCTTCATCTACCAGATCGTTATCTACTGAATCAAAGAGTTGAGCCAAGGTTTGTTCGTTACTTACCTTTTGTGCTTCCTCACCCTCAAAAGGAGCAGGCTCGACTTCGGGCTTGTTGCGGTCACCTTGTGGAAACGGTGCTTGATTAACCACGAGACAGGAGGAATCATATGGCTCGGATGGGACGATGTCCCTACAATTGGCATTATCGACTGCATTTTGCACCTCCACTTGGAAGATTTCAGCAGCTGTCTGGAACTCGGGACAATCCAACTCGGAATGTCTGCTGGTTTTGTGAATTCGACACCATCCAGACAAAGCTGCCTCGGTAAGGTATACACCACTGGACATTTTTTCGTTGCTTGCTGGTTGATCGAAAGGTGTAGGGACTCCTCCATTATTGGGCCTAGTGTTCCACGTGTGATTCTGCCTTTGAGAGGGTCTCCTTTCTACATTTTGATTGGTGTTTTTCCCCTATCATAGTTCTGCCTGGAGGAAGTGCCTACTTCTCGATTATCCTTGTTGTCCCTATTGTCTCGGTTGTCCCGATTAAGATTGACCTAAAAATTACGCTGGGAGGCCTGTAACTAGTTATTCTGATTTTTTAGGTGCGTCATTTTCATGGATATTTTCTTTATCATTTCAATCAGTTCCTCTAGCTTGTCTTTCTCAGTCCTGTTCCCAGGTGACGACCCCGGGTTTTAGAGAAAAGCGGGCGGGGCTGCCGGTTGATTCTGATAGGCTGGAGGAAAATCCGGTCCCGATAGGTACAATGGTGCTTGGGGCTGCTGGGGATATGCCTACTGTTGTGGAGCAGCGTGAGAATAGTTATACTGCTATTGGGGTTGCAAATAGGAAGGCGCGGGAGGTGCATAATTCAATGGCTGCTCTGGATGTGGTACCATAGGCAATTGAAGTACTTGGTTCATAAGAGGGGTTTAGTAAGCAAACACCTGATTAAGCCCCTGAATCTGCATTGAGTGGACTACCGGCCCCAAAGAAGGCAGTGGGCCGGAGATATTCTGCCCAAAGTCCACACTGGCGACAACGACTTCCGCATAGGCAGTCACCAGGGTAGTGAGCGGTGGGCGCATCCTTTTCACCAAGGCCGATGTGAGGTTGTCCAGCACCGCATAATAGACCGGGAGAGCCGCCGCATCATTATGGAGGTATGGGTTTTGAAGCTTTGTGTAGGCCTGATGGAAGTGGTTGTTGAAGGAGCCAATAGGTTCGTTGACTTCCCTCCTGACAGACATGAACTGTTGGTAAAGCTCTGAATGGCTGATGGGGATTTTTGTATTTTTGCAAGAAAGCATTCTTCATCAGGTTCCATGAGGTAATGGATCCCCTCGGCAGATTGATGTACCAATAGAAGGCCTCTTCCCCCACCGAATGCAGAAAGAGGTGGCATGCAACGTCCTCGTGGTCGATTTGCATTTCAGTGATTGTTGTCTCGAATATTTTGATATGCTCCTCAGCTGTTCTTTGTAGGTCGCGCGGATGAAAATTCGAATAAAAGCCTTCCGGGTTCTTGGGCATATCATTATAGGCAGCGAAATGTATTGGCGAAGAGTTATGTGCTAACCAAGCCGTGGAGGGTGGAAAAGGCGGTATCTGTTGTTGGAAAACAACAATTTGGGGTTGTATTTGCAATACGATAGTAATCCGGGACTGCACTTGAGTGGCAACTGACTGGACCGTGCCCTGGGTTGGAAGGGCCGGGAGAGGAGCAATCCCCTAGCTGTCAGAGATAGGAGGTGCAAATGTAGTTTGAGATGGTTGGGTGGAAGACGAAGGCCAGCCAAATGAAGGTGAGGGTGGAATGGAGGTGAATGGAATGGAGGAAGAGGAGTAGGCAACACTACTTCCTTTAGCTCGCTTTGCCCTTGTAGAAGGTTGCAATTCTTCAAATTCTCCCTTGTTTGGTGTTGACTGTAGAACTCTTTGAAATATTTCTGGGGAGAATGATCTGATTCGATCCAGCTTCAATTTTAACCCTTAACTTGATATTTCCACCGTTAGCCCTCCTGGCGCCAGTTCTATTGATAGTGTTTTTATGCACTTCTCAACACAGGCAGTGCGTAGGTGCACTACTTCTCTTGAAAGACAATTTTCCACAATCAGATTATAGAACACTATCCGAAGGTCTTTCAGATGTCAGGTCATGACAATGCATAGATACCTCAGTAATTTGATGTGATTTGTTGGAATCACAAGGTGGTCTTACGCAGGAAATGCAAAGCATGGATATAAAGTATGGAAGTTGGATCTTGAATGGAGTTCTTAGGATGGAAAGTTGTTATGCATTGGCCGTAGGTTCAAACAACAGTTTTGGACTCCATTTTGTTATTGGATTTGGCTTTACAATGTGCAATGAACCTTAACATAGATCAGTCATTTAAAAAAAAAAAAAAGGCAAGGGAAAGGGAAAGTTCCTAAGCTTGCAACTAACTATGAATAGTGACAATGGAATTCCTGCAATGGACAATTTCCCAAAACAATATCCCACTTAACCAGAAATTTCACAGTATCATGGAAATTGTGCTATCTTCTAAGGTCTGTAGATACTTTGTCCTTCATTCACCATATACATGCATGAATCAAAGAGAAATGTTTTAGAGCAGCTTCGAATTCAAGTCCAGGCTAACTTTACACAGCTATCTACCATCAGCAAACAACAAAAAATATGGACAAGGAAATCATCAATATGGCAGGAATTTTCATAATCACCCAACAACATTCCTACTCTTCATAATTAGCTACTCTTCAGAAACTTCTTCATCTTTGGCAGGGTTGTCCTCCTGTCTCTTGGAGGCTGTGTATTCGATGAACTTGAGGACGACCTCTTGGAGTTTGTCTATTTCGATGATCTCACATTGCAACACCTGGTAGCTCCACTCCTTTGCATTATCTTCCAGCCTTTTCCAATCCTCATCATACTTTGAGCCTTGGTATCTGGACAACTCTGGGTGGTTGAAGGCGCGGGCAACAAAACTTAGAAACTCCGTTGTGATATCTTCAGTCATCACGTTCTTCATCTTCTCCTGGAAGTAGGGTTTTATCTTTTCCGGATCCATTTGCACAGTGGGCATATCATAGCCTGTCATCATCTTAAGGTATCGAGCACATTTCGCCCATATTTTTTTGATCCATTCCATGTCCGGATCCACCTTGCTCATGATTTGTTTTAGCCTCTCTTTCTGGTTGTCAAAGTGTCTACGCCACACATCCATCAGCTAGTGATCTTCTTTTTTAAACGCAAGCTTCTCCTCCCACATGGCTTCAGGCAACCAAAGGATAGATTCAATCCTTGGAAAGGTGGAGTCATAAGTCACAGGGAAATCAGAGCAGCCTATTTGGCCTTTCAGTTAAGCCTTGGGCATAGATGTACGTAAACTTTGGGTATTGGATATAGAGGAAGGCATACTGCTTCAAAAGCGCCCTGGCACTGTGGGAGACCCTCCTCTCGAAGTCTCTGACAATCAATTTGATGACATGGCCAATGAATGCATCATTAACCCTATAGTAATCCCTCTTGAAGTTTCGGTACTGGAGTTGCAGGTATTTATCATAGGCTTTGATTCCCCGCTTTTGCCCCTAATCGGGTGCCACAAATAACCTGTTGTACTATCTTTGATCTGCCAAGGAATAGACAAGGTAGGAAGTCATATAAAACTTGGAGCTCTTCTTTATGTTGACAAATTGCTCATAGAAGCAGTCGCCTATGATTCCCCCCAATAGAATGAAATCTTAGTTGTGATGTCCTCGTTTCCACACATGATCTACTCAATGAAATATACCATCCATTCCTGGAAGTAGGCGGTCGTAGGAAGACCCATAACTCTGCTCAACATAGTTACCAGGTCGTGGTAATCCTCATGGAAATTGCTACGGAAGAGCTCTTGAGGAACTTTCGCAGCGCTGCCCCATCTTTTCTTGAGCCAATGTAGATTTATTGACTTCTTGCATCCCATCGGATTATCATCCCATGCCGCTTGACATTCTTCTAAGGTGGGGACCTCCATCTGTTGGAATGTGGGGATATGGAAAGTCTTTGTGATCCCTTCAAGTGACATGTCGGCAAGAATGTTTCGCTCTTTATCAACAATTGTTCTTGTATCGGCCTGATACGCTTCTTGGCAAGCCATGACCAATTCAGGAACCACGAGGGATGGAGGGAATCTGGCAGCCTTAGCTATTCCACTCTATCTTATCAATCTGACATTCTTTGTTGTCGGGTTGACCCTGACTCTCTATGTGAATTCATCGATATCCACTTGGCCAATGTTGGTGTCCGTGATCTCCTTCCAATCTATTGTGACCTTTGAGTGGAGTGGCTCGCCCTGAAATTGGTACTTCATCTGGTGCTTGTCTTCTTTCCCTCAATGGGTCCTTCCTGACTTCTTCCCCTCATCCCCTTCGGTGGATGTCCCTGAAGTTCCTGCACCCGATTCCATATATTCTGCAAGCAATGACAAAGTCAGCACAATGGATCACAAAAGCATTCATGTTAGCCAATATCTTAAGAGCAATATTTATTTCAAACAATTAATCAAGCATATCATGAACTTTCATCTCAAGATGTTATTGATATTCTGATTAAAGACATTTGGACAATTCGGGCCCGGAGGGCTGGACTTCCCTGGCATGAATGCTGTTTGGAAGGGAAAACGTAGCGAAAAACTCTCGGAGACTTTCTTTGGTCACATTTTAATATTTCAAGAGGTTCATGATGAAGATGATCAAAATTCAGGATGTGGGTCGAAGTTAGATCTTAGATTTGGAATCGTTTGGATCGATTTAAGAGAGCTCAGAAGTCTCAAGTCAAAAAGCTGTCGGGAGATAGCAGTTTGGGACAGCGGACATCAAACAGAAATCCAGAGGGGGAAGTCCGGCAGTAAGAGCCCGACAGCATGGTTTTTGTTTTGAGTTGGGCGGCAATCGGCAGGGCGGAACCCGGAGATCAGGACGCCGGGCGGGGTTTTTTGTTTAGCAATAGCGGTCAAGGACAGGAGTTTCGAGTGACGGGGCCCAGCAAGGCGAAGGACGCTAATCATTCATGCAGCATCCCATCAACGACAGAGGCTCGGGGCCTGGCGACCGGAAGGACAGGGCGAAATCCCTCCGACAGTGGGAGAAAGGCGGACTTTCGAGAAAGGATCTCTGGACACCAGGGCCCAAGAGGTCCAAAGGACACTGGTGCGAAAAGACAAGCCAACAGCGGGTAACAGGAGGCCAGGGCCTGGAAGGTGGGACGCCTTCAGGGGTTCGCCATTAGGCGACGACGATGCACCAGCGGAACCCTGGAAGAGGACCTCCGGGGTCCGAGGCTCGAGAATGTGAAGGCATCGGTCCGATCTTTTAAAACAACTATGACGAGGAGACGGCCGGGCCTCGGCGGACAGGAAGTTGAGAATTGATTGTTGTTTTGGCACAGCAGAATACAAGCGAAATTTTGATACAGGAAGTTCGATGGGAAGAATCGCCGGTGGTAGTAAGGTTCATTGTTTGAGTTAGGACGGCCAAGACAAGCCCCGGGCCCGAAGGAGACAATCTCCCTGTGCGAAGAACGGTCGTGGCGAGGAAAAGTCCCAATTTTGCGGTGAGGGTTTTCTAGAGGGTTTGTCAATTTTTTAGCACGTGGGTTTTGTGCGCAATCTCATGTTTTATCATTTTATGCCCTCTTAATGATTGTTCATCCATTTAAATCTTTTGAAATCACGAAAATGACGCTCGGGACGGCAAACAGATGGCCTACCTCAAACACGCGATGCGGGGAGACGCGGGATCCACCTTTGGTTGACGAAATGATGCCGAGGAGATGATGACGACAATGTCGAAGACGGTGGGCTCCAAATAGCAGGTTGTCCAATTGCTCTGCAATCCTGTGAGATGAAAATGACGGGTCGAGGTGGGTATTTTATACCCCTAACCGCCATTAATACGCGTATTTAATGCAGGTACGACAGCGAAAAAGTTGGTGGATTCAAAAATATCGGCGACAGCGGCGGGAAGGTCGGGGCCCGACGGCTGGGGAGACGCAAGACGGTGACCACTTTAAGATTTAGCTCGGTTGAACAGCGGCGGTGGGGAGCGGGTTGAGGCCCGGAGGGTGGGACGCCGGGTGATTCATCGTCAGGGATGGCGGGACCATCACAAAATTTTGGACTTGGAATTCCGGATGGTCGGGCCCGGAACGCCCGATGGCAGTCAGGGGCTTTCACAATCTTTAGTCAGCAAAAATGTTGGCGGGACCCAGGGGCGGGTTGCCAGAGGAAGTTCACCGTCGCGGACAGTGATACACGGGCAGAACCTCAGAATCGGAACTCCGGGGAGCGGGGTCCGTAGGGAAGAACGCCGTCGAAAATTTCCACAAACGTTTAGCAGATGGCGAACGGGGATTCGGACCTCGAGCTTCTGAAGGACACGGAGCGGATGCCATCGGAACGACAGTTCTAGCGGGGAAACCCAGAGATAGAATCCTGATCGGTCGGGCCCAGGGCTGTTGGCAGGGCCAAACTGCCAGAGGGACTCCGCGAGGCACTAGAACACAACAAAATTAAAAGGGGAAGGCATGGTTGATTTATGGTGGGACCTTAAAGCAACATTGACCATCCAAGACATGAAAAGGGGAGGCACGCAAAAAGAGGCAGTGACAAAAATGACCCGACAAGGCGAAAGAAAAGAGGGTCTCCGTTCCAAACGGGGCGTGTGTGCTAGGGGCACAATACCTTCCCCTTATCATTGTTATTGTTCCCTTTATTGTTATGTTTGGGCATCAGATTCATGTATATTTTGAGATTCTGATTTCCTATTGGCTGCTCCACATTCATGATTTTTTGATCTTGATGAGGTCCTGGATTAGGTTTTTTAACCTCATTCAACTATTAGTGGTGTGCCCTTTGATTTTTTGAAAGTCACAAAGTTGGTTTTCATTGTACCAAAGTGGTTTCACTTCTGGTTCTTGGTAATTCTCATAGGTGGGAGCCTTGATGAGGTTTTCGTTTATCAATTTCTTCATGATGACCTCGAGTGGTTCTCCAAGGGGTGTGTACTTCTGCTTGATGGGATTTTTATTTCATGGGGGTGGTCCCTCTTGAATATTTAGGTTATTAACTTGATTGTTGGTTGATTGGTGTTGTGATATTGTGTTAATTTGGGCGTTGTTCCGATCATTGTTTTGCAGTTGTTGGTAGGTTTGGTTGTTTTGCCTCCGAGCACTGATCACAACCTTAGCATCAACCACACCATCGTTTGTGACATTTTTGTTCCTTGCCCATGTGTGAGGTTTCTCATTATAGTTGTTGGATGGGTGATTGTTTTGTTGTTATGGATATGTGGGTGTCCCTCCTTGTGAAATAAGGGCTCGTTCAATGTTAAGCACTTTAGGGATCAATTGATCGTATGTGGTGATCCCTTGCACCTTGGATGGAATGTCAAGGCTTCATCGAGGTTGGAGATGATGGTGCAAAGTTGTTGTTCTTCTAGAATGACCCATTTGCTTCTATTGGCCTTGGATCGCCATCGTTGCAAGAAGAAAGCAAATGATTTGTTCTTTCCTTGTTTAAGAGTTGATATTTCCTCGAGACTGACATTCATACCGATATTAAATGCATATTTTTTTATGAATGCATCCACTATATATTGGAACTTCTTGATGCTAGGAGGAAGGCGAGAGAACCACTCCATGGCATGGCCAACCAAAGTTCTAGGAAATAGCCGCATTAGATAGGTATCGTCATATGCGACTTCCATGCAATGAACTTGGAATTCCCTGATGTGATCTTCAGGGTTTCCCATCCCACGATATTTATCGAATTTGGGGATCTCAAATCCCTTTGGGAATGGTTTCATTACAACGCTCATGTCAAATGGTAAATGGATAGGGACACAAGTTGTTGGGTGTCTTTATGGTTTTCCTTGATTGAAGATCAAGTACTTGTTGTGAGAGTAACTTGATTTGTGTTGCTAGATCATTTTGCGAATCAGGGGGTGGGATGAAGGTGTTTTGTGGTGGTTCACCTGTTGGAGGGATGGGTGGATTGGTTGGTATGTTGGTGGATGGTGCTTTCACTCTTTGTTGCGCCAAGTATGCTTGTACTTGTTGTATCAACAACATTTGTTGTTGATCCTATTGTTGTTGTGCTAATAGTGCCTGTTGTTGAGCTTCTTCTTGTTGCTGCACCAACAATGCTTGTTGTTGGGCTGTTAGTTGGGTTGCTTCTTGCTACTCTTGGTATTGTTTCAACGTGTGTTGGTATGCTTGTTGTTGTGTGAGGTATTGTGCTTGCGCTTGTGCTTGTGTTTGTGCTTGTTGAGCTTGGTATTGGGATCGAGCTTGCACTTGTGCTTGTGCTTATTAGGAAGCTTCTTGTTATTGTAATAGGGCTTGGGCTTGAACAATCTTTTGCGCTTGTTGTGCGGCTAGAGAGACTTGCGCTGCTTGTGTTGCTTGAGCAGCTTGCGCTACTTGAGCAGGTTGTGCTACTTGAGCAACTTGCGCTACTTGAGCAGCTTGTGCTACTTGAGCGGCTTTTGTGCAGCTAATTGTGTTTGCGCTTGTTGAGCGTCTAGTTGTGCAACTTGTTAGTTTTGGATTTGTTGAAGTGCCTTTTGATAGGCAACTTGTTGAGAAGCTTGTAATGAAATGCTATATTGGCTTGATGTATTTGTGTTTGGTGGTGGCGACAGTGGATTTGGTATAGTGTTTGTTGCTGTGGTGAGAGGTATCGTCATATTGATGATTGGGATTTGGATGGTGGAAGGTGTGATTGATACACTTGGTCCTTGAGAGACCATGTTTTGGGATACTTGGGGGATGGTTGATGATGTGATGGTGGTGGCTTGTGTTATTGGGATGGTTGTCATATGTTGTTGTGATGTCGATGACAAGATAGAAGTATTTTGTATGATATTTTGATTAATGATTGGAGGGTTGATTTGATTTTGTTGATTGACATTTGGTAAAGGGGGAAGCCCTAAACCGAGAGGTGATGTGGATATTGATGGCAAGGTGGGGAGTGGTGGAAAAGTGAGTGGCATACTCCCTTGGGGGAATTATGAAGATGTAGTGTCAAAGATGCCCCCTAGTCCAAATAAGTCTCCTTCTCCTTCTGAGGTTATGGGGAGAGAAGTTTTAGGTGTTGCGCGAAATGATGATGATTGGTCATTACGATCGTGGAAGGTGAGGGGGACATATGGATGTGATAGATTTCGTGGGATGAATTGCCCCAAGATGGTGTTTGCATCCAAATCTTGATTATTCACAAGGGGGTGTGTTTGTAATGCATTAAGAAATGCACTCCCTTTGTTAACAATGGGTTGGGTTGGAGCAATGAATGATGTAATTTGGGAGATGGGTTGAGTGATGCTTTAGAATGGAGGTATAAATGATATTAGGGGCATGGATGAAATTGGAGGCATGACCCCAAAAGGTGGTTCCACAGTGGTACTCACATCGAAATCAGAAGGGAGTTTAGCCCCTTGTTTTGATAATTCAAGCATGTATAGTGAGGGATTGAGTCTCATCATGATGTTAATGATTCTATGATTCTCAGGATTTTGGACCATCTCGGTGATCTCATCTTGTGTCATCCTGAAGGCATTATTGGTGATATCCTCTACTTGGACACCTTCCTCTTGATGGTCTTGCGAAAATGGAGGAAGGTTAATTGTGAGACTGCCAGACCCAATGGGATTCATTTCGGAAGCGGTCTGACTCAAGTCACTTGAAGGAGATGTTTCTTTGTTGGTCTCCATGTCCTTGTGTTGCAATCTAGTTTGCACCATAAAATAAGGATCAATTTTCAAGAATGTAAGAGATGAATCTCTAATTATTTGAATTGATCTAACTTTTAGGTACAAAAGAGAAAATTTAGGATGATTTAAGGATCAAAGGTATGATGGTGAAATGTGTGAAAGGTGGATGATATGGATGATTAGAACTCTTGAGAAATATTGAAGGAGATGTTAAACTTTAGGACTTGGATTTGATGTTTGATGTTTGATTTGGGATTAGATTAGATTTGAATTGGATTTGGATAGTGAACTCATAAACTCCAAGAGGTTGGATATTGTCCTAGAGTAAATTTTTCCTCAAGATGCTAATTTGACTTAAGTGTGAGAAGAAGGATTCATCTAAACACACCTAACCAAACAAGATGATTTTTGATTGGATTTTGATTTTGGATAATGAACTCCTAAACCCCAAGATGTTAGATGTTATCAAGGGATAGAATTGTCCACAAGGTTTGATAATTTGACTAAATATGTGGAGAAGGATGTATCTACACACATCTAAACAAACAAGATGATTTGGATTTGTTTCAAATGATTTTCCCAAAGTTTAATATGGAGGATTTTTTCCAATATTTTCAAGAGTTGATGGTGAGATGATTTTGGTTTGATGTTTGTAAGATGAATGGAGGTTTGATTTTTATCCTATATGTACCTAAAAAGACTCTTGCTTACAAGACCTTAGTTTTGAAGAACATGCTTTACTCTAAACAAGGTGTTCAAATTCCCAAAAAAGATTTGGATTTTGTTAATAAAAGAACTTATACAAATTGGGATTATTTCTTAAAGCGCTTCTATAAAAGTTAAAAAGCAGTCTTCGTCTAAATTAGTATAGAGTTGAGAGACGCTTTTGATGATCTTTTGGACTAAGAGCTTTTGACTTTGGTTTCAGGATTTTGATATTGCGTGAAATCATTTGAGACACATGTGTGGGGTTCAATTGTTCTTAGCTTTTCTTAGTGAGTTCTTTTTAACACAAACAATTCTTGATTAGGTTTTGAACTAGATGTCTAATGTCTTAACTTATTATCATTCCACAAAGTATATCATATGGAACTTCAATGCTCAATTCTCTTTAACTCCAAGATTCTTCCAAAGATCGCTTCTTATGCTTCAATGTTGCAAGTCTTTTGCACGAACGAAATCACTCCTTCCTTTTCCTATTCCATCACAAACAAGATCTATTTTAATGTCAAATACAATAAAATAAAATTTGGCATTTTAAATCTAATCGGATAACAAGGTTGTAATTTATGATCAGACCTAACACCAAAGCACTTGTATTGGTTTATTCAATGTGTGCAACAAAAATTTAAGTAAATAGCATTAAAAGTCAACTTTGAAATTTGAGTATTCAAAAAAAGAAATAATGACATTTATTGCCCTTGCTAGAGATCACCTGCAAACAATCAAATCATATTTATGAGAAAGCTCGAGACTTCTACTTTGACATTAAGACAAATGGATCCGCAAATCTTTGCAACAAGAATTGACAATTGCCCAAAACAAAGTATTTATGTTGATAGTTCCTTTGGTTTATAAATTACTTCATCATAAATCGGTTTTTTATTGATAATGAATAGTTAAACCATTTAACCAACTCGAAACTAACCTGAGACATACACATTATGATATTGCAATCTTTGTTTTGCTGAGAAAAAGAAAGTACTCAAAAAGCGTTTAGGAAATGACCTTTTATACATAAATGACACTCACTGAAAGATGCTATGGCTGATAGGTATGTATGCAAACTATTCAATGCCCACACTGCCCGAGGAGGATTATTCAAATTGCAGCAGGCCAATACAACAACGCCCTTCTAGAATTGACGTTTAGGGAGCTACCAATGGAAAACTAGATTCGATTCAACTTTGGTAAATGCCACAACATAATGTTATTTCAAAAGCTTTTTAAAAGTAAATGTGAATGGTAGGTGGGCTATGTATGGGAGCTTTCAAAATGCCATAAATATCTCGATCTTTAGGTGGAATTTTATAATATGCCATAAATATCTCGATCTGGTCCACCTTTGAAATCTTTAGTGACCATTCATTATTACATTATAAAATTCTTCATCCAGAACATATCCAAACTATTTAATGGTTCCTACAAAATTAAGCAATCGACGAAAGTTCCATTGTAGGCAAAAGGAAAAGCATAATAAGTGGTCTCAAAAGTTACAACGCATGACAAGGCATTGTGTTTGTATTGCTGATAGAAGAAAACTGTGCTATGAAATAACCATTCAACCATATGCATATGCAAAGTGACCCATCTTTGGAAAAGTAAGAGTTGTAGACAAAAAAAATTAAGCAAACTTTTATAAACGTGCACTATACTTTATCATATTATGAAGGTGTGCTTAATAGTCCAATCAGCCATGAAGCTAACCGGTATAGATTCTCTTTATGTACTCTTACATTATAATACTCTACTTGGAATTTATTTCAACATCCTCTCTACCACGAGAAAATATTTACTAGAAAAAAAGTGAAAATTAAGAAATCAAAAACTAGGGAAACACATTTTGACAGCAATGTACCAACGAAGTGGTAGCACAAGTTTTTAGCCATCACCGTTGAAAGTTGGGCCTCTGGAACTCCACTTTAGGCACTATTTTCTAGTCATGTTTACTATTGTTGTAATGGGAAAGCCTTTTGGAATCTTGTGTTATCTACAAAGCCATTGATGTGAGGAATAAAATGGGTATTAGATGCTTCACACTGTCAAGGTTGTTTACTATTTTCAATCACAAGCATCATTGTCACAGATGTGGAAGCTTATTCTGCAACAGTTGTCAACAAATAAAAGATAGAAGACTTTTATTAGTTGTAGTTGAAACTATTTGAATAGACTTGTATCCAAAATGAGGATTCATGGACAAAACAGGTATCTATTTAATAATATGCCTCAATGATATGGAATGAAATGGACAATGAAGGAACTTATACTAGGCACACATTCTATTGGATAATGTTGATGCCATGTCAGTGATTTTGAATGTCTACTTTCAACTTTGAAAATATAGCATAAACCGCGCTTTCACATATACAAAAGAGTCAAAATTTTTGTCTATTACTAACGCAAAATGGATCGTTATTAATGCCTGTATGTAGATCTAAACATAACATAGTAATGATATAACAGATAGTCTTTCAAAATGTATAATAGCTCATCTTTGATATCTACCAGAATGATCATATGTAATGTAGATATAAGGCAGATGTACGTATATTTCTGATAAAGATAATAACCCAGAGAATATGGAAAGTCATAACATAGAGAATGTAATAATATGACCCAGAAAATATGAAATATACCAGAGAGAATATGATATCAATAATGCATGTATCAATAACATGAAGCATATGATGTAATACATGTATCAACAGAGAAATCGATCACTATGTCAAGTGACTCATTAGGGAAATCATGGGAGGCATTAGTTGTATCTTGACCTATTTATAGCATAATATCAAAGGCTTAAGGCACACTCTGCACCAAATATTATCATGTTCATAAAATGCTTCGAAAGACATAAACAAATGCATCTACTCCATAAAACCTATGAGAACCTGTACCAAGATAAATTAAAGACTTCTACCAAGCAACATAAAAAATAAAATAAGGGAAGGCCCTCCTTCTAGTGCCATTATGTGGATGTCAAAATTTGCAAATGGTTTAAACTCTAACACACTCATTAGCATGATTAGTATTTTAAAACAAAACAAACATTCAACATCCATATGAGAGATTTCAACATGCTTCAAAATGCAATCAAATAACAAGATAAATAAATCATATAAAAATATAAAGTATACCTATCCCATATTGGATTGGTGCCACTTTGATATGAAAAGTGGCCCTTTCCCAACCCTTGACAAGCTCAATGATCAAAATTCCTTGAAGATGCTATGACAATGAAGTGGATAAAATTAGCTCTCAATGTGAAGAGAGTAACTTTGCTCTAAGTTGTGGATGCTAATTACAAAGAAAATCCTTTCATTTATAAAAAACCAAGATGGAGGAATGAACAAAATGGAGCAATGTGGGACTAATCTTGAGCCAATGACAAGATGCCACTTGTTAAGAGGTGAGAGGATGAAGGGTGAGCACATTTTGATGAATGTGCCCATAAATGCAATTAGTTGAAATTTGAAATTAGTGAAATGACAGGTGGAGGGAGAGTCAAATGGAGTTATGGCCACTTGGCTCAAGGCAAAAGGACTTGTAAGATGAAATAAATGCCTTGTTGGAAGGACTCATCCCATTTTGAGGGATTTTCAAATTTGAGGGGATATTCCCTCAAAGATGCCAAGTTGAGAGAAAATAAAGATTTAATAAATAAATTAAATTAATTTATTTGTGCAAGTGGGAAAAGCTAGAGGATGTGACATGGATTAAGATTAGATTTAATTAGGATTTGATTAAATAAGAGGAGGTTAGGTAATTTGACAAATTTGATTTAGATTTTAGGATTTAAATAAATCAAAGTTGAGAGGAGAATGATTTAGACTTAGTTAAATAAAGATTTTGATATATTTGACTAAAAGGGATGATGTTAGTGATTTAATTAAATAAATTTGATTTATTTAATTAAATGAAGAACTTTAGAAGTTAATTAAATAAGATTGATTTATTTAATTAAAGAGAGATTTTAGGATGAATTAATTAAATGGTTAATAGAGGGGTGATTAAAGAAGAATCAAAGTTACTTGATCAGGATAAATTTCATGTCTACATTTAACAACCATCATGTATCTCATTTATTTATCCTTGCACTATCTTTTTTATTTCTATTTACACTTCTTTCCACCAAATGCCAATGTGTACTTTCAATTTAATTTTTACAAATATCTAGATTTTAGGATTTACAATTTCTTTATATGCCAAATATTATTCTAAATTATTAATCCAATCAATTCTCCTAGAGTCAAACTATTCGAAAACCAACATTATAAATTATAGGTCTTTTACACATTTTGCAAATAACTTTCAACATATTTATGTAATTGATTTCGTCTTCTTCTTCTTTTAGATCTTCTATATCTTCTTCAACATCTGATGAATTATTTGATATCATTTTATGTATTCAAGGTTTGAGGGTCTAACAAAGAGTTATCCAAATTTCATGTAACAAATGTACAAACACTCATGCACATTAAAACTTATTATATAGTAGAATAGAGTTTTATTGGCTCACAACCATGAATTACATCATATTTTACTATAATGAAATTACAGATAACTACATTGGGGGCTTCATTCTCCTGTTTATGAATGATTCATAATATCCATATGAGTATCATTTTTATACAAGATGATTTACTTGCAGTGCTTTAGCTTACATATGCACATAGTGTCATATGGCTACTAAAGTGGGGGCTGAATGTAGCATCAAAAACTATACTCCCATGTAGGTCATAGTACAATTTCATGCTTAGTTTGGACTTATTTTAGTGGCCTTGTATTTATGCATTTTCAACACCTCCTAACTAGGCCCTAATCTCCTAATTTATGCATTTTGAGGCCCATTTTATCATTTTTCAACAAGTTGCAAGCATTGAAGAAATGCATTCAGTTGATGTTTTTCCCTCGACACTTAAAGTCCTAGAAAATAGGGCCATGACCCATTTTCCCTAGGCTATACGAGTCCCCTTATTTTGTTAGGGACCAATTTTGGATATTGGTGTCATTATTTTAACATTCAAAATTCAAATTGTAAATGTCAACTATTGGGGTCTAATTTTTAGGAAATTAAAGAAATACGTATAACTACCTAGTCTTTTCACCATTTAAAATTAGAAAGCAATAAGAAAAGAAAAGAAAAATAAGAGATCATTACATTTTGGCACATACATTTGAATTTGTAGGTTTCCAAGCTCATTTGCAAATTTGATCAAGCCTTATGTCATGACTGAAGATTGGTGTCAATAGAAGAGAATGATGGATTCTAGGTTTGGAGATGCATTCTTCAACCTAATGAATTGTTTCCTAGTGTTCTCTCTTCAAGCTTCATCTTACTGCAGCCTAAAACAAGGCATCATTATATTTCAGATTTCCTAAGGGTGTTTTGACTTCCTTTTAGGTAGATCTTGTCATTTTCATATAGGAATCCTTATCTAACACACGTGAGTAGAGTTTTATGCATTTTTAGCTCATAACAACCTTAGATGTACTTAAGGTTAAGGCACACACACTATTATCAATTAATTTGGCTATTATGGAGGTAGAAATACCAAAATAGAGTTTGAGTGAGGAAAAATCCTATATAGCCACCCCCCATATCTTTTTGCAAATTTATTATAGATCTAGATCCAAAGATGAAGGTTTACAAGGAAAACATCAGAGAGTAGACAAAGAGCTCCAGATTCAAATTTGAAGTTTCAAAAAAGGCCTACAAGGACCCATACACCCTTGGGAAACTCTATCCTTCATTTTATGTTAGATCCAAATTTTTAGGATAGGTACATATCACTTAACACTTCCAATATCTACTTGCAAGTTGTTGTTTTAGTCTGTTAATGATCAAAATATTACAATTTTCATATTAGGTTACATAGTTGAATTAGGTTAATCATATAAAATCAATTCCAATCCATTTCTAAGGGTCAAAAGGATCAGATCCAAGTCCGATTGACTCATCTTCATGGTTGAAAGTTAATCTAAACATCTAGTTGATTTATATCCTAATGTACCTTTGAAAAAGGAGCAAAGTTAATCCTAGGTTTATGCACTAAACTTAGGGTTTCCTTTTTCTTATGTTACATTTTGGTGAACTTGATATTTTGACATAATAAATCTTTTGAAATATGAAGGAATTTAACCCTAGATTTAGGTTTTGGCTTTGTGGATTAGGATGGGTTCACATATTTAGATAGTGCTACAACACAAATTTTGAGTTTTTTGGATTGAGTTATGGTGCAAGAGCACCTAGTTGAGTTCATGCCTCCATGATGCCATTTTGTTATTTTGGTTTGAGTTTTGGGTTTTGGTCATGTAATAAGGTCTATGAGACCATTTTAGGTGTGTTTGAGTCCATTAATAGGTGCTTAGGTTGTTTTTTGAGTAATTTTGCAAATATTGTAAAAGTTGTCAATTCTTGCACATATTGTCATATTGTAAAAATGCAAAAATGCAATAGAAGGAAGATGAAGGGTCAAAGTTGATTGAAATTAAAAGAAGTTGGTTTGTAACTATTGGAATTAGTTGGGAAAGGTTAAAAAGATCTGGTTCCATTTTTTTTTTGGTTGTTGAAGTTGGGAGGAGGTTTTGGAGCAATAAACAATTCATTTTCTGCATTATTATTGTGTTCCTTACTGTTCCTCTCAATGACACATGCTTGTATAGAAAAATGAAGGTCTAAATCCTAATATATATTATGGAGGGTTAAATCTAGTTTCTGTGGTTTTTTGTTTCATTCCATTTCATTAAGAAACAAGAGAGATATTACATTTTCTTTGTAGATTGCTTGAAACCCTGACTAGGTTAACCAGTGGCATAGAAAAAAAGAAGTTCTCAGTGTATCACAGGTGAAAATCCACAAAATTTGGTGCATAGGTTTGTGTGGAAATTCTCTTTGTGCTCTCCAAGTTACAAGAGTCATGGATAAGGTTTTGTGCAGGTATGATGATGCCTTAGGCTAGTAAAAGCGTGTTTTTGAATAAGAATGAGGTATAGAAGTAGGGTTTTGAAGAAAAGATAATTGGAACCCATCCTAGTTGATGAAATTAGCATGTGAAAGCCCTAAATTAAGTGTTTAAGGTGTTTGAGGTCAGGAGTTTAGAGAACCAATAAACCCTTCTTGAAACAAGTCTAATTAGGCTTTGTAGCAGTAGGACAGTCAATTTTAAGGCCTTATGTTGCAAAACAACCACCCATAATTTTCACACATGTTGAATAAATTCCAAATGGGTACTCAAAATAGGTTTCATATTTTGGAAATGAGTTATTTTTTGAAAGTTATGATAAAAAATAGTGAATTTATGCTCTTTTAAGCTTTTGTGCAAATGTAGCAACATAAATTTGAAGGATATGTTCCAAAAAAACCCTATTATATTTTGAGGTATGTTATGAAGGGGTTTAATGGGTATCTAAAACTAGTTTTGGTTTGTGGGTAGGTGTCATTTTTTGAAATTATGGTCAAATTTCACTATTTGGAATGCTATAAGCAAATTTGAAGAGATTGTGGGAAAATAGTAAGTTATAGTTTCAAGGTTAAAAAATTACCCAAAGCTGATTGATTTGTGATTGGTTAATGTTCTCCCTCCATGATTTGCATCAAGTTATCCATTTTTCTCTCTTTGACACATGATTTATTAGGACAAACTATGAGTAGGTATGATTCCTTATTGCAATGGAGATGGATCAAATGCAATGATATCATTGAGAATTTGTGTTTTTGCAAATACATGTGGCTCATTGGAGACTTTAGAGCTTTGTTGGGTGCTCTTTTAAATATTTATTATGAAGGAGAAATGATAGAATAATGACCATTTTTTCCATTATTCACTACGAGGGAGAATGTAGGATAATGAACATTAAGATTAGTTTATGTGATTAGTTATTAGTTATTTGGTAATTGTAGATTTCAATTTTTTATTGTGTTACATTTTTTGGTCTATAAATGTACAACATTTATTCTAAAAAATTAATGGAGACTTGTGGAAATCCTACTCTTTTATGTTTTAAATTCCTTCAACCTTGACTGAATAAGCATAGGCACATTATTAACTCTAGAATGAGATGACAATGATGTTGTCAAGTCACTTGGAAAGGAATACTTTTCAAACAAAAGGTGTTATGTAAGTTCTCGATTAATATTTTTGTAATATTATAATTATTTTGTATTTTTCTAAATTTCTAAACAAATAAATAACTAAAAAATAGTAAAATAAAATGAATGTTAGGGTGAACATTACCAAAACCTTGTATAATTAATTTTATGGTCAATACACACTTAGATTTGAGCATATAAATAATGTAGAAATATATTAGAGGCCACAAATAATTATTTCAATTGCTAAAAATGAGGTACACTGATGTAAAAAAGTAAATGCACTTAAAAAACCTCAAAATAATTATACAACCTCACATAGAGGCTACAAATCAGCATATAAGTCCTCTAAATTGATTCACCCTTGTGTAAGAGTTGCTAATGAACTCAAGCATCCAGAATCACCTGCAAAACCAAGATTAACCTTCTACACGAGAGCAACAAGAGGATGAAAAGTTGAAATATGGTGCAATAACTGAATAATGATATTATCACACCCTAAATGACACAATATGCATCAACACTCCCTTGAACTGACTGAATTGATATGAACTCATTTGAACTAGCTAGGAAGGGAGAGGTGAGTGTTGATTATATAGCACAATATGGGAATATAATTCCAAGAGGGGTAATAAATCCCAAATAACCAAATTAGGTGGGAGTTATGTCTACTTGAAAAATTCCAAATAAGTGGCATAACCTACTCAGAAAGAGATAGGATAGTGGTTTTGTGAAGTGGCATAAAAGGCCAAAAGAGGGTGTGAGACTCAACCACCTAATTGTGGGTGAGAGCGACACATGTAATCGATGGATTACGCCACGTGTCCTCACATAAACCATGTTTCACATAACCTAAGTATGCTTAATAATATGTGTTAGCTCTAAAAAATGCAAAAAAATACCTCAAGAGGTTGCCAATCTCTTGATACATTTCAAGGTAACAAACAAGGCCAAATGATTTAGACCTACTCTTCAGGTGCTGCCAGACCTAGGTGGGTGTACCTATAACAATGAGGCAGACTTGACCTTTGTTTATCTCCTAAAGCAATTTACCCACACTGACAAATAGGAGTGGATAAATGAGTTTTAATTTGGTATAAATTGTATAAGCAATATCAAGGCTAAAATCTAATGTGTTCATATGAAAAAATGAATGAAACTAAATAGTAGAATGGTAGAGACTAGTGCCTTATTGGGTGTACAAAGTCAAATGATAATCTGAAATGAATAACTTCTTTCTGGCAGATACTCAAATTGTTTGGCATACAATTTTAAGTTTATAACTGGTATAAACATGTAAGGATGTGACTACTGAGTTCTTCTTAATGATCCAAATGAAATTTCCTAATTACTATGACTGACTAAAAGGACTTAATCTTTCCTTGAAAGAACCAATTAATCCAATCATACAGATACAACAAGTGTGCACTGATAAACTGAAAAATATCCTTGATATATCAGTTTAAACAATTAGAAAACATCAACCTTGGAGACAACTTCAACAATACTTTTAATTAACACAACAAACAATTGAAAACTAGAAAAATGTCATCACATCAAATAAATTTAATTGAAATCTCCATTGTTTTAGACATGCATCATAGTCTCAAAATTATAAACATTCTGATCTACTATACTTTTTGTCTCTCCCCTTCTGTCTTCGTCAAAAATGAATATTTATACATCGGTTATATGAAAAGTCACGTCCATTCGTATTCAAATCTCGGCGATCTATTGTATTCGAGCCTTTCCAAACGTTCACCAGACACCCACGAAGACAATATGTAGTTCCATCGACGTTCAATGTTACTCTGATCACCACATATCACATATCGCTTTGGTGTCCCATAGTCTCATTGATGTTTTGAGTCTCACCGATAGTCAATAGATCATATTTCGCTATGGTGTAATGCAATCATACCGACATCATGAGTCTCCCCGACACTCCATGCCTTCAATCTTGAGTATCGTTGTGGCTATAGGGGTTGGAAAACATTCCTCCGACTACTCAAGTCTTATCGAGATGTTTCCTTTAGTTTGCTTTCTTATCACCAAGACACAGTGGTTTTCCTGTCGATGGAACTTCATTCAACATGAGCCTCCTAGCTCTCTCTGAAAAAGCTTGTCTTGCCGATAATCAAACATATTGCTGTGACTCTGGGGGTCAACAAAACTCCAAGACTTCATATTGATGACAACGACGAAATCTTCTCTTACGATGAAATCTTCTCTTACTTTATTGGCGAAACCAAATGAGTGCTTCAGAACATTACACTGATGGCTCAAGTCTGGCTGATGAATTTCGTTATTGGCAAGACTATGAATTTCACTAAGTCCTCCTACCAATGGAATTCTACTATAGCAATATGGTGGGTTGGCAAGACTTCCTCTAACTCACTCCGATGACAATATACTATTGACAAGATCCACTTTTTTGGGAAACTTGTTGAGAATATTATAGATTCCTTTTTGATGCTCCATAATTGTACCACGATCGGTAAGACACAAATAAGCTCGTTATGAATTACACCGTTGACCACTATTTTGCTGATAGGATCCCTGTGTTGCTGAGACTGCAAACTGTATCATGCCGATGTGTATTACCAAATGAAATAACATCGGTGAGACTTTTCCGATGTCTTGTCAATAAACTGCAAAAAGACATATATTAGTATAGAATGCTTTATGGATCAGTGAGACCTGCATCATGTTACGCCGATATGGTTTACACATTGAAATACTCAAGGACAGGTGAATTCTATGGGACCAAATGATGAAATATGGGAAAATTTGTTATGCAAAGTAGATTCATGTGCTTATGGTATGGGCAGTTTTTAGGAACTAACAGGTATGTGCAGCCATGAAATTTTCAAAATTTTACAATTCTAACAGTGGCTCCGTCTGGGGATGAATGATTGTGAGATCATTGCAAGGATCTAGATTTTTGGGTGAGCAGACCAAACTTTCAAGGTGATGGACCAATGAGCAAGATGGAATGAATGGAAATGGAGATGAACATGACCCTATACAACTGTACATGGAAAGATTTATTTAATAAAGGAATGTCAGGATTGTCCATATACTAGAAATTCCTGTTCCTTTTTATTTCCTAAACTACTATGCATGGAATATAATTTTTTGAGAGGACTATCAAGAGTTGTTCATGCATTGGCAACCCTTAATCCTCTGTATTGCTCAAGAGAAAAAATGCTTCAAGAATTGCCCATGTACAGGCAATTCCTATTCTTCACCAGTCATGTTTTGCAAATAATATAAATCTTCACCTTTTTTGCCAACGACAACAAAGGGTCCCAACCACAAAGCTTCAAATTTCCAATGTTTTTCCTTTTCCTGACACCTTGCATTCCACATTAGCACCAGATCATTTTCTTCAAATTTTCTATCTTTTGCCCTTTTATCAAATAAATACTTCATTTGTGCCTACAATTTCACATTTTGGTTTTGAGCTACTCTTCTTGTAGACACCTAAAAATGACCTAGGCCTGCAAGCTTCATTTTTACCACTTTCCTCCTTGCATAATTAAGACATTTAATTATGTCCTTGGTCCACATTCGACTATTGATTAAATAGTTCATAATTATTTAATTAATTCATGTCATTTATTCTTCATGATTATTAAATAAATAAATTTTATTTATTTATTAAATACGTCATTAACTATCTAAATCTTCCTTTAATTAAATAAATTTCTTAATTTATTTAATTTAATTTCCCTTTCTGCATTTAATTTTTCACGATTATTAAATAAATAAGTTTTATTTATTTATTTAATATGTCACTAATTGTCTTAATTAAATAAATTGATTAATTTATTTAATTAATTAATCTTATCTTCTAAATTAAATAATTAAATTTAATTATTTAATTGCCAATTTAATATTCCTCTCATTTTAAATAAATTAATTATTTAAAATGTCATCTCAATCTTAACTGTCAGTCCATTTTGATAAATAATTTGAAAAAGATTATTTATTGTCTCATAAAATCCATAATTTGAATTAATTTAATTCAAATTGGTAACTAATCTTCTAAAAATCAAGTAATCGGGTAGATTCTTGATTTTCCAAATCTGATCTTCAGTCCAAATCTTATCTTCTTGATTTTTTGAATCTTGCAAATCAGGCAATTTTATCTTCTTGATTTTCGAAAATCTTTATTTTCTAAATAATTTCTCTCATTTATTCTCCACCGTCGATCCGATTATCTGAAATATTTTTCTTAACCGTCCGATTAAAGAATTTGCCCTAACCCTAATTAGGGATTCTCAAATTTAATCTGGACCGCTCGTTTTAGCTTCTCATCATCAATTAATCTCGTCCGTCCACTCAAAATGACATTTTCTATAAAATGGCATTTTCCTCTCACTTTTCGATTACACACGCACATGCTAAAATTTTAGATTTACGCACATATTATAGGCATTTATTAGCTTGCACACTTAAGGCTTTTCATTTTTCAATTATTGTCATTGTTTGATCAAAGTCTTAGACATTGTCATTAGGCATAATCATTTAGATTTTAATTAAATCCTTCGAAACTTGCTTTAGTCTTGTCTCTTGTCATAGTTGCTCACACACAAATCTGAGGGCATCTTTATTTACTGCAAGCTAGGAGGTGTAACGAAGGTGAACCATGGAGGATGAAGAGATCTAGTGATATAATTGCCTTTTGCTTTCATTGTATTCCTTTGTGCTTCGTTATTTTCAGTGGATTCTGATGTTATTGATCTAACAATCTAACAATCTATTTTTCCCTTGATTACATTGGTGAACCCGACATATTTTAACACATTTTGAGAAATCTTGGAGTTGGAATCTTTTGTTGTAGGTTTGGCATCATTGTGGATAAAGCCCTAGTTTCCAAAAATACAACCATAACTTTCAAACGGCTACGTATTTTCTCACAAAATTTGTTTTGCAGCTTGGGGACAACATCATGCACTTTCATTCCAAAATTTAGATTTTTTGGATCTGTTTTTCATTTTTTATAATTATTTTTCTATTTTTCATAAAAAATTAATTTTGAGAGAAAATAATCGAATTTTTCTGATATATTTACATTTCTGAAAAGCTCTCTAAATTTTAATGTGGGTCTATTCTTTATATTTTAAATTTGGATGCAGGATTATTAGTCAAAAAATAGATCTTTTAAAATCTAGGTTTAAAAAATATTTGCTTATATCTCACTCACGGTTGTAGAGCTACTCACAATTTTTTTTTTGAAAATTTGAGATGACATCAAACAACTCCAGTTAAAAAATCAGAATTTTTAGAGCTGTTTTGTATTTTTTATAATTTTTTTATGATTTTTCATAAAAAAATAATTTCTAGTGCAAAACAACAAATTTTTCTGATTTATTTACAATTTTGGAAACATCTTGAGATTTTAGACAGGCTTTATTCTCTGTATTTTTCATTTTACTATCAAATTTTTTTCTAAAAATCAGATTTGTTGTGACTAGCTAACTCTCTAATAGTTGTGACTAATCTTCGTTTGCAGCGTGTGGCGGTTACTATTCGTGTGTCAAAGATCATTTCATAAAAGACTACTAATTCATTATCTACAGGTTCGAATGTCAAAGATGAAATAAGAAAACAATGTGCTTGTCTTTTTATAGATTAGCAAACATTTCATTTTGGGGCACATAAAAAGAACTTTCATGTTTGTTTTGCTTGACTGTGTTTCCAAAATGGTAGGTGAGTATGCTCTCACCTTGTGAAAACTCGGTGATCAGAAAACCAGACCCATTTTATTTGTTTTTACCCTTCACAATTTGGTATATCAGAGTATCCTCTCCCCTTGCCCATTCGTACGATCCTGGGTGTAAGAGAAATGGTTACTGACTCTAGAACTTGGGCCTGTTCTGGTGGGAAAAAGTACTCACCCCAGGACGACTCAAACCGGTAGCACCCTGACACCGAGGGACTTCCAGCCGGTATATAAAAGTGGGTTCTTGGGGAAAGCCCAAGAATCACGAGTGTGGTTTTGACGAGATGGATCCGAAAGCGGACTCTCGCCGCATGGATCATGCCCCACGAACAGAATGCCCGAATTAAAAACCTCTTGTTTTAGTGTCCAACCGTTCTATTAGCTGTTGCTTGGTATAGTGCAGGGTATAGTATCATGCCTAAAGACACTCACTACTGATCCCCTTGAGTAGAGATAGCAGTTCTTGGGAAGTCACTACCCAAGAATTCAAATTTGGTGTGCTCGAATGACGTTAATGAGCCGTGGAGGGGAGCCAATGCCACCAAAATTCTAAGCTATCCGCTCTCGAGAAGGAAAGGTGTTTATCACCAATCTGGGGTATATCGGTGGGCTATATCAAGTATACAAACCCTTGGCCTATTGGCCTTTTAAGATTGTGCTTGTCTTATGTGTGATTGCTTAGATTCAAAACACTGTGTTTGTCAAGTGCTTTCTGGTTTCATCACAATTCTAAACAAAACACCTCAACACAAAAGGTCACACTGTCAACACCTCCGTTTTTCAAACACAAACTCAGAAAATCAATTTACTGTCCTCAGCAAGTCTTTGTCAAAAATTATCCTGAAATTGCTCAAAGGTTGCACTATTTTTCCATCATCTTGCATTGGCACCTTTAGGTATAGATTTTTCAATTGTCATTTCAGCCCTTAGGTGTCATAGTCATAGTCTTTTGACATTAGTTTGACCATAGGTTATCATCTTCCATACCTTGGTTTAGGTTAACCTTGTCATACTTTGCAAAATATTTACTTTCAAAATTCGATTACCCTTGGACTGTGTCATCATTCTCCTAGTCATTGTCCTTTTGGTGAAAATTTTCCAACTCATTAGTCTAGTTTAGAAAATTCACTTGTCCTTTGTCATCCTTGTCATTTTCAAGTCCATTGGTATTTCCAATTAGAAAGAAACAATTATGCTTAAAGTGCTTAGGTACTTCCTTTTGCCAAGTCACATTAGTCCTAGTTTGTATCTTACATACCCTATTCTGAAAATACAAAAATACTTGTCATCTTAAATCTTGCATTGGTAAACTTTGAGTCAACATTGTCATTTTAGGTCATCATCACTTTCTTGCATTGTCATCCTTTATCCAAAAAAAAAAAATCCAAAAAACATAGGCTAGTGCCATCCTTGCATTTACTTGTCATTCTCATCATCCTCATTTGAGCAAATCCCTTTTACGGTTGAGACTAGGCTTCAAAGGACAAAGAGGACAAATGACAAACTTTGGACAAGATTCCAATCCCAACATCGACAATAACACTTATGACACAAACCAACATTGGACTTTTTCCGACCCATTTCACAACATGAACATGCAATCTTCCATGAACATTCCATCTTCATCACGAATTTTTTTTGAACCATTCATACAAAGAGACCAAAATGGATGAGTATATTTCAAAGACATAGAAGCTGCAGCACAAAATCCTGATATATTCTCCTTTGTAAAAAAATTAGTCTTACGTGACCCTCAAAGGTATCTAGCCATGCTTTTGGATGAAGGGGCTAAGTTACCACAAGGATTTGACATAAATACTTTGCCACCTTCATCCGTCTACCCTCACCATCAACAGTCACTTGACATAACTCCTACCAGTAATTCACAACAAACGTCCACTTATCACCCTTATCCTAACCTTGACAAGGGAAGTTAATTATCTGCTAGTCCATTCCAAACCTCCATGTCATATTCTGACCCTTCACCTATCAATCTTGTCAACATCTACATGCCCTATCAACCATCTACCAACTCATGTCAAGTCCTCACATCATACCATATCGATCCTGTCCAAGTCTCCAAGTCCCATTTTAGTCAACCTTACACTAATCTAGCCCAAGACTCCATGGAATATTTGGTCGAAGTCCCCATGTCACATCCTATGCCATCACATCCTAATCCAGTCCAAGAATCCATGTCATATCCGGTCCAAGTCTCCATGTCATACCCTTGTCCTTCACATACTTGTCCAATGCGAATACCCATGTCATATCCTAGTCCTTCATATACTAGTCCAGTCCAAGTTCCCACGTCCTATCCTAGTCCTTTGGTCATTAATCCTTTTCAAGTCACCTCCTCACAAGCCACACCTAGTCATGAAAATTATATCATAGTCCAAAGTCACATCCCATCGTCTACACTTGAGGATACATGTCAAAATGAAAGCCCAAAGCATGACCTTATAATGTCACCCTCATGTCAAGAACAAGGTAGTCCATCCCATGACCCTATTTTTGACAACCCCATCTTTGACCAAGACCCTACCATTGACCAAGAAATTCAAATCCATGACAACCCCATCTTGGACCAAGACCCTACCATGGACAAAGAAATCCAAAATGATCCACTCCTTGACCTTTATGCCATTCATGATCAAACACTTGCCGACCCTATAAAAGCCTCGACTATTGACACTTCCCACGATGAGACACTTGCCTTCATGGGACACATAGACGATATTCCTCCATAACAAGAATCTTCCACCAGGGACATGCTTGCATATGATCAAGTTATAGCTGAAATCATTGGACTATATGACACTAAACATAATGATGGCTTCGACATTTCCTTGGAAGCACCAACAGAATCTACTGAACTTGACACGTCACACGATCAGACCAAAGATATTAGTCAGGAATATGTCCAACATGAAAATGAAGCTAAGACACTTTATCAACTAGGGTCATCTATCTTTGTCAGAGCAGGCTTTCTTGTAGATGAAAATATTACAAGTGACAGTGTCCATAGACATCATGATGGGTTAGCATCTTGCTTTCAAAACAATAAATACCACATCGCAAATAGAATCTACGAAAGCATGCAATATCAAGGCAAAGGACTAGGCATACATGAGCAAGGAATTCTAGAACCAATACAACTTCAGGCAAATTACAAACATCAAGGTCTTGGTTATTCCTCAGATAGCAAATCAAACGATGCTAGTGGTACCTCCTCGATACTAGGGGCAACCTTGTCAGATACAAACGTCAAAATGGAGTCCATGAGAAATCCTTGTCATAAGATTGCTGCCAACACCCCCTCCACCCACACCATGAACCGTCATTCCTTCATAAATAAACCTTCCCTTTGGAACCAACAAAAACAAAAGTCTTACAAGACAAAAGATCAAAATCAAATGTCAAAGGCCATTTAATCAAACAAAAGGACAAGTGGACAAATGAAATTAAAATGGATCCCAAAGAAAGATGGATCAAGCAAAGAAAATATGTCAAAAGAAAAATTCAATCACAATGTGGAGCCATAATACAAGAGGACTCCCACATATAACACATGTCCACCTCCTTCAAAATGGTCATCAATCAAGGCATATAAAAATGTTGGTTCTAAATGCCATCCCTCCAAAATTCGTCATCCACCTTCCCAAGTTTGGAAAATAAAAAGTCATTCATCCAAATGTCCAAACGACCTTTCCACATCTACCATCATTTGTCATAATCCTACATCTCGCCTAAAGTCCAAAAATCCTACGTCACAAATCCATCACATCTTGGCAGCAACTCTTTACCGCAAGGACTCTCATGACACTCTATTGCGATGTGTGTATTTTGATAAGGCCAACTCTAGTATCATAAAGGATCACAATGGTATCGATTAGTTGCATACAAGCGCTATGATCCTGACAAGACAACTCCTTCAGTGAGGTCATTATTGGCATATCATGGCACCAGTCTCTACATTGGCACCATCAGTGGATTCAAAACAGTTAGGGGTCATCTAAAGTATCCAGGCTATCTGCAAAATTAGAAATACAAAAAAATTGAAAAATGTAAAACATCGACACCCTGATGAAAACCTGGCAAATAGGCGTCTTGGTGACACCAAAAAAATCAAAAAATCAAGAAAATAGTAAAGAGAAAAAGTTCATCCAATGGTGAAAACCTGGCAAACAGGCACCCTGGATAAGTACCATGATGAAAACCTAGCAAACAGGCGTCATGTGTAAAATAAATCATCTATGTGGACTCTTACACTTGGGGGCAAGTCGTCTCATTTCCCATGCCTTCCTCATCATATTGACATCCATCTAAGCCCTATCATTTCCATCCATTTTCCCACCTACCTTGGTCTTGACATAAAACTGGCACACATAAATCATGCTTTGGGAAAACTCTTGACATGTCTATCCTTCGGTCATACACGATTCACAAAACATCATATCATCGACCATCATAGTCTTATTGTCCTTATATGACATAGTCCTTGAAAATCATATGACAATTTCTTTAGTCTCATGTCTCCTGTCCTTTACTAAGGCCACCCCCTATCCTTTCATGCCTATCACCTATCTTGGCTTTCCCTTGTCAAACGGTCTAAGGATAATCATCATCCCATCTAGTCCTAACCAAGTCATTCCAAATGCAACGAGTCTAATCCATACAATCACATTATCCAAAACATTACTTGACTGGGTCCCTGGCTTGGCTGTAGACCACAATACTTTCATCACATTATCGTCATCATCCTCACGTTGTTTCGGGATGCGTCCTTCCCATGTCAAACAACGTTGTCATCACAGGTCAATTGGTATTCAGCTTGACTAGGGGAACAATCATGTTTGTCCTTGGATTCTCATGTGTAGGCATTAGTAATTTGCATTTGTCACGATCCTCTTAAACGTCAAAATCCAAAACAATCATAAAACGACAAAAAGACCAAAAACATCTCAAAAAGTCTTGAAAAAAGACAAAAACATCATAAAAGTCCTGAAAAAAGACAAAAAAATCATAAAAGTCCTGAAAAAAGACCAAAAACATTGTAAAAAGCCCTGAAAAAAGACCTAAAAATCATAAAACGTCATGAAGAAAAACACAAAAAACATCCAAATCAATGTCAAAATCCTAAAAATGGAGTCAAAGTCAGTCATGTCAGTCAGTCCATGTCATAGTCAAACTACGTTGTCTCTGTGCATTTGCTACATAGGCAAGGCCATCAGTTGATGAGTCCCCGAGACATTAGGTCAGTCCTTTTAGGTTGGTCCAAATAAAATTATGGCATTTGTCACAATCGTCACATCAGTCAAATAATTTAGACATAGTCAAACTCAGACACAAGACAGTCATTCGAAACATCAACGTCAAAATTGGTCAAAATCAGACAGCACAATCCAATCAATCATATAGTCAACATCAATCAACTTGCCAAAATATATTAGTCAAAACAATGTCAATCTCGTCACTCTTTGGTCCTCTTCAAGATGTGTCCTTCTTGGAGTTAGACCTCGTCAAAATGTCTTTTGCCTTTTCAGGATGTGTCCTTCCTGACAATAGGCCCCGTCAAACTATCAACACCGTCAAATTGGCAAAACTCTTAAACTGTCAAAACTATCAAACTGACAAGAATTCAATCTTTGGCAAAAAAACATTGGCAAATAAAATTACATGGCTGTTAATCTTTCTGGTCTTTCTTGTCTTATCTTTTGACTATCTTGGCTATTTTGTCTTATCTTTTTACTATCTTTTCTTTGTGGTCATGTTACTAGCTACCTCAAGGATGTCCCATGAAGGACTTAGAGTTGCGATGACGTCTCCTGGCCTATTTTATTTTTTTTGACTGCTGTCTGTGGATTGTATTAACAAAAAGACTGGGGCAACTTCGCCCTTAGTATGAGTTAGGACATTCCTTGTCTGTGACAGTCTATTTTTCAAGTGGATGACCTTGCACACCTTGGTCTACGTCATATCATGGTGTTTGTTGTCTATTTGTGTCATTTTTACTGCCCAATGATGATTAAGAGCAATAAATATTAGTCCTATGGCAATGTTTTGAAGGATTTGGTCTAGGAACTAACATGCATCTTCTTTAGTCTTGTCATCTTCTCTCACCCATCTCATATAGGCATTGCATTCATGTCTTTTGCACTAAAATTTCTTCGTCTCTTCATATTCTAGTCTCCTAACCAATTTCGAGAGCACACCCATGTTCTTCGAACCGTCTGTCCTCTCGAGGGGGCATACCATAACCCTCCTCACCATTCTTCCTCATCTTATTTTGCACTGGGGCATATTTTTGACTTATTTTCTTTGTCACAATGCGACAAGCAACATTATGACAAAGAGGGGCAAAATGTAGACACCTAAAAATGACCTAGGCCTGCAAGCTTCATTTTTACCACTTTCGTCCTAGCATAATTAAGACATTTAATTATGTCCTTGGTCCACATTCGACTATTGATTAAATAATTTATAATTATTTAATTAATTCATGTCATTTATTCTTCATGATTATTAAATAAATAAATTTTATTTATTTATTAAATACATCATTAACTGTCTAAATCTTCCTTGAATTAAATAAATTTCTTAATTTATTTAATTTAATTCCCTTTCTGCATTTAATTCTTCCTGATTATTAAATAAATAAGTTTTATTTATTTATTTAATATGTCACTAATTGTCTTAATTAAATAAATTGATTAATTTATTTAATTAATTAATCTTATATTCTAAATTAAATAATTAAATTTAATTATTTAATTGCCAATTTAATATTCCTCTCATTTTAAATAAATTAAATTATTTAAAATGTCATCTCATTCTTAACTGTCGGTCCATTTTGATAAATAATCTGAAAAAAATTATTTATTGTCTCATAAAATCCATAATTTGAATTAATTTAATTCAAATTGGTAACTAATCTTCTAAAAATCAAGTAATCGGGTAGATTCTTGATTTTCCAAATCTGATCTTCAATCCAAATCTTATCTTCTTGATTTTTTGAATCTTGCAAATTAGGCAATCTTATCTTCTTGATTTTCAAAAATCTTTATTTTCTAATTAATTTCTCTCATTTATTCTCCACCGTCGATCCGATTATCTGAGATATTTTTCTTGACCGTCCGATTAAAGAATTTTCCCTAACCCTAATTAGGGATTCTCAAATTTAATCTGGACTACTCGTTTTAGCTTCTCATCATCAATTAATCTTGTTCGTCCGCTCAAAATGACATTTTCTATAAAATGGCATTTTCCTCTCACTTTTCGATTACACACGCACATGCTAAAATTTTAGATTTATGCACATATTATAGGCATTTATTAGCTTGCACACTTAAGGCTTTTCATTTTTCAATTATTGTCATTGTTTGATCAAAGTCTTAGACATTGTCATTAGGCATAGGCATTTAGATTTTAATTAAATCCTTCAAAACTTGCTTTAGTCTTGTCTCTTGTCATAGTTGCTCATACACAAATCTGAGGGCATCTTTATTTACTGCAAGCTAGGAGGTGTAACGAAGGTGAACCATGGAGGATGAAGAGATCTGGTGATATAATTGCCTTTTGCTTTCATTGTATTCCTTTGTGCTTCGTTATTTTCAGTGGATTTTGATGTTATTGATCTAACAATCTAACAATCTATTTTTCCCTTGATTACACTTCTTACTTCATCAAGCTCTGCCAGTTGTTCCATTCTTTCCTCCATTGGTTCTAGAATATCTATATCTTCTTGAAGGATGAATTTGTAAACTAGTAACAAATTTTGTAAAGGCATCCTAGCTTGTGTTCTATATACTAATTCAAATGGGGACTTTCCAATCGCCTTTTTCACAGTTATCCTATCAGCGCATACAACCAACCTCAATTTTGAATCCCAAGCCTTTTTATTCCCACCTAACATCCTCCTTATGATCTTCAAAAGACTTTTGTTGCTGAACTTTGCTTGACCATTAGCTTGCGGATGGTAATGAGCTACATAAGAAACGGTGATACCATATGTACTACAAAAATCTCTAAACTCATCAGATCTGAAACACATCCCATTATCTGTAATCAATCTTAATGGTGTACCAAATTTGGTAATAATGTTATCTATTAAAAAATCAATCACAACTTTACTTGTTGCTTGCTTGGTTAGGACTGGCTCTACCCATTTGGTGAACTAATTAGTAGCTACCAGGATCCATTTATGTCCTCCACTTGATTTTTCTTGTATATCCCTAATAAAATCAATTCCCCATTGATGAAAAGGGGCTTCAACCTGCAAAAGTTTGAGTGGTAAAGCTCCCTGATACTTCATTTTCCCTGAGAACTTCTGACATGCTTCACATCTTTTTACATATGAAAAATAATCATTAAAGAATTTTGGCCAATAATAATCTGCCCTAAGAATTTTGTGTGCAGTTGTCTTTGTAGAATAATGGCCTCCACAGACCCCTTCATGCATTTCTCTTAAAACACGCTTGGCCTGTGACTCATCTAAACATAGCAACAACATCCTGTCCCTGTTTTTCCAAAACAAATCACCTTCCATGAACACATATTTGGATGCTCACAACTTCAAAGTTCTTCTCTGATTGTCACTTAGTCCTTCAGGGCACTTCATGTATCTGAGGTAATAGATGATGTCTACATACCAAGCAGTATGCTCAATACTTGCAATTGCATTTCCTTCATCTTCTATATTGCAAATTTGATTTGCGTTAATATTTTTTTCTACCATTAACTTGGACAAACCCTGACCTCTCACTAATTTAGTGATTTGTATTTCCATATTGAATTCCTGAATCTTTTTAATCCATCTACATCTCTTCCTAGTTACTTCTGACTGTGTCAAGATATCCTTAACAGCTACACGAGGGACATAAGCAATCACCTTAGCTTCAACAAGATATGGTCTAAAAGCCTTTGTGGCTTTCACCAACACAAATGCTTGTTTTTCCATTATATCATATTTCAATTATGATCCCTGCAATGACTTGCTGAAAAAAGACACAGGCTACTCATGACCTTCCTCATTTCTCTGTAACATAACAACAACTATAGTATGTAATGAAGCAAATGAAAATGTTTGAAAGGGTTTTGAAAAATCTGGAGACTTAAGGAAAACCGCTTCTTTGATGGCCCTTTTGATGGATATGAAAGCTTCAAGTGCTTCTACAACCTAGTCTACCTTTTGTCCCTTCTTTAGCATCTTTGATATGGGCTTAACAATTTCAGGAAAATTAGACACAAATCTCCTAACAAAATTGATCTGTGCAAAAAATGACTGGATGGCCTTGATAGTTTTAGGAATAGGGATTTTATCTATAGCCTCAACCCTCTCAGGATCTATTCTAATTCCCTCCTTTGAAACAATATGTCCTAAGAGTTTTCCCTCTGTGACTACAAACTGACATTTTTTAGGGTTCAAAATAATACCATATTCTAAAGCTTTAATAAATACCTTTTCCAGATGTTCTACATGATCTTCAACCCTTTTTGAATAAGCAATAAGGTCATCTTGATATACCACCATGATAGCATTAAGCAAATCTGCAAATGCTACATCCATAGCTCTTTGAAAGGTTGCACCGACATTTGTGAGACCGAATGGCATTCTCACATAAACATATGTTCCCCATGGGGTTGTAAAAGCTGTCTTGTACTGCTCAAATTCTTTGACTTTGACCTGGTTGTAACTAGAGAACCCATCCATCATAGATAACAACTCACACCCTGTTATTTTATGTAGTACAACCTCCATATTAGGTAGAGGATAATTATCCTTGAGAGATGCCATGTTTAGATTTATGAAGTCCACACATAATCTGATACCCATGTTCTTCTTCCTCACAGGAACCAAGTTTGAAATCCATGTTGAATGCTTGATTGGTTTGATAATACCCCCATCTCTAAGCTTTGTCAATTCCTCCCGCATTTTTGGTTCCAATGTTGGGTTGATAGGTTTTTGTCTTTGCTTGAATGGTTTTGCATCTGGCTTTAATGAGATTCCTGTTGAAACAAATCTTCCCTATATGCTTTGAGATCTTCATAAGACCATGCAAACACATGTTTATATTTTTTCAATAGTGCAATCAACATTCTTCGAATTGTCGGGCTTATTTTCTTTCAATATATACCCTTTTTGGTGCTAGTTCAGTTCCTAAATTGACTTCTTCAATATCCTCCCTCTTGACTGGTGTCTACTTCATGAGGGACCAATCATTTCCATCATATACCCTTTCCAATGCTACTAGCCCTTTTGGAAGCTTATTAGTTCTAAGCTGTAAGATCTCCTTCCCAAATACTGTCTGCTTTCTGTCTACCTCTTCTACAAATGCATTGAAGTCAATTTCTTGGGCTTCATATTGATCTATACAGTGAAGAAATTTCAAGAGGTCAGTATCGTCATTAAAAACTTTCCAACTATATATATTATCAGGCACAACGGGTCTTGCTTTGAACTTGATTTGAGATACTCCAGCCAATGTGATATCCTCTCTTCTTAGTGCTACATTGGCTAAAAAGTCTACCATTATATTCTTCGACCTATCAATCCACACAATTGAGACAGCATCAAACAACTCAATTATGTCCCATACAACATTCCTATATTGTTTCAACCTCTTGTGTTTTGCTGCATATTTTGATTTAACTTGAGAAACAACTAGCTTTGAATCCCCTAGAATAGTTAGCAACTTAATCTTATGTTTTACAACCATACTCAATCTTGTTAGTAAAGCTTCATACTCTGCTATATTGTTTGTGCATTCAAATTCCAGAAAAAATGAATGCTTAAAAGTAACTCCTTCAAGGAAAACAAACTCTATTCCTGCTCCATTACCTTCTTGGCTGCAAGCTCCATCAAAGTACATTTTCCACATGCCATCACAGTTTTTTGCAACATGCTTATCAATTGGATCACCATAGATCAACTCTAGCTGGGCTAGTTCTATCTTAAAACTTCCAAGATCCATATCACAGAAGCAATTGACTTGATCTCAAGACACACAGTCTATGATTGGGTTCATCCTTGGCTCCCTGTACAACTTAACTTCCTAGCCATTCACTGGAATTGTTGCATAAGACAAATCAAATTGGACATTTCCCCCAACCGCTGTTGTCCATTGTCTTGATAAAAGCATCCCAAACTGAGGAGGGGTATCAATTACTATTATATCCATATTATAGGCCACCTGAGGATAAGCAGCTAGTTTGACTTCAACATCTTTCATAACACCTACTACTGGAACATGCCTGCTATCCATTACATAGCACTTCCCTTCATTAGTATCTACCCACATACCAAGCTGTTTCATAACTCCAACTGACATGATATTGATTGCAACGCTAGAGTCTATCATGAAATTCCCCAACAGTTTGTTATTTATAAGCAGCGTGGTGAAAAAAGGTTCAACTTGTGGGGAATTTACCAATACATCATTTAGACACACTTTTGGGACAATAATCTTCTCTTGCTTATTAACCATTTTAGTGGCCATCTAATTTTCAAAACTTGTACTTTTCTCATTTCCACTTGATATCAATTGAATTGCACTATCCCTATACTCCTTGATTCTCATCATTTTGAGTAGTGGGACAAACATTTTTACTTGTGATAAAGCCTAAGAGAAGTCAAAAGAAGAACCTTCCGCCTTAATCGCTTTCTTTTGCTCCAATGTTCCTCCTTTTCCCTTTTATTCAATTGATCAATTTTCTGCTTCTCTTTATGTAACTCTTTATCCTCTTCCTTTTGAACAAGCTTTTGTTCATTCTTATCATGTTGCTTATTTTCTGTTCTCTTCAAAACTCTTGGTGTTACTTCTCCATCTTTCATAAATATTTCCCTAGGAGTACCTTCCTTTTCATTCACTGTCCTATTTCTTAACCAATACTTGCTCTTTGCTTGTTCAACTGCAGCAATGGTTAACCTCTTTATTTCCTCTTCAATGGGTCTCCTTGTATTGCATTGAGTAGGCACCTCAACAGAGTATTGTTCTTCATAACTTTCTTCATAATCGGAAAAAAACTACTGCTCAGCCATGTGGACATTGCACCTTTGATTTGAAACATCGTACTCACAGCCTTCATCTTCTGAAGATGAATACTCCTCCTCATCAGGGTGGAAGGTATTTGAGGTCAAGTAGACTGTGTGATCCTCTCCACTGTCACCTGCTAACATTCCTCCTTTCTGCATTTCTTGGGCTACAACATAGTGATCTGGGGAATGTGGTCCATCACAACCTTCACACCAGAGATTATTGTTGACCATATACACCCCCTTCTTCCTTAATGGATCAGGTGTTTCTTTGTTCCTGGGTCTATCCATTATAGGTTTTCCATCCTTGTTCTCCTGTTTGTATTGGTAATTATTGACTTGCTGGGGAACTCTAGGATTGTCTCTCTTATTGATCATCCCAACAATTTTCCTATTGTTTTCAATGGTTAGTGCTATCTTTTGGGCTTCAACCAAATCTCTTGGAAACCTATTTCTTAGTTCATATCCTATTTTTGGATCAAATGAATTCAAATAAATACTTAATGCTGTAGAGTTTGGCAATTTTGATCTAGGTGGTATCTTATTCTGTAGTTTGCTGAATCTTCGGTCAAAATCATAAATTGACTCATTCTAATTTTTTGAATCCACATTAATTCATGTAAAGCAAAATTTAGTGCACATGGATTTCCATACTATTCAAGAAATCGATCCTGAAATTCTTGGATAGAATCAATAGAAGCTATTGGTAGGCTATTGAATCAATCCCTAGCTTCTTTAGTGAGTGACATCAGGAACAACCTCATTTGTAAATCTTCATATGCTATATCCAAGTCCTGAATAAAAGCATTAAAATTCCTCAAATGATCTTCAACAGTAATTGCACTACTCCTTGTAAACTTAGGAACAAGACTTCTCCAACTGCTATCCATAGAGTAAGGGTATAATTGAAACCTTGTCAAATCAAATTGTTTGATCATTGTTGTGTATTGCTGAGGGGGAGGGTTATGCATGTTCTAATACTGGTACATTGGATTGTTGTATTGTGTATGAAGATATGGCACATATTGTTGACCATGAGGTGGTTGCGCATTTGTATGTTGTGATGTAGTATACAGTGGATAGTTTGGTTGTTTGTATTGATTTCCCATTTGATTATGAGGAACCTTTGGCTGATATGAAGGCCCTGCATAATTGTTTCCTTGCTAATGAGGTGGTATATACTTTGAAAAACCAGTTGTATATGCTTTAATTTGAGCTTCTTGCAATTTCAAATCTTGGAGTTCCTTCATCTTTTCGAGCCTTTGTTGTTCCAGTTCTACTTTTGCTCTTTCTACTTCTTGTCTCTGGAACTCCAACTGTACTTCTATTTCTTTGTGAGTCAAGAAATCAAAATTTTCTTGAGGGATTACATTATTAATGGGTCATTTTGATTACCCTCCATCTTTTGATCATATTCTTGTTGACACGAGACTCTTTTAGCCTCAAATTCCACCTATTTCTAAGGATTATAAAAAGGATTTCTTTGTTCTTCAGGGGTACAAGGTTTTGCACTTGAATTATCTCTCCATGTATCATAATGGTCATATGTCTCACAATGTGATCTTGATGTTGTCTTTATTTGTTATGCACATATCATCAGCTACCTTCTTACCCTTATCATCTTTATGTGTCCACTTGTTTTTTCCAACAAGACCTCCAACATAACCTCCTTTATATTGGGATCTTCTACCATTCATGTTGAATAGATGCAATGTTCTTGTCAGAGTCGCCACTCACTTTGTTAAAAGTGAGAAAAATGAAATTATCTTGATTTTATCCCCAACATAATCACTTTTTATACAACTTCTCAAATTATGTATCTTTCTTCAATGACTCTATACGATGATCTTCAACCAGATATTCTGCAATAATCCCTAGCAGAGTCACCAATTTGTTAGCTCTAAAAAATGTAGGCAAAATACATCAAGAGGTTGCCAATCTCTTGATACGTTTCAAGGTAACAGACAAGGCCAAATGATTTAGACCTTCCACTCTTCAGGTGCTGCCAGACCTAGGCGGGTGTACCTATAACAATGAGGAAAACTTGACCTTTGTTTATCTCCTAAAGAAATTTACCCACACTGACAAATAGGAGTGGATAAATGAGTTTTAATTTGGTATAAATTGTATAAGCAATATTAAGGCTAAAATCTAATGTGTTCATATGAAAAAATGAATGAAACTAAACAATAGAATGGTAGACACTAGTGCCTTATTGGGTGTATAGAGTCAAATGATAATCTGAAATGAATAACTTCTTTCTGGAAGATACTCAAATTGTTTGGCATACAATTTTAAGTTTATAACTGATATAAACATGCAAGGATGTGACTACTGAGTTCTTAATGATCCAAATGAGATTTCCTAATTACTATGATTGATTAAAATGACTTAATCTTTCTTTGAAAGAACCAATTAATCCAATCATACAAATACAACAAGTGTGCACTGATAAACTAAAAAATATCCTTGATATATTAGTTTAAACAATTAGAAAACATCAACCTTGGAGACAACTTCAACAATACTTTTAATTAACACAACAAACAACTGCAAACCAAAAAAATGTCATCACATCAAATAAATTTAATTGAAATCTCCATTGTTTTAGACATGCATCATAGTCTCAAAATTATAAACATTCTGATCTACTGTATTTTCTATCTCTCCCCTTCTGTCTACATCAATAGATCATTTCCCACAAACACACATATATGTGTTGTTAGCCATCAAGATGTTTGGTGAGGAACAAGTTTCAAATTAAGAGAACATACTCTGTGATGAAGCCATGTGATGTGAAGCTCCAGAATCAAGGATCCATCTCCCCGACTCAGAATCTACAATTGCAACAAGTGCTTTCCCCTTTTGTTTCTCTGACTTTGCTTTAGAAGAAGATGATGAATCCTTTGAAATAGTTGAAGGGAAGTTATTTTATTCTTTTTCAAAAGATGCTTCAACTCATCAATTTGTTTTAAATAACATTGGTGTTCATCATGCCTAGATTTGTGCATATTAGGCTTCTTTTTAGATGATTCCCCTTTTGAGGAGGAGGATTCAAATTATTTCTGTGGATTGTTCTTTTTCTTCTTTTGTTTCTGATCAACATGCCTTGATTCTTTTTGTACCTTAGGCTCACTAGCCACCAATGCTTGTGACTTGGAAATCTTGATGAGTCCCATTTGAATTACTTTTGCTTCCTCTTGGATTAGAAGATCTGAAAATGCATCAAATGTAGGCTTAGCATATGCAGTTCCCATAGAAATCCTATTGGTGTGAAAGCTAGAAACAAACACTAAATACTTAGGACCAAGCTTGGATAACACATTGAGAATCAACTGTAAATCCTCCTTAGTAATCTTGCAATCATTTAGCTATGTTCTTAGTTGCTTAATATTGGAGATATGGTCTTGGATGTGGTTGAAATTTTTTTGATCAAGATTCATCAAATCATTATCAATTTGATAACCCCTAATCTTATCAGTTTTACCATACAAGTTTTCAAGAGTCTCCCAAGCCTCCTTAGGTGTCTTGCATGATTCAAGATGAAATTGTAAATCAAAAGAGACTAGTGAACAAATGTAACCAAGAGCTCTCTCAGGATTGAATCTCCCATTTTGACTTAGCATCAACATCAGTAGGTTTAGGAATGGATTCTTTTACATAACATGTGCAACCTTTTTCTCTTAGATGATTCCATATTGATTTTTTCCATGTTTCATAATTATATGGAGTTAAGAGTTCAATTTGAGATTTCCCCATAGTACTAACACACAACAAAAGAAATGAAAGCAATCAAAACACCACAAGATCACCCCCCCCAAATTCACTCAATCAATGACCCCCCTTAGAAAAATATAATGGTGGCACTTTATAAATAGTGTTTACAATTTTGGAGTTGTTACCAGAGTTTTACAATGTCCAATATTGGACCAAAATACTGAAAGTATAAAATAATCTCAGAATTAGAACTTCAAAATAGCACCAATGTGTAGTGCTTAGAAAAATATCAACTTTCAAAAAAGGAATCACCTCGATCCAAGGTCGTATGTGAAAGTTACAGGCATTTGAAGTTCAAGTAACGAGAGCTATCCTTCAAATCTACTGAGAAAAGTGATTTTCTAGAAAATTTGGATCACTTGAGAAAAAATGAAATACACCACAATGAAGCCTGTGAAATTCTACCCTAGATTAAAAAAAAATATATTTTGAAAAAAAAAACCAAAAAAGTAAGTTATTGATGAACTCAAGCACTTAGGATCACCTGCAAAACCAAGATTGACCTTCTACACGAGAGCAACAAGAAGATGAAATGCTGGAATATGGTGCAATAATAGAATAATGATATTATCACACTCTAGATGATAAAATATGCATCAACACTCCCTTGAATTGATTGAGTTGATATGAACTCATCTGAACTAGATAGGAGGGAGAGGTGAGTCCTGATTATATATTGTATCATCTAGAGTGTGATAATATCATTATTCAATTATTGCACCATATACCAACATTTCATCTTCTTGTTGCTCTCGTGTAGAAGATCAATTTTGGTTTTGCAAGTGATCCTGGGTGCTCGAGCTCATCAACTACTTTTACATGGTATTAGAGCTTTCAAATCTATAAGCTCCTTTTCGAATTTGGGAGGAATTCAACATTGAGCTTTTTCTGGGTGCATTTTCAGAAAAAATGGGAATTGCCATCGAGTCTAGAATGCTTCGCAAACGAATTTTGATATAAAACACTCTATATTTTGGCTCCCGAAAAATTTTGATCAATTTTGGAGAGCATGAATAATCTTTGATCGAAATCAGTACCGTATGTGAAAAAATTCTTCACCTCCATCTCCTTGGGTAATTTTTTTTTTTATTCAAAAAGTTTATATTATCAAAATTCCCCATTTTATTATTTACATTTATAAAGTTTTTTTTTAAAAATCAAAAAAATCATTGTAAATATATTTTTTTTTTAAAAAGTTTTTTTTTATCAAAAAGAAGAAGAAATAAATCAAAAGAAATAAAAAAAAGTGGAGAAGACTTTATTTTATGCGAATAGGGTATGCACAGTACCTTGTACGCATAGGTATTTTCAGTGTACTTGCGGGTCCATTAGCCACTACTGGCATAATTTTTAGGTAATCGGGAAATTAAAACCCGGGTCGTCATTTACAAAATCGATGACTTCTTTTCAATCAAATCAACATCCATACAATAGTTTGCAACCATGTACTCCTCTCGAACTTTGTGCCAAAGTTGACCTCAGCCAAAATTTAGCAGACCCCCTAAATTTAGTGGTGATTTTAGCGCTTCCACCAGATCTAGCAGTGCAACTAAATTTATCTAGCAGTGACAATTTTGGAGCAGTTCCAAATCATCTAACATAACTTCTAACTTTGGCGGACCTACTATATTTGGAGGTTTTCGGCTATCTTTGGTGGTGATGCAGTGCTAACATCAACACCTTGCACAAAAAAAATGGATGATGTGGCCGTCCTAAATGCAAGTAAAATTCCTCTAAAACCCTTGGATTTGTAACTCGCCTTGCTTATAACATTATTTCTAAATTTTGTGGATGATGTATGACCTTGAAACCAACTCAAAGAAACAAAGAATAGAATAGAATAGAAGAATTTTAACATCCACGAGACCAAAAGAAGGCCTATCACTAGTAGAATTTGGCAAATAAATGACTAGGTGACTAAAACTTTTAGTCACAACAACTAAAAATGACTAAATTCTACTCATTTTTTGCAACTCAACTATAAATGAGTAAATAAATGACTAATTTGGTCATTGATTAAAAAATTATTTAGTCACAAATAAAAATGACTAAAGAGTTAGTTGTCAAATCCAAAGTAGACAAAATTAAAAAAAAAAACAATTTGGCCAATTATTGGCGCGATATATTCATGCACGCAATGTATTGGCAAAATTATTCACTTTCATTGTAGATTCATTCGTCTCACTTGACCTCACTTTGTTCGCTTGACCTCACTTCATTCATTCATTACAAACCTCACTTCATTCGTTAGCCTGACATGAGGCATTTTGATTAGTTATAGTCTCTACTTGCACATGGGCGATAAGGATTCAGAGAGGACCTGGAGACTTCTAAAAAGGAAAGCAAGGGAAAGGAATTTGGAGTTTGATGCTATGAATTTGAATTCACCGAGGCCCTTTGTAGTGAAATTGGATTTGGGGATGCCCTCTACAACAAATTCATAGGTAATTCGAAACCCTCATTACATTAAACACAAGTTTGAAATGCTCATTACAATCTACTGCTCTTAATAATGTTCTTTTACAATCTTGCCACTGTTTTGCTTCATAATGTGCTCGAGCTAAATATAATAAAATTTGGGTGTTAGTGCCAAATTAGAATTTCCTCAAACATTTTTGATACATTTCCACTACAAGCGCAAACTTTCCTTGTGCAAAGTAAACATGTGCTAGATTTACCCACACATCAGGGATCTAAACAAAGATGTTTCCTGTTGTAGCTTCTTGTAGCTATGTAAAATTTTCCTTTGCAATATCAAATTGACCCCTTTCAGCTAGCACAATGGTTGCCTCATTTGTAGCATAGACATTTCCTGGTCTCTGTGCCAACACTTTACAATACAATTCTCTAGCCTTCTCAAGATGTTGTGCCTCCACCTTTGGATCCCTCCTGTCATTGCGAAATGCTACAAAATAATTCCAATCTCCAAGTGAAATGTCTATGGATATAAATTTCCTTGAGCTCCCTTCGGGTTGTTTATCTAAGTTTGGCCCATGCCTTATATATTTGAATATCCTTGGGTCCCCTTTTGATGAACTTCATTCGCTGCCACCACGTGTCTGCCAAACGCTCCTTGCAGGGATTTATTCCTTCACTCTTCTTCTAGCCCCCGCCATGCTTCCACGTGTCAAAACCATAGACACTTGAAGAATGCTTCCCTTCAGTTTTCAACTGGGCTCTATCTGCATGCCACGTAGCATCAATCTATGTACACTTTTTGGCAGACCCCACCGTCAGTGCTGGTAGCAAGGACTTCACCACGTGTCTCCTCTGTGGGGATTTCATCGAGAGGAAGGAAGGAATGAGCAATGAGCCCCACCCTATTGCCAGGTGTCGTAATTAACGAACTTCATGATTGAGCGACACATGTCTGCACGAGGTTCTTCTAGGACCACCACCATCATTCACAGGGGATGCATCTAGCTTGAAGGTGACTATGTTCTATGGCTCAAATCTTTTTATGTTGCAATGACCAAGGGAAATCATTTCTCTAGGCATCATCGCTCATGATGAAGGAATCTTTTCTATTATTTGGCCCACCAGGCGGTGGGATTATTTTCTATATATATTGATTCTTCCTTCCAAAAAATGAGTTTGGAAGATATAGAAAAATTGGGAAAAGACACGAGGCCTTTTGTACTTGTTACCTATTTTTCACTATGAGCTCAAACAGGTAGAGCTGAATCAATTTCATGAATTATAGGTACAATTTTTTTGAAGTTTTGCTGATAAAGTATTCATTGATCATCATGGAGATCAATTTACATCTGAATTACAGTTTTATTGTGCAAGTATTTGAAACAAAAAATTGAGAATTTGCATAATAATGCTTTTTATTCATTTTGTAAAAACACTGAATCTCGCACAAGCCGCGAGAGTAACTGAATTTGATTATGATAATCAAATGATGAATACAAAATTCAAAGATAAATTACACTACTGAAAATAACGTAAGTGCAAAGAAGAGGAGCAATTCATTATTGCCTATAATGATGAATCACTTTCGTTGATGTCTTCAGTCATTGCGTCTCCAAACTGCAGCAGCCTCGTTTCCTTGCTCCATGAACCTACAAAATTATAAAGGAATCGCATTAGAGATGTACTCTAAGCAATGATGAGTTAATTTTTTCCTTATGCCTACACTACCAACAAGAATGTAATTTGCATTAAATCAAGCATTCACCAGATGAAAGGCTGACAATCAAGAAAAACATAACTCAATGGAAGCTTTCAGCTTCTTTTATTTTGCTAACATGTTTGTTTCAATGTGTAGGAACAGGTTCATCATGTTCGTGATTATTTACATCAGATATGTGGTGTGAAATGGGCTCCCACAAGGGTTGAGCCTGACATATCATAAGGACATCTCTCATTCACATCATATATGAGAGTTATTCAGTCAAAGAAAGAAACAATCATCATCCAGGACTATCATCAAGAAGTCTAATTCAACATGGTAAAAATAGGTTAAGCAATTATCTTTTTCTCATCAAGATAAATAGCAATTAAATTATTTCTTTCAATTTCAGAGCAGCATAGTCCATCCAAAGATTTGAGAGACAGAACAGAGTAATTCATAACAACATCATTATGCAGAATAAGTCCACATTTGCTCTTATTTTAAAAGGAGTTAACAAGGTCATAGAAACATGACTTGAAGTTTAAAAATATATGCTACAAGACTGTCATGTTGAAAGTAAATGCATGGTGCAATCAATCAAAGAAGTGACAGTCTTATAAATGATTACCATGGAGGTTTTTCTTCTTTGAGAAATGTGAGATTAATGTTAATGCTGCTACTTCCTTTTAAAATTTTGAATATACAGTACATACACTTGATAATTACTACAACCTTGCATATGCTTGAAGTTTTTATGGATTGTAGTAGTCATTCAACAATTTCATTCAGAAATTAGGAAGGCTTTGATAATACTATTGTCAGGATGAAGCTTGAAGTCTATCATGTCAATAAAGGTATTTGGGAGAGACTGCCAAGAATATAATTAAGTGAAGGCAAGGTCTTTATTTTGAAAAGTACAGATTTGTAATAGTACAGTCATGGAGAATGAGCAACAACTATCATTAAATGAACAACACATTGCTATACATTAGAATATGTTAAATTTAGGTGAACAAATTAAATGCACAGAAAATAATTCAAAATCAGACAAAATAACACAGTAGGTACCCTGGGAAAACCCTCCTCTAGAGGGAGAAAAACCCAGCAACAAAGATCTTTCTTATATATATAAAACAATGACAACAATTCACTTTACAATTAGGTCTAACTCAAGACCAATATTCAGCACCTGTACAAGATGCAATAGCAAATATCAAACTGGCACTTCTAATTCTGGCAGTATGAAAGTTCACAACCTGTCCTTAGATCAATTCGCAATCTGATATTGAGGTACTGAGAAGAACTCACACTTGACAGAGTATAGACCTATAGAAATTCACACCTGGAAGAAACAGAATACAGATCTACAGAAAATTCACACCTGCATGATAATGAATACAGATTTACTGAAATTCACACCTGCATGAAACTTCACACTGTATGAACTTTACTCTGTAAGATGTTTGCTCTGTATGATATGTTCGCACTGCACTATATGATATATTCACACTTGATCATATTATATATTCGCACTTGTTCATCTAATATATTTACACTTGATCATCTGATATATTCGCACTTGATCATCTGATATATTCACTCTTGATCATCTAATATATTCGCACTTGATCATATTAAACTTATGTGAATAACCGAACTAGAATTGATGCTTAGAATGGAAGAATCAGCGTGTATATATACGAATGAATGGGAGAGACACATCCCTTCAAATCCTTTATGTCGGCCTCTTAAGAAGTCATGTGTCTTCTTAAATGAAAGTCGGCCTTGATAAATATTAAATGTCTTCTAATAAATGATTAAGATGAATTCAAATCTTCTCATGTTGACCATACTATATAAAATAAAGATAATACAAAAACAATAAATATAAATTAAATAGCCAACGACTATCATTTAATTTATGTTTCCACAATAGAGCTGAGCTGGAAGGAATGACTGAAGCTGCTATATCATTAACACTCCCTCTCATCTAGGGAGAGAACTTCCAGCTGCACAATACGAATCATCTCAATATGAGATCCATCAGCCATCATTGTCTGTAATTAGATGTAAAGAGAAGGATATCACCTCAACGTGATGACGAACATCATGGCTACATCCATGTGTGAAATAACATATCACCTCATTGTGATATTGACCACCATGGCTACACCCATGTATGGAAAGGAGCTTATCACCTCATTGTGAAAGCATATCACATCAATGTGATATCAACCATCATGGCTACACCCATGTATGGTATGTACAAGTTTTCATCACTTGCGTGATGTTTTCACCTCAACATGACTTTCACCATGGCTCTCCCAGAGGGTGAAAACACAAGTACACAAGAAATCATCACAGACTCTCTCACGTGATGCTGTCATGGAGTCACATACATGACATCCACCATGACTCTCTCAGAGGGTGGAAACAAGGGATTTCACCTCAAATTCTTCCATCACAGAAGAAGATGCATTAACAAGGGCTTGCACCTCAAATTCCTCCGTCTCAGAGGAAAATGCATTAACAAGGGATTTCACCTCAAACTTCTCTCATAGAGAAGAACTCATTAAACAGGGTCACTGATGCTGAGACTCTTTCTCAGTTAAGGCTGGATTCTCCACCATACCAAGCTTATCTCAAAAGTACACAACTTTATCCTGGCGAGAGGCTTGGTGAGAATATCTACCATCTACTCATCAGTGTTGATGTATCTCAACTGTACAGCCTTCTGCAGTACCATATCTTTGATATAGTGGTACTTGATCTCAACATGCTTGGAGCTATCATGAACCACAGGATTGACAGAAGGCTTCACACAACTCTGATTATCATAATGAATAATAGTAGGCTCCATTGATTGTCCAAACAATCCTGCCAGGAGCTTACGAAGCCACACTGCTTCCTGAGTTGCCATACAAGCTGCTATGTACTCGGCCTCTATTGTACTCAATGCTACAGATGACTGCTTCTTGCTGCACTAGGATATCATAGCAGATCCCAACCTGAAGAATATCTCAATCCATATCCAACTGTGCCACGCAAGTATCTCGGGATATGCTTTTGCTACATCAAGATTACCATCTTCTTCAGGCTCAACAGGTTCCCTCTAAATCTTCAGGCACTTGCATCAACCTTCTGACCTCTTCATCCAAGATTGTCTACAACACTTTGACTTAGATAAATGTTTTCCAACGCACACCTTTGGTACTGAAGAGAGTTCAGGATAGTCCTCCTCGACCTCATCTCAAATCTCACTATTCTGAATAGGTTTGCGGAGGTACCAATGACAAATCCAGATGACAGTTTTGAGCAATTATGATCTCAACAGCTGAAGGGATCTTCTAAAGATTTAGCACCTAGCTTTGCAATACAGTAATATTCACTTCTTCTCAGTGAGTTACAAAACTCCCTCTTGACCCCTGCTTTAGAACTTGCAAAGAAGACTTCTGGAAGTGAACTCCCTTTAGCCACCAACTCAGTCCCATGGCTGCAAGTTGTGACTTCGTGCTTGATCATTTCTTTGGTTGGCATAAATTCCTCATAAGATGCCTCAATCTTTTCATTGCTAAGCAATCTCTCATCACTTTCCTGCTTCTAGTTGTTCACAAAGCATTTAGAGAGAGATTACTAACAGTTTATGACTATTCAAGGAATTATCAAGACTAGAATCATACAAGGTTTACTATCTCAGGTTATAGCATGAACAAATAGGAATTTATGCATAATGTTAGAACATGAATAAGTAAATCATCCTGAAAGAAAAATATATCAAAAGATCAAACTAAAGGGATAAAGAACTTATCTTTATATAATTTTGATATAACTCTTTCGTTCATCTTTTACTCCTCTCGAGAGTACCAAACTCAGTACTATTAAAAAAACAATCTGCACAACTACAAATTTCTTGCATTATGCGGTTAGCATGTAGGACCAACTCTCTCCAAGAGTTCAAGGTTCTATCACAGATCAAGCATTGAAGAGTAATATCGATGTGATCAACCTATCACAACGAAAATGCAATTCTCTTCTTTTTATTTTATTTTATTTCATCTCAAAGTCATACTCAAGGATCTACATGATTAGTATGAATCAACTCACAATAGATAATTTGAAGTCTTCAAAGGATCTTTATGCTAGAGATCACAATTCAATAGAAATAACAATCTCTTTATGCTAATCACACAAGATCCAAAAAGGTATAACTTAACAGACAAAGAATACTTATCTCTTTAAATATTCTGAAGGATGCAAGATACGCTGATTTTAAGCATAGATCAACACACAACTTTCATGACTTGAACACAGGCCCATGACTTAAAATAGGAATTCCTTAGAATCCTTCTGAGGAGAGGACTTATTCATATCCACAAATGAAGCATGCTGATTAGGCCTAGTTGGGCAATCCTTGGCGAAGTGCCCAAACTCATCACACCTAAAACATTGAATCTTGGACATATCCCTCTTCTTCTTGGATGGAAGTGCATCATCATTTCCCTTGACCCGATTCCTCTTGAAGAATCCTTTCCTTCCATCTTTTCCTTTCTTCTTTGAAGCATGAGAGGTGAAAACATGAATGTCTTCATTCTTTGAACTTTGACCAATGCCTCTTGCCACCAACCTTGATTCTTCTTGAATGCAATTAGATCTTAGGCGATCAAACTTAGGCAGTTTCGATCTTGCACTGATTCCTTGAATGAAGGATTCCCAAGACAAAGGCAGCCCATTGAGGGCGAGCATGGTTAAATCATCAACTATATTCCCAATTGTTGAGAGCTGGTCTCTCAAATTTGAAATCCTCATGAAGTATGCAGTAACAGGCTCTCCCTTTGACATCTTCACATGATGTAGTTGATGCTTTAGAGCAAGAGCTCGACTGGTATTGTTGACTTCGTACATCTCTTCCAAGGTCTTGAGCATATCTCTCGCTGTCTTGAACTTATAAATGATAGGAACAATATGATCCTTGACAGAGTCAACCAGAATCTTCATTGCTTTGATGTCTTTCTTTAGCCACTCCTTCTTTTCTTCTTCCTCCTCAGGTTTAGAAATGCTAGACTCCACGAACTCACCCAAATCATTTTCACGCAAGGTGAGCATGATCCTAAATCTCCATGAAGTGAAATTAGCTGCACCTTCAAGTCTATCTTCAACCTTCAAACCATTCACCATCTTGACTGAGTAAGATAAGTGAGTAACAAAAGGTATACTAATTGGCAATAATCTGATCACGATCCTCAAACCCGCTCTGATACCATGTTAAATTTAGGTGAACAAATTAAATGCATAGAAAATAATTCAAAATCAGACAAAATAACATAGTAGGTACCTTGGGAAAACCCTCCTCTAGAGGGAGAAAAACCCAGCAACAAAGATCTCTCTTATATATAAAACAATGACAATAGTTCACTTTACAATTAGGTCTAACTCAAGACCAATATTCAGCACCTGTACAAGATGCAATAGAAAATATCAAACTGGCACTTCTAATTCTGGCAGTATGAAAGTTCACAACCTGTCCTTAGATCAATTCGCATTCTGATATTGAGGTACTGAGAAGAACTCACACTTGACAGAGTATAGACCTACAAAAATTCACACCTGGCAGAAACAAAATACAGATCTACAAAAAATTTGCACCTGCATGATAATGAATACAGATTTACTAAAATTCACACCTGCATGAAACTTCACACTGTATGAACTTTACTCTGTAAGATGTTCGCTCTGTATGATATGTTCGCACTGCACTGTATGATATATTCGCACTTGATCATATTATATATTCGCACTTGATCATCTGATATATTTACACTTGATCATCTGATATATTCACACTTGATCATCTGATATATTCGCACTTGATCATCTGATATATTCGCACTTGATCATATTAAACTTATGTGAATAACCGAACTGGAATTGATGCTTAGAATGGAAGAATCAACATGTATATATACGAATGAATGGGAGAGACACATCCCTTCAAATCCTTTATGTCGACCTCTTAAGAAATCGCGTGTCTTCTTAAATGAAAGTCAGCCTTGATAAATATTAAATGTCTTCTAATAAATGATCAAGATGAATTCAAATCTTCTCATGTCAGCCATACTATATAAAATGAAGATAATACAAAAACAATAAATATAAATTAAATAGCCAATGGCTATCATTTAATTTATGTTTCCACAATAGAGCTGAGCTGGAAGGAACGACTGAAGCTGCTATATCATTAACAGAATATACTCAAAAGATGTCACAAGATAATATACAAAAGCTTTCATCTTCTTCCAAGGGTCATATGTTGAAGCACAGTAACAAGCAAAGAGCTGAAAAGAGAATTATATAAGGAACAATGGAGTTACAATGTCAAGGACAGTCATGAACAAGAATGCTGATACAAAACTAGTAAAAGTAAAATGTTTTGAATTGTCAAAATCTCAAAGGACATTCATTAATTTTCAGTGACAAGTAATAGATATATATTTTTTAAAAAACATGACATTGACAGTCATTAGTGGAGTAGCAATTAAATTCTTGAAAAAACAACAATACAGTGTGACAGTGTGATGAAGAGCATCAATAATAGTGTTGCAGCAACAAGTGTGCTCTCAAGAATAAATGATGTATCTACAATAATAATAGCATTTCCAGATGGGAGCAATCATGGAGTAAAGTATTGTTCCCCGACTTGTTACTTTCAAGAGATAGCATATTTAAAAGGAAGAGCATAAATATAAGAATCTATGGCATGATGCAGTAGTTAGAGCATGATACCATGATGAATTTGATGGAATTCTTGTAAGTCAATGAATATATTGGTAATCTCATACCACCAGCCCATAATAATAGGAAATAAAAGAAACAGTTTTGGAATATGAAAACGGTGACAACACTTTACTCCAAGAAGGAAAGGAAAGGTTTCAAGCAATATCACACAAGTTTGTCACTGTTTTCAACTTTTACACCAATACTATTTGTTCAAATGTGCAACTGAAGAGAGTTTTGTGAAGCCAAAATTTGAGCTTATATGAAAGGTTAAGATTCCATCAAAGGTCACATGAATTTTTTTGAAATATTTAAGACATGTAAATTTCAGATGAATCCTTTGAGTTTGCAATAAATTGTGAATACCCAGATGAAGATTGTTTAGGCCATGACCAAAGGCAGTAAAGAGAAACACACGGAGGAGATGATGAAGGGCGCTCATAAATTTCTTTCAGTTATTAGATACTTGTATTTTACTATTCTGGGTTGAACCCACATAAGGGTTTTTTGCAAATTTTTCTCCAAATAAGAGATACCCATGTGTGTGTTTGTTCAGAAAACAAAAGAAGAGTAAAATACCTTTCATAGGCCAAACTTATACCATTGGAATTGAAATTCTCAGGAAAATGAATACCATGAAATCTCTTTTAAGCTTTCTCCTGTCAAGTTATAGTCTAAGTCTCCAGCCATGGTTCGGCAATATGGATAATATCAACATAATACATGTATCAGGATAATGGAGGGCGTGGCTAGAAAGAAGCTGAAGATATATACAAAATAGGAGAAAATAGACTTACCAAAGCCACCATGAATAAATCTTCTAGAAGTCCTTTCATAACATCTATTTATCAATTCAAATCATGCTCTCACAAGGTGTCCATTGCAGCCACAGAGCAAGAGGCCATTTACAAAAAACAAAGAAGATGTATCAGGAAAAGCTATAGGAAAAGCTATGCAATGGAGTTAAGGTACCTCTAGATGGTAAAAGAAAACTTACCCTGTGAAAATCAGAAAGTTTCAGCCTAGAAAGCAGCTCGAAATGGTGAACAAATTTAGTCTGAACCCTACTTCATGGCGGCCATTGCAATAAGAGTTTCTCTCAAAGTTTCTTCAAGAGACAAGTGAAAGATGCAAAATGATTAGGGTTTTTTCTTTTTTTCTCTATTCACAGTGACTTCGGGTGGAATCTTTGAAGAATAAAACAAAATCATGATGTTTTATTTTTGCTCATGATTTCAATTTTTAAGTCAAGTCGACTTATGCATGTTGGTCGACCATTATCTCTTGTCAAATATTTACAATATGGCATGGTGGTCGCCAATATTTATTGATGAAGAATTCATATTGTGAGATATATGCTAAGTGTGTATAAAGCCGTAAGAAGGGAGTAATGCTTTCAATTTTGCAAGAGAGTTATTCTTTTATTATTTGCATTAATCAATGTAAAGCTGATTAATTAAATGATATGCTATAAATCATTTAATTAATTTAGTCTTCTTAAAATGCAATTAAAGAATGTTATGTAAAGCTGAGTTACAACTTTACTTCAGTTTCATATCAGACTTAATTGAAGATCTATCATGCAAGAATGAACCTTAAGTTATCATGGGCGAGTTGATTAAAGCAAGGAAGATTTTTGCATGTTTTGGCTCACGTTCAAAGATTTCTAGTTTAGTTTAAGTTATAGATCAGTTGCATGCTTTATGACTGCGAGTTCGAGATTGAGTTCACTCATTTTTGCATGAGTTTGAACCTTATTTTTAGGGATTTTTGCTTCTATTTGGATTTCACCTTGGAATTATCATTTTCTCACTGAAATTGACTTTCAGTTACATGTTCATGCACTTTGAAGTGCATTCTCATTGTATATATTGAAAAAGTTTATCTTTTTCATTTTAGTTCTTGTTATTCAGCCTTTACATTCTACAAAGTGAATTGTCATGTAACTTAGCTTTAAGATTAATACAGTGTTTTTACATGTTCATTAGTTTATGATTTGCAAATGATTCCTTCTAAATTTCAGTATTTTTGAATTTTCCTTCCAAGTTTCAGGCATCGTTATTGTGAGAAATTTGATCAAGAAATTACTATGTTTTCAGTTCTAAAACCTCTAATTTTTCTGTCTTTTTTACATATATGTATGTAATTTAGTTTAAGTTCACTGGTTATACACTGTGCAAGTACTTGATTAATCAATTTAGTCGTGAAAACTTTGTTTTCCGTCAATATTGCATTAAATCAAAGCATTTGTGTAAAGTATTCAGGTGATTGAGCTATCAAATCAGGTTGTGTGAATTAAAGTGTTGAGTGGTTATTTGTGAGTTAGGTTGCAATTAGTTTTCCAATCAGGTGCATCAATAGGTTTCATTACAGTTTAAGATTTGCTTTCAGTACTTCTATCCCTTTTCCAACAAATTACCAGTTAATAATTTGAGAATCATATAGGAAGCTAGCCTAGAATCTCGATGTTCAATCTCATTATAGGTCACCCACAACCTGAGTTTGATCCAATGTTTCAACAGATTGCTGAATTTAACCATTCAAGCGTTCAGGTGCAATATGATTGACAATAGTACTATTTTTAGATTATTGTATAAGACTCTCAGACTGTGCCATTGTTTAGCCTTTTTTTTCTTAGCTATTTGACAAAACATTATACTATGCCATTACTGTATTGAGTTATTTATTTGCAGAAATTCTATGATTTCAATAGAAGTTTGCTGATTTAGACCATGTTTTTTACTCTTCTTTTTAGTAAATATGCATGGGAGTTATTTTATGTTATTGAATAAATTATTCAGGTTTTCATCTTTGATTTCTATTATTCTAGGACTTAGCAAACTACTGAATGGACCCTTAAATCACATCCAAAAGATAGATTTACCGTGCCTATATCTACATCTTGGCATATCGCCTTAGATTTTCATTTTATATATTTGCTTCCTTTTCCCCATTCCAAAACCACAAATATAGAAGAAGACTTCTTTAAAAACTCAAAGGTCACTCAGTTTAGCACAATTGGTCCTCCCATTAACTGAGTTTCTCATAAGGTTGTTACCTTGTCAATTTTTGGCATCAACAATGTCAACATAAGAATTCTTTGCATTTGATTCACTTTGCACAACTATAATTGTTTCTTTGCTTTAAGCCAGACATATGTTTTTAGTTCCATTTTTCCAAGCATAGATAAAGCATTTTATGAGTTTTTATCCACCTTAAGTGCATCCCCAATCAATTCTAGGCTTAGTTGGATCTCATTCCAAGCCTGAGGCATGGCTGCAAGACGTAGATATGTATCCATATAATCAAGAAACTTGAACAATATTAGCCTGTATAAAAGATTTTCTTTTTCAGTATCATGTAGTTGTTCAAACAACCTAGCAAGAATAAATAGTGTTGTGACTTTATCCCATTGTAACTCAAGTGAAACACCACCTTCTTCTAGTCGATGGAAGAATTTCATATCCTTAAAGAGCACAGGAAAAACTGCAGAATTAGCATTGGGGCTTTTATTTATGAATTCGACCCAAATGCCATTCCCTAATGCCTCCATAAAAGTTTGTTGAGCCAACTCTAGTTCATCACGCTCAAAATGAAGAACCCCAATGTTGTTTAATAATTGAATGGGCACTTCTTCTCTGCTCTTCTTAAGAAGAGTCTTTGGCGTCTTGAGAGAATCTAAGGTTGCACTGGTTTATAACAATATTAATAACTCACCCATCTTGATAAATGCATGGGCATCAAGTGGATCCATGCAAGTGCATTTCTTAAAATTTCCAATGCCTTCTCTACTAGCCCTTTCTGAGCATATATATGGCCTACAACTTTTAAGCTCTCACAGTTCTCAGGGTGGACCTCCAAAAAATTTCAAAATTTGAGAGAGAACTCTTAAGGTCTCCCAACTTCAATTGAACCTATCCACAAAATCCAGTGGCCTCTAGATTTCCTTGATTGATGTCATGTAGTAGCAGCCAATGGTGTCATAATCACCTTTACTATGATAAGATCGTGCAAGATTATAATACGAATGAGATTTCATGAGAGGGTGGTCATTTGAAACAAGAGCTATCTTAGTCAACTATTCCACAAGAAAATGTTGCCCTGCAATGAAGAAAAATGGTTTGCTAAATGATTCAATGCCATTGCAGAGCACACATATAATTCAAAGGCTCTACACATATTTTCCATCCCTTCATGAACACTACCTTTTTCACTAATAGTGAGAATCCTACAAGTAAAAAATGGACAAAAGTGACCATAGAGATTTATGTAGAGGTAGAACATCATTTCCTAATGACTCCATAAAAGTTTGTTGAGCCAACTCTAGTTTATCACACTCAAAATGAAGAACCCAAATGTTGTTTAAAAATTGAATGGGTACTTATTCTCTACTCTTCTTCAGAAGAGACTTTGGCCTCTTAAGAGAATCTAAGGCTGCACTGGGGTCTAACAATATTAATAACTCACCCATCTTGATAAATGCATGGGCTTCATGTGGATCTATGAGAGTTTCCTTTCTTAAAATTTCCAAAGCCTTCTTTGCCTATCCTTGTTGAGCATATATATGGCCTACAACCTTTAAGCTCTCACAATTCTTAGGGTGGACCCCCAAAACCTTTGAAAATTTTGAGAGAGAACTCTTAAGATCTCCCAATTTCAATTGAACCTATCCACAAAATCTAGTGGCCTCTGGCTTTCCTTGACTGATGTCATGTAGTAGTGGCTAGTGGTGTCATAATTACCTTTACTATGTGTGATAGGGAAAATTTACTTGCTAGAATATGAGCAACAAATAAAAGAGAGCAAATAACAACTAAAAACACCCCACACCTCAAGATTAGCCTAAAGATTAACTAATCAAAGCAAAATATAATATTTCACCTTATTGAGTTTGCCTTTGGTTGGCCCTTCAATCTTCGGTGTTATATGCTCCTTGGATGGTAAGAGATGCAAGCTAAAGATGGGATGATGATGGAGAGATGAGTGAAAATGGATGTAAATATAGAAATTTGGCTAAGTATGGCTCAAATAAATTTTTTACAAAAGTTTGGCTAGCATGAATGATCTCCCCCAAAATAAGAGAAAAGAGGATATTTATAGAGAATTTGGAATTCTCTAGGGAAATGGATGGTTGAGATTGAGCCACCAAGATCAAAATATAGGGCTAAGGTGAGTTGAGAACTCACACACCCTCACATCTTGACATGTGGCATGTGAAGTGGCTTGAAAATGATGAGTGTACATGAGGTGGAAGGATAGTATATGACATGGAGGTAGTACATAGTACCTTGGGATTGGGACAAGATCTCCTCATAAAGGAGGTCCTTGTCCCCGTGTGGGTGAGAGGACATGTGAGGAATTAAAAATTCCTCAAATATCCACATAGGAATGAGAAAATAAATTTTAATTTCCAAGGGATGCATTGAGGGATTAAATGTGAATTAAAAATGCACATGGGGAATGGAGTGCCTTCTCCAAAAAGAGAAAGCCTTTAATAAGGTTGACTTAGGACACATTCCATAAATGACATGGAGATTAGGTTGTCCTAATTAAGTGATTAAGGTTGTGCAAGTACTTGATTAGACAAATTAATGACATATTAGAAGAGGGTTAGATTTCACATGTGACTTGATGTGACAAGTCAAAAATCACATGAGGAAGAGAAAAAATAATTTAATATTCCTTGAAAGGATAAAAGGAATTAAAAATTTCTTGAGAGGTTGATTAGGCTAGTTAATGAAGGATTAGAGGAGGGTTAGGTGGTTAAGAGAGATTAGAGGCCAACTTGCAAAAGTTGGAGGATGTGACACATTCTAATCAAGGATTACGCGTGTGTACATCCCTAATAATGAGATTAGGAGAATAATTAAGATTAAGAAAGGGATGTGACATGTGAGGAATTAAATAAATGTCATATTTATTTAATTATTTAACTAGATACCTTAGGAATTAGAAGAACTTTAGAGGTATTAATTAAATAATAATGATATTACTTAATCAATGCGAATAAGGGAATGTTTGGATGAAAAGGGATAAATTTGGATAAATTAAGTGTCCAAATTTAAATGTCTACACTATGATACGATCGTGCAAGATTATAATATGAATGAGATTTCATGAGAGGGTGGCTAGTTGAAACAAGAGTTGTCTCAATCAACTGTTCCACAAGAAAATGTTGCACTGCAGTGAATAAAAAATGGTTTGCTAAATGATTCAATGCCATTTCAGAGTACGGGTATAATTCAAAGGATCTACACATCTTTTCAATTCCTTCATGAACACTACATTTTTCACTAATTGTGAGAATCCTACAAGTAAAAAATGCACAAAATTGACCATAGAGATTTATGTCGAGGTAGAACATCATTTCCTAATGGCTCCATAAAAGTTTGTTGAGCCAACTCTAGTTTATCATGCTCAAAATGAAGAACCCCAATGTTGTTTAACAATTGAACAAGTACTTCTTCTCTGCTCTTCTTCAGAAGAGACTTTGGTGTCTTAAGAGAATCTAAGGCTACACTGGGGTCTGACGATATTAATAACTCACCCATCTTGATAAATGCATGGGCATCATGTGGATCTATGCAATTTTCCTTTCTTAAAATTTCCAAAGCCTTCTTTTCCTGCCCTTGTTCAGCATATATATGGCCTACAACTTTTAAGCTCTCACATTTCTTAGGGTGGACCTCCAAAACCTTTTCAAAATTTGAGAGAGAACTCTTAAGATCTCCCAACTTCAATTGAACCTATCCACAAAATCTTGTGGTCTCTGGCTTTCCTTGACTGATGTTATGTAGTAGTAGCCAGTGGTGTCATAATCACCTTTACTATGATAAGATCATGCAAGATGATGATATGAATGAGATTTCATGAGAGGGTGGTTAGTTGAAACAACAGCTATCTCAGTCAACTGTTCCACGAGAAAATGTTGTCCTATGAAGAAAAAATGGTTTGCTAAATGATTCAATGCCATTGTAGAGTACATACATAATTCAAAGGCTCTATGCATCTTTTCCATTCCTTCATGAACACTACCTTTTTCACTAACTGTGAGAATCCTACAATTAAAAAGTGCACAAAACTGACCACAAAGATTTTTCCCCATTTCAAACAACAAAATTGCCAAAAAAAATGCATTTAAAACTTGTAAAAAAATGCAAATAAAATCATGTTGATTTTCATGCCAAAAACAAACCATGAGACCATAGCTTGTTGCTTACAATTATGCTTTGATATATTTTTTCCAAGCATCCATAGATTTTTTGAAATCACCTATTTTAGGCTTTTAGCCATAGCAGCAAGGCAGTGAACTGTTTGATAAAATGCTTTGGTAGACATGTATGAAAAATATGGTAGCATAGAAAAGGAAATGAACTTTGGAAAAAATGCCTTAAAGAAATGTGGTCTTATGGTGATGGAATGCCATGACGAATGCCATGACAAGCGAATTGTTATGGATTTTCATGACATTCCATCACCATGAGACTACATTTCTTGAGGCATTTTTTCAACTAGTTCACTACCTTGTCTATGCTATTGCTTAATATTATGCTTTGATAGATTTTTTTCCAAGCATCCTTAGCTTGTTCAAAAGCACTTGTTTTAGGATTTAGCCTTAGCAACAAGGCAGTGAACTATTTGATAAAATGCTTTGGTAGACATGTATAAAAATGTGGTAGCATAGACAAGGCAGTGAAATTTTGAAAAAATGCCTCAAATAAATGTGGTCTCATGGAATGCCATGACAAGCAAATGCAATTGGCAACTGCTCCTAGTTATTAGTTATGCAATGTCAAGTAATTGCATAATTGCTTAGGTTGACTTTGTAAAAACTATATTGTAATTAAAAAAATTTGTCATCTATTAGCATCTAGTTATTAGTTATGCAATGTGAAGTAATGCTTTGAGTTTGAAAGATGTGCAATGCAATGTAATCAACAATTTGAATATAAACTAAAAAATCTATTTTTACAATTCATTAGTTAAACTCTCTATTTTATTTTCTCTTTATAACTCTATTGCTATGGAAATTCCTTTTAATTAAAAAAATAGTTTTTATCTCTTAGTCTACAATTTTTTGTTGCTATGTGTAGAACATTACAGATGGATCAACGTCGAAGGTTGACTAGGGATCAATACCATGCATTTGATGAGAGAATAGTTGATGAAAGGGACATGGAAAAATATCCATGTCCATGTAATTATTTTCTTGGTGGAAAGGTGAAAAAAATAAGTGAGATTTATTGACATATGATAAGATACGTGCATAGTGGTATAAGCCCTTGGAATGTCAATTATTACAAAGATATGATAAAATGGCAGAGTGTGAGAGATGAAGAGGCAACAAACATAGATGAAGTGGTACCATACATAGATGAAGAGGCAACAATGTTAGACGAAGGGTTTGAAGTTGATAGTATGTTGAATGAGGGTCTAAACAATGATTGGGCCAAGTTGATGGAGGATGCTTTAAATCCTTTGTATGCTAATTGCAGGTTTAGTTGTTTAACAACAATCCTTCAAATTCTTAACTTGCAAGTGGTGTTTGGTTGGTCAAATGAGAGTGTAGATTAGTTATTGGCATTATTAAGTTCGTTGTTACCATCTGACTCCACATTGGCTACAAAACAAAGTCAATGTAGAAAGGAAATCACTAAGCTATGACTAGGGTATGAAAACATCCACACATGTGTGAATGGTTGTGTATTATTTCACAAGAATCTTGCAATTGAGAGTGAATGTACAAAATTTAATGAAGCAAGGTATAGATAAGGGTTGAAATCAGCTGTGGTTCCTAGAAAGGTTCTTCGCCACTTTCCAGTAATCCCACGATTACTTTGAATGTATAGGTGCAAAGACATTGTTGAACTTATGCAAGACATGCCCAAAATAAGAGCACTGATGGAAATGACATGTGCTTGATTGTAAGACATTGGATGGAATTTGATAACAAATTGCCTAATTTTTCTCAAGATCCTCGTAATATAAGGTTAGGTTTGGCTCTAGATGGGGTGAACCCATTCTTAGATCAAAGTACTAAATAGTCAACTCGGCTAGTGTTTTTAATAAATTATAACTTGCCTCCATGGTTAGCAACTAAATAATTTTCCTTAATGCTATAATTGATTATAAAAAGAAAGAAAAGTGTGACTTCAGCTACAATTGATGCTTATCTAGAGCCATTATATGATGAGCTAATGGAATTGTGGAAAGGAATTAAAGCAATTCAATCTTTAAGGGATGGTAATTCAATCAAATTCACTTTAAGAGCTTCCTTATGTTTAGGATTCATGATCTTCTTACATATGGCACATTGTCTGGTCTCAGTGTTCATGGATACCATGGATGTCCTGCTTGCAACTTTAAGGATTTTTTGAGGCACTCAAGAATTTTGTGTAAGTGTATTTATTATGGACATCGTGCTTACCTTAAAATGGATCATCCATATCGTTAACAAAAAACATAGTTCAATTGTTAAGAAGAGAATCGTGAAGGGCCATTGCTAATAATAGGGGATTACATTGTTGAGAATGGATAAAAAAGAATATGCCATTTATTGAAAATGATGGGATTGCTGGTAGTAGATATGACCCATGTAATGAAAGTGGTGTAAAAAGGTTGTGCATATTATATAAGTTGCCATACTTTAAGGATATAGCCATTAGTCATACTGTTGACTTTATGCATACTGAGGAAAAATAGCTTGTACTATTATAGAAACTCTTTTAGGTGCTTTTGATACTATTTCATCATGTGGAGACTTTCGACAACTAAAGATTCATCTAAATATTTGGGTTGAAAAATATGATGATGAAAAATATATAAAACCTAGCGCTCCTCATGTTTGGACAAAGGAACACCATGCACAATTTATAGTTGATGTCTCAAATTTTCTTTCCCATTGGATATGTAAGTAGTAGTATTAGAAGCCAAACTGACATTAATGGCTTAAGAGGCTTCAAGACCCATGAATATCATGTCATAATGGATAATATTTTACCTATTGTGGTAAATATATTAAGTTTACCAAAGGGGCATGTTGGGTGAAAATTATGTAATCACCTCTTCAATAGATTACACAACCTATATTTCAACCACAACTATGTGAGATATGATCTCTCCTCTCAGAAAGGGGAGGCACCCTTCTTACTGCTAACACAAACTAAAGTAAAACTAATTAATTATTCACAAAATGTACACTACAATTATGAGATGGGGGGTGTGTCACATTCATACTTCTCTCTTTTTTCAGAGAATATGTTTTACAATGATTCACAGTTGATAGTTCAGATTCGATACAACTTTAAACTAAAAACAAGCAGTAATTACAATATCTCTATCTTGTCAAAGCAAAGCTTAAAGATACCAAGTATGATAATAATAAATAATAAAATGAGAAAGAAAATCTCACGAAGGAACAAAGTCATTCTGTAGCTTTTCACCGATGGATCCTTGAGATATGTAACATTTTTCATATTAAAAGCACAAAGTATTCTTAGATACAACAATTCCACGAACATCATGAACAATTACAAGCACAAAGTCTTGTAGATTATCCACCAATAGTTATCCAAACATAAACACAAATCTAAATAAAGAGTGTAACACAAAGTCTACACAGATTTATCCAAAGCCCTTAGATCTCACACACTAATTACCACCAATCTTAATCAAATTCAAAAGATGACTGATCCAACACAAAGTCTGGTATGCAACTTTCTTCTTTATTGATCAGATTTAGGTTCACAAAGTTGAATACAAAGTTTCATACATTTGTTGCAAAATGAGCAACACTTCGTTGCTAGAGATAAAAGATCTAGATTAAAAAAGAGTCCTCTCTTATTTATAGATGGGAGAGGAGAGCAAATTTAGGAAAATATCACTTACCTAAAAGACTTATTCAAAAATGTTGTCCATCATTAATGGAAAACATCTCTGATTTTACATGTAATTACATTTTGCAAAATGACATGTAAAATGTCAAAACTTGTTTACATAAAGCATGAAAAATTCTAAAATTGGGAAATCCAATCTAAGGCAAAATTTGGCCTTCTTCAACATCTTTCTCCATGAAACTTCATGATGACATGCACTTCATCATTGTCTAGCATTGGAGTGTACTTTGGAGATGATGAGGATTCTTGAGGTTAACTCCTCCGATGAGATTGAAGACTTTCTAATGCCTTTCAAATCTAAAATAAGCTGGAAATTGATCATTTTGTTCATTGAAGCTATTGAGAAAGCTTTGTCTTCAAATTCTTCTTGGCACTAAAAATCAGTGCTTCAACATATTAAAGGACTTGAGTAGTTTCATGTAAAAGTGGTGAAAAATGGAGCTTCTGCATGAAATATGTGAAAGCGGTGAAAAATAAAGTTTTTACATGTCATATGTAAAAGTGGTGAAAAATAGAGTTTCTACATGTCATATGTAAAAGTGGTGAAAAATAAAGCTTCTACATGTGAAATATGTAAAAGCGGTGAAAAACAAAGCTTTTACATGTAAAATATGTAAAAGCGGTGAAAAACAAAGCTTCTACATGTGAAATATGTAAAACTAGTGAAAAATGAAACTTTTACATGTCATATGTAAAAGTGGTGAAAAATAGAGCTTCTACATATGAAATATGCAAAAGCTATAAAAAATAGAGCTTCTACATGTGAAATATGTAAAAGCGGTGAAAAATAGAGCTTTTACATATCATATGTAAAAGTGGTGAAAAACAGAGCTTCTACATGTGAAATATGTAAAAGTAGTGAAAAACAGAGCTCCTACATGTGACTTGTGTTTTGAGATGTAGAAGCGCTAAAAAATAGAGTTCCTACATGTGCTAGAAAATGACTAAGGCATGAAATCTGTAAGAGTGGTGCAAAATAGAGTTCCTACATGTAATATGTAAAACTGCTAAAAATCAGCTCTCCTACATGTGCCAGAAAATGACTAAGGCATGAAATATGTAAGAGCGGTGAAAAACAGAGCTCCTACATGTAAAATGTAAAAGTGAGCTAAAAATCAGCTCTCCTACATGTGCCAGAAAATAACTTAGGCATGAAATATGTAAGAGCGATGAAAAATAGATCTCCTACATGAAATATGTAAAAGTGCTAAAATTTAGTGCTCCTACATGTGCCAAAAAATGACTAAGGCATGAAATATGTAAGAGCGGTGAAAAACAAAGCTCCTACATGTAAAATGTAAAAGAACTAAAAATTAGTGCTCCTACATGTTCCAGAAAATGACTAAGGCATGAAATATGTAAGAGCGGTGAAAAACAAAGCTCCTACATGTAATATGTAAAAGCGCTAAAAATCAGTGCTCCTAAATGTGCCAGAAAATGACTAAGGCATGAAATATGTAAGAGTGGTGAAAAGCAGAGCTCCTACATGTAAAATATAAAAGCGCTGAAAATTAGCGCTCCTACATGTGCGAAAAAATGACTAAGGCATGAAATATGTAAGAGTGGTTAAAAAAATAGCTCCTACATGTAATATGTAAAAGTGCTAAAAGTCAATGCTCCTACATGTGCCAGAAGATGACTAAGGCATGAAATATGTAAGACCGGTGAAAAATAGAGCTCCTACATGTAAAATGTAAAAGCACTAAAAATTAGTGCTCCTACATGTGTCAGAAAATGATTGAGGCATGAAATATGTAAGAGCGATGAAAAACAGAGCTCCTACATGTAATATGTAAAAGCACTAAAAATCAACGCTCCTACATGTGCCATAAAATGACTAAGGCATGAAATATGTAAGAGCGGTGAAAAATAAAGCTCCTACATAATATGTAAAGCGCTAAAAATCAACACTCCTACATGTGCCAGAAATTTTTTTAACTCCAAAAACTAAATTTTCACAACTTTGTTTAAAATGCAAATTTTGACAAACTAACAAAGGTTAATGCTTAGGATGACTTTTTTAGGATGGGGGACCACGCATGAGGATCAATGCAATTTGCCTCATTTTATGTGCTTAGAGTATGTGGGCTACAAAATAGACAAGTTTTGTAGGGGTTATCCCTCGAATTGAGCGCATTGAATTCGAGGATAATAGGGTCAAGATTGGCAGTTATAAGGCTGGGCCTAATATTGAAGAGAATGAGTTTACATGTATTAGATCCTTTGAACTTTGATAATTTGAGGGAGGAGGTTGTTGAAGTCATTTGTCTATTGGAACAGGAATTTCCACCAACAATCTTTAACATTTCTATACATCTTTTGATACATATACAATATGAACTAAAGCATTGTGGCCTGATAAGAACAAGATGGGTGTATCGTATAGAACGATATATGAAGGTTTTGAAAAAAATTGTTTGTACTAGGGCAAAATCAGAAGGCAACATGTTTAAGGGATATTCAATGCAAGAGGCCATGGGATTTTGCACAGAATATATGAAGGATTCTAAAAATGTCAATCCACATGTATGGGACGATGACGAAGAAGACACAGTTGCAGGTGAAGTATTAGAAGGAAATGGATGTCACTTCAAGCTATCACATCAAGAAAGAAGTGTGATGCATGCCTATATTCTTCAAAATACATCTTCGTTTGATAAGTGGCACAGGTAAAAAATATTTTACACAATAATTTATTTACTCAATTGCATTTACACATTTATATTATCAATCTTACTATTTGTATGTTAATATTCTATGTAGAAAATATGAAGACAATCAAGCTTGGATGCAACATCGACTTCAAAGGCGCAGATGTGATGTTGATTTGATTTGAGGTGATTCTTTTCCAAAATTTGAAGAATGGATTGCTAATGCAGTCAATGATGCAAAAGAAGAAGGTCAAGATATAACATAAGAGGAAAGTGAGCTTTCACAATCTCCACATTTATCGGATATGCGTTTCAGTGGAATGCGGACCTATGGTAGTCATTTAAGAGTGGAAGAAAAAGACAAAGGAAAGAAGAATTGTGATTGTGTTGTTAGTGTTGAATTTCTTCACGAAACTAAGAAGAAATTTTATGTTGGATTCATCCAACAAGTTATTCTAGTGGACTATGGTGAAAATAGTCCTATATTATTAAAATGTAAGTGGATTCAACCATCTGTAGTACAATATGATGAGTATGGATTTGTATGCGCAAATATAAGACAATTTTTATCAGAGACAAATAAGCCATATGTTTCCCCTCTTCAAATTAACCAATCATTTCTAATTGATGATGTAAGAAGCCTAGGATGGTCATATGTCATTCAAACAGAGTCTTGTTCAAAATGAAAATTCATGGAAGTTATTGATATAATGCTTGATGGGAAATATGCTAATTCACAAGAAACATTCAAAGAAGTGGATGAAGACGATGATGGAATGTTTGAAGACATTTTGATTACCAATGAAGAGATTGGGAGAGAGAATGCATTGCATGCCACAAATGAGGATGAGGAAGAAAATCAAGTAGATGTAGACGCGAATGATTAAGATTATGATCTTGCTAGCAATGCAGATGATTATGATGATGTTTTGTCACCTTAAGAGGTTAGCTTGTCACCTAAACTTTGGTTATATGTATGGTGTAATTTATTATTGAATGTAATAAATATCTGAGTATAGGTATGCTTATTCACTTTTATTTTATTGATACATTTATGATGTAATAATCATTATTCTGATGGTACATTGTATACAAAACCTAAGATGTTCACTGCTCATTTGAAGTGCATTTAAAGTTTGGTTCAATCATTCTTATTAGTTTTCTTATTTTGTGTAAGAGAGGGGGACCAACCACGTTCAAGGCCCTAGGTCACAGAGAGCCAAGAGTAGAAGGCTGCCTTAACTTACGTCATTCTAAAGGGGTGTCTTGAAATGAGGGATGAGAATGATAAGGACTATAAGGTCCTCTAATCAGTCTACAAACCCGAAATCCAAAATGGGGCTAGGTGAGCTGGTTTTCAGATTTAACACTAAACCTCAAGTAGCTTTCTGCCCGAGGAAAAAAGCACGGTTCTGGGATGACAACGTGGCATGCTGACATCTCTCAGGTGCGCTAGCGTCCATATGACCACAGGATTGAAAATATAGTAAGAATCACCAAAAAACAAGCTGACGACCTAGCTAGTGATTTCTAAGGGAACAAAACAAAACTATAAAGTAAGAGATATACAAACAGATGTGATAAAGTAGATATATTAAAGCTAAGGTGAAAAAGATGATCTCACAAAAGATCCTATTTTCCAGTTAGCTCCAAATGCACGTCCACCTACACACAAGAAAGAGGAAAATTATTAGGGGGGCTATATAGGGGTCTACCTCAGTTAGACCCCCATTTTGGTGTTTCCACCTCCATAGACAACCAAGATAACAACGATAGAGAAAAGTATTATAAAGGAGAAAAGAAAGTGGAGAACACAATAAACACTACAAAACAGTAATGTGCTACTCAACTAAATTGTAGAGGAGAGGAGTGAAAATTCTTACCACCTCCACCAAGAGCTCACTAGCTAATGGAGGAGAAAAGAGGACTCAAGCCCTTGTTGCAATGGTTTGTTCCACACTTACTCTACGGAGTTGATGGAGTGTTGTTGTTGCTACTATTGAGTGTCAAAGTGTTGCTTGAAGTGATGTATGTTACGAGAATGATTGAGAATGCTCAAAGAGAGTGTGTAGAATCTTGATTGAATGAAGAATGGAAGAATTTGAAGAAGGGAGAGAATCTTCCATATTTAGGTCAGTTGGTCGCAGAGGGATGTTACAAACCAACCCCAATGGGAAGTGTAATGCCTCTACCAACTTTAGACGCAGGAATTTGTTAGGGATGTAAGCGAGTCGCACGAACGTCTGTGAGCCACACGAGCATCCGCTATAGATATTCTTCTATTGACGCAAAAGATAGACACCAAGTGGAACGAAGGCAATAGGCTAATGTGGAATTTTGCCTTTGGATTTGATTTTCTAAGACGAGGAAGGGTAAAAGGGGAATTTACGTAAGGGGTGAATATTGATGATTGCTTTGGTAAAGAGATCAAAAATATAGTAGGGTTAGAAATGTATACCTGAACTGTCGAGGAAGTAGACCACAATTTGGTGAACACGAGAGTGCAGAACAAGAAAATAACTTCATAGCCCCAAAAAACTATGAAGCTTCAAAATGAAAGCGTCTTATAGGCCCATAGACCTACAAGGAGGCAACCTCCAAGATCTCTCACATGAAGGAAGCCTTGAGAGATAAGCACTTCACAGGACCACAGACCTACAAGGAAGGTATCCCTCAAGATCTCTCACATGAAGGAAACCCAAAAAAGTTCCTTACAGACCCACAAACCTACAAGGAGGCATCCCCTAAGATCTCTCACATGGAGGAAACCCATAAAAGTATCCTATAGGCCCACAAACCTGCAAGGAAGGTGTCTTGCAAGATCTTTCACATGAAGGAAACCGAGAAAGCATCCTATAGACCTGTAGACCTGTAGGGGAGCGACCGCCAAGATCTCTCACATGGAGGAAGCCTAGAAGAAGTGCCTTAAAAACCCATAGACTTGTAGGGAGGCATTCCCCAAGATCTCTCACATGGAGGAAACCCAAGAAAGGGGACTCTGGAGAGTCAGGAAGTGACTTCATAGACACACCCGTAAAACAACATGTCTACCTATAGATAGAACATGTCAGAAAATGACCACATAGGTAAGTAAGCGGACAGTCACATAGACTGTCAACAAGTTGGAAAAATTTCAAAGGGGTCCCTTGGGAACCCAACATGAAGGAAGGGGTCCACTCAAGGGATTCTCTGTTTGAAAGTATGGAAGAGGTGTTTCTTTCTTGAATCAATTTGTCATCAAGGAATCCTTTTGAAAGATGTTCACTTCATCAAATAATTCAAAAGGAAGAAAATTCCCCCTTGCGAGGGGAAGGTTGAAGCTGCTGCCACCTTGAATAAAATGTTCTCAAATTATTTCTTTGCAAACCCATGATAAAAGAAACACATTCCATTAGGGTTTCAAGTTGAGAATGAAATTCTTGAAAAGAAGTTTGTGAAGATTCTTGAGAAAAATTTGTTAGCAACAAATGCATTTTCTAAAAATAAAAATGTCATAGAAGTGGCATTGTCATACATGAGAGGGGCAACTCCAGCAAAGAAGAGAGAAACATAAGAAAAGAGAAATAAACATGAACATAGGGCACAGGGGTAGCCTAGTATTTTGGGGTCAAAATTGTTCATAAATATATATAAATATAATAATAGTATATAAAATGAACTGTCATCAACCCCCTACTATATCAGAACATGCAAAGAATGCACGAGAAGACAAAGTAAAAATTAAAAAATTGGGTCAACATGGAAGGGAAGCCTAAATTCCCCCAACGCTTTGCATTGTCCCCAATTTGTTGAAAATCAATCACAAACATGGAAGAATGATCATACAAATAAAAGAAGGTTTACGACACAAAAATCATGCATGTATCCAAACACCAACAAGGGTGACAAGGGTCATATAGGCACACATAGCATGATCATGGGGGAACACATCACAACACACACATCTATTCTAAATATAAAGAAGGGGCCTCCCCCTAACACTGATCGACCAAAAGGCATTTGCTTCCCACTCTAGATTATCATGGGGGAAGGAGGACGAGCCTACAGTGGTGGAATGTTAAGAGGAGGAGTTTCCGACCCTCCCACAACAAGGGCTAAGGAAGAGAGCCCCATAAGGTCCTCTTCGCCAAGCTCTTGTGGAGCTAAGGTTAGTGATTTTGCAAAGATCACTGATAAGGTCAGAACTTCATCTAGAGAATTAAACATGCACTTTACATGAGTTCCATGTTTCACCTCAACAGATGGAGAAGGTTGCACCTAAAATTCATCACTAGGCTCACCGAGTAATTCAGGAGTGGTGTTGAACTTAGGGAAAGCTAGGATTGGTTCTATTACTTGGACATAACAAGTCAGCATGGGACCACCTTTCAAGGAAGGTGGACTCCTCTTACATCCTCCATTGCAGGAAGGACCACTCTCCACCTTCTACTCTATCGGGGGATGTGAACTCCGCACAAATGAGGTGAGAGGTGTGGAGGAAGAGGAGGGAGAGAAAACCACAGTAGATACCACCAAAGTGTTTGTCATATCTATAGGTTTCAGGAAAGGTGGGTCATTTGGAAGGGACATCAACAAAGGCGGCTCCACTAAAGGAGCGATGAACACTTGCACCTTTTTAGGATCAGGCACATTCGTACTCACAATGGAAGTCAGAAGCGATATAGAGCTTGGTTGAATAGGAGCAGAGGGGAGGAAAGAGGAGGACGTGACAGGAGGCCCTAATACAGGGGTGATCATCTCCTCTTCCTTCCTCTATAAGGCAGCTTGCTCAGCCATGAGAGCCTTTTTCCAGTGCTTGTGCTCGCACGTAAGGCAGTTTCTGCGACTCTTCGAACTGGAGGCTGGAGGCTGCGAAGGAGCAGAAGGCTTTTGGTCAACCATGGGAGTGTCCACTATAGCTGTTTCCGATGGAGGAACAAACTCCTGAATAGGATTAGGAGGAGCAAGTTGAGAAGTAGCAAGGGGAGTCGGCTCAAGTGCCTCGTCAATGGACCTCTTCCCGTTTATTGCTTTTGGAGCAGAAGCGGTAGGAGGCCGCAGAGGCTGAGACATAGAGGATTCCCCACGTGGACTTTTTCCTCTACCATACAAATAGTATGAAGGTCTAGCAGGTTTAGTAGAGAGGTCTAATATCTTGATCCTAGGTTTGTGCCAGGATGGTATCATCAGACTTAACGGATAAAAACTAGGCATGTTCATCCAAAATTCCTCTCTAGAAAGGGGAGGAGAGCCATCCCGAGAATGGGGGAGCTTTTCTTTCCCCTTTTGAGAAGAGGAGGTAGCCGGAAGAGCCAATTTTAGCTATCCATTTCCCCCAGTCTTATACTTCAAATAGTTTTTGTAAAGTAGGTCCATTCTTGGAGGAAGTGGGCCAACTAGGGTGGGCCAAAAATGGTCTAATGAATATGTTGCATGGGACACCAAAGGCTGGTATCTAGTTTCATGCACTATGTGCACAACACCTTCATGAGAGAATTTTAAACATTTATGAATTACGGAGGTGATTTCATTCATGGAAGCTAACCAAGGTATGCCTAGCTTCATCCTAAACAAATTTGACTCTGGGATGACATCAAAAAATGTGTCAACCCTAGGTCCAACTAGGATGGACAAAGTTATCAAGCCATATGGTTTTAGACAAAGACCATTGTGCATACGAATGGTAGATTTTGTTTCTTCATACTCTTTTCTATGTAGTGAGTTAAGCTACAACGTATCCTTTGTAATAACATTCACTCAACTCGCGGGGCCTACTAAGACTGCTATCACAATGTTGCCATTGAGGCGAGCAGGAATATAGAGGGGAGAGTGCTTGTTATTTAGGGGCAGGTCCTGCGAAGTGAATGTCACATATAGTGAACAGATCATAGGTTGTGTGGTAGGGGTAACTGTGACCATGTTAACATAGGCATCAGGATGAGTAATAGAGTCGGTGGGATTGCTAATCATGTTAGCAAAATGTGACGGAAACGAGTCCATGTATATTTGTAATTCACTATTTTCTTTCACCACTAATTTATTTGTATTTTATTTGCTTCCATCAAGATGAATAGTACCATCCTCAATGCGATCCTATATCTCATGATGCAGACACATTAAATGTTCGATATCATGTCCGTTAACTCAATGGTACTGACAATAAGTATTTGCATCATACCAACTAGGGTAAGGTTCCTTAAGAGATTTAGGGTTCTGCAAGGTTATGACCTTATCCTTCAACAACTTTTGCAAGATGGAAGAATAAGATTCTGCTAACTTTGTGAAGTTTTGGTTGCCTTTGAGACCATTGTCATCCGTAGCGGCTACTAAATTTGCAACATCCTTACCTTTCCTAGAGATCGACACGATGGAATTTCCTTCAGAATGGGAGTACGAAGAGGATCCCTTGAATTGAACTACTATCTATTGGTACTCTTGTAGGGCTGCACACAAATGCGTGCAAGAAGGGTATTTCATAAGGGAAAATTTTTACTACCAAGGCCTTTTCAAGTTTCCTATTGTTAGTGAATGGAATGGCTCTTGATACATATGCTTAAATAGTGACTCCAGGCCCAGATTTAGCACCAATTGAAATCCACTAACAGCTCTGAAAAGATCATAATTATTTTTGCAACTTTTCTTTGAATTTTGTCAAGGTACAACTCTCTCATTAAATCTTCAATGAATTGTCCTATTCTAATGCAAGGTGTGTGATTTTAACCAAAAAGTAGAAAATGCGATGAACACTAGTGCATAAATATAAAGCTAGCGCAGATGACATACCAAAACCACAAACTATTAATGTAAAGATTAAAAATTCATGATCATCCAACTCAAGAGATAAATCAGACTGTAATAAATGAAGACATACAACTTATCTTTCAAAGAAGATATAACTACATTGTACACATAATTCCCAGATCAACATACTCAAATCATTAAATTCATAACACACAGATTATAAATCATTACAATTTGCAATAAATGTTTATTCCTTCTCGATAGCACCCCCAGGTGTATCCAAAAAAGGTCCCTTCATCCTTTACAATTTCAAATTTATACTATAGCTAGTGCCACTAGATGGGCGCCAAAGCCATTACTAAACTAGAACCTTCTTGTATTCCTAACATTTCTTGCAGAATTGGTCAAAATAATTGAATTTAGCAGAGGAATAAATATCGACAAAGAAAAATGATCTTGATCCCATCAACAACCGCCAAAAGACCAATCATACCACCAACTATCAATGCAACGTATAGGGATATCAAGCAGCGACACGTGTGTGCTGCTTGATGGAAAATTGTAATTCAAAGCGACACAAGCCAACCAGAAATGGGAATTAAATTAACATCTTATCAAGCCCAGGAGAATACACCCATGTCTAGCCAAAATTCTATAAATTCAACTAGCATCACCTTTCTCCCGCAATCAATTGCATCCAATATGGTGAGTTCTCAGAGTGATGGTAATTCTGCCAATGACTACATTGTTTTGGAAGAAATCAAGTGCAGTCCACTGTTTAGGCACACCTCAGATCAACTAAAAGAAGTCTTCATATTGCAGAGTGAGGCGGAGGAAGAAGTGCTATGGAGTATCCTCGGTGAGGCATTCCTAGGCTAGAATCATGTGCATAACACAACTATGTTGGAGCGCTTTATCTATACAGTCATCAAGAATTTTGGCCGTTGTGACTGGGGCATGAGATCACTAGAGCATCTGGTGAAACCTAAGTTTCATCATCATGTTAAGGTAGCAATTAATGGGCTCAACTACTATCCCCAAAATGGATTAATAGCTGATGCTATCTGCATTGCATCTACTATTCAAAATGAGACTCTGGAGGAGGTCGTGGCTCTTCTGCGTACAAGAGTGGTGAGGAATGATAGGGGGCTTTTTACACAATTCCTCCGATTGCACGAGAATCTGCTGTCGCCAACTCAAGTCAAATGCCTATAGATTTTCACTGAGGGTATTCATGTCTTGATGTTTACTTTGTGTACCTAAGAAGAAATACCTCTTTGTCCTTTTTGTCCATGACTTAAATTTTGTATTCGAACCAGGCGGTTTTGGTAATGCCAGTGCAATGTAAAAACATTTATATATAAATAAAATATCTTTTTTGGTATCATTGTGTCTTCACATGCATGGATTCATTGGTTTCTTATTCATATCATGCTTGAAAATGCTAGTTTCTTTTCTACATAATGTATCAATTAAATGAATAGGCTAACTGTTATTAAGTTAATCAACAAAAATATTCTAGGTGGCAAAATGGGTGGTTCACACAACTTAATAAAACCCCACCCAGGTTTAAGACAACCTAAATAATGTCACTTGAGGCAAGATTTGCGGGTGATGTTTCTATGGTTTTGACATACAAAAACCCATCAGTCAGGTTAATAATATTCGTACATCCACCCTGAGGCAATACAATTTTGAAAATGGTAAGAAAACACCACCTAGTGAGAAACAAATAACACAAGCGGTAGAATGAGAGGTTTGAGGAATAAGTGAAAATCCCACCCGAGTTCGAGGAGAATGAAAAAGGCCGCCTAACATAAGTTTGAGTATTGGAATTAGGTGAAAAGAAAAGATAGCAACCAAAAGAGAGGTTAAGGGAAAATTTTATGAGTAACAGTGGCTCTGACTGGGGACAAGGATTGCAAAGGACGAAGCAATGAATCTAGAATCTTGAGCATGGACCAGTCCTTTCCATTGGGCACAGAGTTGACAAGGACACCAAATAGAAAGCCAAAAATGAACACACCAAAATGCCTATTTACATGGTAGGACTAACCTACCAGAGAAAGAAAAGGAAGAGCATGATCACGTAAACCCATTAACCAACTAGGAGAAGAATAATCCTTTTCTGAATAGGCCTACCTTCCTGTATAGCCTCTGAAACACATTTAGGAACCTTGACATCCAATTGCTAATGCAGACACAGATATATCCATAGTCCAATGGTCTCTCGAAAATCCATTCTCATCAAAAAATTCCTCTTGTTGCCATTTGGTCAGGGCCAAATCCTCCTTTGCTAACCAAATTTCATAATAAAAAACTACCAATTCAAGCATATCCAACTTCGACATGGCGTCTTGAGTTCCAAATTTTTCTTTGACCTTACATTCCCCAAAAGTTTCCCAAGTCCCAAAAAAATTACCACAAGAAACAATACTATCCTTAACCTCATCATACCTTCTCTCAGTTTGATCACTTTCATGAAGGGTAATTGCTTTTGTAGACCGGTGAAGAGCAAGGGCTGGTTTATTTTCCACTTCTGACTAGACGTAGACCTCATCTTCCCCTAGCAAGAGACTAACGCCCTCCTCATCTTTCCTTTGTTCATAATCTATCTCAACCCTTGATAAATGACATTTATCCACATGCATGAATTGATCGACAATCTAACTTGTGAAAAGGAGATTATCACATATTTCAAATTCATCAAAACTTAAAAAGAGGGTTAGAATGAGTCAACCATTTTTCCTTTTCCCGAAAATCACCATTCCTAGAACCATTGTTTCCTTCCAAATTTAAACATACATCCTTATTCTCCATTTCTTCAAAGGAGAAGATTTCATATTCTAGAGTGAGAAGAGAAGTCAATGCCAAATCATTCAAATTAGTGTAAAAGGGGGAGATCTTATCAAAAGGAGGGGGTGGAAAAAATGACAACCTTTCCCACAACTCATCATCTTCATCATCACTGGATGAACTATCATCACTTTCAACTTCAAAAGAAGTATATAAGTTGAAAGTTGGATCATGACTATGTTGATGTTGTCCCTCATTAGGCTGTTGCATGTCATATAAAAATGTTAAATTAATGTCTTCAATAGTCAAGCGAGATAACTCTACCTCTTTGTGACTTCCAATTAGGAATTGTGGAGATTCCTTGCAATTGGATTTTGGCATCACATTTGAGTCTAATTTCCATTTACCCACGGCGATAAAATCGTCCTTAGCCTTCACTGCTTCCACTTGAGCTTGCTCGATTCCATGCACTTTATCTCTTTTAAGGATTAATTGTATGTCCGGTTCCAGAGCATAAATGAATATATGATACTAGATCTTTGCATTTGGTATTTCTGGAGTAGGAATCTTTTGAAGAGACCCATTAAATCGGTAAACGAAATCCCTCATTGTTTCCACTATGTTTTTCCTAATCTAAAAGAAGAGACATAGGGAAGATGCAATACTAATTGGAATCCCATAGCGTTGGAGAAATTTTGTTTTGAGAACCTTCCATCCAGTAATCTCCCCTTTTCGAGCACTCTATACCATTCTGCCACTTTCTCTATCAGATTGTCAATGAAAATTCTTACAAAAAATCTTCTTCTTGAATTCCTAAAATTGCACTTACAATAGTTATAGTTGAAACATGTTCTTTAGGGTCTTGTTCATTTTGATTGGAAAATTTAGGGAACCTTTTCTGGGATCCTTAGGGTAAATCATGATATTGTGATAGGGCAAGTGGGCCAACTTGATTACACCAAAAATTTGAAGCCATAAACAAAGATGCCAACTCACATAAGAGTAAAGGTTAAGAAGAGAAAATTACTATGGTGGACAAGTTGGAGGTGGATTCTGAAGTTGGCGTACGGGTGGGTCCCTTGGTTGATGTAATGGTCGATTAGGCTGACGATTATGACAAGGAGGAGGGTCGTCGTAGTGTTCAAATATCAATCTTGGAGGATGTTCAATTACAGGTGCAAGCATTCGTTGAGCCTGTTCCTCCTCTTCTTCAAAGAAAAAATTTACTCGCGTATAATCTGACACATTCCTCCTATATCTCCATGCGAGTGTATTTAATTGTGATATGATATCTTCTTTCTCTGCTCCAACCCAATCTAAGTTTGGCTGCAAAACATGAAATACATTATTGTGAGGAAGTACCATCTTGCTGCATGACATGATGGCAATTGTTAGACTTTCCAATCAATTTGATCTTCCCCAACGGAGTCTCCAAAATTTTGTTAGCGAAAGGAATGGCTCTTGATACATATGCTTAAATAATGACTCCAGACCCAGATTTAGCACCAATTGAAATCCACTAACAACTCTAAAAAGATGACAATTGTTTTTGCGAATTTTCTCTAAATTTTGTCAAGGTACAACTCCCTCATTAAATATTCAATGAATTGTCCTATTCTAATGCAAGGGATGTGCTTTTAACTAGAAAGCAGAAAAGGTGACGAACACTAGTCCATAAATATGAAGCTAGAGTGGATGAAATAAACCAAAACCACAAACTATCAATGCAAAGATTTAAAATTCATGATCATCCAACTCAAGAGATAAATTAGACTGTAATAAATGAAGACATACAACTTATCTTTCAAAGAAGATATAACTACATCATACACATAATTCCCAGATCAACATAATCAAATCATTAAATTCATAACACAGATTATAAATCATCACAATCTGCAATAAATGTTTATTCCTTCTTGATAGCACCCATAGGTGTATCCAAAAAAAGGTCCCTTCATCCTTTAAAATTTCAAATTTATAACATAGCTAGTGCCACTGGATGGGCACCAAAGTCATTACTAAACCAACAAATTCTTATATTCCTAACATTTCTTGGGAATTGCTCAGAATAATTAAATTTAGCAGAGGAATAAATATCGACAAAGAAAACTGATCTTGATCCCACCAATAGCCGCCAAAGGACCAATCATACCACCAACTATCAATGCAACATATAGGGATATCAACCAGCGACACGTGTGTGCTTCTTGATGGGAAATTGTAATTCAAAGTGATGCAAGCTAGCCATAAATGGGAATTAAATTAACATATTATCAATCTCAAGAGAATACACCCATGTCTAGCCAAAATTCTATAAATTCAATCGTCACCTTTCTCTTGCAATCAGTTGCATCCAATATGGCGAGTTCTCAGAGTGATGGTAATTCCGCCAATGACTACATCATTCTGGAGGAAATTGAGTGCAGTCCATTGTTTAGGCACACCTCAGATCAACTGAAAGAAGTCTTCATAGTGTAGAGTGAGGTGGAGGAAGAAGTGCTCCGGAGCATCCTCGATGAGGAATTCCTAGGCCAGGCTGATGTGCATAACACAACTATGTTGGAGCGCTTTATCTATACAGTCATCAGGACTTCTGTCCATTGTGACTGGGGCGTGAGAGCACTGGAGCGTCTAGTGAAACTCGAGTTTCATCATCGCGTTAAGATGACAATTAATGGGCTCAACTACTATCTGCAAAATGGATTAATAGTTGACGCCATTTGCATTGCGTCGGCTATTCAGGATGAGACTATGGAGGAGGCCGTGGCTCTTCTACATACAAGAGTGGTGAGGAATGATATGGGGCATTTTGTATAATTCCTCCAGTCACAGAAGAATATGTTGTCGCCAACTCAAGTAGAACGCCTACAAATTGTCACTAAGGGCATTCGTGTCCTGATGTTTACTTTGTGTACCTAAGAAGAAATACCGCTTTGTCCTTTTTGTCCATGACCTAAATTTTGTATTCGAACCAGGTGGTTTTGGTAATTCCAGTGCAATGTAAAAATGTTTATATATAAATAAAATATCTTTTTTGGTATCACTATGTCTTCACATACATGGCTTCATTGGTTTCTTATTCGTATCATGCTTGAAAATGTTGGTTTCTTTTCTACATAATGTATCAGTTAAATGAATAGTCTAACTACTATTAAGTTAATCATCAAAAATCTTCTAGGTGGCAAAATGGGTGGTTCACACAACTTAATAAAACCATGCCCAAGTTTGAGATAGCCTAATGAATTCTTCCCAAGGCATGACTTGTGGGTGAAGTTTCTATGGTTCTAACATACGACAACTCATCAATTGGGTTATTAATATTTATACATCCACCCTGAGGCAAGAAAAGTTCAAAAATGGTAAGAAAACACTGCCTAGTAAGAAACAAACAACACAAGCGGTAGAATGAGAGATTCAATAGACAATTGAAAAACCCACTCGAGTTTGAGGAGAATAACAAAAGGCCGCTTGACATAAGTTTGAGTATTGGACTTAGGCAAAAAGAAAAGATAGCAACCAAAAGAGAGCTTAAGGGAAACTTTTATGGGTAACACCTATGAACACCTTCTACACGTCATAATTTAGCAGCGAATACAATATTTGTGAGAAGAGCACTTGATACCGCCTGATGAAGTCAATAATCTTCTCATTATCACCTTGCTTACATCGAACAAGATCTGAAAAGGTCATATTAGGCCCAATGTTAGCTTGTAATTGTCATAGGAATTGGTTTACAAGTTGGTCAAATGACAAAATGGAATTATCGAGCAAGGAACAATACCATTCGAGCGCTGTATCCTTGAGAGATTAAGGGAATAGTTTTTCCATCAACATGTCATCTATTGGAAAAGTATGCCTCAATAATCACAGGTTGAAACCTCCATTAGAGCCAAGTCGGTGTGACATCTTCATTGTCTGGCCGACTAGTAGTTTGGAACATCATGTTTTGTATAGGTTGCTGTGACCTAGCTTTTGTCTCACCAAAAGGTTACACTATGGAGCTATCGCTATGACAAGAAGCTTTCAGCATGACCTCTTATTGCATGGAGTTCTTTGGCCAATAGGACATTCAATCATGAATTGGGGAGACTCATGACGACCACGGGCTTCGGGATAACCTATGTCGGTTCGGTGAGAAGTCTCAGCGAATAGCCAATGTCTCACCAACAATGTAACACTCGGGTTCATTGGAGTAACATGTTTGTTTCGTTATGATGTCTGGGAAAAGTGAAAATTTCTTACCGACAGGAATACATATGATGTCTTCACTGTAACATAAAGATCCCAGTGTGAGGTCTTAGTGAACAGTGAAGGTCACACCGACGGGGTCACGCCGACGGGGACACATCCAAATGTTCATATCTCAGGGAGATCTCTTAGCAACTGATGGATGTCTTGCCGATAGCCGATGGCTATCGGGGTAACCCAAATGGTTTGGGAAGAAGTCCCGACGAACGATGTAAGTCTCGCCAATGATGAGGGTTCTTTGGCATAGGTCTTGGCGAACGGTGGTCATCAGTGTAACTAATATGTGTTTGATAAGAACTCTCGGCGAAGGTGTTAAGTCTTGCTGACTATTCTTTGGAGCTTGATATAATATGTGACTTCGGTATAACCTTTGATGACTTGCTATGATCTCCTGGCAAAAATGATAGGTCTCGCCGACTGCTTGGTGCTTCGGTGTAACACATGAAAGCTTGATAGAATGTCTTGGTGATAACAGTGACTCTTGGCAACATCGATATAAAGCTCTTAGGGCATCGGGGAGACACTGTTAGTGTCTCATCAAGATGCCAATACAGTGCAAATTTTGTTGATCGTTTGACCATCCTATGTGGAGTCTCGTGGACCAATAGGAGAAGCCAAATCTGAATAGTTGGAAGATTGTTCATTGTGATGGTTCTGTGAGGAAGCTCGACAGACATGGATCGGCATGGTTATACTCGGTGATTGCAGAATGTGATCGGTTGGTTCGAAGGTTGGATCGATGGATTGTTGAGTGATTGTATCAGTGAATGTAATCTAATCTATAAAGACTGTAACTTGAAGGTTCCTGTACAAGATCGTTCATGGTGAATGCTATTGTAAACAGACATCAGAAAGATAAGTCTAAAACTTGTATGTAATCTTTATTACTGTAATACAAAGTGACTTCTCTTAGTGTGGTGGGTTTTTCTCCTGTAAGGGTTTTCCCATGTATATCTAGTGTTCATGTGTGTTTGTCAAATACTCAGTTTCTGATATATTACTTCATAGTGCATCTTAGTTGAACTGTAATTGAAAATTAAAAGTATATCTACATTCTTCTCTGAGGTTTTGACGTTAGGAGAGTTGTTTTCGCATCTAGCTTTCCTTACAAGTGGTATCAGAGCCTGGTGAGTTGTGTTATCCTTGTGGGTACATTAGGTTTTTTGTGTCAATTTTGTTCAATGGGAGTCTTATAGAGTTTGTTATTTCTAATTATAGGCTGAGATGGCTAGCACATCTGGAAAGTTTGAAATAGAGAAATTCAATGGCAGTAACTTTGAGTTGCGGAAACTCAAGATGGAGGATCTTCTAGTTGATCGTGATCTTTGGATTGCTGTGGCTGGAGTGAAACCTACAGGGATGAAGCAAGAAGATTGGGACCTTGCAGATAGGAAGTCTAAGGGGCTGATAAGGCTCTATTTGGCAGACTCAGTTCTTTTGAATGTGCATGAGGAGAAGACTGCCTCTTCTTTGTGGAAGAGACTGGCATCTATTTATCAAGGGAAGTCCTTGGTGAATAAACTGTTCCTGAGGAAGAAGCTATATTCTTTGAGAATGCAGGAAGGAGGGTCTGTGGTTGATCATTTGAATGCATTTAACATGTTGCTTTCTCAATTAACATCTTTTGGTGTGAAGATTGAAGAAGAGGATCGCTGTATGCTACTATTGTGTTCTTTTCCAGACTCATGGGATCATCTAGTGATGGCTATTGGGAGTACAACATCCAGTTTCAAGATGGAAGATATTGTTGGTTCTTTGTTGTCAGAAGAAATGAGAAGGAAATCTTCTGAGATGGAGAAGGAGGCTCTTGCTATCAAAGGAAGGTCAAAGGAGAAAGGCAAGAAGAAGGACAAGAAGTCCAAATCGAAATTAGAAGGGAGATCAAAGTCTCCTGGCAAGAAGTCCAAAGTGAAGTGCTGGAACTGTGGGAAACCTGGTCATGTCCGAAAGGATTGTAAAGAGGAGAAAAAGAAGAAGAAGGGCTCTTCTAATAATGGTTCTTCTCATAGTGATGGTGACGCCTTCATTGCAGCCTTGGCTACACAGGCATCAGATGATGTCTGGCTGATTGATTCTGGAGCATCTTTCTACATGACATCTCATAGAGAGTGGTTCACAAGTATGAAGAATACGATGGTGGAAAGGTGTACTTGGCTAGTGATTCAACTTTGGAGATTGTTGGTCGTGGAAGAGTCAGAATACAACTCCCTCGATGGAAGAGTGAAGGCGATCAATGATATTATGCACATACCAGGTTTGGCTCAAAATTTGTTGTCTGTCAGAAGTGAATGATATTGGAGTGCAAGTCACATTCTCTAGAAATGGCTGCAAGATGACTAGAGGTTCAATGGTGTTGGCTAGAGGTGCTCGAATTGGTACCCTATACAAGCTGGATGCACATGTTATTCAATGTAACAGTGTCTCTGGAAAGTCACTGAAAGCTACTCATGGAGGTAAAGAGGGAAATATCCCTAATTATGTAAACTCTATGGAAGTAAAACTTCCAGTAGAGAAGACTATGCTCTAGCATCAAAGGTTAGGCCACATAGGAGAAAAAAGTTTAAAAACCTTGAAGAATAAAAACCTGGTTGAGGGGCTTGAAGATTGTAATCTCGAATTTGAATTCTGTGAGCATTGTATATATGGAAAGCAGCATCATGTTTCGTTTTATTCCAATCCTCATAAATCTTCTGGTTTGCTAGATTATATTCATTCAGATGTGTTTGGTCCAGTGGATGTTCCTTCTTTGTCTAAGTCAAGATACTATGTGTCATTTATTGATGATTACACAAAAAGAGCATTTGTATATTTTCTGAAAAGTAAATAAAAAGTATTCAGTTGATTTAAAGAATTTAAAAATCTTGTTGAAAATCAGATTGGTAGAAAAATAAAATGTTTAAGGACTGATAATGGCGGTGAATTCTATTATGATGAATTTGAAAGATACTGTAAAGACCATGGAATTAAAAGACACAAGACTACACCTTATACTTCATAGCAAAATGGAGTTGTAGAAAGGTTCAATAGGACAGTGATGGAGAGAGCACGAAGTATGCTGAGTAGTGCTGGCTTGAAAGAGAAGTTCTGGGCTGAAGCTATGTCTACTACATGTTACTTGATTAATCGGTCTCTTAATTCTGCTCTTGTTAAGAAAACACCTTTAGAAGCGTGGTCTAGTAAGAAGCCCTCTCTTAGACATATTCATGTTTTTGGCTATGAGGCATATGCTCATGTGCCGGATGTGAAAAGATCTAAACTGGAGAAAAAGGCTATCAAATGTATTTTTATTGGCTATAGTGCTATCATAAAAGGATACAAGCTTTGGAGTCCTGATATAGAGAAGGTTGTATACAACGAAAGTGTAATCTTTCATAAGCTGAAACCTTCTACCTTGGATTTGCAGTTAGAGACAAAGTCTGAAAACAATAAGGATGTAGTTGAAATTCCTCCTACACCTGAGAAAGAGGAATTGGAAATTCAAAATGTACCTGAAATTGAGGAGAGCTCGAGCAGTTCTGAAAGTTTGGAAGAAGAAGAACAACCTCAGCCTCAGCCACTGAGGAGGTCATCCCATGAAAGAAAACAACCAAATAGGTATGGGTTCTCATTGATTGATTCTACTTGTGCCTATGCTTTGATTTATATCATTGATGAGCCTAGGACTATAAAAAAGACAATTAAAATTTTTGATATAGACTCTTGGTTGGAAGCCATGAACGAAGAGATGGCATCATTAGAGAAAAATGAAACTTGGAGTTTGGTGCCCTTGCTTGAAGGAAGAAAACTTGTGGGCTACAAATGGATATTTAAGAAAAAGATTGGTCTGGATGGCAGTGTAGAAAAGTACAAGGCAAGATTGGTTGCAAAGGATTATTTCTAGGTCGAGGGAATTGATTATGGGGAGATTTTTTCTCCTGTAGCAAAGATGACATCTATCAGATTTCTTTTGTCACTTGCAGCAACATATGACTTAGAGGTAGAACAGATGGATGTGAAGACAACATTTCTTCATGGTGATCTTGAAGAAGAAATCTATATGTCCCGGCCTGAGCACTTTGTTGAAAAAGGTAAAGAAAAACTAGTGTGCAAATTAAAGAAGTCTATGTATGGGTTAAAGAAGTCACCTAGAATGTGGTACCAAAAATTTGATACTTTTGTATTGTCTTTGGGATTTGTGAGATCAAAATCTGATCACTGTGTATATTATAAAGCTGAAAGTGATCGAGTTCTTATTATTGCTCTCTATGTTGATGATATGCTATTCATAGGCAATAGTAGGCTAATGATTTCTGATCTTAAGTCTCAGTTGTTTCCTAAGTTTGAAATGAAGGATCTTGGTGTGGCAAGGTATATTCTGGGGATGGAGATAACAAGGGATAAAAAGAATAGAAAACTATGGCTCAGTCAGAGTAAGTATATAAGGTATGTTCTTGAGAGATTTTGTATGTATGATTGCAAACAGCTAGTGGTTCTAGTCTTGGAGGGAACAAAGCTATCTGTTGAGGACTGTCCAAAATCTCCTATTGAGATGGAGGACATGACCAGTGTACCCTATGGTAGTCCAGTTGGTAGTCTCATGCATGCAATGGTTTGTATAAGGCCAGACATTGCCCAAGCAGTGGGAGTACTTAGTCGATCTATGGCTAATCCAGGAAGAACACATTGGGATGCTATGAAAAGAGTAATTCAAATATTTGAAGGGCACTTCAGATTTTGCTTTGTGTTACCATGGGAATTCGGTTGAATCACAGAGGACTCTCAGTATTCGAGGCTATGTGGATTCTGATTGGGCAGGGGACATTGACAGCACGAGATCCACCAGTGGATACATTTTCATGTTAAATGGTGGTGCAGTAAGTTGGATGAGCAAGTGGCAGGTTGTAGTCGCTTTGTCCACTACGGAGGCTGAATACATGAAAACTACTCATGCTTGTAAAGAAGTAGTTTGGTTGAAATGTTTGTGTTCTAACATTGGTTTTGATGTAAGGGAAATAACTATTTTCTATGATAGTCAGAGTGCAATTTGTCTAGCAAAGAATCCAACTTTCCATGCCAGGACGAAACATATTGATGTATAGTACCACTTTGTACAAGATATGGTGGAGGGTGGAAAGGTCAGTTTGGAAAAGGTTGATACTCTAGAGAATGTTGTAGATTCATTGACAAAGTCAGTGAGCACAGACAAGTTCAGGTGGTGTGCCAGTTCGATGGGCCTTAGTACCCATGATTTTTAGTAAGTTATGTTGTGCTCTGGAGGTGCCTGTGTGATCTTCATCAAGTGGGAGATTGTTGGAAAAGTATGCCTCAATAATCACAGGCTGAAACCTCCATTAGAGCCAAGTCGGTGTGACATCTTCATTGTCTGGCCGACTAGCAATTTGGAACATCATGTTTTCTATAGGTCGCTGTGACCTAGCTTTTGTCTCACTGAAAGGTTACACTTTGGAGCTATTGTTGTGACAAGAAGCTTTCAGCGTGACGTCTTATTGCATGGAGTTCTTTGGCCGACATGCCATTCAATCGTGAATCGGGGAGACTCATACGACCACGAGCTTTGGGATAACCTATGTTGGTTTGGTGAGAAGTCTCAATGAATAGCCAATGTCTCACCGATAATGTAACACTTGGGTTCATCGGAGTAACATGTTTGTTTCGTTATGATGTCTCGGCGAAGTGAAAATTTCTTGCCGACAAGAATACATATGATGTCTTCGCCGTAACATAAAGATCCTAGTGTGAGGTCTTAGCAAATAGTGAAGGTCACGCCGACGGGGACACATCCAAACGTTCATCGGTGTAACACAAAGGATCTCGGGGAGATCTCTTAGCGACTGATGGATGTCTTGCCGATAGCCGATGGCTATTGGGGTAAACCAAATGGTTCGCGAAGAAGTCCCGATGAATGATGTAAGTCTCACCGATGATGAGGGTTCTATGGGATAGGTCTTGGCGAATGGTGGTCATCGGTGTAACTAATATGTGTTCGATAAGAACTCTCGGCGAAGGTGTTAAGTCTTGTCGACTATTCTTTGGAGCTCGGTATAATATGTGACTTCGGTATAACCTTTGATGACTCGCTATGATCTCCTGGCGAAAATGATAGGTCTTGCCGGCTGCTTGGTGCTTCGGTGTAACAAATGAAAGCTCGATAGGACGTCTTGGCGATAACAGTGACTCTTGGCGACATCGATATAAAGCTCTTAGGGCATCGGGGATACACTATTAGTGTCTCATTGAGATGCCAATATAATGTGAATTTTGTTGACCATTTGACTGTCCTATGTGGAGTCTTGTGGACTAATAGGAGAAGCCAAATCTGAACAGTTGGATGATTGTTCATTGCGATGGTTCTGTGAGGAAGCTCGACGGACATGGATTGACATGGTTATACTCGGTGATTGCAGAATGTGATCAGTTGGTTCGAAGGTTGGATCGACGGATTGTTGAGTGATTGTATCAGTGAATGTAATCTAATCTGTAAAGACTGTAACTTGAAGGTTCCTGTACAAGATCTTTCATGGTGAATGCTGCTGTAAACAAACATCAGAAAAATAAGTCTAAAAATTGTATGTAATCTTTATTACTGTAATACAAAGTGACTTCTCTTGGTGTGGTGGGTTTTTCTCCTGTAAGGGTTTTCCCAAGTATATCTGGTGTTCATGTGTGTTTGTCAAATACTTTGTTTCTGATATATTACTTCATAGTGCATCTTAGCTGAACTGTAATTGAAAATTAAAAGTATATCTACATTCTTCTATGAGGTTTTGACATTAGGAGAGTTGTTTCTACATCTAGCTTTCCTTACATCATCATGGAAGAAATGAATGCATAGGGCATTAAAGGTGGAAACATGTGTTTGTGGGTCCCTCTTGCTGCCATATTTCTCAAATTTAGGAATCTCCATTCCTTGAGGGAAGGGAGTGTTCAAAATTGCAACCAACAATGGGCAATGCGGGAAGAAGGGTTGGAAGATAGGCCAAGTAGAGGATTGGGAGAGACTAGTCAACTGGCTCTACATCTTACCGATATTATGAAGAAGTGTGTTTAGAAGAGGGTCATTAAAAGATATAGGGCCAGAGGAACCTCCTCCAGAACTAGCACCAGAACCGCCACCAAAACCATCACTAGAACCATCGGTGTGACCATTGTTGGAACCACTGCTAGAGCCACCTCCGCCTCCAAAGCCACCACCGTGACCTCCACCAGAACCACTTCCACTAGCACCACCCTTGTTGCTAAAGCTACTACCACTACCAAATCCCCCACCGCTTGGCCCGCCAAAACCTCCACTATTAGAGGTGACAAGAGAGGTGAAGCTAAAACCCAATGGGATCTTGTTCACTTTGATAGTTTTAGATATCTCAGAGGCAAATGGGATGCTGATCGAAGGTACAACATCAACCATGTAAACAGATGTAGGAGGCATCAAAATTCCTAGCAGTCTCTCATGATCTTCAAAAGTGGCCCCTTGTATAATGTTAGGATTGTTCAGAGGGGCACATGATTTAGTCAAACTAGAGAGACTAGCTAGGAGTTCTATGCCTATTCGGTATTTTCCCACCATATACTTTAGTTCGCTAATAACCCAAGTGACCCTAGCCAACTTCGGGTCTCTTTCCAAGTGGTTTTCCAAGTCACCCAACCTTTTGTTGAGGGCAGAGACATATTCTAAAGGAATGTGAACAACCTCATGCTCGTTTATTGATGATGGTGTGGGAGATGTAGGAGGAGTGGGGACGTGGTCGGTCTCATAAGAGAATCCTACCTCACCCCTTGACAACTTTTCTTGTGTGGTGAGACCAATGACGAATCCAACAAAAAGGCCTATAGAGAAACTAGTAGTGACCTTCAACCTCTTCATTGGAAGGTGTTATACACTTTTCCTAACAATATACCCGGAGGTTGTGGACTGGGTTGTGATGCTCATAAACCTTTACAATACTTAGAGGCACAACGATCATAAGGTATAAGGGAAAAGCCTCAACACCAATGAATGAGAAAACACTAGTTCACCAAAAATGTAAGAGGGGGACCAACCACGTTCAAGGCCCCAGGTTACAGAGAGCAAAGAGTGGAAGGATGCCCTAACTTACCTCACTCTAAAGGGGTGTCTTGAAATGAGGGACAAGAATGATGAGGACTATAAGGTCCTTCAATCACTCAACATACTTGAAATCTAGAATGGAGTTAGGCGAGCTGGTTTTTAGGTTCAACATTGCACTTCAGGTAGCTCTTTTCCTGAGGACGAAAGTGCAGTTCTAGGATGACAACGTGACATGCTAGCGTCTCTTAGTGCATTGGTGACCATATGACTAGAGGATTGAAAATACAGTAAGAACCACCAAAAAACAAGTTGACGACCTAGCTAATGATTTCTAAGGGAACAAAACAAATCTATAAGGTAAGAGATATACAAATGGATGACATAAAGTAGATATATTACAACTAAGGTGAAAAAGATGATCTCACAAAAGAGCTTGTTTTCTAGCTAGCTCCAGATGCACGTCCACCTACACACAAGAAAGAGGAAAATTGTTGGGGGGGCTATATAGGGGTCTGCCTCAGACCCTCGTTTTGGTGTTTCCACCTCCACGGACATCCAAGATAACAATGATAGAGAAAACTATGATAAAGGAGAAAAGAAAGTAGAGAACACAATAAACACTACAAAACAGTAATGTGCTACTCAACCAAATCGTAGAGAAGAGGAGTGAAAATGATTACCACCTCCACTAAGAGCTCACTAGCTAATGGAGGAGAAAAGAGGACTCAAGTCCCTACTGTAATGATTTGTTCCACACTTGCTCTACGAAGTTGATGGAGTGTTGTTGCTATTGTTATGGAGTGTTAAAGTGTTGCTTGAAGTGATGGATGCTAAGAGAATGTTTGAGAATGATCAAAGAGAGTGTGTAGAAGCTAGATTGAATGAAGAATGGAATAATTTGAAGAAGACATGAGAGAATCTTCCATATTCGGGTTGGTTGGTCAAAGAGGGACATTACAAACTAACCCCAATTTAAAGTGTAACACCTCTGCCAACTTCAAATGCAGGAATCCATCAGGGACGTAAGCGCGTCGCATGAGCGTCCTCGATAGATATTCTTCTACCGACGCAAAAGACAAACACCAAGTGGAACGAAGGCAGTGATATGATTTGGAATTTTTCCTTCAGATTTGATTTCCTAAGGTAAGGGTAAAAGGGGAATTTGCGTAAGGGGTTCAAATTTGCTCCTATGCACTTTGGTTGAAAATTTGAAATTAATTTTGTTTAGTTAGAATATAATTTCTTTTGTGTCCTATATGTTGTATAGATGCAAACATATAATGAACATCTATGATTTAATAATACATATAGATATCTTAACATTAGGTGAACTAAACCTCCCCATTACAAACAAATAAATGATCTCTTAGGTCTGAGTGACACTAAAAACTAAAACTAAGAGACTGCAAAATTAGAAAATTATTCAATAATTTCAATAAAATGTTATCTAAAATACTTTATTCATAATAAAATCCAATACCACACTACCGCAACAGTCAATAGAGGTATGTGTAGGATGGTGGGACATATAGGTCAATTTAAAAATGCTTACCGCAATACCGTGACAACCAAAAGTGAATACCGTAGGGTGGCTATGATAACATGTTAACAACTAAAGTAAATTGCAGCCCCACAAGGGGTAAATAGTGATACATTGGTATGGCTGTGAACAGTCACTCAACTATTAGAATTAACCCTCTATCCTGCGAGAGTCCAAAGGGGTGTGCACGGTGTGGCGGTACTTCTACCTCTACCCCGCAACGGTCTTGATATGACAGAGCGGTATGGTGGCGAACAATCACTCACCCGCTAGAATTAACCTGTCATCCCACAAGAGTCTAAAGGGGTGTTTGTGGGGTGGTGGTACTGCTAACGCTACCCCGCAACGATCTTTAAATGACCTAGAAATAGTTTGGTACAAGCTGCCAAAGCATTAAATGATTACACTGTTTGATTTCCCAAGATCAACACCATGTATTCAAACTCGAAATATGGGCAGATTTTGAAATATTTTGCATGAATTGACATTAATAGTGAGGTGACTGAGCTCAACAACAAATATTACTTGGGACTCGAAGATAATTTGGCAATCATTCACAAAGCTTAGCGTACTAAAGGCAAGGGAGTTCAAGCAGGAAAACTCTATAGCTATTATTTCCTCGGGTAAGTTCACATAAACCCTCTGTAGCAAGTGTATAAGAACTGAATTTTCTTCTACAAGTAGACACTTAAAAAATCAAGGAGTAAATGCTTCATCATGCCACCCAAAAGAAGTCAACTTGCAAGTAAAAAGGAAGAGTCCACAGTTTCTAAATCAAATAAGAGGTCCTTGCAACAATCCATTTTAGATGTGTTACCTAATTCTATAGATAAAGGATCCAAAAAGGTGTTTAAAGATACAACCCAAGGATGTAGAGACCCAATTATCCCTATATTAGGATGGGATCTGTTTTGGTACTTCTATGAAAAAATGGTTGAGAAGAGATAAGTTTCAAATACTTGGACCTTAGGTTTGGCCAAATTGATAGTCCGAAATGTCTTTGTAGATGTTGAGTTTATTAAAGTATTGGCACAATATTATCACCCAACTACCAAAACTATAAGAATGCTAGATGGTTCACCGTTAGTGGTGTTGACTAAAGAAGCAATTGTAGAGTGTTTTATGTTAAACAAGTAAGATATCACTAAGATTGACTTGGAAAAAAGTGAGGAGGATTATAGGAGATTGAGAAAAACCTACATGAGTGATGAACTTCCTTTACACATGAAAATAGGTGTAAACAATAGGAGGATACCTATCTCCCCCTCCCAAAATGAGCCATTTTCCACATAATACTTCTAAGTATATTTCAAAAGAACTTATTTTGCTTTGTGCCAAGTGCTTGGAATACATGCTAAAGAGAGGATGCCAACATATCTAATGATGATGGGAATGAGGATACAAAATATTGAAGTCAACATTGAGTATGAATTTGCTACTGAAATTGAGAAAGGGCTACATGAGGGATTTTTGCAAGTAAGAGAGAATTTAGCTCCCATCACTTTTAGGAAATACTCTATGCTATGTCATTTAATATTGTACCAAAATAGAAATAGATGACTAAAAGAATTTGTTTGAGAATGATTGATGATGAAGGGAATAGGTTGCCTATACAAAACTGGTGTTACATCTAAGATAGTAGATGTAAAAATAGTGATTATGTAATATTTCATGATCATTTCTTAGTAAAGGTCATGGCTACTCTTGGTCATATTTCACCAAGATTGCCTAATAAAATCATGCAAGTATTAAGACCTTTAGCATTGAAGCCAAAGCAGGGACACACTCACAATTTCGGTGACTGGTTCTTCTTAGCAAACCAAACAGTAATAAGGGTCTATGGGTGTTCTCAAGCCCCACATGTTTTACCTAAATTTGTTTCTATTCGAATTACATTTTTAGAATTCATGTGGAAAATGTTATGGATGAAGTAGGATGTTATGAAAAGACAGAAAAAGGGGACATTCCTCCCTGAGCTAATTGAATGTGAGGGGCCATCCATAGGGTCTGACACTCTTGAAGAACTACAAAACTATTTGAAGATGCGGTATTCATTGAAGTCATGAGGAGAAAGGGTCTTTGATTTTGAAGGGCATATTAATTTTATAAAGAAGACACTTCTCACTAAAGCTGGGATTACCCATGTAATGGATAACAAAGAAGATGTAATAAGAAATTGCTTTACACCTGATGAAGTTTTTCAGAGGAAGAGGAAGTGGGAAATCATAAAGAGGCTTGAGGAGGAGAAGAAAAGGGACACTAAATTCCAAGGATTCTATGTTGAAGAAAAGGATCCTATCAAAAGGATGAACGCAATAATTGACAACTTTGAAAGATTGTATGTTCAACCAGTGAAGAAACCTAAAGGTGAGTCTTCGAAACCCTCCAAGCTTCTCATCAAACCAAGAGGTATTGTAATCATAGATCCCCTACCAGACACTGCCACAATTCAATAAGAAGCATCCCCTAAGCAACCAAGTCCTAAAAGGAAGAAGACACATGGAGTGGCCCCCTTAGTGGCATATGAAATAAGTGAAGGAGTAGAGGATACTGAAGAGGCAGTCGATGTACTTTTGAATTTTAAATATGATGAAGTTGATCAGCCATCGCCTAAGCTTGCAACTGATGCTCACAAACTAGAAGAAAGAGTGGATGTATATGGGCATAATGATCAAGAAGTGCATGATGATGAAAGGGTGACTGCTGCCCTTAGATTTATTGAAGAAGATGAATTCATTCAAACTCTTGAGTTTAAGGATTTTTGGTTTAAAATGAAAATGAAAAAATTTGAGGAGAGACTCCAAATTAATAAGATGGGAATTGAGGAGTCACAACATGACCAGATTGTTTCCCAAACTCTTGAAGAACTCAGGATTAATGAAATAACTATTAGCCCCTAAGAAGCAAGAAAATTGGTCTTAGAAAGCAATATACTAATTATTCTTGGCATGGAGTTAAAAAAGATATTCTTACTGGATCAAGTAAGAAGCCAAGAAGATCCCATGTTGATTTTTGAATTCAATTTAGATGAGGGAATGAGTGGCATAGGTTACAATCCAAGACTTGAAACCCTATCCTTTTGGACAAAGCAACAAAGAATAGAAAAATCAAGATTGCTTGAGGTTGTAAAAGAAATGAGAGGGACTTCCATGGTAAAGACACTTCAAGACACATCAACATTAGAGACAACTACTATCACAATGCACTCAACAATGTTTATTAGGGATGCGGTTAAAGCGATGAAGCTTAAATTGGTAGAATGTGAGAAAGCACAAACTGATCTAAATGATGAAGTGAATAGGTTATTCATAGAAAATGTGAAATTGGAACAACAGTTGAAGGGAGCAGGTCCTTCCCAAAGCATAGAATTAATAGTATACCAGCCCCCTACCATCTAGACTGATATAGGTGAAATCATTGTTGAACAAGTTAATGTGCTAAAACAAGAAATTGAGAAGTTAAAAAAGAGTAATGAAGAAACAAAGGAAAGAGAAAAGAGAGAAACCCTTAGGGTATTAGAACAGATCTTGGAGCATAGGGTTAAACTAATTGTGGACAAATTGGAAAATGTGTATCAATGTTATGTTTCCTTGTCACAAGTAGTTGATTAGATAAAGGCCCATGTACCTATATAGGACCCCTTAGTCAAAAAATGACAACTTGTACATCACATCTTAACAACTTTGTGTAGAATTTTACAAAGGAGTGTTGAGGCTCCCACAACTTTAAAGCCTACCGAGAAAATGGTCTAAATGGTCACAAATGAATTTCAATACATGTCTGCAGAAGACCAAAATATCAAGGCAAGAATGGATTCATTTCACACGCTAAAGCAATGGTTCATGCCTAAGATACTAAGGGATGATGATCAAATGAAAGGCTCCAAGGATTGGATAGATGAGTTTAGCAAAATTGTTCCCAACTACCTCACTAATATATAGAAGGATGGTGACATAAATATTCACCGCCTCAATTTAACCTTGGATGGAATAATTGCACTGGATGCTGGGTACTCAAAATTCATCATGGATACCAAAGGGTTATTGGACAAAAGATGGAAGAGTCACTTGGCCAACACACAAAAAATCCAAGAGTACAAATGGCCTCATAATTACATGGTGTACCAATGGGAGAAGACATATCTAGCTCCCCCAAAAGAATAAGCCTTGCAGTGAAGTACCAAGCCTTGTAGATACTATCATGGAGAGAGGACCTTGCCAAATCTGAATGATCACGGGTACCTTACGATGAGTAACAAACTTCCATATCTTGCGAGTGCTGTGGACTTCAACATTTGATAAACTTTCTTCACTTCTCATCTTTCATTGCTTTTAAAGTTTTATGTAAATAATGATAATTAATACTTTTTGATTTATGTTAAAAGTGGGTAACTGACAAGACACTTTTTGACATGTCAGTTAGGACAAAATTTTTAAATGTATTGTAATTTTTTTTGAATATCAATAGAATGAAGTTATAATTGGTGGCCGAATTCTAGTTTCAATTGTTTGTTGAATTGAATTAATGAATGTTATCTTGTTGTCTCCAGTTTGATCTTTCCTTGTTATTTAAATCAATATATCAAGGGTATATCTAGTTTATCATAACACATTTGTTGTCAAACAATTCATTTTATACTACATTTTGGTGTCAAATCTTTGGTAATTATGGTTAGTTTCATTACATTCAAATTCTAAATTCTCGGAAATTATATAAAGTAAATAGATTGATGGTTGTTTGGATAGTGAAATTAGCTCTCTTAGAAATTAATTGAAATATCTTGTCTTGAAATATCTAGAAGGATTATTTTAATTAAAGAGGATTTCGTGGTTATTTTTCTAACAATGATTTTACAGTGCAACTAGCTTGCTATTTTCATTCAAGATATAAGTCATGATCAAAGTCAAACACATACCAAGAAGATGGTATTCTACTTCAAACCCTCAACCTCACTTAGTTTAGTCTACTTACATGGGGATATTAAGGAAGTTGCTAAACAATTAATCTATATCATTTTTTGTTTGTGAAGGAGAATCTTGTGAGATCCAATATGGCAGTGGATCAATATTCGGTTTCTTTTTTGCTAATACTGAACAAGTTTAGGGTGTTGTAGAAACCAAGACGTTATACTTTAGAACATAAAAGTTTATAATTATGGTGGCTAATACAGATCCTCTTGCCATTCTTGGTCCTTTGATTTCATTGGCCAAAGATAAGGTATTGATTTTTTCTCTCCTTGTACCATCTTGAATTTCAACATTATTGCAACCTTTTAAGATGTCAGATGGGCATTGCAACATTTTTAGGTTAACTCCATGTGCCATGCAATACCTGAATCATTCCTTAATTTGTGAGAGGATTTCCTTCAATCGCCTCTGATATGTTTCAATCGTTCACTAGCAATCTTTACATCATGTAGATGTTGCAAAGGTGGATTGAAGGGATCGAAACCAATAAAATGAACACAATTTGATTCTTATTGTATAGGGTAGTAATCACATGGGTAAAATGGTGGGATTGAAACTACTGAAATGATGTTTGACATAGTACAAAACCCTTTTAACTGTGAAGTTTTCCCATGATCAAATCCCCTAACTTGCTACCCTTTTTTCTAATTTTGATGAATTGTATGAGAATAAACCTAAATAACTTTCACAGGGACATAAAATTTTTGGACTTATACTGGCGATGAGTTTTGAACCATTTGGTGATGCTTCTATGTATTTGTTCAAGTAGTTGTTTTCTTGCAAGTTTAATGGATGCCTTAAGTTTTGTTATTAATCATTAGTTTGAAAATTACCGTTGCAAAAAGTACCTTATGCGTTTGTGCCTTCAAAAGTTGAATCGGGTGGTGCTTGTAAAGTGAATGGGGAAGATGATGTCATAGTTGGGAAACTTGTGAAACATCGGTTTAGTAATTTTTGGATGTTAAGGCTTCCTAGTTGGATATCAAAGATCTTTTCTCATCAACTGAATTTGGAATTTATGTATTGTTGGTGTAAATAAAGTATTGTACCTAGTTAATTCATTACTAGGGGACTTATTTACACATGTTAAGTTTACTTAAGTCCTAAGAAGGAATCTTTCTAGAAGGTGTTAGTTGTCAGTAGTTGTTATCTTATCTTTTGACTTGTAGCACATGTGAACCTAGGTAAGTGTGATTAGTTGTCTCATGCCATATGATTAAGACACATGTCATAATCCTATGACATCTTGTAACTCACCTTGGCTATATAACCAAGGGGTATCATTGTACAACATAACAATCATATTATTAAATCATATTGATAAGAATACAATTTATTCTTTTCACATTCCATTCTCTCTCTTTGTGCTTTCCATTTGGTCTCAAGATCTTGACAACCATAGCCAATTCTAACATGTATAAATGGATTCTTTAATGGTGCAGGTCTTTACTGAGACAACACATGAACCAGAGTTGTCACTTTTGTTGTCCAAGTATGATGGAATTCTCGGGCTTGGTTTCCAGGAAATTTCTGTTGATAATGTTCTTCCAATTTGGTTAGTGTTGATAGCCTTCATTCTATAATATGTCAATTTCATTCTATAATCTGAGCATATCACCTTTCTTAAATTTTGAACAAGGTTATGAAATCAAGGGTTCAATATGCATATTTCAGGCCTATGTTGAACACTCTGTTTAAGGCATTTGTTGACAAGGCTATAGTTTTTTAATTGATTTATCTTTCTATTGTGTTTGGACTTTCTTTTGTAAACTTGCAATATACAATGCAGTTTTATTCTTTTTGAATTGAGAATAATATTAATTTTGTTGGTTGTATTGAGGCACAACTTCATTCATGGCGGAAAAGGCAACATCTTGACGTTGCTCATATACGATGGAACATTGCATTTAAATGAGGAAATATTCTAGCTGGGTTATTGTTGACTGCATTGAAAGAGAGAGTTTGATATATGGGACATGATCAACACTCTCCTTGGATTCTACACATTACAACTTGCTCCAGGAAGATTTCCCACATTGTAGAAGTTTTAAGAGATTAAATTAGGGGCACGTGCTTGTATTGAACTAGGGATTCAAGCATGTGTTTCCATCATTGCAGAAGTATTTTGGAGAGTTTTATTTCTTGCAGTTATTTCTTTACAATATTGTAACTCATATTTTCAGCCTTGTGACTAAAAATAACAATTGTAATACTCTATTTCTAAGTTGTAACTAGAACACCTTTCTTTTATTAATAAAGTTCACCAATTTTTCCTTCTCAATGGTTGTCTTATATTTGTGTGCAATTGATGATTGATGTGTATTTATGTGTTTTATGCTTAAATCCTTAAATATTAGTCAATTAAAATGACTAAATATACTACTAAATGAAATCAATTAATAATTAAAGCTGGTATTAGCATGGTGTGATGGTTTATTGGTGGCATTGTTGTTCTTGCCACCAAGGTTCAAACCCCATTGGGGTGTTATTGTTGAATGGTTGTATCCGGTTCATAGCTCCGGTCAAAAGCGTTTACCCCTTGAATAAAAAAAAAAAATCAATTAATAATTAAATTGACTAAACATACTATCAATTGATATAAATCAGTGTTAATATTGAATAAATATGACTAGATATATTACTAGTGAAATTGGTGAATAAAAATGATTAAATATACTACCTGTATAGGAGTGAATTTGCACCCCTTATGCAAATTCCCCTTTTACACTTCCTCACTTTAAGAAAACTAAATACAAAGGAAAAAATCCACATCATCCCGCTGCCTTTGTTCCACTTGGCATCTGTTTTGTGTGTCAATAGAAGAATAACTATTGGGGACGTTCGTGCAGTGCGCAGACATCCATGCGACACACTTGCATTCTTGACGAATTCTTGCGTTTGAAGCCTGTAAAGTCGTTACACTTCCCATTGGGGTTGATTTGTAAATCCCTTCTTCGACCAACTGACCCGAATATGGCCATTTTTCTCATCTCACCTTCAAAAACACTCTTCCTTCATTCTTTTCATCTCTTTCCATCATTTAGCAATCCCTCCAAGTAATCTTGTAAGCAATCTACACAACCTTTCTTGCATTCTCAAGCATCCATCACTCTCAAGCAACAATTTGACACTCCATAGCAACAACAACACCATCAACTTTGTAGAGCAAAACCATTGTAGCAGGAGATTGAGTCCTCTCATTTTCTCCTCCATTAGCTAGTGAGCTCTATGTGGAGGTGGTAAGCATTTTCACTCCTCTCCTCTACGATTTGGTTGAGTAGCACATTACTATTTTTTTGTGTTATTATGTTCTTTACTTTCATTCCTCCTTTATCATACTTTTCTCTACAGTTGCTATCTTAGCTTTCCGTGGAGGCGAAAACACCAAAACGGGGGTTTGACTGAGGCAGTCCCCTATACAATCCCCCAACATTTTCCTCTTTTTTGTGTGTAGGTGGACGGAAATTTGGAGCTAGTTGGAAAATGAGTACCTTTGTGAGATTATTCTCGTCACCTTAACTTTTGTAAATTTACTTTATCACATTCGTTCATATCTTCGCTACTTCATAACTTTGTTTTGTTCCTTTAAAAGTTACTAGTTAGGCCATCAGCTTGTTTTCTAGCGGTTCACATTATCTTTTTGGTTCTTTGGTCATACAGATGCAAGCGCACCTGAGAGACGCTAGCACGTTGCGCTATCATCCCAAAACTGCACTTTTTTCTTCAGGCAAAGAGCTACTTGAGGTGCAGTATTGAACTCGAGAACTAGCTTGCCTAGCCCAATTATGAGTTTCAGGTCCACAAAGTGATTGAAGGACCTTATAGTTCTCATCATTCTCATCCCTCATTTCAAAACACCCCTTTAAGATGAGGTAAGTTAGGGCAGCCTTCCATTCTTAGCTCTTTGTGACCTAAGGCCTCGAACATGGTTGGTCCCCCTCTCTTACATCCTTGGTGAATTTGACATGAAGTAGCGTCTGCTCATCTGTTGGTGTTGAGGCTTTTCTTTTATACCTTGTGATCGTTGTGTCCCTGAGTGTTGTGAAGGTTTATGAGCATCACAACCCAGTCGACAACCTTCGGGTATATTGTTAGGAGAAGTGTACGACACCTTTCGATGGAAAGGATGAAAGTCACTACTAGTTTCTCTACAGGCCTTTTTTCTAGATCCACCATTGGTCTCGTTGCACAACAGTAGTTGTTAAGGGGTGAGGTAAGATTCTCTGACGAGATTGACCATGTCCCCACTAGGTCACTATTGGTTTCTCTACAGGCCTTTTTGCTAGATCTGCCGTTGGTCTTGTTGCATAGGAGCAGTTGTTAAGGGGTGTGGTAGGATTCTTTGACGAGATCGACCATGTCCCCACTCCTCCAGCATCTCCCACACCATCGTCAGTAGACGAGCATGAGGCTGTTCAAATTCCTTCAGAATATGTCTCCGACGTCAGCAAAGGGTTGGGTGACTTGGAACATCACTTCAAAAGAGACTTGAAGTTGTCTAGGACCGCTTGGGTTATCAATGAACTAAAGGATATGGTGGGAAAAGACCGAATAGGCATAAAAATCTTGGCTAGTATCTCTAGTCTGACTGATGCATATGCTCCTCCAAACAATCCTAACATTATATGAGGAGCCACTTTCGAAGATCATGAGAGACAACTAGGATTATCGATCCCTCCTATGTCTGTATACATGGCCGATACTGTACCCTCGATCAACATCCCCTCTGCCTCTAAGGGATCCAAAACTATCAAAGTGAACAAGATCCCTTTGGGTTTTAGCTTACCCCTCTTGTCACCTCTAGTGGTGGAGGTTTTTGCAGGATGAACGGTGGGGGCTTTAGTAGTGGCAGTGGTTTCGGTAGCGGGGGTGGTGCTGGTGGAAGCGGTTTCGGTGGAAGTCATGGTGGTGGCTTTGGAAGCAGAGGTGGCTTTGGCAAAGGCCCTACTAGTGGCGGTGGCTCTAGTAGTGGTTTCAGCGGAGGTCACACCGGTGGTGGCTCCGGTGGTAGTTCTAAAGGAGGTTCCTTTGGCCCTTTATCTTCTAATGAACCTATTTTGAACACTCTTCTTTAGAATATGGGTAAAATGCAAAGCCAGTTAGTGAGTCTCTCCCAAGCCTCTGCCCAACCTATCTTCCAACCCTTCTTCTGACATAGCCCGTTATCGGTCGCAATCCTGAACACTCCCTTCCCTCAAGGAATGGAGATCCCTAAATTCAAAAATATGGTGGAAAAGGGGACCCACAAACACACAAACATATGTGTCCGCATTTAATGACCTGTGCACAGATTTCTTCCATCACGATGTGTTGATGCCAAAACTATTCCCTCAATCTCTCAAGGATACAACACTCGAATGGTATTCTTCCTTGCCCAATAATTCCATTTTCTCATTTGACCAACTTGTAAACCAATTTCTATGACAATTCCAAGCTAACGTCGAGCCGAAGATGACCTTTTTGGATCTTTTCTGATGCAAACAAGGTGGTAATGAAAAGATTAGGTCGATTTCATAGCATGGTATTAGATGCTCTTCTCACAAATCTCGTATCTGCTGCTCGATTTTGATGTGCAGAAAGTATTCATAGGGAACTTGCAAAGGCCTTGTTAGGAAAGGTTTTCCCTTATGAAATACCCTTCTTTCGTGCATTTGTGTGCAACCTTACGAGAGTATTAGCAGATGGTAGTTCAGTTTGAGGGATCCTCCTCACTCTCCCGTTTTGAAGGAAAGTCCATCGTATCAATCTATCAGAAGGGTAAAGCTGTTGTGAATGTAGTAGCCACTACAAATGACAATGGCCTCAAACGCAACTGAAAGTTCACAAAGTTGGAAGAATCTTACTCTTCCATCTTGCAAACGTTAGTGAAGGATAAGATCGTAACCTTTTCGAACCCTAAACCTCTTAAGGAACCTTACCCTAGTTGGTATGATGCAAGTACCTATTGTCAGTACCATCGAGTTAACGAACATGATACCAAACGTTGTATGCGCCCGCGTCATGAGATACAAGACTACATCAAGGACTGTACTATTCATGTTGATGGAAGCAAACAAAATACAAACAAATTAGTGGCGAAAGTCAATAGTGAACTACAGATATACACGGACCCATTTTTGTCGCATTCTGCTAACATCATTGTCGATCCCATTGATTCTATCACTCAGCCTGAGGCCTATGTTAACATGGTCATGATTACTTCTACCCTACATCCTATGACTGGTTTTCCAGATGTGACATTCACTTTGCAGGAGCTACCCTTAAATAACAAGTCCTCTCCCCTCTATATTCCCACTCACCTCAATGACAACAATGTGATAAGCGTCTTAGTAGACCCTGCGGGTCGAGTGAATGTTATCACAGAAGAGACGTTGTGGCTTAACTTACTACATAGAAAAGAGTATGAAGAAACAAAATCCACCATCCATACACACAATGGTCTTTTTCTAAAGCCATATGGCTCGATAACTTTGTTCATCCTAGTTGGACCTAGGGCTGTTGACACAGTTTTTGATGTCATCCCAGAGTCAAATCTGTTCAGAATGAAGCTAGGCATACCTTGGCTAGCTTCCATGAATGAAATTGCCTTCATTATTCATAAATGTCTAAAGTTCTCCCATGAAGGTGTCATGTATGTAGTGCATGACACTAGATACTAGCCTTTGGTGTCCCGTGGGGGATATTTATTAGACCATTTTTAGTCCGCCCCGGTTGGTCTGCTTCCTCCAAGAATGGATCCACTTTACAAAAATTATGTGAAGTATAAGATTGGGGGCAATGGATAGCCAAAATTGGCTCTACCTGTAGCACAATAACCAGCTACCTCCTTTTCCCGAAAAGGGAAGGAGAAGCTTGCATCCTCTTAGGATGACTCGTCCGCTCCCCTCTCTTGGGAGGAGTATTGGATGAGCAAGCCTAACTTTTACCGATTAAGCTTGATGATTCCTCCTTGGCGTAGACCCAAGATTAGGATATCATATTTCCCTACTAAACCACCTTGACCTTGCTACTATTTGTATGGTAGAGGAAAAGGTCCCCATGGGGAATCCTCTATGTCTTGACCTCCATGGCCTCCTATCGCTCTTGCTCCCAAAGCAGGGAACAGGAAGAGGCCCACTGCTAATGCACTTGAGTCAACTTCCCCCATTGCTTCTCAACCTGTTCCTCCTGCTCCTGTTCAAAAGTTTGTTCCTCTGCCAAAAACGGCTGTAGTGGACACTCCCATGGTTGAGCAGGAGCCTTTTGTTCCTTCGCAGCCTCCCGCCTTCTGTTTAAAATCATTGAAATTTCCTTGCGTGCATGCACAAGCATCAATGAAAATATCTCATGGTTGAGTAGGCCACCTTGTAGAGGAAGGAAGAGGAGACGACCACCCCTATATCAAGGCCTTCTATAGCGTCCTCTCTCCCCCCCTGCTTTTGTTTAGTCTAGCTTTGTATCACTTCCAGCTTCCACTGTGAGTACGAATGTGCCTGACCCTAAAAAAGTGCAAGTGTTCATTGCTCCTTTGGTGGAGCCACCTTTGTTGATATCCCTTCTAAATGTCCCGCCTTTCCTGAAACCCGTATTTATGACTAACACTTCAGTCGTATCTATTGCGGTTTTCCCCTCCTCTTCCTTCGTACCTCTTGCCTCGTCTAGGGGGAGTTCGCATCCCCTGGAAAAGAAGGTGGAGAGTGGTCCTTCTAGCAACGAAGGATGTAAGAAGATCCCACCTTCCCCAAAAGGTGGTCCTGTGCTGACTTGTTCTATCCTAGTGACAAAACTAGTCCTGACTTCCCTTAAGTTTTTCACACTCCCAAATCACTCGGTGAGCCTAGTGGTGAATCTCGGGCACAACCTTCTCTGTCCGTTGAGGTAAAACATGACACTCATGTAAAGTGCATGTTTAACTCTCTGGATGAGGTTCTAGTCTTGTCAGTGATCTTCACGAAATCGTTGACCTTAGCTCCATAAGAGTTTGGTAGAGAGGATCTTGTAGGGATCTCTTCCTTATCCCTTGTTGTGGGAGGGTCAGACGCTCCTCCTCTTAAATTCCACCACTGCAAGATTGTCCTCCTTCCCCCTACGATGATCTAGAGTGGGAAGCAGGCGACCTCTTGATCGATTAGTGTTAGGGGGAGCCCCCTTCTTTACCTTTAGATTAAATGTGTGTGTGTGTGTTGTGATGTGTTCCCCCATGATCATGCTATGTGTGCCTGGATGACCCTTGTCACCCTTGTTGGTGCTTGGATACAGGTGTGGTTTTTGTGTTGTAAACCTTCTTCCATGTTTGTGATTGATCTTCGACTAAATTGGGGATGATGCAAAGCGTCGGGGGAATTTATGCTTCCCTTCCTTGTTGACCCAATTTTTTATTTTTATTGTCTTCTCATGCATTCTTCACATGGTCTGATATAGTAGGGGGTTGATGATATTTAATTTTATATACTATTACTATACTTATATATATTTATGAGTAGTTTTGACCCTGAAATATCAGGCTGCCCCTATGCCCTTTGTTCGTGATGCTTTCTTTTTTTATTTTCCTTTATCTTTCTCTCTTCTTTGCTTGAGTTGTCCCTCTCATGTGTGACAATGCCACTTCAACACTTTGATTTTTGGAAAATGCATTCGTTGCTAACAAATCTTTTCTCAAGAATCTTCACAAACTTTTTTTCAAGAATTGCATTCTCGATTGGAAATCCTAATGGAATGTGTTTCCTTCATCATAGGTTCATAAAGAAAGGACTTGAGAACCTTCCTTCGAGGTGGGAGCAACTTCAACCTTCCCCTCGCGTGGGGACATCTTCTTCCTTTTGAATTCCTTGATGAAGTGAACATCTTTCAAAAGGATTCCTTGATGATGAACCGATTCGAGAAAGAAACATCTCTTTCGTACTTTCAAACAACATGTCCCTTGAGTGGACCCCTTCTTTATGACGGGTTCCAAAGGGACCCCTTTGAAAGTTTTCCAACTTGTTGACGGTTTACGAGACTATTTGCTCACTTGCCTGCATGGTCGCTTTCTGACATGTTCTATCTGTGGGTAAACATGTGGCTTTACAGGTGCACCTGTGAAGTCGCTTTCTGACTCTACAAAGTCCCCTATCTTTGGGTTTCCTCCATGTGAGAGATATTGGGGGATACCTTCCTGTAAGTCTGCGGGCTTGTAGGATGCTTCTACTAAGATTCTGTCATGTGAGAGATCTTGGGGGTGGCTCCCCTGTAGGTCTGCGGGTCTGTAGGGCACTTTCTTTGGGTTTCCTCCATGTGAGAGATCTTGGGGGATACCTCCCTATAGGTCTGCGGGTCTGTAGGATGCTTTCTTGGGTTTCCTTCATGCAAGAGATCTTGGAGGACACCTTCCCTATAGGGTTGTGGGTTTGTAGGGAACTTTCCCAGCTTCCTCCATGTGAGAGATCTTGGGGGACGCTTCGTTGCAGGTTTGTGAGTCTGTAAGGCACTTTTTTGGGTATCCTTCATGTGAGAGATCTTGGAGGACATCTTCCTTGCAGGTCTATGGGACGCTTTCTTTTTGGGGCTTCCTTCATGTGAGAGATCTTGGGGGTCACCTCCTTGTAGGTCCTCGGGCCTGTAAGATGCTTTCATTCTTCAACTTCATAGTTTCGCAGGGCTATGAAGTCCTTTACTTGTCCTGCACTCCTGAGTTTGCTAGATCGTGGTCTACTTCCTCGACGTTTAGGTTTACATTCCTAACTCTACTACTTCTTCGATCTACTTTACTGAAGCACTCATCAGTATTCGTGCTTGCTAAAGTGGGGGCAAAATGTATATGAGCGAATTTGCACCCCTTATGCAAATTCCCCTTTTACACTTCCTCACCTTAGAAAACTAAATCAAAAGGCCAAAAATCCACATTAGCCCGATGCCTTTGTTCCACTTGGCATTTGTTTTGTGCATTGGAAAAAGAATAACTCTTGCGGATGCCTGCGTGGCACACTTACGTCCTTGATGGATTCTTGCGTCTGAAGCCTACAGAAGTGTTACACTTCCCATTGGGGTCGATTTGTAATGCCCCTCTTCAACCAACCGACCTGAATATGGCCATTTTTCTCATCTTACCTTCAAAAACAATCTTCCTTCATGCTTTTCATCTCTTTCCATCCTCTAGCAATCTCTCCAAGCAATCTTGTAAGCATTCTACACAACCTTTCTTGCATTTTCAAGCATCCATCACTCTCAAGCAACACTTTGGCACTCCATAGCAGCAACAAAAACACTCCATCAACTCCGTAGAGCAAGTGTGGAAAGACACCATTGTAGTAGGGGCTTGAGTCCTCTCATTTTCTCCTCCATTAGCTAGTGAGCTCTTGGTGGAGGTGGTAAAAATTTTCACTCCTCTCTACAATTTGGTTGAGTAGCACATTACTATTTTGTAGTGTTATTGTGTGCTTTACTTTCATTCCTCCTTGATCATACTTTTCTCTACAGTTGCTATCTTGGTTATCCATGGAGGTGGAAACACCAAAATGAGGGTCTGACTAAGGCAGACCCCCAAGAATTTTTCTCTTTTTTGTGTGTAGGTGGACGAGCATTTGGAGCTAGTTGGTGAACGAGTACCTTTGTGAGATTATTCTTGTCGCCTTAACTCTTGTATATTTAATTTATCACATTCAAATTTATATTTTCCCTACTTCATAACTTTGTTTTGTTCCTTTGGAAGTTACTAGCTAGGCCGTCAACTTGTTTTCTGGCAGTTCACATTGTCTTTTTGGTCCTTTGGTTGTACGAATGCCAACACACTTGAGAGACACCAGTGCACCACACTGTCATCCTAGAATCACTTTTATCCTCGAGCAGAGAGCTACCTGAGACGCAATGTTGAACCCAAAAATTGGCTTACCTAGCCCCATTCTAAGTTTTGGGTCCATAGAGTGATTGAAGGACCTTATAGTCTTCATCATTCTCGTCCCTCATTTCAAAACAACCCTTTAAGTTGAGGTCAGTTAGGGCAACCTTCCGCTCTTGGATCTCCGTGACCTGGGGCCTTGAACATGGTTGGGCCCCCTCTCTTACACTACCAAATTGATCAAAATGATGATTAAAATTAATGACTAAATACACTACCAATGCACAAAAATCAGTGAGTAAAAATGACTAAATAAGTGACTAGCTAACAACAATCAATGACTAAATATATCAGTGAATAAAAAAATGACTAAATAAGTGACCACAATACATCAATCAATGACTAAATCAACAACTAAATAAGTGACCAGTTAAATATATTAGTGAATAAAAAATGATTAAATAAGTGACCAAATTACAACAATCAATGACTAAATCAACGACTAAATATATCAGTGAAAAAAAGTGACTAAATAAATGACCAGATCACATCAATGAATGACTAAATTGATGACTAAATATACTACCAAATTGATTAATCAAAACAACTAATAAATGACTAAAAATGGTTTAGTCATCAATTTGGTCGTGTTATATATGACTGATAATAAACTATTAGTGGTCATGTGACCAACTGTAGTCCTTTATAAGCAATTTTTAGTAGTTTATTGTTGTTTCTGTACTAGTGTATGGGACAATGACCCCTGCTATTTTAGCATTGTGAAGTGTTGTTCTCTTGCCGCTTAGTTTGATAATGAGCTCTCCCATTCTGCCCACCCATTCCATGCTGAATAAATCTTGAAAATTTGCAGCTGTTAAACCACTTATGTAGCTTCCTCTGATGTCATTGTAAGCTTTACAATCTAGGATAATTTTTTTTTTCTATTTCCACTTGCCCTGTTACACAAAAGATACAAACCCTCTCTTCCAAACTTCTATTGGTCTTTTCCATTTCCCCATTTCACACCGAAGATGATGTGAGTTAGTCGTCAATTGAGCTATGAAAATATTTGACCTCCATAGAATATTTACCTCTATATATGCCTTTTGTTGATGGTCCAAGTTGGGATTGAATTCTTCTACATAATACTTTTTCTTTCTCCCAACCACTCTTGTCCACATAATCTTGCAATTTTTTTCAACCATATACAACTTTAATCCCTTATTATTATTAGAACACTCGTTCAAGTGAATGTTCCACTTGTTCATCTACTTACAATTTTGTTTCATCCATGCCTTCTTTCTTTCACCTAAGACACCTCTAAAAACAACATTTGGCCACCGACGAGCTTCCATTTGCTCAACCTTTTTCAAATATCTAAAAAGACTCACCATAGTGATGGCCTCAATAGGAATTTCCCCTATTTTATCAAGAAGTATTTCATAGGGAACCAAAGCTTTTAGTTTGAATTTTCTTGTGATCAAATGCTTTTGAATTCTCTCTATTTGTACCCACTTGATGTCAAAAGTATTGCTAGCCCAAATTTCACACCCATAAAGGACCACCGGTATAACTAACAACCCAAACAATGTTTGAATAGTTTTCCAATGCCATAACTCTACCTCCCTACATCTATTTTGAAGAGAAAAAAGTGCTCTCCAACCTCCTAAAGTTCTTTTCCTTCTACAAGTTTCCCAACATAGCTTGTTGTTGAAGTCAATTCCCAGGTATTTATACTCTGTTACTTCCTCTAGGATACTCCCTTCAAAATAAAAGTCGAATTGATTTTTTTTCTTCTTCTTAGAGAATACCATGATCTTGGTCTTACTAATGTTAACTTGCATACGAACATCCTTGTAGAAATGCTCAAGTGCAACCAAATGCGCTTGCAACCCTTGAACAAATATAGCAATCAAAATAAGATCATTTGCATATAAGAGAAGTTTTACAACATACACTCCTAAAGGGACCCCTTCACCACCCTTCAAGTTCAACCACTCCTCAAGCTTATCGATATACAGGCCAAAGATAGTAGGAGAAAGAGGGCAGCCTTGTTTAACCCCAATGTCACTCCTAAAGCTTTCCAAAGTACTTCCCTGAGATCTAAGTCACCTTGCTTGATATATTTTCCTAATTTTTTGAAAAGTGATATGGTCTTGGAAGCCCCATAAATGATACAAATGTCTTCAAAATGATTAGCCCTAAAAACATATCTCTAATTTTTTTATGAAGTGAGGTGACCTCCAAAATAGTGTACAAAATCTCCAATGATATCAAACTAACAATATTACCTTGCAGAAAAATTCCCAAAAATCTTGAACAATTATTTTATTTCAAATCAAATTAATAGTTCCCTCCAAAAATTTGGCACAAATTATTGAATTCACTTAACCTACAAACCCTAGGTGAAATATTTCAATGCAAAAGATGAAGGTTTTTTATCACCTCTAAAAATCAGGAGGCAAGAGGGTTTTTGTCCTCTTGGATTGCTGAAAATAGGTAAGGGTTTTTGTCCTTTAATGCCAAATTTGAATGCAAAGCTCATAATGAAAATCTCAAATAAAATATTCATGATCAAAATGAAGCCAAGAACCCCTATTTAAACATTTCCAATTTGGCACCTTGATTAAATCTCTCTCCAATTAGTATTAAAAAATGCATTTTATTTTATTTTTAGGGTTTAAAAATATTTTTTATTTTAATAATATTATTTAAGTCATCCCTTAGAGTAAAATTACCAAGTCCAACATAAAATAATTTTGTGATTTATTTTCATTGCTTTTCCTCTTAACCCTGGAGAAATAAAATAGGCTAAAGGTCTTCTCCATAGCCTCATTTTGACAAAGGGGGCATTGTAATGTCCCCAACTCAAATCAAGATGATTAGTAGCAAATTGGCTATCCTTTCCTTGGTTTACCCAAGAGGAAGAGACGTAGAGCATCATTGGGTAAGAAATGAAGTCCTTGGCTTGTTCTAAATTCTAATTTTAAGTTGAGTGCATGTCTTTTGATGCAACTTAAGTGAACTTAAGTTTTTTTTAAAAAGAGAAGGGGTGAAAATTTTTATTCAAGAAAGAGAAATTAAGTACAAATAACAATCGACATGACCAGAATCAACAAAATATCCATCAACATAGAACCATACAAGAACACCTCGGAGACCAACCAACACCCAAACATACTGACCAACAATAAACAAGGCTACACCTTCTGATCCTCATAAAGATAGTTGGACAAAGTGGTGCTTTTCTCAAGATCCAACTAACCCCAATCACCCACACTAGTATTTCCACCCTTGGATGCTCATTTCACCAAACCATCAACCACCCTATTCCATTTTTTGGGAAAATGAACAAACAAGATAACATCAAAATTTGAAGCAATATGAAGCATTTGCTTCACAATAAGAACTAATCTCCAAGAAGAGTCCTGAAAGTCACACTTATTAAGAAGAGAGACCAAAATCATAGAATCAGTCTCATAGATTACATCCTTCCAGTTGACCTCATAAGCTCTCTCCAAAGCCTTAAGAATCACACAAGCCTCCATTTGATTATTAGATTGCACACCCATATCAATGGAGAAGAAAAACACCATGCTCTCGGTACTATCACAACCCACTCCTCCAATCCCAACAACACCAGGGTTTCCCTGAGCTGAACCATCAACATTGATTTTGAGAGTCCTAATAAGAGGAGGACAACAACTCCCTTCTCTATCCACTTTCTTAGAAGCCTTTGGCCTCCTTCCCCAAGACCCCTAGCGGATAGGCAAAGAAGAAATCCCAAGACTAGAAGCAATATGCACATCAAAAGAAGACATAGACTCTCCCAAATCAAATTTAGAAGAGATAGTTTCTTTCATAATACTCTACACCCTATACTAAACTTGCAGAACTCCCAGACGACACTCTCATAAAATGGGCCAATTTCTTTCTAACCAAATCTGCCAAATATTAATAGGACCCAAATCCCAAGCAGCCACATGGCAAGATGCAATTGCAAGAGGATTACCCAGATTCTCCCAAAAATCCTGCAGAGATAAAGGAAATTTGAATGACCTCCAAAATTTCCACCAAAGTCTCCAAATTTCAAGAGCAAAAGGGCACTAAAAAAATAAATGAGAAGTACTTTCTTCATTGCAACCACATAAGAAACATATAGAAGGCCCACATAAACCATGTTTCTTGATGTTCTCCCAAGTGAGGCACTTGTTATGACTCAACAACCAAAGAAACATATTACACTTGGGCCACCCATCCTTAAGCCAAATACAATTCCACCAAGGATGAGCCCTCAGCTCAGCCTGGTGGGACACCAAAGAAGTATACCCTTGGGAAACAAAGTAGGTACCCTTTGAACCATGACCCCACGCCAGAAGATCATTGTCCTCCCAAGAGCAACAAGGCCTCTTAGGTAGAATAGACACCAACATACTTCATTCCTCTTGAGATCCTCCAACTGGCCAACTATTAGGATTATGCCATTGATAGATTCTAGCACCACCCAACTGCGACAAACATTTGAAACTACTCACCCTAGACCACCCAACAACAACAAATATTTCACTTCAAGGATGGAGAAGAGGAAAAGAAGAGAGAATTGGGGGATGACCATCCCAAGAATCAATCCAAAAAAGAGTGTGCTCCCCTTTATGAATGATCCAAAAGAGACCCTCCTTAATAAGGGCCGAACCCCTCTTAATGGTGCTCCAAATAATCAAACCTTTACCAACCAAATCCATTCGTGGAATATCCACACTAGCAACCCCTCCCAAATACTTGAAATTTAGGATATGAGCCCATGGTTGTTCAAGAAACTTACACCACCTCCAATATAATTTGGCAACAAGAGCAAGACTATTATGTTCCAATTGCCTAAGCCCAAGACCACCATCCTCCTTTTATCTGCAAACTTGATCTCAACTCACCAAACTCCATTTCCTTATATCAAGATTCCCTACCCATAAAAATTTCTTGGTAAGGGAGTCAAGCTCCTTGAGCACGCTCTTGGGAGTGGATAACACCAAGAACCTATACAGAGGAAGAGCCTAAAGGATAGAAGACACAAGAGTCCAATGGAAATCCATCTAAAAGTCCAATGGTTTACCTTAGCGCAAAATTTATCCAATATCTTTTTCTAGTCATTTCTCTTCAAGTTTCTAGCACAAAGAGGAATCCCTAGATACTCCAAAGGAAGTTTACCAATCTAAAAATGAAGAATGTTGGCAATTATACGCTAGATCAAACCAAGAGTATTGAAGAAGAGAATTTGAGATTCTCCCTCATTGATCTGTTGTCCAAACACAACCAAATACACATCAAGGGCTTTCCTAAAATTAACAGCCTCCTCAATCCTAGGTGCTCCCATAAGAGCAGTATCATCCATGAATTGAAGATGAGTCTGGGCATCCAACCCCTAAGCCTAATGCCATCCACAAATCAAGCTTCTGTCTCTGTATTGTTTCAACAACCTCCCAAATCCTTCAACCATCAAGATAAAAAGATAAGGGGAAAGAGGACCCCATTACCTAAGTCCTCGCCTAGGAGAAAAAGTAGGAGAGGGGGAGCCATTAACAAGAACAAAGAAGGAAGAAGTGGTCACACAACTCATAACCCATGAGACCCACTTAGAGTGAAAACCAAAAGCCAAGAGAAAACACTGGAGAAAATACCACCTGACTATGTCATAAGCTTTGGACATATCCAATTTGATGAGCATAGATTTTTCTTTGAAGGAAGACATGGAATGAATAGTTTTCACTACCACAAAAATACCATCAACTATTTGCCTGCCCTTAACAAAGCCCCCCTGCTCCAAAGAAATCAAGGGATCCAAACACCGCTTCAATCTTTCAACAATCAACTTGGTAATAATCTTATAGGTCACATTACATAGTGCAATAGGCCTAAAAGACTCTAAAGAAATGACACCCTCTTTCATTGGAATCACCATGTGGAATTTATAGGCTTGAGCATCTGCTTGTTAGTATAAGACTCCTCAACCACATCCAATAAATACATTTTGATGGTATCCCAATTTTTTTGAAAGAAATCAATAGGAAAACCATCAAGGCCAAGGTCCTTACTTTTCTTCATCTGAAAAAGAATATCCTCAAGTTCAACCAAAGAAATGGATGCCATACTTGGGCATTATTCATCTCCTGTGAGACCAAAGGGGGGATGCAATCCAGAACCAGATTCTCCTCCTCCAAGGCAAGATATCTATCCTTAGAGAAAAGAGAAGAAAACAATTGTACCACCTCCTTGGTAATAGCTTGATGTGAGTTTAGTTGATCACCCTGGGTAGACAAAAGAGAGGAAATAGGATTTACGCCTCTAAGCGCCTTGACAAAATTATGAAAGAAAGTAGTTTTTCTATCACCTTCTTTGAGACAATCAACATGAGATTTTTGTTTCCAAAAAATATCCTCCCGAAGCTCCCATTCAGCGAGTTCCCTAGAGCACCTGGTTTCTTCCTAAAGCAAATCCACAGTCATCACCTCTTAATTTTGAAAGTGATGCTCTTAAGTTGATCCCAAATCTATTTTCGTCTATGAAAGAGATTTCCAAAAATAAATTTATTCCATTTCTTTCGCTTGAATTTGACATACTGGAGCCTCTTGAAAAATTAAAAAATTGTTGTGCTAAAAGCCGACCTTCCTTCAACCCACCATTGATCCAGAAGTTGGTGTAGATGAAGGTCTCTAAGCCACATCAGTTGGAATTTAAAAGGGGGGTTCTTGACTATAGAGAATGGAGAAGAAGAGAACTTAATCGACCAATGATTAGACCCCTTCCACCCCAAGATCTCAGAAGAAGTCCAGTCATTACTAATCCATTCAACTGACACCAGAAACCTATCTAGCCTCTTAGAAATAGAACCCTCCCCACACCTTCGATTGTGCCAGGTGAAGTTTCCATTAGTGGGTTGAACATCCACCAAATTGAGAAAATTGATATTGTCCTGAAGTAAGGAATAAGAAGGACCCAACCTACATACTCCTCCCAATTTTTCCTCTAGGGAGCATATAGAATTAGTCTCCTGCCACAATCCAAGGGAAAGCAAGAGCCAAAGAACAAATAAATCTGATATAAGTCCATAACAAATTCTTACCAGGTTAGTAGGAGCATACACATTAGTGAATAGAACCACTGTGCTAGAATCAAAACAAGATACCAACAAAGAAAGGGAGTTCCTCAAGGCCATCCACCATAGAGGTGAGATCTTGCAAGGGTCCCAAATACATGCCACCCACTCCCCCCTCCCCCTGCAAAACGGTGAGACCCAACACATTGGAAAGATCCCCTCCAAATTTTAGAAGCAGTATTCAACATTTCCTCAAGAGGAAGCTTAGTCTCTTGAATAAAAAGAATATTAGGTTTATGATCACGAACCAAATCATGAGTAGCCTTTTTTCTAGGGATGCTACCCAAACCCCTAGCATTCTAAGATAACACAATCATTTATGAGAGGAAGCAAAGTGGGATTCCAATGTCACAACACCAAATTCCACTAAAGATTCTCCCATAATCTTCATCTTCTCCAAATCCTTCTTCCTCCCAACTTTCACCATCTTGTCACCAGTCACTTTCTTTAAGATTTTCTGGTGAATGCCTAGGAGAGGCCCACATTTCTTTTTACCATCATCCTTATCCCCAGAGTTAGTTTCAAACTCATTTAGCCCATCAATGCCAGTGATCTCATGCAAAGATTCTTCTAAAGGATTAGAAACTAAAGCTTCCACAAGAGCAGCCACTGAATCCTGCACATGAGTCTCCAATACAACTGGGGGTGAAGAGGGAACATGCCCTGCCTTTGAAACTATATGCATTCCAGTTGTAGGAGAGGAGGACAAAGGGCATTGACCACCAGGATCCAACCCTTGAGAAATATGAGTGCCAAAACTGTGATCATGTTCCATTGAATCCAAGTCTTCAAAGTTCTCAAGAACATCAAATCTATTGCCAAAAACCTCTCTAAGAATTTTTTTGTTCTGATAATTTGGCACCTTTACTTTCGACCAAGATTTCACAGGCATAAACCCATTTTGATCTGGCTCCTCAATCTGAATCAGTGCTTTGCCTTTTTCTTTGAAAGTATTTACATGCACACTAGGTGGAGGCTGTTGGGTTTTAGCTCACAGCTTAGGGCAATTTCTTTGTAAATGCCCATATTCATGACAAGTGTGACAACAAAAGGGAAGGGCCTCATAATCTACCTATTGAATCCAACACATACCTCCCAACCTAATTTCAACAGACTTTGGTAAAAGATTATTTAAATTAATTTCCACACACAAGTGAGCAAAAGAGGTTACCCTTTGATCAAGAGTCTGATGGGACAGGCCCAAGGGCTTCCTTAAAACAACTACAATAGAATGTAAGGTGTCCTTGCACCAATACTCCATTGGTAGTTGGGGTAGGTGAATCCAGACCGAAATTCTTGACGGCATCTCTTCAGAAGGATCAAACCCCAAATGCCATGGTTTGATGAAGATATCTGCTTGATTATAAAAATATGGCCCCCCTTCAAAAGCCGCATTATGATCTGGGAAAAAACCACAAAGAAATACCCATTAGCTCCCAAAATGATTTCCAGATCTCCTTCAGCATTCCAATTGCTACAAACCCAATTTTCCATAAAGGGTAGAGAAATGTGAACCCCAATGAACTTGCAAATGAGTGCATGCTCAGAAAAATACAACACATCCTCCACAACAGAATTTGGGTTGATCACCACCACCGGGCGATCATTAGATGTTTCCAAACAATTGTTGGGTTTTGAGCGCACGCTCAGAGCTTGAATATTCTTGGACTCCTCTGCCGCATGCAAGAGGAATTTAATTGCATCTTCATGACCGGAGGAAGATGAAACTTCGCCAGAAACAACATCTTTAAAGGAGACTGAACAGGGTCCCCAGACCCCTTGCAAGGGCTATGCAACCAACAAATCCAACAAAATCACCGATGAAAGACAAAACACAAAAGGAAAAGAGGCAAAAAAAGACAAAAAAGAAAGAGAACGAAGGGCAATCTGCAAGGAAACCAACCTACCACCCCGCCTCAGCACCCAATGCAAGCAAACGAAAGAGCTCACAACCTTAACAAGTCGTACAAGCCTGCAGAACCACCACCCTCAAACTCCCAAGCAACACCTCAACCATCTCCCAGTGAACTTAAGTTATTTTATGTTGGGCACATCTTTTCAAGCAACTTAAAGTGATGCCTAGTCAAGGGACTTAAGTTTTCCTCTTTTTTATGTACTTAAGTGACATCTTTTAACATGTGCTAATTAGCTTAAAGGGAGCGTCTAGCTTCTAGGAGCTGATGAGAACATATTTTTAGGGTTTTTATGTGAGCCTTTGGATTAAAGATGTTAAGATGGAGGGTGGAGATTAAATCATATGGTTATGAGTTGTTATATAACACCCTAAAGGCTCATTTTGAGAAATTATGTGATGAAGTTTTTTGCTTATTGCTGCTTCAACTTGGCTTGAGGATTGAAACCCTTAAGTATCCCTGGTTTCAATGAGACATACGAGCTCTCCCTACTCAGAAGAGTGTTTCGGTGGAAGAACTTTAGTTTGTAAAATCCTAGCACATTATTTATTGTGGGCTGCAAGATTTTATCAGGTTTGGAGGCCAAAATTACAATGTTATCAGTGTTGGATATTCATATCTAAAGCCATTCACTACTGCAAATCATTCATTCTTGAGTTTTTTGAGGATGACTATTAAAGGGCAACAATTTCAGACTTAAAGCTAGTCATTTTGAGAGCCCAACACCACTTGGAGAGGTAAATCCACCCATGGTTTACCCTTGAGCTTATCTGAAATATCCTCAACGAAATATTTTCTAAACTTTTGCAATTGACATAAATAATCATGCATCCTCTAATACCACTATAATATCCCCAACGAAATATTTTCTAAAGTTGCATCAAAAGACGTGCACTCAACTTAAAATTAGGATTTAGAACGATCCAAGGACTTCATTTCTTACCTAATGATGCTCTACATCCTCTTCCTCTTGGGTAAACCAAGAAAAGGATAGCCAATTTGCTGCAAATCATCTTGATTTGAGTTGGGGGCATTACAAACATGACATGTTGGTATGACTTGTAATGTATAAAGGTTAAGCTATCAAACCATGGTTAAGTAAGTAGGTACTATATTTAGCTTCTTCATTGTCCAAGAGAGAGAGGGGATAGTGAACCTCATTTTCTAGAGGCATTTAAAAACTAGAAGATTTTTCACTACCCATTTCTCTTGATGAGGACCCCTTCTAGGGGATTCTTAGAAAGTCAAGGACAACTATATAAGTATTTGTTATAAAAAAATTTCAACAATGATTTCAAGGGTAGTATTCAAAGCTATTTCTCTAGAAGATGTCATTTTACTTAGTTTTAGGTAGTTACAACTTTTAAGACAAAATTTGGCTTTGATTGTGCACACTAAAATCAAGTAGGTTTGGAAGGATGTGATACAAGTTTTCCCATTGGTGTGTGATTCCAAATGGTTTCTTTCCTTACATATGTGGGTGGACAATTTCCTTATAATCCAATAGCTTGGTTGATGTAAATCGCTAGTTCTTAAGACTAATGTAAGATGCGTATCTCCCAAGAAAAAATAACTTCAAAAAGTTATTTTAGAATTGCAAGTGCAAAATTAATTCTTGGCTTTGGAAATGTTATTTTGAAGGCTATCATTAGTTGCTTGACATTTTATTTTACGGCTTGACAATGGTATGTTCTAATGCAAGACAAAGGATGACCCAATCAATCTAGTTCCTTGAAAGTTGGGTATACAACCAATTGTGACCTGTAAGAATGGTCATAGCCAACAAATAAAATAATTATCTCTAAATCAAGGAGAATTATAAATCAAAGTGCATTCTCTAATTAACTACGATGGTATGGTTCACTGGTAATTTTACCATTGATTATGATAATGAAATATGGTAGGTATTATAGTAACAAAAATATTTCTCATGATTAGCTTGGCAAACCAAAAGATATGGATATTTTAATAAGTAGCCTAAAAAACATAGAAAACTTCAAAGTACAAAATACGTCAATCTCCAAAGTAAATAAGAAAACTAGAGCAAGCCAATGAGACTAGTTGCTATAAAGTATGATCCACTAGAGGGGTTTGCATGTTGTGAGGATGAAGCTCTAAGGTCCATGTTTGTCCTAATTTGATTCACTTGAAATTCAACAAATGCATTGGACTCTAGGTCATCCTAATCGAAAAGTGGCTACTCATTATTTGCAATCAATTTAGAATTTGAATCAATTTCATCAAAGGTCAATTGACTGGCCATCCTCAGTGCCCCTTGATATAATCAAATTGAATGCATTATAATTCTAATTAAAAATTGCAAGAAAACAACAAGTACAATCTAGAATCATAAATGTAAGTTTTCCTTGCCTTAATTTTTTTGAGTTGGAGATTGAGTTTGGTGGATAGAAATCAAACATTTCAATTGGTATCAAGTCAAATGGTTGTGTTTCTTGGAGTGTGTTAAATCAAACTTCACTTGAACTCTCACAAGTAGATGAAATACATGTTTGTATCAATATGAACATTTCCATGTTCATCATAATCTTTGGAATCTTTGCTAAAAAAATCCACCATTCCACTAGAACAAAATAACTTTTATCATTATATTATTATAATGTATTTCAAATTTCAAAGGCAAAATTCAAACTTTTAGAGAAATAAAAAGGGGAAATTTGATTGCAAATACCATGGTATTTTCTATGGGTTAGCTAAGACTTGAACCTAGGACCTCCAATGTGCTTTTTGGGATTCTCTAGAACCTGAGATTAACCTCGCTTGCAATTAAATAATTTTGGTAGGCTCCTTATTATAGTTTGGATGTGTCTCATTTCTCCAACACCCCCCTTGAGTCACTCTTTAGTGCTTGAGGATCCTAGTTTGTCTCAAATACCATGCTATTTTCCATGGACCAACTAAGACTTGTACTTAGGACCTCCCATGTGCATGTTGGGATGCTCTATTATTGAGCTACTTGCCTTGTTTATGATTGGATATTTTTGTTAGGCTCATTATAGTTTGGGTGTGGTTTCAAAGTGGTTATAACTTCTACAACACGAATGAATCCCTTTCCTTACTAGTATGAACACAACTCTACAATGGTTGTTGATTGATCTTGTGGTTCAGGGAAACCTCTCTATCACATTTTCCTTGAGCTTAAAGGAGTCACTATAGAACAACACTAATAAGTATCCAATGACATAGAAGTCACAATGAAACATTTGATCCCATCTCTCTTTGGTGATTTTCCATAATGGAATGTACGTATCCCTATTATGGTACATCCCTGTCTCAATAGCTTCCTACTATATACATGGCATCATGCAAGTATCCCATTGGGTATTTCATCTTGTTGCCTAACTCCAAAATATTGACTAAAGGCTTCCCTAGTCCGCCTTACTCTTGCCCACCTTATTTCTTAATTATGGTTTGGTCATCCATTTTACTGACAAATCTAGATTCTACACACTCATTTGAAACAAAAATCACTTCAAATTCATCTTCTAGGCACAACAAGTCTACAAGGCAAGGAAGTGGCTAGCAAATCTCATCACTTCTTGCTTAAGAAGTTTCGTGTCATCCACAAAGGTGTGTATCATATATGTAATAACCTCATGTGATTGTATATGATTTTGGTGATGGTTTTGGTCCTCTCTAATACATATTTAACCCATGCGAGTTTGTCAATGAATTTGAGAGTTAAGTCGAGATAATAATTTGTATACAGATTCCAAAACATAGTGAAATAATTCTCCAGTAGATTAATCCTAATAGTGCAACACACACAACATTATATGTAGTAAATTGGACTACATGTTGTGGCCCCTCCTCAACTACCATCACATCAAATAAAATGAATAGTGCAATGTTGATTTGACTCTATCCAATGCACACTGCGCCAAGCTTAGAAGTAACAAGGGAATTGATGAGAGAGTGTTTGCTCCAATCCATCCACCTATATGACATAATTGTGCAACTTATATTAGTTCACTCCTTGTGATGATCCACAAGGACATTGCTTGAATCTTGAACTACATAATTCAGCAAGTCCATGTTCAAATTCTCATAGGAGGGGGATTTGAACAAAGGACTTGTAGCTATAATGAAATCCATAACATCTTAGTATGAAGACCTAGTAAAACTAAATGACATGGTAGAATAGTACAAAAATTAGCAATGGTCCCTTTAGGCTTCTCATGAATATACTTATTCCACCCCACACTCTCTAAAGATAACTACGCTCCAAGTGTAGTATGAGGTGCAAAGAAGACATGAATGTTTCTTCTAGTGTTAGGTCGATGTCATGCAAAATAAGATACAAAATAGTGTTTGTTTGTCATAGGCTACTATGCTAATTCTTCCTCATCAAAACAACTAAAGGAAAGTTGCATAGTTTTAAAGCTAACAACCAATAGCTTTATACAATCTCAATATTTATGTTTAAGATGCCAAAATGAGACCATTAAAAAGATCATCATGTTCCATTAATGGTTTGAGACATGGATAGGTGACAACATAATTAGAATAGGAAACAACAAACCATATATGAAAAGCCAAGAAATATGCAAACAATTGCAAAACATAGACAACAAAAAAAATGTACAAAGAAGACAAGCAAAATAATTATCGCCATGTCCTCTATCAATGTCCCTTATGGGTCAAGTAATATGGTGAAGGAAAGTAAGATATAGTTTTCTATGCCTAAGATGTGTATTAACATATGCAAAAGCATATAAGAATTGATCAAAAGAATTAGTGTTGATAGGGTAGTAATGAAAAAAGAGTATTGAGTTATGTGGTCAGAAGAATTGTTAAAATATATCATGTGCAAAACCTTGAGGAAGTGATAATTAAGATTCCAAGCTAAATATAAAATTAGCAAAAAGTAGTTAATTAATAATAGTGCTCAATATATCACAGAAATACTTCTAGAAAGTGCTAAAACAACTCCAAACTACATACTTAATCACAAACAATAAACAAATAGGTAGTAGTTGTGCATCAAAGTATTAATTAATTCTAAATATATCATAGCAATACCTCTAGAAAGTGCTAAAACAACTCCAAACTACATACTTAATCACAAACAATAAACAAATAGGTAGTAGTTGTGCATCAAAGTGCTAAAACAACTCCAAACTACATATTTAATCACAAACAATAAACAAACATGCAGTAGTTGTGCATCAAAGTGCTAAAACAATTCCAAACTACATATGCAATCACAAACAATAAACAAATACATAGTAGTTGTGCATCAATATCACTAAATCTTCTACAAATGATTGATTTCCTTGATCAATCATTATCAATATTTCTCCAAGTTTCAAGGATGAGGGAGTGATGGATGGAGTATTGAAGATCACAAATAAAATAATAGATAAAAAATAATATTGAAAATTTTAAAATATAAATAAATTAAAAATACCTTGAACATTTAAATATATCAGACTAAAAACATGAGCCCACACAAAAACATTTACCTCTTTAAAGTAGTTATCTACATTTAAAAAGAGCGATCATGTAGGTACCTGAGTCAATGTCATTCTGCAACCATTCCAATTACAATGTCACTCAATTTAACTCACTTGGGGCAAGTTTGAACAGTCCAATATATTTACTCTGGAAAGTCTACCCAGCCATCAGATTGCACATTTAACTGTAATTATTAATTAATTGAAAATAAAAACTACACTGTATTTTGATTTTCCATAAATTATTACGGTCAAATGTGCAGTCTGATGGCTGCATAGACAATGGCGCATAGGATAAGGATCTCTTCTTATAGGTAGCCTCCCATGGTTTATTGTTTTGTAATTGACTTAAACTCCATCTAAAACAAGGTTCTTATCTGGAATTCAAATATACATTCGACCACCACCAATAAGATGAGATCACAAATTTGCTTTCCAATCCAACAGGTCCCCAGCTTTCATTAATTGTTGTCTGTTTTACTCCAATCAAACCCGGAATGCCCTGCTAACTATGTCGTTTTTGTAAAGCAAAATGGATGACAAAGAGTTGAGGTTAATCATGTTTGTTTGTAAAAGCATTTTGGTTCTACTGAATTTTTGCTAAATCTGGAAGGATAACTGGGTTCTGCACTCTCCTCTCTTGTCCACCTGAGAAGATTTGATCTCAATTCTCAGGCAACAAGCTCACATGAAGCCTTTCAAAATTTTCAGTTGTTCAAAAGTTGCAGGCAGGGGGGGATGCCAAGGAAATTCATATTCTAGGGGAAAATAGAGGGAAGTCCTGAGGATCTCCTAGTTTTGTCAGTTGTCTTGGCCCCTGAGGAGGGATCGCTGATCATGATGATCTCTACCAGATTTCTCTCTAAGGGTGACAAATGAAGAAATGCATGCAATATGAGTTAAGCTTACACAAAGCTAGGAAAGGAATTGCATAACTTGCACATCTCCTATCATCCACCAACTCTGGAAATCAGTTTTCAATTGCAATGATAGCTTAAGTAGGAGTTCCACAATGTCTTAATAGCCCTAGAATGCTGACATGAGATTGTTATAAGAAACTTTCCGTCTAGGAGCTCTTGTCGAAAGGCACTATCAGTTAAATCTATGTGCATCACTCTAATATAACATCTACTTCCATTCAAGAAGGGAACAATAATATTTCTTGTTTAAGATTTTGTGATTTCTGGATTTTTGATTGTGTTTAAGTTTTTTCATCAACGTTTCAGATCACACTCAGTGATCCATCATCAGGATGATAAAGAGCTAAATATTATTGTTCCGAAACGTTGATGAAAAAACTTAAACACAATCAAAAATCCAGAAATAACAAAATCTTAAACATGATAGATTGTGGAAATCTCATAGCATTAATAATATTTCTTACCATCAACATTGACTATATAAGACAAAGTAATGCACTTAATGTTTAGCAAAGCCCTTTTGATTTTAGATTGTGGGTTGAATTTCCAAACACATTTAGGGCACAATAGCCTAAGCCACCAGTATGGTTAGGAAATAGGATACCCAGTTTAAATGCCAACAGTGTTGTTTGTTACAAAATTGTTTTGGAAGAGTCTACCAGAACTAGCATTATCTATCAATCATTATCATATGCAAAGAAAATAGGGTTAGCGGATTCATAGAAAACTAAACAAAAACCAAGCTTCGTGTGTTACCTCATTGGATGATAGAGCCCATATAAGGTGAATGTGTCACTTCAAAGAGCGAGTCAGTGGATTTTCACCCCAGTGGCAATTCGTATGGCAGTATTCATGGTTGAGAGGAAGAGGGTCCTCTACTTTGTCTATGGATTCAGGGTTGCTAAGATTTGTTCTGGAATTGAAGTTGAGATTCCAAACCACCAAAAGCTAATTCTTAGCATTTCTGGAGGGCTCTCTACTTGTGAAAAACATTCCTCTCCACCATTAATACTGCCACATGAATTACCCACACCGACACCAATCTGCCACATAAAACAATCAGAACCATGAAAACCTATTTCTAAATAATGTGTCTCTCCAAAACCCCAGCTAAGTATGTGTATCCATCACATTTTAAATAAATCTAAGAAAACCCTTTCACATTCCATTCCGATGAAAAACCTTTTACATTCCATTGCAGGAGTGAAAGAAATTTATAAAAAAATAAAATTAAAATCTTTCAGATTCCATCCCAATGCAAGCAGGAAAGAAATTAAAAATATTTCGGTTGTTCATGAACTAATTCACGTGCTCAGGAAGTGTTCTCAGTTGGAAAGAAAATAAATATTTCTTAGAATTAATATCTAATTAAATTATTGAAATAAATAAAATAATAATATTTAGTTTTAAATTTGTTGTTTTAGATAAAATAGATTGCTTTGTCAATTTGTTAGTATCCTGGGAGAAGTTAGATAATTGCTTTTGAATTAATGATTTTAAAGTCTATTATTTAATTTCATTTTTGTATCTAAAGAATTGATCTGATCTAAACTTTATATGTGAAAATGATCTATATATTAATTGACATGGAGAACCCACTTTGATGTCTAGATATATATCTACAAATATGTGGAATTTGTTGAAGAGCTTTTAAATTAGAATTGTTTTCTTATTGTCAATTCTTATTATTAATTTAATATTTTGAAAAAAAAAAAGACATATAGAAATGTAATGATATTTAGAACTTGTATGTTCCTCAATAAATAATTTTTTCTTTTTTATCTTTAAATACACCCAAGCACACAAATGAATTTGTGTCATCTCCATAAATTCCAAACCTTACACTTTCTTTCACTCTTGAATTAGAATGGAATATGCGTTCAAATAGAATGTGAAAGGATTTTTTTTTTCGAATGGAATGGAATTTCTTTTCCTCCTGTATTAGAATGGAATGTGAAAGGGTTTTCCAATGGATTTTTCATTTTTATTGGAAGGGAAGGAGAAAGGTTATTCGAACGGATTGTAGACTGGAAGGAAATGTGAAAGGTTTTTCGTCCGAACGGATTGTGGACTGGAAGGGAATATGAAAGGTTTTTCAAGGTTTATTTAATGCGTGATGGATACAATTTCTTTATTTCATGCGATGGAAAAATCTATGAGAATTGATGAAAGGAGTCTGAACAAATCTCCGTCATCTGCAGATGAAAAAGAATATGATCCCTTCAAAGAAAAGGTGGTTCCTCAGAAATACAAATGTTTTTCTCTGGAATGGAAGCCCTTTGTGACTCTCAGAGCTGGGCCTCTGGAGAAACGTACTATCTGGGGGTTACAGTTATGGAAGTGGTTTTTGATGGTTCTGGTTGTTTTCTGTGGGAGGCTGGTTTCCGGGTGGAAAATTCATGTGGCAGTATTCGTGGTTGAGAGGAAGGCAGGTTTGAAGAATCTGAAATAATTGTTTGAAGAAAAAAGCTTTTGTTGCAGTCCGAAGTTCGAGAATGTCTGCTACTAGAGATATTCTCCCCTCTCCCTAAGTACTTTTATGGGAGATGGAAATGTACATGATCTTTTGAATTGTAACGAAGAGTTGATGCACACCAATTTGCTCCCTCTGCTGTCATACATGTTTTTAGGTTTATTCTTTCATTCTTCACGCTTGGAAGATACATGTTGAATACTAGTTTATATTTCGTGGATCCTTCTCTGCAAGTGACACGGACTAGTGGCGGCGATAGAAGGATCCATGAAATATAAACGAGTACTTAACAACACAAGATGCTTTTATGCGCTTTCTCTTGCGAGAAAAGAATTTCCCTCTTTACAAATAGCCACAACGGTGTGTAAGATTTATCAGTAGTCCAGCTATAGAGTCTCCAAGTTTTTCCGACTGTATATTCCGAGCAAGCCAATTTAAAGAAGCCAGGTTTGAAGAGTCTGAGCTAATTGTTTTGGATGACTTTATGTATGGATTGAAGAGGAGTTCTAAAAGTTGTCTCTGGTTTGGGTTGGTTTTGTTCTCTTGGAATCTCAAATTTGATAAAAGGGTGATCTTTTGATCCACAATCTCCTTATTTATTGTATTTTCATAATTGCTATTCTGATTAGAGATGTATTTTTTAAAAAATTTATTCTAGATGGAAAGAGTATTTTCATTTTTATTCATATGCAAAGTTTTCATTTATATGTTGGAATATAAAACTCCATCAGTTTAACAAATGTATGTGTCATCTGTCAGTCTTAATTTGCTTCTCTGATTTGCTGTCAATAGTCACAATTTGATATCAGAACCCTGTATATTTCTCTGTCTATGTTGCTCTGCATATCAGTTATGGGGATCAAAAATATGTTGCTCGCAAATAAGTATTGAAAGGCTTTGCGTATGCTGATCTGTACATAGACGTTGGCCTCTCCATGGATTTTACAGGGGATGAGATTGTAGTAGCCAATGCATAGATTAATTAGAGTAAGCTACAGCCAGTTTGTGTAAGAGTGTATGTTTGCTGCTGCTGAGCTGTAAGAACTGGTGTAGAATAGAATACAATATAAGGCTTTTAACGTCCACGAGGCCAAAGAAAGCCTGTGGGACAGTAGACCCTCCTATTTAACTTGATAATGAGCCCTCCCATTTGCTCCCAAATCACTTATACTGATGTGGCTGTATATTTTACGCAGATGTAGCAGCAGATTGGAGACCACAATTAAATTTTGAAATTCAATTTCAACTGCTGAAAATAAGGTACAATGATAATTAGGAAATGTACTCAGAAACCCTAAAAACAAATTGTATAACCTCACGTTCAGGCTGCAAATCAACATCAAAGTCATCCAAACTGATTTGCCTTTATGCAAGAACTAATGGCAACAATAATGGATGATGCGTCTACCCTAAATGCATAAAAGACTCCTCCAAAACCCTTAGATCTGTAACTCGCTCTGTTCTTGAAATTATTCCTGAATTTCGTGGATGATGTACAGCCTTGAAAACCAACTCAAATAGTTTTCCCTTTTTTTTAAAAAGTGATATGGTCTTGAAACCCCCATAAATCAACAAATATCTTCAAAATGATTTGGTTGATTGCCTACCAACAAGTAAATCTCTTTGCTCAAAGAGACAAATTGTGACCATTATCTAATAACTCTCGTTGTTGCATCTGTTGTTTTGATTAGGGTTGTAGGTGGGAGGAGGAAGGGTATAGTTGGAAAGGGGATGGGAGAAGGGCCCTCTTGACCGTCAAGAGAGAATGTCCCTTAGGGGTAGGGGAGGCCAATTGAGAGAAAAGGCAAGATTGATTATAGAGGGACTATAATTCCACTCACTTGGAGATATTAGATCAATTGATCTAGTAGGTTGACCATACAGTTATTCCATTCATTTGTGTTGGCAATTAAACTGATTGGCCATAGTAGGTGGACCATAGAGTTATTCCATTCATTTGTGTTGGCAATTAAACTGATTGGCCAAACGAGGGTTGGTGGTTGGAGAGAGAGAGAGTATAGAGGTTGTTCTGGCTAGGGTAGTAGCAGGGGTGGGTGTGAGGATTGACGACAAGGATAGTAATTGGAGGTATACATTTGGTGTTGAGGAATGAGGAGTTCTACCCCTATGTGTCTCTCTATCTAAACCAATTTATAAGAGGGAGTACAAAGGGGAGTATTTTTTATAATGTTATCAATTGTTTCATGCCTAAGGAATCACTAATTCAAGTCTTGACATAGATCCCTTAGGACAAATAAGGAGTTAGACTATTTCTTTACAACCTCTTCCAAAATGCTTATTAGGTACGAAATGTTGCATTCATTAAAGCCAACATTTAAGATAATTATTTATCATCTCATGTTGATCTAGTAAGATATCAAGTTGAATATATTTATACCTTTAGCTTGACTAGCATTAATACTCATTTTATATAGTCTTATCAAATAAAATTCAAGTTCCGTTGTCAACTATTGCTAGCAATCACAGTAACAAACTATTGTCATAGTCCTCATAACTATCTTCTTCAAGGTGAAGACACCATATAAGGTGAAGACACCATATAAATTATAATGCATTATTTAGTTGGAAGGAAGCATTCTTAACTAGTACTTCAAAGTTCAAACCATATTGGAAACATAAACAATTAGTTACACTATTCAATCATAATTTGCACCTCCAAAATTATATCCTACTGGAAATCCATGTAAGGTTTTATCCTTCTAGTTCAACAAGATTGAACAACACCCTTTAGACACAATGTTACATGGTCTCATAGTATATTGCACCCAGTGAACATACCTTTGGTGCACTTAAATGTATCATTTGCACTATCATTATACATTCTCAACCCATTCACTATGAATGTATGAGTTTTAGTATAAAGATGATATGAAATGAAAACATTATTTTAGCAAGTCTATATCTAAGACTAATTTCTAGATTATTCATATAAAAAATTTAATTCATAAACTAACAAAACATTGTTGTGACAATAATAATTGTCACAAGGCTACCAACAGAGATGTTCCAAATATCATTTTATATGTTAGGATGTTAACATATGAAATCACTATACCAAGCAAAGTGACATGCTACCTATTATAGCTAGCATAAAAAATGTTGGAGGGCTTGTTATGAGAGAATTAACTAAGATTAGACAAGCATGCAAATTGTTTGACAAAATGTCACCAAGAAATATGAAACATGCATAGGGTAGGGGTTTACTACCCAATATATTTATACACAAACATAAAATCAACTTGGATCAACTACATTTCAGCAATAGGAGTGGATATTTTAGAATTAAATATTTGTTTAGGAAAGTAGTGGTGAAGGAGTGTACTCAACTCTAGGGACAATAGTGAAGATGTTTTTGAATTATGCATTGAAATCCTTTACGCTTATTTGGATGTCTCGCACCTACACTAATCAACTTATGTCTTGTCCACTTTCAGTGGCAACAAATTGGACATCATTCCCTCATCAATGGCATTGCAAGTGACTTCTCCTCTCTTCCCCCACTCCTATCTACTCTCTATCCCTTATGTCTTATCCAATTTTAATGCCCATGATTGTATGCCCATACCATGGTAAATGGAATTGTGGGCCCTTATTTATTGATCTACATAACCCATGCCCACAACTACAAGCCCATATCATGGTACATGGAATTGTGGGCCCTTCTTTCTTGGTCTCAGAGTTCCTGCCTTCCTTTAATATTTTTGTCCCCTCCCCCCTCCACATGCACCCCAACCCCACGACAACCCCACCCAATATCTTTTAATTATTATTTTTATTTATTTTTCTATGCTCCTACAACGAGGGATGTGATTGAATAACCTTGTAATATTGTAAACCAAAGGCTTAAAAATAATAAGATTATGACATATGTTAGGAAACAACAGCATGCTTCTACCACACATAAATTTATGTAATTTGGGGGAGTTTCCTTTTTTCATGGTGATGACTATATTTGGCCATTTTTTTAGGATTTTTGATACTATTATTATTTTTTCTACTTGTATGCTTTATAGGGTTAGTTGGACATCTTTTTGTTGTTGATGTCCCAAATAAGGCTTGGTGTTTATATGCTTTATTTCACAAAGGTGTTGGGTTTCTTGTAGTGCAACCTAGTCGTAGACTTCATTATGCCATGTGGCCTAGTCTGACTGTTTTGACCTAATTTGACTAGTGTGGCCTAGTTGGTGATCAATGTCACATCCTATGGTATGCTTTTATCTTTGTACCCATCACTAAGAAAAGAGTTTTATTGAGAAGCATAGTGGGGCCTATTATAAGATGGAGAGTAGGTTGTCAACTTTATTGAGAACAATCAAGCCATCGACTTCCTTGATAGAAATCAAGCCATCAACTTCCCTTGATAGCAATCGAGTCATCAAATTCCTTGATAGCAATCAAGCCATCAACTTCCTCGACAACAATCAAGCCAATTAGGAGTTGTATAAAGCTAAAAAAACACACCGAGCAAAGATGTAATGTTAATGCAACTAATGCAATTAAGGCTTAGATTGAATGGTCTTGTGTCTCCTTGATAGTGATAATCAACAATCCTAATGACCTAGGAGATCCATCTAAATACATGTTTGTCAATAATCAAGTCTAGACTTTTGGCATGTGGGATAATGAGATAATAGTCATGGAGATTTGAATTTTGAAATATGGGGACTAGGTTGCACCATGCAATATAATCCAAATACACGGAGATTTGAAATTTGAAATATGGAGACCAAGTTACACCATATAGTATAATCCAAAGACATGGAGTTTTGAACTATGAAATATAGGGACTAGGTTATGGCATGTGGTATAATTCAAAAATATGGAGATTTGTGTTAATGCCTAGATTAGCAGGCCCCAAATTTGAAAAAATAGTTTAGTCCTTGCCCTTTTGTTGCACTTTTGACCTTATTATCCCCATCATAGACAATTGATTTGAGATGTTTCTTAATGGGTCTCCCTTGGTCAAAGTTTAGATGTGTTATCCTTCTCATCCCCCATGAGCCTATCAATGTGTTGCAGTTGTAATTTAATTCCATTTTTTTTTAAGTGGGATATTTTTGGGCTATTTCTTTTTATTTTTCAAACTTTCAAGCTTTTGGGGTTTCTTACTATTTCCTCGTCACCCCTGATCCTTGAAATCCTAACCATTTAGTCCTTTGTGTGTTGAAGTTTCAAAGCTTCACTTCCTTGTGTACTATTTCCTTCTTTTCCTTGACTCCAAAAATCTCATTCCTTTCTACCTTAGTACCGCATTATGTCTTACCCCCAATTCTCAATCCCTTTTTTCCTCCACTATCCTAACCCCTGCTCTTCCTATTCCCAACATCCCTTTCACCCATTTCCATTTGTTTTTCTTATCCTTATTGATGTTTCAAACTTGTTAATAATTATAGTGCATGGCATAGAATAATGAAATAAATAATAAATTAACATGTTAATGTTAAATTTATTATATATTAGTTATGAGTTGGTTGTTAGGTAGTTAGGAGTTAGAAGGCTTTATAAAACCATTATAATGTAATAAAGTGTGTTGTTGATCAATGAAGAATTTACAAGTTTGAGTCTTTGGCTCTCCCTTGTCACCATTCCAATATGGTATCAGAGTAGGTTTTGAAAGAGGCCTCTCTAAAATTTCACCCACTCATACTTTGTTTGTCAAGCTGATCAAGGCAATGGATTAGTGGATACCATGAACCTCCATGACCCCATTATCCTTTTTTGTGCCCATCCAATTGTTGTAAATTCAAGCAGTGCAAACAAAGGACTAGCAGATACCACTAACTTCATTTGAAATTTGGAGATTGTAGCATCCACCCTTCTTGCATATTTGTTAGTAGTACTAGTAGATACCATAGACCTCACAACGAACCCGTTGAAATCTGCCATTTGTGTGCATCACCTTTCTCTTCTATTGTGTACATTCTTTCCATAGTTTTTCCTTCATTATGTTCATTGTGTTCATATTCAAAGTTGCAAAGATACAAGGTGTTGTAGAAAAGTGTAGGAGGTTAAGGTGATTGAGAATAAGGTTTTTATCTTTCAAATATGAGGGTTTCATTGTTTGAAGATTGGTATAGATTTATTATGCAGAATTTTGATGGATATTCAATTTGTGCAAAGGAGGAATCATGCTCTCATTAGGCATCATTCAATTGTTGGTACATTGTTTCGATTTTAAATATGGCAATTTAACATAATCTCAGTAAAACTGCAATATCTTTCTCATTTAGTAATGAATTTCAGAAATTCAAAATGTTCTAGAAAAATGTTGAACAAGAGCAAAAAACCCAAAAATCATTGGAAGATATTGTCAATATTTAATTCACAATTTAATGTGGAGGACAAAGGTATTTAAATTGTTACTGCTGATTTAAATTATCCTTTTTATTTTGTATAAGGATTTTGGAGCCATATGCGTGTAATAAATGTTTTAGTTCCACATTGTAATTAGATGCATTATCGGTAGAAACTAATATAAAAAAAAATCATCGAGGGGGGGCAAATATGAGACAAGCTATTTGTTGATATTGCACCACCGAAATAAAGTCACTATGTCAACACTAAAGGGGAGTGTTAGGAATTATAGTGCATAACATAGAATACAGATGTAAATAATAAATAACATGTTAATGCTAATTTATTATATATTAATTTTTAGTTAATTGTTAGTTAGATGTTAGAAAACTTTATAAAGTCATTGTAATGCAATAAAATTGATGGATGAAGAATTTACAAGTTTGAGCCTTTGTCTCTCCTTTGTCACCATTTCAACAAAAAAATCCCATACCTCGGTACCCTTTCCATAATACCTTGACTGCCCAAACATTTGTACTAATTTATCTTTAGTGAAGTTGAACCTCCTACCTCAGTACCCTTTCCATAATACCTTGACTCCCCAAACATTTGTACTAATTTATCTTTAGTGAAGTTGAACCTTTGGCCATCCTCTTACTTGAGTACCTTTCACGAGGCATCCTCGAACCTCCTACCTCGGTACCCTTTCCATAATGTCTTTGCCTCTCCTTTGTCACCATTTCAACAAAAAAATCCCCTACCTCAGTACCCATTCCATAATACCTTGACTCCCCAAACATTTGTACTAATTTATCTTTAGTGAAGTTGAACCTTTGGCCATCTTCTTACTTGAGTACCTTTCATGAGGTATCCCCAAACCTTAATCCCCAACACCTTTTCATTGTCTTATCCCATCAAGATCATGTGTTCAGACGTGCTACTATTTGGAGGTGGTACGCCTCCCCAACCCCAAACAAGTGGTAAGATTTATGATCATCCCCATATGTCAAGCCTTGAAACTCCAAGATTCCCACACCTTTCACTGTTCAAACCCACTTCCTTGCATGACCCAAGACTCCATTAATGACCTAATTAGGCCCTACAACTTCCAGATTGGATTTGTTCATGCTCATAGAAAATGTTTATTTCAAAGGTGCATATTCAATATGAGTAAACGATGAAGATGGCCACGCTCTTATCAATGTGATGGTCATGGTTTTAAGCCCGATGGTCCACACACAACTTCCAAGCAACATTTTCCAATGGATTTTGTAAGCTCTTTCTTGGCCTACACACCAAATCCAAAGGTACATAAATAAAAAAATGATTTACAAATCTGGAGGATGTTCCCCCAAACCTCATGTGATGATCTAGATGCATTTGCTAGCAGTTTTTAACGTGATTTAAGGTGGGAATCACAAGGGGAAGGGCAACTACTATCAAATAGGGATGGATTTTCTCATGTCATCCATGATTTCATTTTCTTGAGGCTCCTGCATGCAAATTAGGTGCCTATATTAAAGATCTACATGTACCATTTTGCTATTCATAAATAGGGTTGGCCACTTTTGTTTTCACAACACCACAATATAGAGGGTATTATCTGGTTTCAACAACTACATATCCATTCACCATATGAATGGTGCATTCCAAAAGTTGCATAGAGGTAGTTGATTATAACAAATATATGTAATCTTGTTTCTTGGCCAATTGCACGCATTTTGGAGGGTTTTAGGCAAAGAGATGTGAGGCTCCTCATTTGTAGTTCTCCCTCACCACATTTGCTAGTGTGACTGTAATAGAAACTTGATAAGTTTCATAGCACTTCAATTTGTTGCAAATTGTATATGCAATGGTCACTTTCTTATTACATATGACTATTTGCAAATTTACAGAAGAATTATTAAATAGAGTTCGATGCTTGGTATCATACATCTGCTATTATTTTGAGTGTGTTGTTTGTATGGTTGAATGTGACTCTATAACCCACATGCAACACCAATCTTGAAAACATAATCCTCTATATGCTTAAAATGAACAAAATCATGCATTGGTAGTATAGGATAAGGATGTAGGATTTTATGCAATTCACGACACATTGTTACACCCAAGGAAATATCTACCAAAAAACCTTAAAAGTTTTGTCCTAAGACACATGTTTTGCATACATTTTATCAGCTACATATAGAGGCCATAGTAGTAGGTTAATCTTTGATCTAGTGATAGAATTTAAGATCATAGTTTACACTAGGGAACTACTATAGTTGCTCATTTGTAACATATTTAGTTGTAGTTAAACCTTGTTGAAGATAACCTCTAAGAACACCCTCTTGGGTCTAGCTAAACCCAAAGTACAAGATTGCTTATCCAATCCCATCATTACCCCTTAATCATCCACAATTTGTTGACAAACCCCCCTATTGCCTTCTTGACGACATATCCCTAGCCCTTAAGGTAAGCTATGTTTTAGGATTGTGGACTTGCATTTTTGGGAAGTAACAATTTGATTTTGAAATATGTGGACTAGGTCACACCATGCAATACAATCTAAAGGCTAGGCACACCAAACATAGTCCCAAGTAGCGAATGTTAAGAATGATAAATAATTTGAACCAAGAGGAACTATATTGGTGGTTGGCAAGTGAGTTTAAGGTTGAGTGTCAAATTATACACCAAATAGGTCAAACCAAGCACCATGACCATGCACATTCTAGGATAAAAACATTAGGTAACTTATTAAGCCATAGGATTTGAGTAGAATTATATTTCACATTATATTGTCTGTAAGATGGAGGATCTAGAGCATAGTCCATTGGATCTATGAAAAACAACAAACATTGTGTAACTTATTGAGCCCTAGGTTCTATCTTAGAATTATATTTCAAATTATATTGTCTAGAAGATGGAGGATCTAGTGTAGAGTCACTAAATGAAGTCACTTTTGATGTGTAGAGGTTGACATTTTTTCAGATCTTCAACATCCATATCTTGATTTGCTTAGTCGACTCCACCTTCCTTTTGCCATAGATGCCACACCTACATGTATCTAATTAATTGGTCAAAGTTGTTGAGGACTTCTCAATTTCATTCTTCTTATTCATATGCCATTTGGGTGGAGCAAACCCCAACACGAATGAAACCTTGCTGGACATATGAAACTCCACCAAACTCAACTGTGAATCATGGCCCCATTGGCCTAGGATACTTCTTTTTAATTATTAATATTAACTGATGCACAATGATCCTCAATTTCATTCTTCTTATTCACATGCCATTTGGGTGCAGCAGACCCCAACAAGAATGAAACCTTGCTGGACAATGATCCTTAATTTCATTCTTCTTATTCACATGCCATGTGGGTGAAGCAGACCCCAACAAGAATGAAACCTTGCTGGACATATGAAACTCCACCAAACTCAACTGTGAATCATGGCCCCATTGGCCTAGGATACTTCTTTTTAATTATTAATATTAACTGATGCACAATGATCCTCCAGTTACAAAATGATTCAGACAATACTAAAGCAACCATCATCAAATGAAAGCAAGTAAAGGTATGCAAGGAACTGCAGAGCAACTATAAGAATGGTTGATTTGAAGTACAACGGAATTGAGTTGAGGTCATTTCACACTAACTTGTTAAGTCAAAATATGCTCCTTCTTCCTTACAATTCATCTCATATAGAATTTATTCATGCTCTTCTGTCAAGACAAATTCAAACTAAATTTGACATAAATACTTGCTTTTTGACTTATTTTTTGGGTAAAATTTTCTAAAGCACCTCATAAACATTTGAAAGAAATAAAATTTTGTTATTCCTTTTTAATTTAGACATTACATCTAGAATTTCATGGGAAAACTTTAATACAATGAAAATAAGTCACTTAAGAGGCAGATTTAGGTTTTGGAACAGAAGTAGGCACAGATTGGTTTGGCTTTTTATTTCTCAATTCTAGTAAACCCTTCTCCTTTAGTTTGGGATCAAACCAAAATGTTTCATTACAATTACGCTCTTTGTATGTGGCATGAAGTTCTTTTTCTATTCTTCTAGCCACATTCTTCAAAATTTTGGCCTGTTGAGCACCTAGATCAGTTTCCAACTTCTGCTTCTCTTCTTCTGCAACATAGGCACAAGAAAACAATAGTTTCATCCAGTTTTATGTTCCTTATATTTTCCATGCAAATACTTACTCAAAAATGTAGTCTAGTTTAAAAGAGAAAATGACCATAACTTTATCTTTTCCATGAAATTATTTATATAAAAGTTAAAATGGTAGTCAATTATAAAATGACAAGACACTCAAAGTGGATTGTAATCTCGTGCAAGGCCAGAAAAGGAATACCGGAATAGTCCAACATAAGAGAAACATGTTAATACCTGTCATTAAAGGTTTGCAGTCAAGAGGATTTTCCCAGATTTTTTGTTGAGGACCATTGTCATTCCCACTGGGTAACAAACCATTCTCTTCAATCCATTTTTCTTTAATACACTCCAAAAGAGCACGATTAGGCTTGTTCAAATGCTGAATTTTTACAAAATAGCACTCTGATGGTACACGTGCAAAATGAAGCTTCATGCTCAAGTATACCTATATTTCAAAATAATTGCTTGGTTAAATAGCAATAGGTAAAAAGTCACTAGTTTCTTTATAACAGAATCATGTGAAGAGGTAATAAACAGCAAAGAACCATATATACGTAAAGTAAGAGCTATATTACAAAGTACCGTTTATAAAGAACAAAACTCTATCTGAAAAATAGCTACCGATATGCAAGTGATCAATCTTGCAATTGCAAAGCAAGTACACAACACAAAAGGAATTTTTTTTTTCTCATACTGCTTCCCTACTCTATCCATTTTCTCATCCCTCTATTGCAACATTTCTTTACCTATCCCTACCTTTTCCTCTTGCTTTCTTTTATTTACTTCATCAGTATAAATTTTCACTCCTCATCTTACTTTACTTCCCTCCAAAATTTACACCATCTGTCTCTATTTCCCCCACTCCCTTTACCTTTCATCTCTCGCCTTATTATTACTTTGATTATCATTTTTTCTCATTATTATTAAATTTAACTTCTTATTTGTCCCTATAATTATTTTCATTTAATCACCATTCTTTGTTACTATTATTTGTCATCTTCTCCCTCGTTCTTTCTTTCTTGTGACCTATTTCGACCCCACTTTTCCTTCTCTTCTTCACTTCCCATTTTCCATCATTTCAAAGATTCTCTTTCTTCTTTAAACTGGCCTTATCTTTTTAACATGTCTTTTCTATTGGTTCTCCTCCCCTCCTTTTTCCTCTCCTTTGTTACATATCATCATTATCCTATTATTATTCTTATTATATTATTATTTTAAAAATTTTATCATTATTTTTATCATCATCACAATTTTATTATTTATTTCTTTTTACTATCGTTTATTACTAACATCATCTTTATTTCTATTAGTATTATCATTATTGTCATTGTCATTTTTAGCACTTCAACCTTTTCCATCTTTATTTTCTTTTCTTATTTCTTTCTATTAACTTTAATCACCTTTCTCAAGCTTCCTAGGCTTGCCCCTTGGCATCAGAGGTTTTTTTGTTGAGTTATGTCTGCATTTCATCCATCTCATTCCAATGATAGATTATGAAATGTGATCTAAAATGTTGTACAAACTAAATTCATACAGTTTCTTTTAGAAATCTACTCACTAATTTTCATGGACTGTGAAAAACTCATGTCTTCTATTGAAGAGAAGCATATCAGTCTTTTCAATTAAAATGCATTGGCTATCATGCATGCATATTCAACCTACAGATAATGATATACTGCAAACTTTTGTGAGGAAAAATAAAATAAAAAATTATGGAGAAAACATTCATAAACTGGCAACTCAGAGCAAGAATTGTCAATTAAGTTCTTTCATAGATTGTACTTGGTTAGAGCAAAATGGAAATGACATGCAGAAACAATATGCCTTCTCAATCGTTGTCATCTCCAACATTCTGTACAACAACATCCACTCAAAGAAGAGGTATTCGTCATCAAGACGCTAAAACTGTTTGGACACATTTTTTATATCTCAGTTTATTAAGCACTGTGAACATGATCTTTTAAGGTCAAACCATCAAATAAAAGTCCAAGCTTACTCTCTAACATTGTGAGGAAATCTAAAAGAAAGCTAATCGGGTAAACAAAGTACGGCTAGAAGAAAGCTGAGCAAAAAAGCAGCATTTACAATAATAGTAAGTTCCGATATTGCCAAAAGACACCATCGAATATAACAGATCAAGTTTGTGCAATTCAACATCATCCTTCTTTATACCTTATAAAACAGAAGGTTTTTAATAGAGGACCTAGATGCCACATCACAAGCTTACGGACATATGCAAAAGTAAATGACATCACTTTTTTCTAGAGAAATGATTTTCTTGTGTGTACGCAACTGTTGTATTTCTTGTGGATCATCACCTTGGAGTGATTGTTGCATGGAACCATTTCAATAGGAAAGAAGTGATATTCCTCATTAAGGGTAGGATCAAAAACCACATATTATCCTTGGAGTGCTTATTTTAGTGAAAATGTATTGGTCCTGTTAAATGTAAACAATCCAAACAGAAAAGGGGGAAAAGTCTAAAGAACAAATGGGCAAAAATAAACACATCATAAGAAAAGGGAAAATGTACACAATCAATTAACATTTTTTTTATAAATGAGATGCCCTACAATTTACCCCAGAATTTAGGGGGTACTAGTTATATTATGTCACTGCCCAGAAATTTACCTCGATCTGCTGAAACCCTAACATGCACTCTAAAAAATCTTGTGGTGGTAGGCAATGGTGACAATTCTTTGGGCAACTGATACTATTGTGTATGGTGGAGAAGAGATTGTGTTTGTTTTGCTCAACAATGGCATGGGTAACAATAAGGGTGATGACTGTCTTGGGAAGCAGGATGGCCCTAGCTCTAGGGCTTCAAAATCTCCTATGCAGGGAAATCAAAGTCATACTTCTACTACTGGATCTGGCATTGACTTCAAAGAAAATTTTGTGTGATTAACATTAAAAGAATTCTCAAGACCATTTTGTTCACAAATCTTTCAATGATGTGCTTGCATCATCTTCTTCTCTGCCAAAGGCTTCAGCAGATGTGTGTAAGAGTGTCTCAATTCCCGGGGACACTTGATCATTTCAAATGGATGACTCAGTGGTGTTTCAAAATCAAGTACAAGGTCCTCAGCTTCTATGGTGACGAAGGCAATAAAGAAGTTAACGCTGTGTTTTCTTCAAGAACTCCTACGATCATTTGTTCAAATATCTTTCAAGGATGCATTTGATCATCTCACTCTCTGCCAAAGGCTTCTTTAGACAGATTTGGGCTACTCAAATGAGCGCTCCTCTGGTGGATCAAATCCCAGTCTGGTTTTGCAAAAAAGGCAGATCAAAACCGAGTGGTGAATGTTAATTCCAACAAGGATATTGAAGATGCAGAAAATCATTGAAATGCATGGCATTCATAGGAAAATTCCATAGGCTTTTGCCCAATCTGAAATGGCTGCATGAATGGTTATCTATGGAATGGAAGAAGCTAATTAACAATCAAGTTGATTTGTTCCCATGTGCAAAGGGTTTTTCATCATTAGCTGCAAATCAGAAGATCACAGTGCAATTTTGTCTTCTGGCCCACAGTTCTAGGACAGACATTACCCATAATTGAAACCTTCGTACCCTTTTTAAGATTCTAAGTTCTAACAAAGACTATTCACCTCAATCCCAATATTAGTCTGGCTCCTTTATCTTCTTATACAATTTTGAAGTGGACCTGGTTTGTGGGTGAGCAGTGACTCGATTGGTAAATTAAAAATTTATGTATGCTTCTGAGGAGACTGAAGATTGTCTCCGTACTACCTTTGATGAAATCATGTTGAACTGGATTTAGATAAAGGTCTTCCAGAGACAATTTTGTTGAAAAAATGGCTGGCACTGGACTCAAGTGCTTGACTATGAAGATATTCCTTTTAGATGCCAAAGGTGTTTTGAATATGGGTACTTTGCTGCTGATTGTTCAACGAGGGCTCCCAGTGACTCTTAACAGCACAGTTAGAAAAAGGCAACTTAGTGGAATGGAGTTGAGATTAGTCAATTTTGGATTCATCCTTTCAACGTTCAGTCTGACTTCTTCTCAGCCGCATACACGTTATTTTACTGATGAGAGTTCAACTTCACATCCTAAGGTCACTCCCAGCCATACTCCAGATGTTCTGGTAAAGACGACTCCCACTCATGTTACTGAGACTGTAGTATCTGATCAAGCACCCAGGAAAGAGAATGATTGGACGGTCGTAGAGGAAAAATGTTCACCAAGATTTACACAAGATGGGTTTTTGCGCCCATGGTAAGATGGGAGAGGTTGGTGAAAGGAAAGATTTTGGCTTCCAAGGTAAATGGGTTTTAGTTTCCTTAACATTCCTGTTCATGGGAATCCGTGCTAGGTTTTTGACTTTATAGCTTTCTATGGCAGTTGTAGCCATGTTTTGTAATGTTTCATATAAAGCTCTGCCATGACATCTGATGCAGGAGCATTGAGGTGCATGAGTGATCAGCATCAACCAAAAAAAATTCAGTTTTAGTTCAGTTTTGGTCATGTTTCAGTTGATTTTGGTGTTTGCTTCGGGGGGCAATTTTCGAGTTGAAATTTTGGGCAAACAAAGATATCATCTTGTTAAATGGCTTAATGGGTATCTGTGGTTTCAATTTGGCAAAAAATGGAGTTAATTTGGCGAAGTTATGCCAAGTTGGAGGTTTCAGTCTCCTCCAGAACTAAATTGGAGGTTAAGATCCCAGAACCCCAAGAACCCTTGACAGGTTCCAGTTCTTCAGCAAACCCCCAACAATGACGTAATTTCTAGTGGGGCTGGTTTTGCCAACAAGAGGTAAAGGCCCAACAAGACTTGGGATAAATTCAAATGTTCAAATGGGATTTGAAACTTGCACTAGTTCTAGGAACATTGGCACCCGCTGACAAGTTCCGGCTAGACATCAAAGTGGCGACATAAGGCTAGCTCAAAAGTTCTCCAAGAACCTCCAACGAGTTCCTGATCCTCTTTGTGATCTCCGACTCAAGGCATAAATATGTATAGCTCATGGAGTTTCTGTTGGGTTGCAAACCTTGACCAAAGACACCATCGATCCCGACGTCCAACAAGGGCTAAACGCATGACAAAGGTCAAAGCCTGACAAAGATGAAAAGCCCAATAAGGCTGAAAACCGATGATGATTGGGGAGTGCTAGTTCCTAACCATACAGAAACCCTCAACCAGTGATAAAAACATCAGCAGGCATTTTTGACAACCATTTAAGAGGTGAGACGTGGAGGGTGGTTTCAACTTCTGATTTGACAATGGTTCAACTACCATTGAGGAAACTATAAAGGCTGAAAACAGAATGCAAAGGGGGTTTTTCTAAAGGGGAGCGGGCCAAACACTGGAGAGCTCGTATGGCAATTTGAAGAAGCCGAGATTTGCGAACCTGAGAGAGGAAATAAAATGAGAAATTGCAAAACTTTGGGATTTTGGGGGGTACATTGAATTGGGAATATTTTGAAGGGCAATTTTTCTTAAGTTTTAAAATTTCATGAAGAGACTGTTATTTTGAAAGGATTTTATTGTATTTCTGAAAACTGTAATTTGAGGCAAATAGATTTGTAATTTCAAAGATTCAACTGCTATATGGGAATAAAGGTTCAAATTTTGTTATTTTGTGTGAACATTTCAGTTGTGGCTGTGGTAAGGCTGTTTGGTAAAACCCCCTTACCTCGTCTGCATTACCATCTCTGGTTTTTATTTTATATTTCAGTAATCTATATGGTGTGGGCCCTACCCCACAATTCATCTATCAAAAAAAGAAGAAAAGGAAAATGAGAAAGTCTGGTCTTGATCAGCTTGGTGGTTCTTGAAATATGATATAAATAAAAAAAGTTAACAGTGTTTAAATATCATTTTTTTAAAGATTAACATCTCTGGAAAGAAATATTGATTGTATAAGCTACATCTAGTATGAGGAAAGGTTGCTATAAATGACATATGGTAAAAGATAAAATATTTGCAGATATAAAAACAACATCTTCTAGAATCTAGTCTAAGAGAACTTTAATAGTCACAATGTGCACCTGTCTTGAGATTCCAACATATTGCAATGTTCTGTTTTGGTCAAAAATTGCATACACGCTCGCCTTTGCATCAGATGCAGTTTTGTCCACAACCAAACCTTCATCATCCAAATAGGATATAAATTCCAGCTCCTCTAAAGAACATGCATTTGTTGGTCCCTGCATATTTTCTCTTTGTAATGTTGCTATTCGTCTTTTATATTCTTCATGAATCTGCAAAAGGTGAGAGTTCAGAAACAATATAGTCTACTTAAGGAAAAAATGTATATCCCTTGAACCAATACAAGCTTTCCAATTTTCCACTCAATTCAAATCTGAGAAATATCTTATGAATATAAAAAATGCACAATCACATGAACCTTAGTTTACAACATGGCTGCATGATTCAAAAAAGAAATCTCTTTTTCTTGGGTCATTACATTCAAATTTTCTTACTCCTTTCTAAGTGATAGTAAGGTCTGAACTTGTTTGTCTTGAGGATAATTACGATTTGATATCTAATATTCAAACAAACAAAATAATTTGTTTCAATCAAGTTGGGAACTAGACTGCTTGAAAAAATATGAAAGTGCTGTACTAGATCCAAGATGGAAGTAGAAGGTATACAAGAGAATGTCAATTAGGAAGCCTACAATCTATGTAGAGGTTAGACTGCCATAAAACTGTCTTGCAACTCTCCAAGGAAAAAAACTGCTTGGCAGTGAGGGTTAGTACTGTTATAGATCACCTTCCCTGTATATGAATACATGCATGAAGATTAGAAAGTCATAAAACATTACCATGCAATGCAGTGGATCTGAAATAGGGAGAAATGATATGTACATCATCAAACTTTCCACAAGGTGTTAATCCAGACAGATGGACTACTAGGTAGTCATCATTATTTCCCTTCTGCGATTTGGATTACAAAGTGTTGGCTTTGTGTATTCATCTTTTACTTCCAGACCCATGGAATTAAAATTATGGGGCAACAGCCCAGAATAGTATGACTATGGGGTAACAACCCAAGAAAAAATGGATAGCATGGTAATATTCTAAAGCATTACTCTAAGGCCACAACAAGGGCTTCCAGTCCTAATTGAAAATGATTTTGAGGAAGACAGAGTTGTTGCGACACTTTTAAGACCATGAGTGTTCTACCTCTAAATTCTGGGATGTTATTTTCCATTAACATCCTAAGAGCCCATGTGATTCTTGCTATCTGACTGGTAAACGACTGACTTTAAGTGTAGTGTTGCGTAAAATCTAACACCTCTGGAGTGCAGGTTTGTATGGACAGCTATGTACACTACGCAATGAGTGCTCTTCAAATTAGGAGGGGAAGCTCCCTCGTTGTGCTGGAATGCATGGAAAAGAAAAGTAATCTAAGTCCTATCTTTTTGTTCTCAGCTGGAAGAGGCACAAGGTTAAGAAAACCAAGAACGTTGCAGCTAAGGATTTTCTGGTTTCGTAGATCATTAACTACAACTAAGCTATCTACTTTAAATCTATCCAATTTCCTCAAGAAACAGAGCATGAGGAAATGGGCGGATGAATGATTATAGACAATAAACGATGTTTAGATTCTCTACTTGAAGGAAGGTAAGCAACTATCATCTCAATCTAAACAAGCTTATTGGGCACAAAACAGATTTAAGAATTCACCAAGATGATCTTATGAAACCCTGTGTGGCATAACACTTGATCAAAATAGTAAAAACTTCACAAAACAGCCTTTATCATTACAATCTCACGAAACCCTATGTGGCATAACGATTGATCACAATGGTAAAGATACACAAAACAGATTTATCATCTCAATCTCTTGAAACCCTATGTGGCATAACAATTGACCTCAATGGTAAATATGTTCAAACAGATCTAACTATGGGAGGAATTTACCACACCAATCTTATGGAACCCTATGTGGCATAACACTTGATCAAAGTAGTAAAGACTTCACAAAATGATTTTATCATCACAATCTCACGAAACCCTATGTGGCATAACACTTAATCATAATGATAAAAGATTCACAAATTTATAAAGAATCCACCGTACATTGCATGAAACCCTATGTGGCATAACACTTAATCATAATAGTGAGCCACATGAACAAATACAAAGAGCAATATTGAGGAGCAAGGTAGAAGTAGCAGCATATTTCTCTCTCAAGCAAAGTTATTTACAAATGAGCAAACGCTCTTATTTATATACATCAAGGTGTAGGGAACCCTAAAATCACCTTGTGTCATCTACAGTTATTGCAATGCATGCAAATCATGCGCCAAACCCTAATTAAGTAAACTACTCACGATCAGCCGGGCAACTACCCTCAGTTTAACTGAAACATCTAATCTAAAAATGGACTACTGTGCGAGCATGCACGTCCTTATTGAAAGCAAGTTAACTGGAAGACTACCATCAGTTAACGTAAAAACCCTAAAAGAAACTCCAAGTATGAAAAGCTAATCTCAGAATAGATATGCATGAGGTGAGACAGCCAGTTAACTTGAAAGGGTAAAGCCAAGTTAACTCCTGTGTATAATGTCTATCCTGAGAGGTGGGAACTGAAGTTTACTGCCCGTGATCTCGAACAATCAACCCCTCAACGAGGCTGTCAACTGCATCAGCATCTGAATGTCAGCAACTTGAACAATCTTGGCAATCTTTGCACACTCAAACTAGCATTTCACTAACTGGCATCTTTGGCGGCTCCGTAACTGAAGTGATGGCCATTATCTCCTCTGCGGCTTGATACAAATCGATCTCAGCTTTTCTAACGAAATCATGAATTAAGACCGATTTGGTCTTGAATTCAGTCTGTGTGTACTGTACTCTGAAAAACTCGCCTGTTGACTGTGAACTTGACTATGCTCTGACAAGATTTCTGGAAACTAAAAATAACCTGCGAGAGTTAAAAATAGCCTTTCGAAGAATTATTTTCAGCGAAAAATCCGAGATATGGGTTTTGTCCAGAAAAGGATTCTAAGACAACCCAGAATGTCAGATTTGCGAAAATTTAACTTCTACTTGATCGTACAGAGATTTTTCACTTGAGAAAATTAGTAACTCAAGAACGAACGTTCTGAAGTTAAAAATTCATGAAAAATCAAGCGCACAAATTTAACTTGAGGAAATTATATGAAAATGATCTAGATGTTTGAACTTGTCGAATTTGCCAATTTCAGGAACATGCGAATTGAAATTTGAGAGAAAAATGAGAATCAAGGAGGAAAAAGACGTTTTTATTATGCTCTTCTTTTGTGAAAATCGCCCTTGAATTCTTCAAATTGCTGAGAACTGTGAACTTTAACCTGCAAAAGAATGTGATTGAGGAAATCGCCTTTGGAAATAGATGAGAAATCTGCCTTTGTTTGAGAAATATGAATCTCCCTTGAAAATACGCCTTTTGAATGAAGAAAAACGTATTTTGCTTGAAAATACGCCTTTGCCTTGAAGAAAAACGAATTTTGCTTTAAATTTGCTTTGAAAATATATAAAATTCGATTTCCCTTTGAAGATATGAATCTCTCTTTGAAAAATACGAACTTCTCTTAAGAAATACGAATTTCTATTGAAAGCTCTGTGAATTACAAATGATGGCGCCATGCTTAAAGAAGATGAAATTCGCACCAATTGAGCAACCGCAATACTTCAAAACCCTGACAAGAATAGAAGATCTCTGATTGGCCCATTTCAGTTGAACTGCCACTGACTAGAAGTTTGGATTAAAATAAATAATAAAATATTTATCATGCAAATAGCAAAGGCGCCAAAAATAGAAATCGCCACTCAATGCTAAAATATGCAAAATATTTGAAACTCCAGTTGACAATTGAATGAAGCTTTAGGCTTCACCGTTGGACTTCACCGATTCCGAAAAGTCATCTTTTGAGCTCATAGGCGTCCATTTGCTCAAGATTTTACACTTTTTATTAACTTCCTATTTTATAGCTGACAGCAAAGTCACGACTGGCCAATTTCAACACTGATTTCTAAGTGACCGGATGATGCTGGGACTGAGCTGGAGAATTCATCGGAAAGCCTACTGAACAAGGAAGAAATGTCTGCTGGGAGACACTACTGCAAAATCCATCGTTTAACCCCTTGAAAAATTAGGCGCCCCTGATTAAATTGCTTTACGGGTTCCAAACTTAAGCCATTTTCCTAAACTGCCATCTGACACTTCAAACGGCTGTCGACGGTGAATGGTGAACCCTGCTGACATGAGACGAAGCTCACTACATGCCTGAAGACATTCTGCATCTAACGACTGTATGCACGACAACTGAAAGCTGTGTTAAGGGCCTCAAAACTTAAAGCGCCCCTGGCTCATAGTTGCACTTTTGCCATTTTGGCGAAAGTCGGACTTTCATCCAAGTACCCTATTTTGACCTTTGTTATCTGGAGTTGGGATGACCTGATTCGAGCACTATCTGTTTTAACGGACAGCCAGAAGGGCCCACAAGAGAAGTCTCTGGAGATGTCGAGGCAAGAAAACTGCTTCTAAGACCTCAAAAACTCCAGTGCGTATTTTATTTAAGATTACCGCTCCCAGACTTAGCCATTTTTCGGACGTCCTCACTTTGCAATATTACACTAAAGACCTCGCACGCACAAGCGACTGCCAAATGCCGAAGGCTGACGGCTATGCTCGTTGGAAAGATAAATTGATTACGCTCAATAGTCGTGAAGACTTCGAACGCGAACGGGCTCATCTGACAAGCCTAAAGACTAGGCGCCTCAAGACTGCAGAAATACACTGAAAATCATTTGTTGGTTCGCCCGTAAAATTACGTGCTTGGTAGAATCTCACTACTCTACCACCGAACGCCGGATCGACAAGTCAATGGTGTGTCGCCACTGTGACTAGGCATATCGGGATGTCGCGGAAGACTCGTCTAAATTTTGCCATCTAGAGGGTCCTTTGCCAGCTCGCCCTCGCATTTGCATCGGGCACAAACGGAGAAGCTCGTAAATGTGAAAATTCCATTTTGCCGATCTTCTGATGACTCACCAAACTCGAGAATCGGATGACCGGCTTGATATCTCGGGCTCGGATAAAGCAGACTAGGTCGCGGAACAAATTGACTCCAGATCCCGCATTGAAACCGCCAAGATTTACCGCCAAGATGGGCCTCGCTAGAGGCTGGCCGAAAAAGAACAAAATTTCACATCCTAAAATTTAGGATTTTAACTTTTGTCGGATTTGTCGAGCTGTGGGCCCCACTTTGGCCGATAGCTCGACGGATAAACTGCATCTGCTAATTCTCAAGAGATTGACTGGATGCTTGAACATTTCAGACAAGATCTTGACCTTCAAAAAGCTGGGCGCCCCTGGGCTATACTTGCACTTTCTGGCTTTTTCCTGAAAAATCTTCATAAATTGACCATTGAAAACTCCGTCTGGATTACTGAAATCATCATGTGCAATGTGAAATGCCGTCATGAGACATTGCTCTATCGTGAAAAGCTCCATTCTGAGTCTCTGCTTCAGGTTTTGATCAATAAAACTGACTTTGACTGACAAAATATTGACAAAAACTCCATGCTTTATATTGCCCAAAACTGTATTTTACCTCATTTTAGCAAGGTTTAGACTTTTTAAACTAAAATGCCTTGATGAAGCAAAAATTTGGTTTGGGTACAACATTATGCATCTTGGGCACATTTTATACTTTGAGGAGGATGAAGATTCCTACACCTAGCATATTCACTCTTTATTTACCCCACCTTGGGCGCATTCAAAAGGGAGAGAGGAAAGTCAACATCCCTTTGTCTTCTTCCTAGCTTGCATGGCGCGTTTAGAGGTTGATGAAGGATGGTCGCATTTTACCCATGAAGGTGGATGAAACATCCTCAACATCTTTGACTTGTTGACCTTATTCTACACTTGGGCGCATTTGCATTATGAAGTGGATTTTAAAACTTGCCTTTTTAACCCATTTGGAATATTCCCTCCTTGCATGCATACGTTTTGTCCTTTTCCAACTTTGCATGCCATTGGTTTTGTCCTCACATGCCTTCATTTGGGCGCATATTTCATGTGATGAAGGATAAAGCTTCAAACGCCCTTGACTTGTCTTTTTCAAATTTATTCTACCATGCAGCTTGGCGCATTTGGCATGTAGTGGAGGATTAACTCTCAACACTTTTTGACTTCTTTGACTTTGCCTGTACATGGGGTGCATTTTGCTTGTGTAGAGGAATGAACTTCCTTTGCTTTTGTCTTCACATGCCCTTACTTGGGCGCATTTAAGCATGAGAGGTGGATGAAGTTTCCTACGCCCAACTTTGACTTCTTTCTAGCTTCCCAATCATGGGCGCATTCTAGCATGGGAGGAGGATATACTTTTTGACTTGCTAGACATGGGCGCATTTAGCCACAAGAGGAGGACGAGTTTCATACTTAGAAAATTTTCTAGCATTTTGCTTGTGAGGAGGGCGCATTTGACCCAGGCAGGAGGATGAAACACCAATGCCTTAAAAACTTTTTCAACAACTAGCTTGAGGTGGACGCATTTAGCATGTCCAGCAGGATATTTTCATGCCTTAGAAAATTTTCATAACTTCTCCACCTTGCATGGGCGCATTTGAGGGTACCTGCAGGATATTCAACATTTAGTATCTTTTTCCATATCATGCTTGTGAACTGGGCGCATTTTCAAGGTGGAGGAGGATGAGTTCAAGACTTAGAAATTTTATCTGCTCCTGCCTGTTTATCCATGCCCTGCTATTTATAGTAAGTCCCTCAGTTTTCACACTTCTGAAACTCAGATCGATTTGAAATTTTAAACATAGGATCTTCACGACTCCGTCAACCTGTTGACATTGTTATTCTGAGTTGGCCTACTAAAAATAGCATATTTTTGAAGGTGGTTTGCTATTTATAGTAACTACTTGTTTCTGATAACTCCACAACTCCGTTTGATTTGAAATTCGAATGACGTGCTCCTCACCACGTGACTTGCCTGTTGACGTCGGCGCCTGCTGCTGACTTTCTATTTTTAGCCAGTTTCCAAAATTACTTACTATAAATAGTAAGTGCTCTGTTTGCCCTCAAATTTTATCAGTAGATAGCTTGGAAGACGCTGATCGTGGTGGTATACACAGGTTTTCAAAAATTCTGACTTTTTACGCCTCTTTTTGGGTCCCGAAGCTGGAAACCCTAATTGGTCTTGCATGCGTATCAAATGACCTCCGTTCGTCCTCGTTTCTGTTGCATTGCGATCAGTTTGTGATTCTGAAGTGCTGGGAGGCAGCTGCCGGAATGCATCTGCTAAAAATAGCAAGTTGCTGAAGAAGTGATTATCTTGCTTTGCATGTCACATCATCGCAAAGCCTTCGAAAAACCCACAAGGAATCATCAGACATGCAAAGAAAACCCTGACATGCAAACCCTAAAAATAGCCTCTGAAGGCTGAACTCTGAAAGTCACCATCTCGCTTTGCATGTTACACCATCGCGCATGTCTCAGAAAACCCAGAAGGAATCTCCAGACATGCGTTGAAAAACTCTGCATCTAAGCCCTGAAATTTGCTCCGGAAGCTAAACTGCTAAAAATAGTAAGTTGTTTGTTTCAGCTCAAATTTTGCATGCGAGCAGCTTGATGTGTTCTGGATGTAGTGTGACTGTCGAAACTTCAAGAATGCTGAAGGAATGCCCTGAATTACACACTTACTAAAAATAGTAAGTGACTGGAATTTGATGAAATTCAGCTGAGAGTCTATTGGAAGCATAATGACAGCAACGTTAAGCTCTGTTTTCAATTTATTCACCTCATTGGACCTCAAATTGGCAAGGAGGATGGAAACCCTAATTTCTAGACTTGGCCAAAATTCAAGTTTAAACTCAATGACGGGCACAATCCCCGAAAGACAGACAGTAGAAATGAGAGACAACAACAAAACAAACTAAAATCAAGCCAAAAGTTTAGAACGAAGCAAAAAGAAGGGGGGGTCCCCATTTGCAATGGGGCGATGTGTGAAAAAGGTCACAACACACAGTTGTTCAAAAACTAGCAGCTGACAGCAGATTAATGATGGAAGGAGATTTTCGTGTATTGTGGATGATTTAGCGATAAGGTACGAGCTTCCTATACTAACCAGAAATATGCGGAAATTAAATGAGTGTAGGGTTTAGAAGATTTAGGTCCTAGTCTAATGCAAGATGTACGGGGCTTGACTTCAGCAGACTTCAACCGGACTTTGCCTTGCCTCGCGTTGGACAGCTTCAACAAAGTTGGTGCAATCTTCAAGGGAGCAGCGAAAGGTATTCAGATTACAACTCAACATACAAATACCATCAGGACGACGCATACAAACACATGAATCGCAATCGAAGTTAAGTTTGAAAAGGATTCCAGTTGACCACACAAGGAAAGCTTACCATCAGCAAGCTTACTAGTGGTATGGATTAAGCGAAGCTGCTTCAATCAAACACCACAATCCACAACTAACTACTTGCATGAAAATGAAAATCACTCTAATTTAAGTCCTACTTGAAGTAGAAGGACAAAGAAATCTTGCTAGCTGCTCATAACAAAAGACAAAATCATCATCAATGAAACTCTTTTTATTATAATAGTTTTCACAACAATTCATTACAAAGTTCTCAAGGGAAAACTTTCCTTCTCCTTCAAACTATGCTATGTAATAAAACTATACTAACTCTAAACTGCCTCTCTATGCTCTATTCTCTGATCTCTAATCTAATAATGTACAAATGAGGGGGAGTCCCCTTTATATAGCTGGCCAATCTCAATGGACGGTCCAGATTAAATTACAATGGATGGCTCAGATTGAGCCACATCAACCCTAGACTAGATTCTGCCCTAAAAACCGCCAAAAAGTGGAGTGGTGCAATTAATGAGCAATTAATGTCCACCATCTTCTAGGAGATTCCTGTTTGTAAACGCATTCACACTGTTCTTCTTTCTGACTGCAAACTGGATGAGTCTGACCATTGTGGCTTCAACTTCTTGAAAGGGTATGGCCGGCATGTTCTCAATCTGACTCCAAGGCTGTAACTTTTTAACCCGTTTGATGGTGATTTTCCTCCTTCTTGCCACTGCATCTTGAGCTGTACGAAGCACGCTGGAGAACATCTTTTGGGTCATCGAAGGAATTTGAACTTAAGGAGAATTTCTCTGCTTCGCTCTTTAGCTCATTCCGTTGTCATTCTTTAACATTGAAGCCTCTTGTTTACTCCTCATCCTTAGCCTTGAGGGCGTTTTAGTGCCTGAAGATGACTTTTAACGCCTAGGTCTTCATCATTTCTTCATCCTCATCCTGAAGGATTTTCTTATCTTGGACTCGAGGCATTTCTTCCTCACCATCCACCTCTCCGCCAATTGAGTGCAAATTAGGTTATTCCAACATTTAGCCATTTCTTCCAGTATTCATCCATCTCCCAAGTCATCATGCCTTGGCCTGGTTCACCCGAAAACAAGCAAGGAAGAGCATCAACACTTCATAATATAAATTCACCTCACTTACCTGACTTTCATGCTTTGATCTCCAAGGTCTGAGTGATCTTTGGATCCTTTCTTTTCTATCGAACCTTGCTTTCTTCATAGCTTTTCAACATCTGCATGCCATCTTGACGCCTTCATCCTGATATTTGAGTTTCACTTTATGTAATGTCCCCATTTTGGCCATACACTCTTCTTTTGGATTTAGCCTATTTCCGGAAATCCGTAGGCTAAGCTGAAGTATAAAACTAGGGTTTCCTCTTTCAGATACTGCTCAGTTGGCGTTCAGAGGATGTTGTGCAGACTTACTATTTATAGCAGTTTGCTATTTTTAGCAAGTCTATCTTTTGGCATATCTATGTAGCAGCAATTCAATCCTTTGCAGTTCAGTGTTCAGTTTGGCTTTCTGATGGTTTTGAAGTTAACTTACTATTTTTGGCATTTACTATTTTTAGTAAGTTCATTTTTGGCAGAAGCATCATCATCAATTTGGTTTAGTTTGGCATTTGTCAGTTTGCTATTTTTAGCAATTCATTAGTTGCAGCTTGGGCATTGTATTTGGTTATCTCCTTGGACTGAGTTTCAGACTTAGTCAATTTTCATGTCTTGAAGTTGTACCCCACGCCTAGGCTTGATGACTTCAAGTTGTTTTAAAGAAGGGGACATAAAGGGGTCAAGTGAGCATTTAATTATTTAATAAATGCTTTATTGTTGCAATATGAAATGGATGCCTAAAAGGGAAGTTGAATGATATTTTATTATTTCAAAAAGTAAAAGGCAAAAAGGTGGCGTCCCTTTTGGAAGTTGAAGTGATTCAACTTCTTGGAATTTGAAGAGTTCTTGTTGCTTCATTTGCCAACTAAACTTATATATTGCTGCTGTTTGAAGAGCTGATTATCCATTGTTAATTACAAAGTTATGTTTCGAAATGATGACAGGATTTTCTTCGAGGATGCTTACCCCTAGATTCCAATCAATTTCGGTGGTTTGAAGAGCAAAATCACCCTTCCAAAGGTTACCTTCTTAGAGAACATTGGGATTCGTGCCAAATAAATGTGGAGGATTTGATGCTGTTTTATGACTTGTTCTTGGGCGCCATACTCCTAGAGAGCCTTTGCAAAAGGTTTCAGTCAATTTGAAGGTATATTGATGAAGTTATGAGCATTTCATGGTGTTTTCTATTTGCTGATCAGAATTTCCAGAACTCAGATTTTTATATCAGATTGCATTAGTTTGCTGTTTTTGGCCTTTACTTCATCATTTGAGGGATAAACATTGTAAAGCATTCATTCTTTACATCTTAGCATTATTCTCTATCATTGTAATACTTGTATTTGCAGATTCCTTGATTGTAAGGTTGAGATTTAGTAGTACTAATCCAACCATTGTTATTGCTGCAATTACTTGTTATAATTTCATACATTTGTAACCCCTGGATGGTTTACCGCCAGTGTGGAGAAAGAACAATTAATCTCTTTTTAGTCACCCACTGTAAAGTGGCGAATTCCCACTCATAAGTGGATGCCCGCCGCAGCGGATGAATTAGTTTTGTATTGTAATGTTTTCCCCCCACTGTTCAAGTGGTAGCGTGGAAATTCTCATGGCTGGTTATCCGCCTATTGTTTCAGTTTTCAATTAATCACTCCGTCATATGTTAGCACCTCGCCCTCAATGGGATCTTGAGTGCACATTCTTGACATTGAGTTTGTTTCAATTCAAGTATTGTTCATTAGTTGCTCCGCCATATGACAACACCTTTCCTTCATTGGGATTGAGTGTGCATTCTTGGCGTTGAGTTTCTTTTAAGCTTGGTTTTCAGTTTGATGCTAACGCTAATCCAGTTGACTAGTGCTGGTTTGTGTTATGATAATTCAAGAAAAAATTGGTTGGCATATTTCAGTGGTATCAGAGCCAAGATCTTGCCATCCTGTGAATAAGACAGAGTCAGTTGACAAATGAGTGATAGAGAAATCAGATTCTTCACCTAAGTTCAGTTTAGCTTTCAGAAGTTCTTAAGATGTTGCATTTTCTAAGGTCCAGGAATCGCGAGAAGTCAGATTTGATTGTGGCTTCGGAAGAATGTCAGTTCAAGAGGCAATGCGAACATGAGGCTGCCATACTCCGTAAACAATATCAGAGCATGACAGATGAGTTTAAGAACGATGTTTCATTTGACACGGTTTTGAATTGTGCGGTGATTCATGACCCTGGAAAGTTGGCTATGGTCAACTACATCAAAAAAATGATTAAAGAGGAAGTAGAACTTGCCATGGTTGAAGAATCAAGGAAGGACGAAGCAAAAGGATCTGTTTGTGGTTTGCAGCCCACAAGTAAGCAAATTGAAAAGAAAAATTAGTCAATTAGTGTTGAAGAAGACACAAGCAAGGTGCACATTTTGGTTCAAAATGAAAGTGGGCTTGATGAAGATACCTTGGCAAATGAGGAGATTAAGTTAGAGTCCCAAAATACATCCCTAGACTTGCATGGGATGGGAAATAATGAAGATTATTATGGTAAGATCATTACAGCAGTCTTGAGTCCTAATAAGGATTCAAGCAATGAAGATCTCGAGACAAATGGCTTCTCAAAAGATGCTGGTGGAACAGTTGTGTGGGATAAGTACGTTGAAGAAGAGCAAGATGAAGCAAATACTAATGGTGTCTTTGAACCAGCTTATGACCATTACGAAAGTGAGGTTGTTGATGGTGATTCCGATGTGTTTTTATCTCCTCTTGTTGAAGATTTAGTAAGGATAATTCTCTACTTTATGCTGAGCCAATTCCATATGAAGAATTAATGACAAGTGTCCAAGAAGACTTCTTTGGTATGTATGTGGGCACTAATGATAAAATCAGCAACACATCTACTCAAGATAATTTCATTGAAGAAGAGAATGACAAAATATTCAAAGCAACCAGCTTTGATGATTCTTTAATCCGATATAATGCTAGTGACTTGGGTGGTAGTGGGTTTGATTATCAAACTACATCTGTGGAGAAAGTTATAGATGAAGATTTCAGTTCAAGTGGGTTGAAGAGTGACTCATTCAAAGAGTCAATAGTTCAAGAGGAGCATGATGATCTCTTTCCTATTGATCATTGCAATCAAACCTTTCACATTTGGGATCCGGGTGCGATCTCACCAAGGTATGATAAAGAACCGGAGTGGGATAAATTTCCCTTTGATCCTGATGAAGTTCAAAAATCAGTTTGCAATAAAAGTAATGAAGTGATCTTTGGAGGAGAAGTTGCAGCAATGGCTAATGAGAACGTGATTTCTTATGTTCAAGAGAAGAATGTTTTAAAATCAGCAAATGATTTGGATGCCTTTCAAAATTACGCACAAGAAGAGTATGAGAACTTGAAAGGTCAAGATAGAGGTACTAATTTGTTTGAAGAAGTTGTTGACAAGCCTTCAATTCAGGAGATATGCAGTGATAAGATTAGAAAGGAGGCTGATTTTGAAAATCATGTCAAGGAAAACAAATCAGAAAAATTGATGTTTGATGAGCATAGCTTCTTTGCTGATTGGGATTAAGGGCCTAAAGAGCTGCAAGTTTTGAAGGATAATTTATTGGTTTCAGAAGAGAAGATTGTTAAAGTGTTATCAAAATTTGATAGCACATATCACTTCATTGCGGAACTTTGCTGGAAGTTTCAATTTGAAGAGAAACTAAATGGAGTTAAAGATGGAGACTCTCTTTCCAAGATGCAATCTATCAAAGAGGCATTGGAATCCATAAAGTCAGATTATTTGCATTTGCTCTCAGATAGGGATAATGCTATTAAGTTTGCAGAGGAGACCTATGATGCCTACCAAGAGAAGGAGGAAGAGATGGATAGGCTTTGCCTTGATTTTACCTTAGCTCATCATTCTTTATACAAAGCAGAAAATCATTCATCTATTGCAGCTACCCTTAAGGAACAAGAAGTTAATACAAGGATTATGGAGATCAAACAAATAGTTGAAGGAATAAATGAACTCCATAATGATGAAACATTGTGTAATGCCAAGATGATCCCATATGTTGATGGTGATTGGAAAGTACATCAAGAGTGTTGTCATGTCCCTCGAAATTGTGGCATTGGGATATAAAGCATCAGAAGCAAAATAAATAAAATACATATTAAAGCATTAATTATCAAAGATCATATTATAATTATAAATACTAAAATATTAAAATCATTACATTATATTAACGTGAAATACATAACACAATAAAAGATTGCAACACATTGAAATAGAATGACAATATATATTGACAATTTATATACATCAATGATTAAAATGTACCAATAAATAGATAAAATAAATAAAATGACAAAAAATGTACATCTAAAAATGTAAATACACACAATCATTTAATATTTATAAATATATTAAATAACTCATAAATATAAATATATTAGAACAAACACATATAAAATAATAATCATTGAACATACAGCTTAATGGGTCATACTAACAACTTCAATATAATTAAGTGGGCATAATAATTTTTACAAGCAGCCGTCACTATAACAACAGCCATGATTAAATAGAAGATGCAATTAACACATGGAAAAAGTTAATGGGGCCACCCAAGGCAACAAATCCAAAAGCATGTAAGCCATGTTCCAATAAATGGATGTACCCTTTGGGGCAGACTGTGACCATACATAAAGGCAGTTACTACAAAACAAGAGGACATCGAATGGAATGGAATGAAGGAAAATGAAGAGGAGACGCGCGACTTTGCAGAAGGTTGAGGCTAGTGTTGAGCTTTTGCAAAGTGACGTGGAGGGATATTCTTAGAAAAGAAATCTGAAGAATCGAACAGCAGAAAGAGGAAATAATATAAGAATATATTCCAGACCAAAAGCATAAATCAAGGATTAATGAAGACTACGGTAGCAGTTGGGAAACTCGTAGGAAAGAAATATAGCATGAGATATCTGCTGGGAAGGTATGGTGGCTGCATGGACATAATTGGGAGGTAAGTATGGTCATACGTTGAATAGAGGTAGTCATTACTTTGAAGGAATAGTGGATTTCAGATGTATAACTAATCTAAATTTCAGTTGAGATTTATAGATATTTTAGGTATATTGTGACTTACGAATATATCTAAATATACCGTAGTGGTTAAATATAAATAGCAAAGCATATAATCAGATCAATATACATGATTATTGACAAAAATGATGCACCACAATATATTTTAGTATATTATGATTTTATGAATATATTTGAAGATATTAGGATGGACAATTGAGAGTTGGAATGACTACTAACAATTGATATATAGAGAGCCAAAATATATATATATATATATATATATATTGAGAGTCATAGATACATCGTGGTTGATGGACACATACAATATATACAAGATAGCATATATATATATATAATTTATAATGATAATGCTTGCAGCAGTTATTGAATCTTACAAGTAATAATGACTCTATTATGATAAATGGTACAATAGGATATCATTCTTATAGACGCTACTATCGACACTAATGTACGGTATGAAATTATATAGAAAAGTTATTCATAAGAGAGATAAGGGAGAAATGGAGTAACCTTGACAAGAATGAAAATTTATATCATCTCGATCTTATTGGATGTTAAGGACTGAAATGTAATCCATCTCTAATATTTCTAATGTCTCTTGAGAAGCACTTTGAATGCAAGATTCAGGTTTTAGTAATTTCGGCCAAAAGGGGACATTACAAGTGGTATCAGAGCAACTTTCCTGCCATCCTGTGAAAATCAAGTATGCAAACCGACTAAGACAAGGTATGCTCTATTGCAGATCAGGTATGGGTCACATCCCTTCTAAAATTATGAGATATTGAATAAGAAACAATGACATTATTTTGACAAATAAATAAGAAAATTAAATCACTAATGAATAGGCATATCTAAGTATCATTGATAAATATACCTAAATATATGTGGACTAGGCATTTCTAAATATCATGGATAAATATATATATGATGACTAGTAAATATGTAATAGGCAATTGATCAATACAATTTATGCATGATAATGTTTGTCTAATTGATGTAATTTATTTTGGGAAAGCATGTCACTATTATAGCATTGCTAATATGTTATTTTGAATTGGACAACTAATGATGTTATGATGATCTATCATTCTATTAAAACATAGTATAAGAAGGTGACATTGTTTGATGAAGGTTTCTACAGCTCAAGTGGTATCAGATACTAAGATTAGATTTGGCACTATAATATACACTATCAAATTATGGACTTTCTCTTTCAGTCATAAGGGTAGGGAATTGAATATGCATTGAGGAATGCAGAGACTAGGATCCCTTCAAGGTAGGCCACCCTCTGTAGGCGGACTGCGGTTTGTCACTGGGGGCCGAGAGGGTCATTACAACGGGCGTTTGTTGGCCGCTCTCGGGCTGAGAAGGTTATCACTAAGGGCATTCTCATGTTTATTCACTTCCCCTTCACCTATGAATGTTGGAGCAAAGGAGTAGTAATTTGGAGTGTTCTACAAATATGTTAATCTACTCAAACGAGCAATAACTAGTATATAAATTTACATGTCTTCCATAATAAAAAGGGATAAAGGAATGTTTTAATGTTGCTTCATTACAATTAAATTAATGCTTACTTTGATTACTATTCTTATTTTTATGGAAATATTGGTATTCATAGGTCATTTCTTAAGTCTCTAAAAAGGGAACATGTCCCTTCGAGGTAGACCACCCTCATTGGATGACTACAAGTCTGCCATTGAGGGCCGAGGGGGTCATTACAACGGGTACTTGTTGGCCGCTCTCGGGATGAGAAGGAAATACTCTAAGGGCCTCCTATGGAAATCCTTCCTTCAAACTATCGCATGGACTGTGTTCAAATTATGGTCTCTCACTCTAATAAACCATTAGATGAGGTGGAGTGGATGCCCACGAAGGAGAGCAGATGACTAGGGTCCCTTCAAGGTAGGCCACCCTTCGTAGATGGACTGCGGTCTGTCACTTGGGGCCGAGGAGGTCATTACAACGGGCGTTTGTTGGCCGCTCTCGGGCTGAGAAGGGTATCACTAAGGGCATCCTTGTGCGCGATCCACTCTGCCCCATTTGGGAATTGGATGATCAAAGAGATGATAACTTGGGTGTTTTAATATCCATTTAGTTGCTTAGAAATTTATAGGTTGAATGCATGATTACATATAATTTACCAGTGATTAATATGATAAGAATGGTTTTCATGATTTCATTATGTTTGATTAATACCTTTCAAGTTAGTATTTTTATTTTATGAAGTATGATTGTACCTCATTAGTGCATATACTAGATGACCTTGGGATTGTGGAGGGGTCCACGGTGTAGTATGGGATGCACCGAATCCCCTTCCCCAACTGTCTGATAGTATATTTCATGCTTGTGTGATTGTATTTGAGTGTATACTTTATGACTTGTGGTTGAATTTGCATTTGGGTGTATACTCTATGATTGCATTTGTATTTGAGTGTATACTCTATGATTGTATGTGTATTTGAGTTGACTTGTGACGATATTTGAGTGTATATGATCTTGTATTTATATTTGAGTGCATATTTGATGGATTGTACCTAAATTCAAGATGTATTTGTATTCAAGTGTATACCATCTGACTTTGTATACTCTGTGACCTTGAATTCAAGTGTGTCCTTCGTGACTATGTATTGGTTGTATATGACATGCTATTTGCAGTGACTTATATTCAAGTGTATACATTGCGACTTATATGTATTCATACGTATGCTTTGTGACTTCCTGCACTCGTGCATATACTTCATGTTTTACCAAACTTATGTTATTTTGTTTCTTGGATAGCATCTTACTTGATCATTACCTTGTATGTAATTGTTTGTATGTACACTCTAATGAATGCTTCATATTATGTATTTTCCATTTTTTTGAATGAATGATATGCTTATATTCCATGCATAGAAGTAAATTTGAGTATACTTGAACACTCTACATATTCATGCCTTGAGTAATGACTAAATGCTTCTCGCTCCATGTGTGTGGTTTCTCTATGTATGCTTCCTGTTAGAGTGTATCTACATTGCTTCCTACCTTATGAGTATTTACGCATTGGATACCTTGTCTAAGCTTATGTGCTTTATGTATAATTACATGATTTAGATGCCTTGTGTGTAATTTATTGCTCATTGTTTCTATGAGAATTTGCCTCATATTGAGTGTCTTACTCCATGTATTCATGTGTATTTGTATGCTTCATGTGTAATCTATGATTATGCTCTATACATGTATTCATGTTTGCTTCATGCTTGTATCTTGTATACATTTATGGCTAATATATTCAACATAACTGCTTTATGGATAACTTCCTGATGTGTCTTTCATGATTGGTGTGTTTTCAGCATGTCTACTCCATTCTCATGCATACTTGCAATTGACAAGCATACCTCATGCTTTATATATTTAAGTGTATACTTCATGAATACCTCATGCCTTATGTATTCGAGTCTGCGTTCCAAGTTGGTGTATGCTCCATGCCTATACTGCATGCTTTACTGCATACGTGTATTCAAATGTCTGATTCATATCTTATGAGTGTGCCTCATGTCTTACATGTTTTCTTTATGCCTAATGTGCTTTAGCATGTTTACTGCATGTGTATATTTTTGTTATGTATGTTCTATCTCTTGAGTGTATACTTCTGATTGAACATGTATACTTCTTCAAGTGTATTTGCATATCGTGAGTGTATTAACGTGCCTTACTTGTATGTATCATATCTTGCAAGTGATTATGTATTTTCCGTATATCTGATGTGCCTTCAACATGATTATTTCATGAAAGCTTTATATGTGATTAATTCATGTTTGTCAAGATTCTTCATACATGAGTGCCCTCATAATGCCTCAAATATGCTTCGTAATGCGACTTATGTGCCTTTCAATGTTTTCTCATGCTTTGTATGCTACTGGCTTGATTACTGATGCGTATGCGATCATGTGTATACTTGGTGACTGGCATCCATGCATATAACTTCTCTCTTGTATTCATGTGTATATCTTGCAACTTGCGACTTGTGTGTGATTATGGATATACTTTGTAACTCACATACATCCCCACATATACTACGTGTATTTATACTTCATTTAGTTTTTCCATGTGTTTGCTTCATTCCAAATGTGTCTTCAAACAAGATTACTCCATGGTGTTTTATGCTTAAAAGATTGATTAAAAATTTGTTTGCCAAAATGGTTCTTGAGTTGAGGAGATGTAACTATAGTAGTGAAAAGATGTTTGGAATTGTGATTGCTTGAGGACAAGCAATCTTGGGCGGAGAGGACTGTCATGTCCCCCGAAATTGTGGCATTGGGATATAAAGCATCAGAAGCAAGATAAATAAAAATACATATTAAAGCATTAATTATCAAGGATCATATTATAATTATGAATACTAAAATATTAAAATCATTACATTATATTAACGTGAAATACATAACACAATAAAAGATTGCAACACATTGAAATAGAATGACAATATATATTGACAATTTATATACATCAATGATTAAAATACCAATAAATAGATAAAATAAATAAATGACAAAAATACATATTAAATAGAATGTAAATACAAATATATATAAATTGAATAAAATATAAATATATTAAATAACACATAAATATAAATATATTAGAATAAACATGTAAAAACAATATAAAATAATAATCATTGAAATATACATTAAACAAGAAACCTTTAAATAAAATATATTAACAGCAAATAATATACTAACAACTTCGAATATAATTAAGTGGGCATAATAATTTACAAGCAGCGGTCACTATAACAACAGCCATGATTAAGTAGAAGATGCGATCACCACATGAAAAAGATACGTCACTCCAAGGGGGTGCAAATAAATCCAAAAAGCATAAGCCATGTCCTTTAATAAATGGATGTGTCTTTTGGGGCAGATCAGACCATACATAAAGGCAGTTACTTACAAACAAGAAGACATCGAATGGACAAAGGAAAATGAAGAGGAGACGCGCGACTTTGCAGAAGGTTGAGGCTAGTGTTGGGCTTTTGCAAAGTGACGTGGAGGGATATTCTTAGAAAAGAAATCTGAAGAATCGAACAGCAGAAAGAGGAAATAATATAAGAATATATTCCAGACCAAAGGCATAAATCAAGGAGTAATGAAGACTACGGTAGCAGTTGGGAAACTCATAGGAAAGAAATATAGCATGAGATATCTGCTGGAAAGGTATGGTGGCTGCATGGACATAATTGGGAGGTAAGTATGGTCATACGTTGAATAGAGGTAGTCATTACTTTGAAGGAATAGTGGATTTCAGATGTATAACTAATCTAAATTTCAGTTGAGACTTATAGATATTTTAGGTATATTGTGACTTACGAATATATCTAAATATACCGTAGTGGTTAAATATAAATAGCAAGCATATATTCAGATCAATATATTATGATTATTGACAAATATAATGTACTCATAATATATTTTAGCATATTATGATTTATGAATGTATTTGAAGATATTAGGATGGACAAATTTATTGAGAGTTGGAATGACCTGCTAACAATTGATAAGTATATATTTAAAAATATATATATATATATACATATGTATATATATATATATACTGAGAGTCATAGATACATCATGGTTGATGGACACACACAATATATACAAGATAGCATATATATAATTTATAATGATAATGCTTGCAGCAGTTATTGAATCTTACAAGTAATAATGACTCTATTATGATAAATGGTACAATAGGATATCATCTTTATAGACGTTTACTATCTACACTAATGTACTTATGAAATTATATAGAAAAGTTATTCATAAGAGAGATAAGGGAGAAATGAGTAACCCTTTGACAAGAATGAAAAATTTATATCATCTCTGATCTTATTGGACGTTATGACTGAAATGTATCGATCTCTAATGTTTCCAATGTCTCCTTGAGAAACACTTTGAATGCAAGATTCAGGTTTGAGTGCTTTCACTAGAAAGGGGTCATTACAAGTGTGAACTCTTGAGTTGGGAAGAGACTTTGCCACAAGAAGGAATGGTTTGCAGCTATGCGATAGATGTTTTAACGGATAATGAATGTAGTATTCAGCATGCTACACTTTGTGGGTCGGCAACTAATGGTGAGCATCCACAAGTTGAAAAAGATGAGTTTGAATTCTATGAAGACACCAACGAAAGGGATGAAGATAATATTTTTGAGAACAACAGTCCATTATCTTCACATGATTTGGATAATCATAAGGTGATAGATATTTTCTATGAAAGTGTGCCATGTTTTGTGAGTAGTAATCATCAAGGGCATTTTGATAATGAAAGCATAAGTGGGATCAAGGATGAAGTATTCACATGGAAAGTGTGGACTCAAGGAGATTTCTTCAACATTGGCTTAAAGGTGTCAATAAAACAAGTCTTGGTAGTTGCTGGTCACTCCATTGCAGCAGCAAAGAGTGAAGATTCCAGACTTATTACTCATGAAGTTTGGGAGAAAGTTGAACCTAAACAGGCAATTTACCTTCTTAACAATCTATCTCTTGGGTTGAGTGATGTTTTGGCTCACCCTAGTCCTTTGGGGAAATGGGAATTATGGACAACATTTGTTCTGTGCTCCATTGATGTTGATGTTTTCATGGATGGGCTACATGGGTTTATCAAAGAAGACACTAACTTCTTGAGTTTGCAAATTGCTTTGATTAACACTTGGAGAACTGTGGTGTTCTCTTTTTGGTGCATTGGGGAACATTTCCAGTTGGGTATCCATGCTTGGGATCCTCAACATGGCTTGATGGAGATTGTTACAAGTGGAAAGAGGAATCATTGGAGAGATACGGGTTCAATTTTCAGATTCTTTGATGCTGTCCCCATCCTTATTAACCATTCGATGGTTCTTTTTGCACATCGACCGATGGATTGGGAAGATATATCGAACAAAGGATGTTTTTATTTTGGGTTGGAGTTCCTTGAGAGGATGTGTCCAGCCTTGGGCATGAGTTGTTGTGATATTATAGATGCTAATTTCCAGTTTTGCAGCAATCCTACAACTCCTTGCATGCTGATTTTCCTAAAATCAGACTTTGAGTGGTTCATTTCAGTTTTCATAGGCAGCTGGTACATTCATTTTTCCTCTTCACAACCTCTTTTCAGTGATGATTTTTGGCTTCAAAAGTGGGTAATGATGTTTCATAGTGATTCAGATCAGTATTGGATGGTGTTCAAGTTATGTTCTAGTGGCTTTCTTTATACAATCTCTTGCACTAGTGTTTGGGGCAGCGAACCTTTGCTTGATTTGGTTCAACTTTTTGAGACTTTGGGGGAGAGGTTGGTGGAAGTTTTCAGAGTTTTTCTTGAATATGTCAGAATTACTCAAAGGAGGCATTATACATCCTTAAGGAGCTTTGAGGATGCAGTTGCTATGACTTTGCAAAGAGCTGTTTTTTCCTTTGCAAACAGCTATGATGGAATCACATTTGCTGTTGTGATTTGGTTTGATGCTTTGAGGAATGATGTTGATGAGAATATTTTTGAATTGTTTAGATTATTCTTCTTTGTTCTCAGAATGGTGATTGACATTGACATTGCAGATGTTAATTCCTTAGAGTTTATTGAGCAAGAGACGCTGCTAGATTTTGATTCAATTCCTTCCATGTTGTTCAACTTGAATTTCAGGCATGTTATCACTTTGAGGTTGCAGGGATGGTTAGTGCAGTTATGGTGCAATGATTTCATTTGTATGATCAGAGTAGAGCAGCATCAACATGGTGGGGTTTTTCAGAGATGGACATGGGACCCCGGGATCCTATATGTTTGATGGGATCATTGAGTGCAGTTGTGGCATTGCTTGAGTGGTCAAGCAATTTTGGGAAGGGCGGACTGTAATGTCCCCATTTTGCCATACACTCTTTCTTTTGGATTTAGCCTATTTCCGAAATCCGTAGAGGGCTAAGTTGAAGCATAAACTAGGTTTCCTTTCGTGAACGCTTCACATGCTCGATGTTGTGCATTCTTTACTATTTATAGCAGCTATTATTTTAGCAAGTCTATCTTTTGGCAGGATCTATCTAGCAGCAATTCAATCCTTTGCAGTTCAGTGTTCAGTTTGGCTTTCTGATGGTTTTGAAGTTAACTTACTATTTTTGGCATTTACTATTTTTAGTAAGTTCATTTTTGGCAGAAGCATCATCTTCAATTTGGTTTAGCTTGGAATTTGTCAGTTTGCTATTTTTAGCAATTCATTAGTTGCAGCTTGGGCATTGTATTTGGTTATCTCCTTGGACTGAATTTCAATTTAGTCGAGCCCTTTCATATGTCTTGTGTTGTTCTCATGCCTAAGCTTTTGATGACTTCAAGTTGTTTTAAAGAAGGGGACATAAGTATTTCAAGTGAGCATTAATTATTTAATAAATGCTTTATTGTTGTAATATGGAAATGGACGCCTAAAGGGGAAGTTGAATGATATTTTAATATTTCAAAAAGTAAATTGCTAAAAGGTGGCATCCCTCTTTGAAGTTGAAGTGATTCAACTTCTTGGAATTTGAAGAGTCTCTTGTTTCATTTGCCAACCAAAGCTTATATATTGTTGCTGTTTAAAGAGCTGATTATCCATTGTTAATTGCTAAAGTTATGCTATCGAAATGACATTGTGATTTTCTTCGAGGGATGCTTACCTCCTAGATTCCAATCAATTTCGTGTTTGAAAGACAACACCTAATTGGTTTTATTGCTGCTTCTCATCTAGATTAGCAGATTGAGCCTATTGTTGAAGAATTTTGGAGTTTATTATCATTTTTGAGTTGCTGGTTCATCTACAGCTGAAAGTGAATTTTGTATACAGCTTTGTGAGTAAATTTTATTTCATTCTGGGTATTTGTGCTATGTGATTGTTGACATTGGGCGACCCTTCTCATAGAAGATGAGACTTAAATTCAAAGAACCTGATTTTTAAGAGCAAAATCGCC